>CM056997.1:48529299-49181799 GCA_029891345.1 Dryococelus australis | reverse complement strand
TAGTGGTTCAGATTGACAACAAATCAAACAGTTCAATAATTTTACAATATAAAATCATAAACTATAAAAATTACATTGCATATGGAGATTATGTATCAATCTAAGCCTATAAAATGAAGATGTAACTTACAAAGACCACTGGTGTTAACATATTATATTCTATTCCCAGTTTCTTCGCATTCCTTTTAATTAAACCTTAAAAAATCACCCCATGTCTTAACATGTTCGGTTGTTTCCTAAATAGGCAATATATCACTAGCATTTTATACTTGTGTTATAAAAGTATCTTATTTTTTGTTAAAATGAAATTTTATATATATTCCATCTATAAAAATATTTCATTTATAATATGAATAAACAATGAGATAACAGCTGTGTTGGTAAAGCCCAGTAAGAAATAGTTCTAATTAGAGTTGTTCCGATACCGATCCTAAGTATCAGTATCGGCAGATACTTCGCCATTTCCTGATGTATCTGCATCTGGTATGGTATCGGGCCGATACTTTAGTATCGGTTGTAGACAATGAAGTCAGGTAATTACTATATTTAGGCACAAAAATTACCACATTTTGGTTTGTATGCACCACACATTAAAACAAAAAGAAAAACAAGAACAAATACAGTATTTAATCGTGTATAGGGCACCCTTTTTCCCCAAAATAAAGGGAAAAATTTCTGGGGTGCATGCTATACACAGAAAAAAAAAAAGAGGAGCGGGAGTGGTAGCCATACATTGTCTGGGAATGTTGAGGAAAGTGGCGGGGATTGTCTGCTGTCTCATTTTTCGCTCTTACATCACTCCTCTCCCTTCTCTCTTTCTCTCAGTGACCCTTCAGTTACGTGTAAGTCCAAACCCCCCTCCTACCAACTAAGGACTGTCATGCCCCAAACCAGAAACGGGAGGTATTTAGGGGGAGGAAGCAGAGAAGGGACAAGGAGACCTTTTTATAGGAGTAGTATGACACTCTGACACAAAAAACAAAAAGAGCCAGCCACTGCTAAAAGGAGAAAGGAGAAAAAATAAAAATGAAGCTGGAAATGTTGAGTAGTAGGTGCAGCAGGTTTCCGGAATATTTTTTTATTTGGCTTTTTGAACCCAAGTTATTTAATTAAAGTATTTTCCAAACATATCACAATCACCACAGATTAATGTAAAAAAGAATAATTTATTTCATACTTACTAACAGGGCACCAAAAATTTTTGGTGCAATTTTATTTTTTAAAATTTTTCCCCTGGAACTTGTAGCAAAAATCATGGTGAGAGCTAAACACGAGTACGCGCTATACACAAGTAAATATGGTATGTGTCACTCAAAATAGTTGCATCTAACATCACTTGTATTTAAAATCAAATGGTTTCACCTGAAAATGTTATGCAAAACATTTTAACGAGGAATTATTATTTGTAAAGATGTTTTCTTTTGTGTTTAAATGTTGTTTTATCCTGTAAGGTTAGTGTTTCAGTGTATCTGGCATAAAATTAACATGACTTTAAAACTTAATAATTATTTAACTCAAAGGGCAACATCTTCGCCAATAAAATTATATGCCCAAAAACATATACTCAACCACTTGTCAGTAAAAATTTGTTTGAACATCGAGTGACTTGTACTATGAGTTTTCATTTTCAGTAATTCTTGCGGGGAAATCGGAGGATTTATATTAATTTATTTCAATAAACACGCGTCTTAGAATAAACTGATAATATGTAAGTGCCTATTCGACACCTTTTACCGTCTAATAATAGGTATTTAAGCACCAAGCCGAGTGCAGTGTAACTCATGACAGGGAAAATCAGAGGACGTGGTTTTGAATGATAAATTATTAAAGACAATGAAGAAATCAATTATAGAAGAAATCAATTATAATCACCTCATTTGTGTCTCAAAATTACAAGTTTTCTTTGTAGTAAAATATGATTAATTACTTTAAAAGACAGACATTTGACAAACGTGCAAGATGTCGCCAGTAGGTAGCAGTGTGGAGAGGTCATCCTCCCAGCGCCCCCTCCCCCCTCCTCATGTAAACCAACAGACATGACACTGCCCAATTGATAACTTCTCCATTCACTCTAAGCTGATAGTGAATGTGGGACATTTAGAATTTGACTTGCATTTGGGGTCATATTATTTGCATTTCAGAGGGTTTGAAAGTTTTAGGTCAGCTTGCATTTTGGGTAGGATTACAATAAATTACATAAAGTATTTAAAGACATTATTTCTTTATTTAAGTGATTCTAGGAGAAATGTTTTTATTGTATTATTATCAGTAATACTTTTTCTAAAATTCAGTGCGATGAGCATTGGTACAAGTTTTTGGTATTGGGTTATTGGCAGTGGTAGGGGGTTATCAGTATCAGAAAACATGGTATAGGAACAACTCTAGTTCTAATCAAGAATAGTATTACAATGAGTGAGCACGAATGCAGTGCACTACCCCTTTGGTGTAATTTTCTAGACAATGTCAAGCTTTGTTTACATGAGGCGGAGGTAGAGCCTGAAATACATACAACTTTAGCAGGGCTTCAGACAAGTATGACTATACTTGAATATGAATATACATGAATGACTATACAAATAATTCGAAGTGTTTTACATCACATTTAAGTTTATTTTTCAGTAAATTAGCAAAAAGTAAATTACTGTATGTGTAGTGTTTACTTTCAGCTCTCCACGGACAATCATACTTGTGGTAATTAGCACTTACCAGTTGCGATGTCAGCCATGCAAAACTAACAAAACTATGGTTTGCACTCGCATATTGCAATTACCACTGTTGCAAATTGTAACAAGTACGTTCCAGAATTTTATTTAGTTACATATTGATGCCAATATTTAAATACATGGAATATATTTATTTGGTTTTACATATATTTATTTTGATTCACTTCCTAGGTTATGCATCAAATTTCATTATTTTCTTACATTTGAATTGTTTCACACACTAGCAGAAATCTACGCTAAGGTTTTCTGTAATTATGCTGTACAGTAAAAACCTCGTCAATTCGAAGTCGTAATTCGAAATTATATATAATTCGAAGTGTTTATTCGTCCCCCAAATGGAAGAATACGGTTTTATATGCTTTTAAGTTTGGTTAATTCGAAATTTGCCTTTCATGTAATTCGAAGTTGGATTTTATCCCAAAATGTATGCGAAGTTCAGATTAATTAATAAAAGCTATCATAATTATGATGATAAACATGCATCGCTTACACTGTCGCGGGTGTGCACACGTAAACCGGTAATGGGTGGTGGCGCGGCAATCAGCTGATGCAGCCACTGGCGCCGCCCGCTACAGGGATGTCATTGATCGTGCCACAGTTTTTACGTCTGTTGTCTGGTTTTCGTCGCCTCTTCCGCCCACTGAAGAAGTGAAAAGATGTGACAGCTAGTGCCATGTACTGCATGAAGTTAGGCAGAGTAGGAAACAAAATTCCGGGTTGCCTGTTGTGACAGTTGAACACAAGGGGGAGAGGGTGTTTGGAGCAAGAGGATGAGAATGCAGATGATAGAAAGATGTACAAAGTGGGAAGGGTGAAGAAAAAGTGATGAAAAAGATTGTATGGGTGTGGAAGAGAGCTTAGAGCGATGTTGCAGTGGCATGAAGGCGGAGAGGAGAGGAGAGGAAACGAATAAGGGGTGTGGGTGCTAGGCTGGAGGATGGATTGCAGGAGCTTGCACCTAAAAACTTCATCAAACACTGAAATTTGTGGTACAAAATATGAGACATTTATACTCAGCGCACTTACAAGTGTGGCATATTCAGATAAAACTGTTTCTCAACAAATGGACCCTCGTGATATACAATGTTCGTAATCAGCCCACAAAACAAAAATTGCAGGCATTTTTTTGTGACACCCAGTTTTGCAATAAACTCACACCACAAGCTGGTAAGCCTTCTGCTCTATGAGGTTCACTTATATATAATTCATTCACTGTCTCAATCATGCAATAAAATAAGTGCATGAACTAACAACTATTAACTACAAATACTTCAATGACTGAACAGCCAATATAAAATTATGTTTACCTGGGAATTTAACGTGGGACGTATCAAGCTGCCTCTCTGAAACTGATTGAAAGAATCTTCTCTTCCTTCCAGCTAAAAAGAAATTTAACATTTTCAGCTGTATGCCAACATTAGAGTTGAAACTTCATGTTTACAGTAAAATAAAAAATCACTGGACTCTCAAGACGTCACCATTTCACCTGGGGAAACCCACATGCAAGGTTAATCCCACATGGCATCTACCACACATGTAACAGTGAAACTTTCTATAGCAAAACATCTTCCCTGCAATCTCCGTCAGCACCACTAACTACTCCAAAGTAGGAAATTTACTTACAACAAACTCTTACTATTTCACAAAAAAAACTGACGTGCTCTTAACTTTCACTTACGGTTCTACTTTCCTTGTAAAAAAAACATAATTTATAATCTCCTTGGGGGAGAATGTAAAATATTGAGCGGGCGGAGCCTTACTCTAGGATTCACACCTGTGCAGGGTGATATAATTTATTACAACTGGTGAAAGCTGATTCCCTCTTGGTGTTTGATATCTCAGGGTCTCTCTAGGGATGTCTAGTGAATGATTTGTGTGGTTTCTAGGGATGTCTAGTGAATGATTTGTGTGGTTTGCCTGGCTGGGTCGAGGATCTTCTCACATTGGAAGAATTGGGGCAACACTTATTAGATGGAGAGACCTTACTAGAAAGAGGGGAATCAAACCCCAGGGTAAGCTTGACCACGAATGTCTCCATCCCAGGGAGTTTGGTTCCTACCGTAAAGGCTGTCAAAAGTCGTGATGCCAGCTGTCACAAGTTAATTACGAAGAAGTCAAAAAATAATAATACAATAACTGGCTTGAGCTCACTCGGCTGATTCTGAATTGTGTCCACGTCGGTATGGTTCAGGCGTAGTAGTCTTTCGCAAGGGAACAAAAATCTGGTGTTAATGACATTTTCTTACAGGGAGTGTCTGGTTTAGGGGGTATACAAATACTGAGCACTTCTCCAGCGGCCATGCAAATTAAACAAGTAACGGCGGGTTCTTGTACTGACAGTCTTGCCTTAGGACCGTAAACAAGAGTGGGATTTTGTTATTTGGTTTTATTGTAGGGCAAAATAATGGTTCAATGATTTTAATCATTGAAGGAGTTACAGAATTATTAAGAATCTCTAATTCTCTATGTAGAACCGGTTGGGCTAGTGTCTGTAGCTGACTGGCTTTTCCTTTCATACTATAAGGCATTTCACTTAATAATGAAAACACACAAAGGAGCTACTCCCCTGAACACCAGGTGATTACTCAAGCCCTCCTAAGTCTGGTATTGAATGCAGACTGGGACTGAGGTAATGAATATGTGGAAGACCTGGGGTCCCGGGTATTTATCCAGCTGTAGGACAATTGACCCGGATTGTTCCCTGTGTATTCCTGGTCTTGTGCAGATGGAGGGAATACTAGGGATAACTGAGAACATCCAGTTGCCACTGTACCTAACAGTTGGAAGCTTTACCTTCCTGATTTTAAGACTAGTAAAAGAATGAGAACACACTCAGTTTCTCCAGGAGATACCCAAGCCCTCCTGAGTCCGGTCTTGAACTCAGACTGTGAGTGAGGTAAGAAGTATTTATTTATACTGGAGTACTGAGTGTGAATCCATACTGGTGGGGGGGGGGGGGGGTACCCCGGACAATATCTGGGTATTCCAATAGTCTTGTGCAGACAAAGGAATATTATCCCAGCCATTGCAAGCTGGGGATAACCAAATATGTTCGGTTTGTCCATACCTGTCAATAGGCATTTCCTAGTTAAAATGAGCCAAATTTACTTATTACTGAAATGACTTTCTAGGTTGATTAAATGAGCAATACAGATCACTAGTTTACAAGAACATATTTTTATTTATACAATTTGGAAAACACAATGGGATGAATTCCTCAACTAATGAAGTTAATATATATGGCATGCAAAGGCAACCTGCATAAAAAAGAATAAAATGCAACTGATTTAATAATTAGAATTTACGTGAATCTAATTGGGGGCAGGGGGGAAGGCAATTCAAAAGGGACGTCGGCACGAGTTGCTACCGCGGAGCTTGTAAAGATTAACTTGTCAAGTAAGGAACAGGCAGGAATGTCACGATACCTCTGGCTGATGCAATGATAGCATCCTCGACTGTGGACGGTGTCTGTAGGCATCTCTGGAGACAGTCGCGAATAACTACTGCAAGACTTCACTGAGTATGAATGACACATTTGGCCTAGTGGTCATGAACAATCCTGGATGAGATAAGCTCAAGTCTTTACAGACTGCGAGGTGGTGACAGCGCCCTCAGCCTTTTACAAGCTAGAGGGCTGACGACTGTCCTGAGTTTTGGTTTGGCACCTCCCTATATACGAAGATTTTACCTTGTAGGCTGTCAGAGGAGAGTGGGGAAAGCTAGCCTCCCTTCACGGGGGTAGTTTTAATTATGACTGTGGTTCATGCCACCCATTCCTTATCTCCTTGGCAGGAGGCTGTTGACATATCTATCGCCTCTCTGCGAGGTTCTGGCAGCAGTGACGACCTTGTAGACTGGGTGCTGCCCCCCTGCAGCATCCCTTCGAACTAGCTTCTTTGGGTTCGGCATGTCTGTGACTCGTCGAACAGTTCGAATTCTCAAGAGTGTGTGTAATTGCTCATCAGGCTGGAAGCAATCCTGTAGGCACAGAATTAATTGTCTGCCGCGGCGTGACTTGCCCATATGAGTGTAGTGACTCTATGATGGGGCGAAGTTTCAAGCAGTGTATGCATGTCCAATGTGCAAGAATGTGCCATGCATCAAAACAAAATATTAAGGTATAAGGAGAAAGGCTGCCAAAAGGAGCACTGCACATTACTGTATAATACGCAGAACTCGTTAGAAAGTAGTACAAGCACTACCACAACTGTTAGAAAAGTACGATTCATGTTGCATATGAAAGAAAGCATATTTTTATAACCTCAAGTAAAATATTTTACTAGAATCTAGACAGTTTATTTTTATAATCAATATTTAATCATTACTTCCATTCTAAATGCTATAGAAAGCAGATTTAAAAAAAATCACGTAAGACTATTATTAATTATTTAGGTTTTTTTTTTTAAAATCAACACCAATATTTTTTCACATACTGTACAACCACATTAGTATGATTGCACAACTCTAACATTTTCTTCTTGTAAGTTCTGTTTTGCAGTCCATCATAGGAAGCCATTCTACTTCGTGACTGAATACCGGTATCTGTATTTTACCTCTAATAATTGAAGGGGTAAGTGGATGAAGGTGTTAAGATACATAAATGTAGTTTTGAGAAAAGGGCAGTTAAAGTAATTTATCTGTTACTTTTACATCAATAGTGTTGTAACGACAGACTAAATTTATTCATATTACTATTATATGTGAAATTGTTAATACAGATTCACGGAAACAAACATCCCCCAAAAATTTAAATTTTGAATGTACATAACCCTTTCATTGACAGTATGTCAATATATTCTTTGTAATACTGAAGTGAATGAATGAAACATGCTATAGTAACATTATGTCAAATGTGTCTTACTATACCATTATGCACAACACATGAGAATATAGTTATATCATACAAAACATAACTTTTAAGAAGTATTGACATTAGTATTTGTCTGGATTATCCTCCAAAATGTGTCCAAAATTGAACATGCACATCACAAGAAGACAATTGGTGGTCAGTCCTAACAAAAACACATTCATCTGTCTATATTTCAGAATAAAAACACATCCGTGTCACTACTTGTCAGGATAATCTCCCATAGCTTGTTCATAAAACCATCTGTATTCTTTATTCACTTACACTTCCGTTGCTCCCTTAAATCGTTATGGTCACTTCATCTGAAACAGCAGGTTGTCCTGAGGCTTGTAATAAATTTACATTCTTAAATGGCATGTATTCATCATAGGATTCCTTGTACAGGTAGAATCCAATTTCTTCCACTCAAATCCATTTTATCCCATCCCTAAATAGAACTTCCTCATTTAGACTATTCTTTTTGCAATTAACAAGTTTCAACTTTTCAGGATATTGCCTAAAATCTCGGAAGTGATTTGTCACATCAGTAACATACTGTTTCTTACTAGTTTGTGCAATGATTGCCCGATATTGCTCTGGTACAAATATTACTTCATTGCATGAGATTCTTTTCCGTTCTTCCAAAGTCTCAATCAGAGTCCAAATATGTGTGACCAACTTCTGGAAATTTGTATTTGACAGCCTTAAACATTCTTTTCAGAACTAAATACATATTGATATAGGCAAATTAACTGAAATTTTTTGTTTTGACCTGCAGATGAATCTGTCCAAATGACAAGATGCTCATTTTGCTTAACAGTTTGATCAAATTCAATCAGTGTCAGAATAGAGCTACACACTTCATTGTTACCTCTATTAGTAACATCATCAGTGCAGATGAAAAATGCTGCTTTCTCTGTGTTCTGTGGTACAGTATGTACTCCCAAAGCGTAGAACCACAACTGACATAAATACACATCCGAGCAACCAAATCTACTCACCCACTAAGCATGCATATAGATACAGAAGATGGACAGGCCAGCACTCAGTCCAGACATGAATCTGATTGAACATGTCTGTGACAAACTTAAACGAAGGGTCCAGGCCAGAAATCCAATTCCTTCGACTATTGATGAGCTCATAATGGTGTTGTTAGAGGAGTGGGATGGAATTCCTCAAGACGAAGTAAGAACGTTGATTAGATTGATGAAAACTCAATTACAAGCTGCCATCAGTATTGATTCAATAAATTGTCTTTGTCATTGTGTAATTGTTTGTTTCATTTGAACATATGTGACCATACTTTCTTTACCTAATTCCCAATTGTCCTACACTTTGACTTAAATAGCATTATTGCAAAAAGTACTGAAGTGAGTTTTATGTGAACGGTGTCAACGTAAAGCTAAAGTGGCGGGTTTTAAAACAACATGTTTTTCATGAATCTGTTATGTCCTTTTTGTGGAAAACATGTCTGTATGCGCAAGTCGATTTGGTTGCTCGCGAGTATAAAAGGCTTTCGATGTGGACAATTTGGGTAAAGGCATAGTCTGCTGCAAGTCCACTGTTAAATAACATACACCTGACTGTGATTGTGCCTTAGCCCTATCACTTTTCTGTAGATCAAATGCAGCATGATAGTTTCCTTGATGTTGGATATTACTTTTCCCAGCATCACACAAGCTGCATGTGTCGCTCCTAGGATGGCCAAATGATAGATTAAATTCAGTCCAAAATATTCTTGAATATGAGCACCTTTTCACTTTAAATTTATTCAGTAGGTGGTTTGCCACATACTTCTCCAAGTACAATTGATGTATTTTAGAAATATTCATACAAGGTGATAGATATCTCCTGTGGGAATTGATATTTCGTGAATAATGTGAAGAATCAGCAGGGAACTCCTTTATGTGTTTAATAATGTAATCAGACACACATTTTTCATGATGCCCACACTTATCAGGAGGTGGGACAGACAATCCCTTTTGTACATGAGATTTAATTAATCAACTTTTTTCCTGCCAATCTGATACTGACGCCGTCGGGTGAGACACGAGACGAACGATGACACAAGTTACTTACGGTAGGTGGGCACCAGCAGTCCTTCCCAGACACTGCACTTCGAGACTCAGGGATGCTGTGGGTACTGTGTGTCCGTCTCACCTGAGCGTCTTTACAAAACACTGATCAATACTAAACATTTTATCACTGAAGTACAGGTGAGAGATTTGCTGTTCTGACGCTACAAATAAATGCACATATTCACACTGAGTACATACCATTTATTGATTTCCAATTACAAAGTTGTGCCAGAAAATGAGTTAATGATTGAAAACTCGGACGTGTCTAGCGAATTCTGTTGGGCTCTTACCCCCAGCTAGCAATTACTCTAGCGCACTCCTAGATGGATGACTTCCTCGGGGTGTTTGAAAACACTGCCCCCCACAAGGAAAGAGGTCTACAGCCGCTAGGGTGGACTGTAGGATTTTCCTGGAGACAAAACACGGAGAATTACAAAAGGAGCATTTAAAACGTGTGATTATTTGGCATCACTATCATTGACATCTCCCAGCACGTGGAGAGTGTGGTGACTGTTTTTACATATAGTCGGCTAGGACGGAAATAATGTCACCATAGAAATTACACAAATAAGGATGATACAATATTGGACACAACATGAATGGGCACAATAAACACGCAGAAACATGAAAGTATGTTTAGGTGGCATGTGGATACCGCTGGATACAATGGACCATGTGGTGCAGGTGGAATTACAATAGTTCTGTAGAAACGGCAAATAATTACCGGACAAAATTGTAATGGTATTGGGAAAATCATTTCCCTTTAGATTTATGCATTTACGAACTTGTAGCACACCTGATGGATAAAAAATCAACATGTGTGAACGATCGGGGTCATACATACAAAAGCATCAATCATGAAAAATACACAGAACCCTGAATAAAACAATACATATTAACCTGAAATTAATTATAGCACACATGATATTACAAAAATATACCCTTAAAGCGCATGGATGGCGCAGATACAGACCTGGCGATATCTGACTGTGTGGCCATGGGCGATGTGGCCGTAACACAATTAAACATGAAAAATACCCCGAAATACATACATAGAAACATAGCCCTTAATATTGCACGCAGCAGTTAAGCATAAATTACAATGAAAAACCTTTGGTG
Organism: Dryococelus australis; assembly: GCA_029891345.1. Lineage (NCBI taxonomy): Eukaryota > Metazoa > Arthropoda > Insecta > Phasmatodea > Phasmatidae > Dryococelus > Dryococelus australis. Next base: position 49,171,033 of record CM056997.1, on the reverse strand, counting down.
TAAGCTGATAACGCCTGATTCACAAGATGTGCGGGTCACGTGGCCCCTCTGACATTTTCTCCTCCTTCACTCATTTAAGTTCTAAAACGCCAGAAGGGCTGCAAAATATTAAGTTAAGCGGAAGCATAATGCTGGGGAATGTCTGGCAAAAACGAACGCAAGCAAAGGTTAACCAGTATTCTAAAAGTGCTATGGAAATCTAAATCAGTACAAACAAAGAGTTGAAGTGGATACGTGACAGCGTTTTACGTCGCCAGCTCTCCTCGATGGACTGCCCAGAGGCAGGAGTCGCGCGGACCTACTATGGCTGCCTACGGGGTTCACACAAGCGGAAGTGCTATGCACTCCGAGTAAAACTTTTAATATCAAAAAGAAATGGCACATAAATAATTTGCATACATAATCATTCTAAGCTTTTAAATTGTGAATTTTCTGTGTTAATCGATTGTTCTTTATGGAGGCATTTACACAGGAATAATAACGCCCTTATTCTTCGCACAGCGCACATTTTGAAATTTAACCAAACATTGTGGAACACTTTAGGAACATACAAATTTTAACATTTTAAAACACTTGGAGCCTGAAATAAATTAGAAAGACAGGGTTTGCACTTTAAATACCTACATTATTTTTACCATATAATACTAATATAACCATCAATTACGAATTAGGCTACTGCCCAGTGGCAAGTTCCTTCACCTCTACCCAACTAAACTCCCTTTCCACGTCCTTCCTGAACTTTCCATTCCCACTCAGAGATACCAATTCCTCCTGCAACACATTCCCTCACAGAACTCACAAGCATATGACTGCCTACCCTGATCTGTTCTCCTCCATACCCTCTGAATCTTCACAGTTTCTTACTATTCATTCCTCTCCCTCTAAACATCCCTTTAGTTAGCTGGCAGCAAAACCTTCCCCACGCTCCCTCTTCATTCACCACCCTGGAAGTCCTGACCAGCCTTTCAACTCTCATCCTGTCCTTCAATGAACTCCATCCCACTTCTTTCATAATCACTGATGGCCTATAGTTTCCTTCATCTTCAGCAACCTGCCCATGCCTTCTCGAATTACCCTTCACCTATCTTTCTGCTCCTCTTTGTACATTTTCCAGCTCTCGAACCTCCACATACACTTATGGGTCCCTTACTGCTGCTGCATACTCCAATATCAGCTGTACCATTATGCCACAAACCTTCTGCTTCACCTTACAGCTTACTCCCTTCAGCATCCTTCCCAGTTTACCAAAGCACTTCTTCCCTTTGCAACCACCCCCTTAACCTGTTTTTCCATTTAAGGTATCCCTGCAATACAATCCCTAGGTACTTATATTCTGCCACTTCTTCTATTCTTACCCTTCCCATCTGTACATTTCCCTGCTTATCACCATCTTTCTTGTAAACCTTGCCTCCTTCGTTTTCTTACATTAATCTTAATTTTATTCACCACAGTCCTCGACAGTATCCTGTCAATGTCTGCCTGCAAGTTGTCCCCCATCCCACCTTTGCAGTCAATACACAATCATCAGCAAACAATCTTATTTTTCCCTAATCCCCAAACCCATATCATTTACCATTATTGTAAACAACAAAAGTCCCAGGATGCTTCCCTGGGGTACCTCTAACGTAACCTCTCCCTCCCCTCATAATGCCTCCCCCACTTTCAACCCTGTCTTTGCCCCCTGGAAAAGTCCCCAATCTATTCCCCTACCCACTTGTCCTGTATAAGCTCATCCATTTTATTTAACAAAGTCCCATCCATGGGGCACCTTATTAAATGCATTCTCAAAGTCTACGAAGCAGGCATTCACCCGCTTCCTCTCATCAACTGCCTGCACCAGATCCTCTTAACAGCTCAACAAGCTGCATCTCACGTGTCCTTTTCTAAAACCATGTTGTTACTACTGCAATGATCCATAACAAGAGAATATTCCTTCCTAATTAAGTGCATTAGCATACTCTGCAAAAAATGAGGCATTTTTAGAACCATGAATACACTGATGCCGGCCAAGGGCCAGCCACAGCCAGCCCATCACGGCACCCGCCACTAAAGATACACGTGGTGGTAAACACGTATTCCAGTACTGTTACAGGCTAAGGGACCTACCCGAAAACAGGACATAAGTTGTTTCAGTATAATATGTATTTCTTTCAAGAGTAAAAATGTTTGTAAAATGTAATATGTCTTTTTGAGGATTTTGTGCAAAATTGCTATTTGAAATTCAAAGTGCGTGCGGCACTGAACAGAGAGACAATAATATTATAAAATTGTCAAATGACAATTAAAATTAACATTTAAAATTCTGTATGTAAACTGTTTAGAAATTCTTTTGGTGCCATTTCAATTTGCCATATTAATATTTCACTCAGTGTGCATAGCACACGTACGCACTTCATCTTTTTGCACTGATGCATATTTCAATAGTTCACTTCAGTATACTGGTTAACCTTTGCCTTGTGTATGTTTTGCCAGACATCTCCAGCATAATGCTATCTGCTTAACCTAATAATTTACAGCCTTTCAGGATTTTTGACATGTAAACAAGATGAGAGAGAGATGTACTAGAGAAGTCACGAGGCCCACGCTACTTGTATATCAGATGCCATCCTCCCATGTTTAGGGCTTTTCAATGTAATTTCTGCTTCATTACGACGCACAATATTAAGAGTAATATTCTTGTATCATTCTTTGAGGGTTTTTGTAATGTTATGTTTCACGGCCAAATCGCCCATGGCCACATGGTCAGATACCACCAAGTCCATATCCACACAATCTCCGCGTTATGAGAGCTAATTGTTGTCCCAACTTGTGCGCCATAATTTATTTGAGTTTTAAGTATTATTTTCAATAAGGGTTCATGTAGTTTATGTGTTTGATTCTGTTTGTTCTTGACCACGCGGTCATTTCAAATACCAGTACTTTCCTGTCAAACGGCGATATAAGGACCTTTGTATGCTAGTTTCTGGCAGAGATAATTTTCTAATGCAGACACAATTATTGCAGATAATTATTGACCGAATTTTCAGATAAATTATGTGTTTTTACACTCGCCCTCGTGGTCCACTACGAGCCCCATCCAGTGGCATCTGCGCCATCTAAAAGTGAATTCACACATTTGTGTGTATTTTCCCTGTTCATGTCGTGCCCCATCTTCATGAAGTGTGATGTTATGTTGCACTAGCCCTCTATGTGTAAGACCGTCGCCACACAACACGTGGTTCAGGGACGAGTCCCGACGAGGTGTTAGCTGCGGGAATAATACGTGTGAATTCATTTCATACTCCGTATCCTGTCTCTGGGCAAATCTACAGTCCATCCTAGCAGCTGTAGGCCCCTTGCTCTGTAGAGGCTGTGTCTTCAAACACAGCGGAGCATCATCCAGTCAAAGTGCGCAAGTGTTGTTACGTGTTTGGGGAATCACCCACCAGAACTGGCTAGACACACTTGAGACGTAACAAAATTCATTCTGGCATGAGTGTAATTTGGTAAATAAACATCCCTTCTCAGTGTAAAATGTGAATATCTTTTTGTAACGTCAGTTACCCAACCCAGCCAAAGTGTTTTTCATTGCAGTGTTAAGCGTAAAAGTTGTTTTGTAAGTACATACAGGTGAGATGAACACAGAGAACCCACAACCCAGAGATCCCCAAGTCTCAAAGTGCGGTGTGTAGGAACCACCGCTGGCGCCCATCAACCACAGGTAAAGAGTATCTTAATTATCTCCGTGTCTCACCCGATAGCATTAACACAATAGTGGTGACAATATATTTTAGTCTGGCTAGTGCCTGAGCTTGAAATTTCATGTTTCGACGTACATCAAAACATTTTTATATTTATGGGGAGACCACTTGAGATGCATTAAATACTGACTTACACTTCTGTGAATCAGCATCCCTTGCAGGCAGTTCTGTCTGAAATACTGACCATCTTGGCGGAGAGAAATACTTGTAACCTAAAGGCAAAAAATTGAATACATAGTATTAAAGAGTAGTCTTGCAGTAATATACCTAGCCACAGGGAATATAAAATTTCATAAAAATAAAGGAAACAAATAATTTTCATTCTATTCAATGCATAACTCATATTGAAGTGCAGATAAACTGTCAATGTGGCCAATTTTACAATGTCTTAAATGCACTTTGTATGAAGTAGTGGCTGTTTCATTATGCTACAGTAATGTGAGAGGGCAAGGTTGCATGCCATCATCAAAGGACCATGCATTATCGCATGGCCTGCTCCCTTTACTCATCACACACAACACTGTGCCAGCAACATAGAAGAGGAAGCACAGCACCCACTCCTACACAATCTTTATATCTATTCTACCCTCACCTGCTTGTTTATGCATTTGCAGTTCAGTCTTAGCCAGCCAGGGTGGCCATCTTTTTCAAATTTGCAGTAAGGGGCACTTCCAACAACTCAACACTCATCTGATCCCAATGAAATTATCATGGAAAATAACGATTAAAGAAAAGTTTTAAATACTAATCTGTTATGTGGAAAAATCAGTTGTACCATATACTTCAATCAACATTTTATCTGAATAGTATATACAACTAACATATTAGTTGAATGTAGGAAATTCATCTTTTGCCAGTTTTGTGGCTTCAAATAGTAACTATTTGTAATTTTTTATTCTCACAAAATATTCTGCCACCAGGTTAGAGCATCAGTGTAACTGTAGGCCTGTAATTGCAGAACTCAGACACTGTTTATAAATATAGGCTCTTCACTGTAAAATGAGTACTTCTGAAAGCCCTGCTTAGGATCTACTTGCATGCACATCGTGTATTCTTACGCCTTATGTAAAATTAGCAGGCCATGGGCCTTGTCATTTTATTGATGTGTCGGTCAAGTGACACTGCGAAGTTATTAGAAAAGTAAACATTTTATAAATCTACTAATTTTTACACACTGAGGCGCAAAAAAAAAACCCGAAAGAGGAAGAAATAATTTAAATGATCACAAATGGTTATCTAACCCTTGTTATGCGACATTAAGATATGGTACTACTTTCCCTCCATCATTACCTAAAACTTTACCGGTTGCATATCATTCAACGTGTCCGTTAAAATATATGCAGGTAGAGGCAGTGACATTTTTCTAAGGTTGATTTCAAAAGTGCTCACTTTATCGTGAACAGCCTTAAGTCAGTCTATTATTGAAGAATTCTGAGATACTGTAGGCCTACTGTATGTTCCGTCCTACGTCCACACAAGATAATTTTTTCAGCCTCAGGAAACTGGATATGCCTATCCAGTACAATATGGGACAGTTGGCCACCCTAGTCAAAGCAACTAGGATAGACTAAAAAAAGTGATTCTGTAAGAAATGATCAAATTAGAATATATTTTACTCCTGAATAGTATTTTATAAAGCACCAAAGGAGTATTTATGGTCTAAATGTTGTTTCAACTTTCAGATATGACACAAACAGTATTATTTATATAATATACATATTATGTGAGAAAACAGTTCCTACATAAACATCAAAGATATCTCAAACTGTGATCCACCCAATAACAAAAATGCCACAAAATCAACCTTATAAAAAAGCCGCTGTTCATACCTGCAGGTATTTTAATGGGCGTACAAGTGACACGCCCCCAGTCAAGTTGGCAACGATGGAGGGGAAGTAGTTCCATATCTTAAAGTTACATAAAATGTGTTAAGTAACCATTTGTGAAAACATAAATTATTTCTTTCAATTTCTGTTATTTTTTAATGCATCCAAGTGGAAAACTGAACAGATTTGTAAAATATTTACTTTCATAAGAATTTCAGTTTAACTTGACCGAGGCATGAATAAAGTGATGCTCATGACAATGTTAATTTTACATTACGCAGAAGAATACACAACGTGCATACAAGTAGATCTTTCCAAAGTGCTCATTTTACAGTGAACAGCATATATGTATTTGTTACATGGATTTGCCATTTCCTATGCATTTGTTATGTACTGCTGCATATGTATTGTCAAGTCTGTGCTGTAGTCTTATATATACAGGATGAAGGGAAACTAAAGAGACAAACTTCAGGAGTTGATTCCTGACCAGGAAAAGAACAAAAATGTTAATATCCACATACATCCGGAAATGCATATTTGCCACTGTAAATGGCACTGATGGCTCTCGTTACACTCACAGTGTGAAGATTAGCATCAACTCGCTACACTCAAAGTGGTACACTTCCTTCAAAATAAAAGTTGGGCTCCGGCTAGCATTATTTAGTAAAAGGTGCACTGCTAATATATTTGTAGTGGAAATAAAAGATGAGGGATTCATGTTGAATCTTAATTTTGTTTATTCTGAACGGCCGAGAACACTACAAACACATCAGTATGATGGAAATCGTCACATCACTCTTCTCCACTGCATTCACACAGGTACAAAGTCACAGCAGCAGTCACATTAAGTTGAAAAATACCTCTCGACTAGCGAGGAAAAATTACAAAGATGGGGGAGGGGGGGGGGGGAGGAGGAGGAAAAAGATCATTAGTTGTTGAAGTCCAAAAGTAGTTGTTAACGAAGAAAGATTTAAGCTGAAAAAAGTTGCGGTTGGCGGCGCTTGTGGGTGCAGGCGAAGTTCATTCTACTTATTACCTCTCTGTGGTTGTTGTAATAATGCAGCAGAGTACAGGGCAACCATGTGCACACAGCGCTCGCAGATAACACCCACTCTCAGACAAAAGCTAAAAATACACACTTGGTAGGGGCTCACGGCTTCCTATTGGCTGTTCATGATTGCACGCTTCTGTGTGGAAGCTGCAAAAGTGTTGATGGCATGGGAATTAAGAAAAAAGTTTAATCTCAAAAGTTTTGTCACCTTGCTCTGAACATGGGAAACCAAAAGTGCCATGAAGTACAGATAACACAGTGTTATCGCATTAAAACTGATGAAGCCCTTACTTCTAAACTGTGGCATGAAAGGAAAAATTAGGACAAAATAAACTGTGAATTTTACCATAAAGAGAACCTGACAAACAATTAAAAAAACAATAAAACCTTGTATAAACGCAATGCTACAAGTCTGCTTTTGTGTTTTGCAGATTGTGCGATTGGAGCCAAGACAAAGCATAATGGCTCATTACTCATTCAGAAACAGACCAAAATAGTGTTTGTATACGCTCAAGTACATGGAAATAGACAAGAGGTCACGCGTACTTACTGAGCCACGTACCCTCAGACAGCATCAGTCAAATCACTAAACCTTTGCAGCCATTTTTTTTTACATTTGTATGAGTATGGGTCCTTTCATACGTGTGAACGTGGAGGACGGCCGCGGCATGTTTGTACACCAGATCAGGTATTGCATCCCATGGTGGCCACTTTGATTGAACAACTGTTTTAACCTGGAAGCACTCGGGCCTAGTCCACAACAGCTCATCCGCAGTTGAATGGTCCGCGGACCTACTTCATACACGGGCATCCCAACATGCGTATCTACAATATCAATGTCTGAAGATAAGCTTTCCAACACCGGCACCAGAGTGCACCAAATTCAATGCTGTCTGAAGCCAAGCTTTCAAACACAAACTAGAGTGCACCCTAATCGACGCGTCAATAAATTGTATGAGAGTATTCGTAAATATTGATATTTCTAGCTTATTTTGTTTGGTTTTCTAATTTGAGTTATGCACACTAGTTCTTTTTGATTTTCCTTTAACTTCATTTGGATTTTTTTTTTCTCAAGTCAGTGAATTTTTGTGTTTTTACTTATTAGGCCTAGTTCACAATAACTGGTAAGCGGACTCCTAATTGCTGATCAGTGCACGTGGCCCTTTGACGTCATAGCTCGCTGTCCCAATGTCCCAAGATCATTCGCCAACTTCAACTTTCGTCAACGGACCGTGGTCCACAAACTTTTCCAAATTGTGTTTTGTTTACATTTTATCACACGCAAAGAGTAACAGTAAATTGCGGGTGTGTTACTAATTATTATTAAAACTCGCTATTTGTTCAAAGCTTCAATCTTTTAAAAACAAAACTATAATAAGTAAAATACAAAAATTCACCGACTATAGCAAAAAAAAAAAAAAAAAAAAAAAATATATACAATATCCAAATGAAGTTAAATTAAAGCAAAATCAAAACATACTCATTCGCATAACTCAAATTAGAAATAAAAATAAAATAAGCTAGAAAGATCAATATTTATAAGTAATAGCATAAAATTTATTGAGCGCCGATTAGGGTGCAATCTAGTTACCGTGTTAGAAAGCTTAGCTTCAGACATCATTATTGTAGACACACAGATTGGGGCAGGTCCGCGGACAATTCAACTGCAGACCAGCAATTGTGGACTAGGTTCAAAAGTTTTGTTTTAGCGGTTATGAGATTGAAGATTATTAATTTGAATAAATAATAGTTTTATAATAATAATAACCCACAATTTACTTTTACCACTTGCATGCAATGAAAAGTAAACAAAAACAATTTGGAACACACAGTCCGCAGACAAAAGTTGAAGTTGGCGAATGATACAAGGACATGGGACCTTGGGATTGGGACATTGGGATGGCGAGCAAGATGGGTGAAGGGTAGGTGGAGAAGGCAAGAGCAGGATGGTGAGGAAGAAGGGAACTATAGGCCATCAGTGATGATGAAAGAAATAGGGTGGAGCTCATTGAAGGTCAGGAGGAAAGTTGAATGGTTAGTCAGGATATGCAGGGTGAATGAAGAGGGAGGATGGGGAGGGCTACATTGCAAGCTAAGTAAGAGGGTGTTTAGAGGAAGAGGAAACAACAGTGAGAAGCCTCAGAGGGTGTGGAGGAGAATGGAGCGGAGTAGGCAGTCCACGCTTGTGAGGTCTGCGAGGGAGTGGAATGTGTTGGGGGAGGAATTGGTATCTGTGAGAGGGGTTGGTAAATTCTGGAAGGGAGTGAAAAAGGAGTTGGTTGTGTTAAGGAGAGGTGAGAGCTCACCACCGGGCGGTAGCCTAATTGCGAGTGTATGTATGTATATACGTAGTTAATGGAAGATATGCAATGTGATTTAATGGAGCTACGACGTCAGAGGGTCATGTGCACCAATCAGCAGTTAGGCGTCCACGGACCAGTTACTGTGGACTATACCGCAATGCCATGTAATGTGTAGAGCCTACCAGTACCAATTGCTTTATTGCAGCCTCACCATCCGTTTCCAGACATATATTGATACCGACTTTTTGTTCCTTTTCCGCACAGGAATCACTTAGTGTGTGCCTTTAGATTCCGTTCATCCTGTAGATATATCCGAATTTTAATCATTTTGGGATCTATGGTTCAATTTCATTTAATTTTACGCATTCACTCTATGGGCAAATAAACAAACTGGCAAGGCTTAAGTTAATGGCAATGCATCAGAACATAAAAAACAAATTACGTAGATTACAAAGATTCGCCTAGGGAACGTGCAACTTATTTATATCATTTGCATTGGCTTAAGTAACCATTTACCAAAAAAAAAATCAGGCGAAAAAAATTTTGGGGATCATCGTACTTACTTTTTGGGTTATCCGCCATTCTTCAAATGCACGTCCAACGTTACTAATAATCAAAAATAACAACTGATACGATGTGTCATCACTTCACAAACGGTTAAATTTCCAACGTTTATGCTTTTAGAGTCACGTGACATCTTCAAAGAGTTTACACCAATCAGAATTTACGTACCCAGAAAAACCAACTAAACATAAAAAAGTGTTTGGTATTACTTTGTAATTCATAAAATAATAAATTAAATAAATATGTTATAAAAAAATTAACCCACCGTTTTTCGAAGGATTAGTTTTAGTGTGTCAATTTATCAAAGTATCATGATTCGACACAAATACGTTAGTATTAAACATATAAGAAAAATTGTACGTGTTTCGAAAATGAAGTGTTTATTGTTAATTATTTTACTGTCGAAATTATTTCCAATTGACTAAATCACTAAATCGTTCATGTAAACATTATCTCGTGTTATGTTGGCCATCGAAAGTTAGATGAAAGGAAAACAGGGGTTTGTTATGACAAAGCTTTGACAGTTGGGAAAGAACGTGAATATAAATGTATTAACGTCATCGAGATGGTAAGGGACATTTTGTCTGTATTTTGTAGCGAAGAACGGTTTGTTCTCATTAGCATGCACTTAGTTATGGTACTGTTCATGTGTGTTTTTGTTGTGAAAACTGTGAATTCGTTCGTTATGTCGGCTGCTAGCGCGTCCTCATGGGCATGGCGTCTGCTGTGTCGCCACTGGCGCGAACCGTTTATTGTTTACTGTCATGCGGTTGCTGTCGCTGTTTTGTCCTAAACCTTCCATGTTAAGTCAAAAATTTACAGTGTTCTCAAAGTAATGTGCCATTTGTAATAAATCGCAAGTATTTGTTCATTACCAGCGAGTATGTAAATATATGTATATATTTTTTGTAAGTGCCAACTTTCGATACCGTAAGGAATTTTGCCGTAAAATAAATTATTATGGAATATGTTTGCCATTAAAATAGATTTTCTTTAACTTGTGTTGATATTATTCTAAGCATTACATGATTTTATTTCAACCAGTTTTGTCACATACAATAAAATTCATACATGTGATAGTCTGAGAAACAAAATATTTCTTGATTCATTTAAATCATGTCGGTTGGACAAAATAAGTATGTTTTGGGTAAACGGTTTCCAAAAAAAAATTATACATTCGGTGAAATTCTTTCAATACTAGTCCCCAAAATACATTGCAGAACTTTTATTAGTAAACTATAATATTGAGAATGTGTCTTAAAAATTCTCAAAAACATTTTATCACTATATGTAGTATGTTACGATAAAAAAAAATAGGAATAATGACATTAGATGTGTTCCTAAATTTCCATTATTTCTCTAGACTTGACTTTAAGTGGGAAATATGTAGAACATTTCTACCTAAACTGAGTACTAAGGGAGATAAAAGCCATTGGGAATCATGTTTTAAACTGTATTTTCTTAAAATATTGGAAATGAAGAGAATTTTAATTTTCTCCATATTGTTTCATCATCAAGCTCTTCAACCTAAGAACAATATCTCATTTTTTATATTTTTTTATTGCATCCATATGGTCTTTTTTCGAGTACAAGTTTGTACAAAGACATCGAACAAGTCGGAACATGAACACATTATTTACAGAACAATATGAGAGCAGCAAGTATTATAATATTATTAAATTCTAAAACAAATATAAAATATAATACAAATAGTCTTGAATTTTCAATATTTAAACTTCATTCTTCAATTTCTTCTGCACATCTGTGCTGCGTCCCGGGCCACTCCAATCTATAAAGAAATAATACCAAAACAGAGGCACAATACCTTACACTGAATAGCCATGGGGGTTTCTTGCCTTGATTAAAATAACGTAGTTGTCAGTATGTTTTGTGTTTATGATAAATATTCGTCTACAGAATAAAAAGTTTTGCTTATTAAGAACTTTTTTTTTTTTTTTTTTTTAAGAGTTTCGTATTTTACCTCCCACTGTAATGAAAATAACATGATTATGCTCCCTCAATGCATATGGTACCTACAATGTTTTTACCACCAGAAATTGTGAACATTTGATGCTCGTTAATTGAACAGTGTGAACTAACTGACAAAAGTTGTCGTCTTGTTGCAACTGCTCAGGAGTTGCCATGTTCATATAAAATGCACACAGAACTTTTGGTGGCATAGATACAAACAGGTAGCTTCAGTACTGTAAGCTTATTAATGTATGGTACATGCGATTTACAGCAAGTGTTGAAAATTACCTCCACCAGGGTATGTGCAGTGGACACAGCAGCGTATCATAGCTGCATGTAGATAGTATTGCGTATGTGATAGGCACTGTATTGCTGCATCCAAAGCTTTGTATGCACTTTACACTAACATGGTATCTACTGGACACTTGTAACAAGAGGACCATTTTTGTTGATTAGTTCATAATGCTCGATAAACCAGCATCAAACATTCATAAATCTTGACAGTAAAACAGTTGAATGCAAAAATATGGTGCCACCCTCATTATTTTCGTTATGGTGGGAGGGTATTAGTGCCAGTTTGCTCTTGGATTGAAGACACCCTTAACGAGCCAGGGACAGCCATGAAGTTCAGGGAAATTGCGAAGAAAAAAAAACATAAATAACTTTCCAAATAATGCTGTAAGCCGTGAAGATAAAGTAAAGGCTTACTAACCCCAGAAAACTTATTAGATATAAACACAAATCAGCACCACTTTTGCTTTCTGAGGCACTCATATGAAACAGGGAAATAAAAGCATCTCCTTTGCTTGCTTCACTCTCATGCACTCCAGGAAGCAAAATGCTTTAGATTTCCACGTTATCATGTTTTTGGGGCCTTGTAAATAAACATGCGTACCGGTACAGTAATATCTAGCAGAGCAAAATTTGTGTCTCTAATATTTAGAAAATGCTACATACACAAACCCAGCAACTCACAAATAGGTCTAATTTAATATTTCTGCATGTACAGTGATTCATCCGAAAGTGAATGAACGACTGACTGCAGAGTTGGTGATGTTCACTTAATGACTTCTAAGAACTGGAAAAAAATAGTTTTTTTAAATTGTGTTTTTATGTTTTGCGGAAGTTGTTGATTCATTTACACTTAGGTTGTAGTACGTTTGTGTATTTTGTCTGCAGTCTACAAAATGATATAATGTGGAGGGCTATGAAGCTCAGTAACATTGTGGGGTAAAAATCATTGAAACCACCAAAAACTCAACTCATTTTGGAAAGGTGTTTCCATGCAAATATTTGCAGTTAGTCCTACACTTCCCAGAGTGTGAGCAAAATAGCATGATTGGCTGACTGCACCCGTTTACCTGCTCCATATGAACTTGCTTCACCTGCACTTCAGGAAGCAAAGTTGTACAGATTCGCATGTCATCATTTTCGTAGAACTATTAGGACCTAGTTGACTTTACACTGACATTGTTCTTAACATTTTTGTGATAGACCTATTTTATATTTTTTAATTTTCTTCAGTGTTTCCTTTATCTTCATAGCCCTCTCAACCACAGCATTATTTGGATTGTTGGTCAAATACACATGTGTGCCCATACAGTATTAATTATTAAATTCTGAAGAACTCTAAAACACAGTTTTAAAAATTGCCTCCACATCCCCCCACTCCTCTTCACTTTTCTGATTTTTGGAAGAGTAACTAAAGTGAAAAATTACTTATGGATTCTATACAATAAATCCACTCCTCTATTTTGATGGTGCATACAAATCTTTGGCAGAGAGCAGAAAATTATTCACATGCTTGTATTCATTGGGTAACTAGTTGACCCACGAACTCATCCAAAAATAATAACCTGTCCGATGCCAATTAAACAAGCCTCGTACATGAATCATAGTTCATCTCACACAAAAAACACCATGGTTGAAGAAATATTCAGAAGGTAGTGTTCAAGATGGCATGATATAAAATTTTTAAATGTTCAGAAATACCCTCCACAGTGGATATTATTATTATTATTATTATTATTATTATTATTATTATTATTATTGTGTAAGTAACCTCTTGTATGCAGCTAAATATGACAAGAGACAGAAAGTACACGCTCCCCTCTGGGCAAACGGGTATGGTAATTATTAACATTCCGTCAACAGGTTTCCTCCAATGCAACACTGATTTACTGTTACTTCCCTATACTTGCAACCAGGGGCTACAGGGCCATAACTTCGTGCCTGCATCTGTGGTCCATCTCCTCAGTGTACAGGCACATTATAGCCAACCGGTGCCTCCCTCTCCTTACTGGCAGAGGGAAGAAGCACCTGCATTTTTTTTTCACATATAATGAAAAGCATATAGGCTGGCTAGTCTGACACGCGCTACTGTCCTCCCATTAATGTCACTTGCAGCAATTTGGAGGTCTTGGTAAACCGGTTGGGGACCTCAGTATGTTGGCGTGGAATGGTGGCATTAAATGTGGCTGTCTCTTCACAGGTCTACATATTCTATTGTTCTGATCCAGTGATCTCTTTTTACTTCATGTAACGATGGGATAAGAATATTGCCAGCTTCCACTTTTTCTTTGCTGAAGGGATTATCCTCGAACAGGGATTTGTATTCCATAAAGTGATTAGTGACTCCAGCCAAGGGCCAGCCACAGCCAGCCCATGACGGCACTCACCACTGAAGCTACGCGTGGTGGTAAACATGGGTCTCAGTACCGTTATAGGCCATACGTATTTGTTTTCAAGGGTTAAAATGTTTGTAAAGTGTAATAGGCTATTTCTTTTTGAGGATTTTGTGTAAAATTGCTATTTTAAATTCAAAGTGTGTGGCGTTAAAGAGAGAGACAATAATATTCAGGTGAGAACGCCTTCAAAAGACAATTAAGAATCAACTAAAAACCATAATTCAATTGCTGTATGTAAAACTGTTTAGAAATTCTTTTGGTGCCATTTCAATTTGCCATATTAATATTTTCACTCAGCTTGCATAGCACTTCTGCTCATGTGAACCCCGTAGGCAGCCATGGTAGGTCCACACGACCCCTGCCCTTTGGGCGTAGTCGTTCTAGGAGATCTGGCGAGGTAAGAAGCTGTCATGTACGCACTTAATATTTTTCCACTGCTGTGGGTTTCAATAGTTCACTTTAGTATACCGGTTAACCTTTGCCTTGGGTACGTTTTGCCAGACATCCCCAGCATAATGCTATCCACTTAACCTAATAATTTACAGTCTTTCAGGCTTTTTGAGATGTAAACGAGACAAGAGAGATATGTACCAGAGAAGCCACGAGGCCCGCGCTACTTGTATATCAGATGCCATCCTCCCATGTTTAATGCTTTTCAATATAATTTCTGCTTCAGTGTGATGAGCATTGTAAAGGGTAATATGCTTGTATCATTCTTTGAGGGTTTTTGTAATGTTAACATGTTTTATGGCCACGTGGTCAGATACCACCAAGTCCGTATCCATGTGATCACCGCGTTATAAGGGGTAAGTGTTGTTCCATCTTAGGCCCCATGATTATTTCAGGGTTCTATGCAATATTTTCATTAAGGGCTTGTGTACTTTTGTGTTTGATCCTTTTTGTTCTTGACCATGCAATAATTTCAAATGCTGATGTTTTCCCACCAACCAGCGTTGTATGGCTTTTGTCCGTTAGGTTGTGGCAGATAAATTTTGTTCATGCAGATACCAATATTGCAGATAATTGTTGACAGAATTTACAGATATATGATGTGTGTTTGCACCCACACACGTCCACTACGAACCCTATCCAGCTGCATCTGCACCATCTAACAGTGATTTCACACATTTGTGTGTTTATTCTCCTTGTTCATGTCGTGCCCCATCTTCATCAAGTGTTATTTATGTATTTTGTGCAACATTATTATTTTTGCACTATCGCTCTATGTGTGTAACCGTCGCCACACAACACGTAGTTCGGGGACGAGTCCCAATGAGTAGGCATTAGCTGCAGTAAAATACATGCGAGCTCATTTCATACTCCGTGTCCTGTCTCTGGGCAAATCTACAGTCCATCTTAGCGGCTGTAGACCCCTTGCTCTGTAGAGGCTGTCTCTTCAAACACAGCGGAACGTCACCCAGTCGAAGTGTGCAAGTGTAGTTACATTCTTGGGGAATCACCCCACTAGAACTGGATAGACACGCTTGATATGTATCTCATATTCTGACACAAGTGTAAGTTTGTTGTTAAATAAACATGCCTTCTCATTGTAAAATGTGAATGTCTCTATGTAGCATCAGTTACCTAGCCCAGCCAAAGTGTTTTTGCATTGCAGTGTTAAGTGTGAAAATTGTTTTGTAAGTACGCACGGGTGAGACAAACCCAAAGAACCCACAGCATCCCTGAGATCCCCCCGAGTCTCAAAGTGTGGTGTGTAGGAACCACCGCTAGCACCCATCAACCACAGGTAAAGAGTATCATAATCCTCTCTGTGTCTCACCCGACCGCATCAATAGCTATATCTGAGGTGTAATCTGGGATATACAATGATCGACAACCCTGGGGTTTGGATATTCTAGAGCTTTTTTTCACAGCTGCAGCGAATGTATCATAACATTCTGGTGTAGACACTGCAGTACCTATCCAGGATCTCTGAATACTCTGGCCACTCATTCTCTTGCAATTGTACCTTCTCCGGAAAGAAATTCTCCGCAGTCTCACTTCTGCATTACTTCGCACATTATTGTTACCATGCCGTTTTCCAGGGATCATCCAATTGTTTATGAAAATCGTTGTCAACTCGCAGTCTTCAGGAGGCACCTTTCATGAACCCCCACTGTCAATTGACGCCCCCCAGAGTATTTAAGCTTTCACCCTATATTATTTCAGAAATGTCCCTACTGTTAAATAGGGAAGGCACCACAACTGAACACTATATCTATTTATGCACTGCCAAACATGCTCAACAGTATCTAGAGCATAATCTGCATAACTGACTATTCTACTTTATTTAACCTGTACCCTACTGCAGTATATTTCAATGCTCCTCTATTCACAACACATGGATCACGGACATCCTTGAATATAAACAATTATGTCAGCGTTCATAGTTCTGACAGTAATTTCCAACAGTAAAAATCATTAAAATTTTTATCATACGGAGTATCAAAATGTGGGTATATGGAAATGAATCTGCAAATTTTGTAGAATGTAAAAACTTCATTTGTAATCATATTTTCCACAATTTTTTGGGAAAATGTGGAAAAATTACTTGTTTTACATGGAACTATTGAAATTTGTTTGATTGGAGTGGTTGGCAAAGATGTAATTGTGTAATTATCTGGGGTGGTAGAATGATTCACAGGAATGCTGATTTGGCTTAACCACTTTCAATATTGTTTCGATTTTTTTCCTCTAGAGTAATTTTTGCATACTGTTGTGATTTTGCTTTTTATAGCATTTTAATATGATATGTAGTAGTGGTAATTTCATATGTAAGAAATAGTGTTTGCAACTTTTTTTGCTTAGATTATCTGATACCTCTTACTCTTTCTTCTTTACCTATTCCTACAAATAAAATTCCACAAAGGGAATGGCACATGAAAGCAGTATATTTACCATATTTTCATCATAAGTTGTTTTTAAGAGAATTTATCAAAATTTTTGGCACGACAAGACATAAATCCTTCTTACATTGTAAGATATTCCTTATTATTTTCCATCAGTGTTCCAGAAATAATAAAAGCAGTGATTATTTAACGTTATAAAAAGGTGTTAGAAGTTATTATTCAAGTATTGTGCCAAAAATTTTGAAAAATTCTCTATAGAACAGTTTGTGACCAAATTTAGGTAAATGTACAGCTTTTGTTTGTCATTCGACTGAAGGGTTCTGCCTACCAAGCCTGCAAGCAAAAATTTAAATGGGGAATCAATGTTAAAGAAATTATTTCTCAATGCAGCAATTCTAAAGATAACAGTTTCACCAAAAGTATTCATTGTGACATTCTTTTAAAAAAAAATTGTGGCACATTAATAATTTTGCCAATTTGTGTGTGTGCGTGTTTATATATATATATGTGTGTGTGCGCGCATGCACTCACGTGCGTTTTTTTAATATTTACATTTTACAAAGAAGATAAAGAGTTAAAAATGATTATGGTATTAAAATTTTCCAAATAAGGCAGTATTCTCTGATTAAGTTGTGTGATTTTATTGTTTGAAACAGTTATCTCTAAAACTGGTGCAACAAAAAGGAATTTCTTTGACATTCATTTCCCATTTAAATCCGTCGCTGCAGGCTTGGTAGCTTTGCTGTTAATGAATATTTTCTGTATGGACACTGTTTCTGATGCAGCAGTTTGTGAACAAAATGCGCAATGGAGAGACAGGTCACAAGAGCAAGTCGGGGGCACTTCTCGACATGCTGGCTGAGGTGGCATCCCAGAAGCTCCACTCTGACCCTGCTGTCCAGTCGGCCACCATCAGGCAGTCACCCTCTAGGCTCCCTAACAAATCAAAGGTTAAATATTTTACAGCTGGCAGGTTTTTGATTTACATTTTGTGACAGCATGGTGTTAAGTCTACTGTATTAAAATACCAGGAAAAAATGTGGTACAGCTTTTTTATAGTCCTATAAAAACATCTAATGTAGCCTGTTGTGTACAAAGTGTAACATACTGCATGGCAAGTGTGCAACTTTCATCTTCTTGTGATTAGTCTGTATCCCCCTGTGTTAAATGCATCATAACAACAGAATAACTGTCTTGTGAAAGTCTATACATCTCATAAGCAGCAAAACTGTAATTTTGAAGGAAATTTGAGGACAAAGTGTTACTCTAATTTCGGTTCTGTCATAGACATAAATCACCACATCAAAAATAAATTGTGGGTTTGTATTGTCAAGGAGGGTGATGTTCAAACTCATTTGCTAGTGAAAAATTGGAACTGCATCCAAAATTATTAGTATTTGGTAGAAGCTGTGTTTAAAAGTATATGATAAAGACACTGCCTTAAGGTAAAGTGAAATCTGTTTTTATTAATTGTATGTTGTTCACAGATTTTGTTTGTGTGCATTCACTTCTGCACAATATATTATTCAATCTTAGTCATTGCTAAATTGTTTGTGCTGAAAGTTTCAAAAAGATGATATGGTTTCATTTCAGTTTATACTTTTAGATGGCACAGAAAATTATTATAATCATGTTAGTTAAGGTTGCAAGTAGGCTACTAAGCTACCAAAAATATATAAAAGGACAGGAATTCAAGTACTCATGGTGTAGTACTTGAATTCCTGTCCTTTTATATAAAAATTATAATGTTTAACTTGTGTATGTAACTAATTATGTGTGATCTGTGTGTTTCAACCTTACAGCGGTTGTTGTGTTGCGGAAAGGCTGCAAACAGCACTTCTGTTACATTAGGTGAACTGCAGAACATGTCTCCCAATCACCTGCTGAAGCTGTTTGCAGACTTTGATGGGGATGAAATGAAAAGGACATTCATATATACTTGTCGTATAGATACAGTTAATTGTTATAAACAGTTCTCAAGTTTTGGAAGTGAAAACAAGGCCCGCGAACAGATGAAGAATCACCTGCAAAGCCACGTCAGTCAACTAACAGCTGAGGGTAAATAACAAGAAGCTTATGTAAATTATCAGAATACATACTTTTACATTAGTGTTATTGGTGATTACCTAATTAAATTATGAAAAAGTATAACGTTACTGGATTCATGTGGCAAGTATGACTGTGGCAGACAAGTATGTGGAGTCATGTAGTACTTACTGGGAGTTAATTGATATTGTTGATCTATTATATGTATTAATTGCCTTTCCTTGGCTTAGGCCGAAACAGGGCCTGCCTGTAGTTGGTTTTTTACTCCTGGTAAATTAATGATTTGATTGTTCTTTTGGATCATGGTGGGGTCCATGGAAGTGATTGCTTCATCATGTGTAAGTGTTTTATGTAAACTGTATTGTATTCACTTGGTTGTTAACACACTGCAAAGAGCTGGTGTAGTGCTCTATGCGACATATGTTTAGGCACGTGTAAATTTTGATCTTTGTGGCAAGCATTTGTTTAAAGATTATAATTTATCATTCCAACATATTAATATCACTGTGTAGGATCATTCCTTAGTTACTAGACGTGTCTTATTGTGCATACGAATGTACTTCCTTTGTTCTGTCACACTTTTTGTGACAAACTTGGAGCCTCTGTGACTATGTACCTCTAGCCATAGTGATCTGGGTTCTGTTCCCATTTAAATCAAATTTGACTTTTTGTATGTCGGAAACATGTATCGTACTGATGGCCAGTGAGTTTTTCAGTGTTCTCCAGTTTACTGCACCACTCCATATCTTTTCTTTTTCATCTTACAGTTTTTGTGCATCCCTTGTTTTCAGGGATGACTGTTAGTGACAGACGTCATCCAAAAGTGCCATCATGCTGATGGGTTTTATAATCAGTCCGTTTTACTTGTCCAGTTCAAAATGTGATAGTTATTTCTAACATATTTTTATGGAATATTTTTCCATGTAGCATTTTCCCAGAAATGGTAATATTAAATATTTATATTTTAACAGGCAGTCTTACAAAAATATTTGAAACAGTAGAGTCACAGAAACGAAAAGCCAATGGTGAGTGGAAAGAAATATCTGGGGGAAAGAAAGTTCAGAGAAGCAGAAAAGATTCACTCCAACTGAAAGAGCCAGATGAAAATGACAGCAATATTCCGAACAAAAAATTGTCCAGCCCGAATACCAGGGAGCCAGCATCTGCCCAGAAGTGCATAAACCCAGACTCAGTCAGAGCAGGTAAGCATGTGTCTTGCAGCATCTACAGGGAGCACAACTACACGAGCTTGAACTTGGTGGCTGCCCCAGAGAAGATAGAAGAGAGTATTGTGACAGATACAGAATATGCTCTTATTCATGTGTTTGATGACAGTATGGCTGTGGCACAGTACGAAGAGGTTCCTGTGTATGAGAATAGTAAGACTTTGGAGCAAGAAGGCACTGTCTCAAAACCAGCAGATGATGTCGTAAGTAAATAATTATGCTTAATGTAGAGCCATAGAATTTGTGCTTGTGTGGTAACAACTAGATAATGTGTGTGTTTAGTTGTTGACTAATATTTTACTGTTAAACTTTACATTATTTAATAGATTGCAATGTTCGTCATCAGTGGTATGCCTTTAAAAAACGATTTTGTTATACAGAGCAGTGTATGGCTTTGGTAGGCCAACTTAAAATTGATTGTTCATAGAGGAGGAAGATGTAAGCTTGTAAGCAAGAGTTCAACAGCTGCCAACAAATTGGTTCATTTTGACTTTTGTTTTATTTGAACCTTGAAAATTAAAGTTTGAGTGTATTTTTGTCTTTCTCCTTTCATTACATAGGCATCATAAACGAGTATGATCATTTTTTTTTTTGCACATAGTTACATCAGATATTATGTGACTGGTATATATAATGTATTGGTTAGGCACATGATAAACAAAAAGCCATAGTAAAAAAACTATTCTGTTTGCAGCATAATAGTAATTATGCTCTTGGTTGGCACTATTCATTCATTCCTTGTAAAAACAGTGTAGATGCCATTACATGTTTTTATGCAAACATCATCTGACAGGGAGTGAATTGCATAGCAACTAGCGCTGCATCTATCAGGCTCTCTTTTCCGTAGACTTTTACGGGTGACTGGTTTGGCTGAAACTCAGGTTCATTCTTACTTCCTCTTGGATCATAGTTGGTGCAGCAGCTAGAGCATTCACCTCCCAAGGGGAACCAGGTATGATTGCCATTAGTTCATTGGTTTCCTATTGGGATCCCCCTTTTTCCCCACCCTTAAATTCTGGCATTGCTACATATCCACCTCCTTTCTCAATCACTGGCTCTAAAGATCTCGTTATTAAGAGTAACCCAGTCCTCTCCACTCCACTTAACTTCTTCATAGACACTTGGCGAATCAGAAGGTAGTTTGGAGGAAAGCAGATAGCCTCCACACAAGGTCCCATCTGCAGCTGACTACTCTACATCTTTAGTTGAGAGGTCTCATCAGGTATTTTCACCTGCCTTCGTTTGCAGCTCTCCCAGACTGACAGGGGGCCACGGTGGCTGAGTGAATAGCACGCTCGCCTTCCACCAAGGCAAACCGGGTTCAATCCCTGGCTGGGTCACCAGATTTTCGCAAGTGGGAATCATGCCAGACGATGCCATTGGTCTGCGGGTTTTCTCGGGGATCTCCCATTTGCCCCGCCCATTCATTCTGACGCCACTCCATATTCACTTCTATCACCCTCATCGCTCTCAAGACCTCGTTGTTAAGAGCAGTCCAAATCTCTTCACTCTTCACTCACTCTCGCAGCCTGATCCACTTTGGCTTGTCCTCATCTCTCTGTAGAAGGTGTAGCTGTGGCTGAGACAAACCATTTCGCTGCAATTCATTTTTACTTTTTTCAGAATTTATGTCAACAGTCATGAAATAAAATGTGATCATTTTTAACGATGTACCTTAATTTCAGCAAACCTTTCACCTGTAACCTTGAAACTTGCACTTTCTGTCAACCAGCTCAGCCTTGCATCCTTTATATCTTGTTCTATGCTTCATAACTACACTTAGAGTTCTAACAACTACCATCAGACTAAACATATGATACACTACCCCACGTTAGCATGTCATCTCCCAATGTTACCATGTAGTATTAGTTGGCAACATATAATGAAAACAATATTTCTGAAGTATCACAGCTGCAATATGGTCCAGCAATGCAGAGCTGTATATTGCATGTTATGGTATGCAATTTTTACTATATACAGTACATATTCGCTATCTCTGTAAATATAACTAATATCTGTGATATCAATATGAGCGATGTTAGCTGTAAATCACCATTGATTTTTATACTCTCTGAAAGCAATAGATCACATTGATACTGAAATGGTTAATGAAAAGTGAATATCATACAGCCCTACCACCCTGTGATCACACATCTGTGGACATCAAGATAGGGAGTAACATATTTATGTGTGTAATATATTTATGTGTGTAACACATTTATGAAAAACATGTGAATTTGATAATGAGCAAGATTCTTCAAATTATTCTATAAATTATATTTACTGTCTCAGTGGGCTGAAGCTTAATCAAAACATTTTTTTTTTGCCCTTTTTTAGGTGTTAGTATGTTGTGTTGACAATGACTGGGTGAAACAACTTTCCATATATGGTGGCAAGGATGGTGACGTTCCAGATCCAGGCATTGTAGAGCATCAAGTATCTGGTAAAATTTAATTTTATATTTAAGAATTGGGAACAGTAAGGCATTGGTTTCCAGTTTGAGGGAAATGTATTTAGATAGTAGGTGATGAAACAAAATGAAAATGCGGAAGGGGGAGAATGTTGACTTAAACATACACAAGAACTAATTTTTTGTGTAGTAAACATTTTTTTATATTTTTATTATATTAAATTTTAGTACATCAGGAGTTTGCATATGTATGAATGATATATACACACACACTCATGCGCATGCACACACACACACACACACACACACACATTATATATATATATATATATATATATATATATATATATATATATATATATATATATATATAAATTTTGCAAATTAATTTGAGGGACGAATTAAACTGCAATCAAGTATACATTTAAGTTTCTGCTTCTATTGAACCACAATTTGTTACAAGTGTTTGTGCGTGCGCACGTGCACACGCACCTACTCACAGACAACTTTCAACCAATAACGGACTGGCAAGGAAAACCAAGACCAAATTCCATGATGTCTGGTCTTGAGTTCAACCGGAACAAATGCCACTGAATCTCGAGTACACAAAGACTTGTGGAATCTAGCTTGTTGCCAGGTCAGTCCATGAAATTTCTATATTTCTAATATATACTCGTTCAGTTTATATATTGTGCTACAAGTCCAATGTCAAGACTAGAAACACTTTCTCTTATTTAATACTTGTCAAGAACAGGTGCTTCTTAAGGCTTCATGTTTTGTTGTATTCCTTCCACGTATAACAGCACATACCCAGATTTTGAAACACTGGAGTAGAGGGAAATGCGTGTATTTTTGCATGTTGTGTTGAGATGATGAAGCATTATGTCAAGAATTCTGCCACTGCACTGTATACTGAATTAAAGTGTTACATTGCATTTACTTGGATGGTTCACTTACAATTTTATGTTTTTAAGCAAAATGCTTTTCAACAGGATTTTTTCAAGTTCCATCATGTTGTATTTTTAGTTTTAAACATTAGATATTGACATAATACATATGTATGCAATACAAAATGTTTGGTTTTCCAAACTCATTTTAGTTTATTTGAATTCAATTTATTTGATATTGGTAGGGACAAGATTTTATGGTTTTTTTTAAGCTCACTTTTGTTTCAAAAATATGAGTTTGGTGTTGATGCATGGCGTCTAGTGGGGTAAGGACTTATGTTTAGGTAAACGAGGTTTTGTTTGGATTCTGAGTCTGGTACACCTTGTATGTGGGGTTTAGTCCTGGTGCGGGGAACTGCGGTTCGTTTGTACAGGACTGGCATGGTAGGTTTGCGACAGGACACAAAGTCTGGTTCCGACAGTGTAATCTTGTGTTTGAGGCCTCCTGCCGGGGTCGGTATACCTGGATGACGTATCTAACTTCTGGATGGGCCAGCAGTGGGCACGTGAGTAGTAGGTGTGGTGTTGGTGTAGCGTTGGACTGAAGGATGAGGTGCAGACACTAGTACCTCTGAAACAAGATATGCGATGGCCTCTTTAGGTTACTGGTCTGATTGGTTGAGGTGGGTGGCAAGCTACGGGTGGATGCTGGAGCTAACTCGTATGGGCTTAGGAAACAGATTCTTTGGTACTTTTGTTTCAACTGGGTTTTGCAGGTGTCGCCGTGCCTGTGTGTGCTCTTGGGGGTTGAGTTTAGCTAGCGAAGTGATCAAGGCAAGGGTTAGCTACTGCAAATGCCCAGAGGCCAATAAGGTCGTTTTTACCCTTTCCTTCAGACCACAGCACTTGGAGTAGGTCGTGGGAAAAACACACACCCTTCACATTGGTAAGGTAAATCAAGTGTCCTTGTGTTGATTACAGCATGTTGGACCACATGTGGGCCGTCGACTGGGCAGTCACCTTATTCCAACACCTAGCACAGTGCGCAGTGCATGTTGCAGGTTATGCCTCACCATTGAGGGTCACTGCAAGGGTGTGGTATCGGCCAAATCTTCCTAGTTCAGGGAGCACCTCCTTTTCTTGGCACTTAAATGAAGTGGAAAAGAACATGAGCACCAAACCAACAAGCTGGTCTGAGGGCAGTGTACCTGTGTGGGCTGTACCGTTCTAACTACGGCATAGCTAGAATGGGTGGTCGTGCTAAGTACCTGTGGGTGGCAACAATGTGTTTTTGCTTGAATGAGTAATTTCCTGGGATCACTTGTTTTGACATTACGTCCACAAAGTTAACTGGAGGGTGCAAGTCTACAGGAACTGTGGTACTCAGGATTGCAGCAAAAACACACGTTTTATTTCCTTATAAGGGAAGTAACCCATGATGACGTACTACCTCTTAACGTCAGCAAGAGCATCTCCTGGGAAGCTAGCTACATGAAATGCAGGTGAAGGCGATCTGTACTGAACTAACAACTTGGGATAGGGTAAACTATTGCCGTGAAAATGACTTAAACTAGCTATCGCTGAATCCTTTTGTTGCCCAGAGGGGACCGCTGCATCTAGAGTATAGATGACAGAACGGCGTATACTGGCACAGTGCTAGGTTGAACTAAGCAAGGATGTGTCGGGGAAAGTCTCCTGTGGGGCTTAAGGAATTTGGAATATCCTTCTGGTACGGAAGCGCAATAAAGAATGGAAGGTAAGTGAGGATAAGCTAAGAATCCTGGCGGCTAGCGTGGTGGGTGTAGCGAAGCTACACAAAAAGTGAAGGCTTAAGGAGCAGGCTAGTCAGTGTCTGAACAACGGATGCTGGACAACTGAAGACTGGTGTCGCAGGCTGGTCAGAACTCCGCGGAGGAGAACTGAAGGCTGGTCCTGAGACAATGATATTTTCCTAACGTACCCTATCTATAAGTGTAGTCCTGAGGTAGGAACGGAATCTAATTGTGTCTCAGGGTGAACCCCTTACACCTACAAGGGAAGGAAGTCATGCAAGGAGAAATGAATTGTGGCAGAGATGGATTGAGCAGAAATGCTACAGGAGACAGAAGGTTGGAAATCATTCTTTTATTAGTAGAGAAATGGGCACTGTATTTGAGTTGGACATGGAGTTAGTGCTGGCTTAACCAGAGTGATGCTTGCACATCACTCTGGTGAGGGAAGTGGTGCTATTGGGCCTCTTCCCTCCAAATCCCCAGTGTATCCTGAAAGCTAAAGAAAATAAAATGAGCTGCCAGTAAGTGTCAACAGTTCCAGCACTGACTGGTTTTTACTGGAACCGGAAGAGATGGTGGAACCTGTGAAAGGAAGGATTAATAACTAGCATAATTGATTATTAACATATATGTATCCACTGGTATATAAGTTGTAGCATTGCAGTTTACATACAATTTAATTGCTTGTATAAATTTTCTTCAGTTTACCTTTTAGTTAAAATCCCCAGTTTCATTTGTTAGTGAGTGTAGTTGTCAAAATTTTCCTTTCTCGCCATGAGTGGGAGTAAGGGCTTTATCAGTTTTAATGCGGGGCTGTATTTCAGTTGTTATCCGTATTGCGTGGCACTTTCAAATTCTCAGGCTATAGAGTGAGGTGACACAACATTTTAATTTGTTTTGGAGGAGTGGGGGTAGCTGCGCGTGGCAAGCCGTGCGAGGTTAGCCTTGACTTGTCCGCATTATTACAACAACCGTTGAGGAGATGACCTCGTGGAGGAAGAACTTCACCCACACCTGCAAGCGCAGACGGCTGTAACTTCTGGTGTTTTTTTTTTTAATCAATCTTTATTAACAAGTACTTTTTTCAACTTCAACAACTCTACTAAATTATTTTCGCGGGTGTGGGAGGCCGATAGGCGTCAAGGGGGAAGGTTTTAATTTTCCTCTTCCTTGCCTTCATAATTATTCTCACTAGTCGAGCTTTGTGTTTGAACTTTGTCTAACTGCTGCTGTGACTTTGTGAACCTGTAAGTTTTGATGAGAAGACAGATCTCTCGTGTCATGCAGGTATATATGTAAACTGTGCCAGACCTTAACAATAAACCTGGTCCTATCCCGACATGGAAATTTTCTCTTATTATTTCTCAACAACCAAGTGAACAACTTTTGTGCTCTAACCGGCTGAGTCCAGCCGAACCCCTACTTGTAGCAAACAGGGCAACGTTGCAATGTGTCTAAATGTATTGCGGTGCTACCTCACAGTGGCACGTCTCTGTAGCCATGGGCTTTAACAGAGCTTGTTTTCACCATAATGCTGCGAGTGCATAGAGCTTTGTATTGAAGGGGGGATAAATAATTTACTTCACGGGGGGTTTCTCACCAACTGCTGCAGGGAACCACACGTCGCCATAAGCCTCTACAGTCATTTGCGGATTAACTGACCAGAGGCAGCCTTGGAATTGGCAGTGGTGAACGGGCCATACATACATGCAATTGGCTGGAAATGAGAGGTGTAGAACTAATCTAATTATAATAGGAGATAAGGATGCAAGTAGGTCACGGGGCTACCGAAATTATATAAAAAGATAGGGATCAGAGTACTCACAGTGTAGTACTTTTTGACAGGCACACACACACACACAAAGTAGAATGACACATTTTCCACGCGATCGCGACATTTTGCTGGCTAAGCCATCTTCATTAGGCAGCAAGTTGTAGAACACTGCAGTATGGTGAAAGAGTGCTGTTAGTGGTAAACCTAGCGGCTGGGTGACAAACTAGGATGCTACAGGAAAATTGAAAAATTTATCGTTTAGCTAATGAGTGTAGTAGGAGTTGTGATTATCTTATTTTGAGGCCTGGTGGTTGTCTGGATTTTGTTGTAAATTGGTGAGCTAATTCCCATTGTCTGAGTTATGAGCTTTTGCTTGAAGGTGGTAAGGCTCTCACAACTCTGGTACTGTAGCAGAAATCAAAATCTTTGTTGTGTGATGCTGCATGTGCTGCAACTGATTTGTCCTAGGTTATTGATGTGACCAGCTATGGCTTGTTTGGTATATGCTCTGCAGCCATTCATTCTCTGCCTGAGTGTGTTGGTGGTGAGGCCAATGTATTCTGCATTACAGTGTTGGTACTGTAGCTGATAAATATGATTTTGTGTTGCACAGTTATAGTTTCCTTGGATGAGGTATGGACGGCTAGTGAGTGTGCTATTGAAAGAAGTTGAGGGTTGGTGGGTGGCACAGGTCCAAAGCTGAAGCCCCCACAAATGCCAACCAAACTATCACTCCCAAAGGATCCCACCTTTTTTTCCCCTAACACAGTATTTTATATTATATTCACTAAAGGGAAAATCTCCCTCTTTTTGACTTTAGTGGTGCCAACGCTGTCGAGGTGCTCTTGATGTAGCTGGGGAGGGCTGGCTGTATATGTATCAGGTAATAGAGTAGTGTCATAGCCAATAAGAGTGTGGTCAAAATGTAATAAACGCTCTAGCCTTGGGCGGTCTGTGGTTCTTGTAGGAGGGAAGAATGAAGGATTTTTCTCCTGTCGACAGAGTAAGTAAATTTATGTTGTCATGCTCCAGTTGTTTAAGGATTAAATTTACTTTATAATTACGCCCACCTTTCTTAGTGTACAGCAAACTTTTCAAACCACTTTATTCCGTGTTCCTAGTGCTTTGGGTGCTCCCAAAGATTTACTAGCAAGATACACAATACTTTACCTAGACATGTCTCTGTTTGCCTCGTAAATGTGTGGTGTAACTGCCTTTGTGGCTTTACCTTAATGCAAAGATAAGTGAGCACACATAAATAGACTTAAAGAGGCTAATAAACGGAATTCACTAAAGCTAAAATAAATAGAACTATCAACCATTTATATTTTATATAAATCATATGTTTTATTAAACGTAAAATTGAAAAGAAAACATGACTCTGCACACTCTTGAATTTAAAATAGAAAACATTTTTAATTTGGACATTTTATTTTACGGAATTTGAATTTTCTTTAATCCAGGTGAAGGCAACTTGATAATTATTAAAATGTTGAGTATAATTATTTTCTGGCAAAGAATAATTATTAAATAAAATTTTGTCACAATTTAATTCTATCTGAATCAGAAGGGTTTATACTGAAGGGACCTAGTAGTTCGCAATAATGTTCTTCACCAAAGGGGCAAAGGAGTCTTGGCTAGAGCCTTTAAGCGGTTCCCAGAAAAGGAGGTCGTTGCAGTGACCTACTCTTACCTGGGTGATAAAGTAGTAGGAAAAGGTTGAGGAATGGTTACGGACGATGTCGGCAGGACCGTCTGGTAGGTATTGACGGCCCTCGAGCTGCTGACAGAGACCGAAGAAGTGGAAGGCCTCTGGAAGGTGGTCGTCGTCCTGGAGTGGTCGGCAGCTGCCGAAGAGGTTGAAGGCCTCTGGAAGGTGTTGGTCCTCTGGAGCTGCTGGAGTCAACAGCCACTGATTCTTCCGTGGTCTCCCGTGTGGGTAAGAGTATCGGCCCTTGGCTAACACCCTTCGGCTTTCGCAGAAGTGAAAGGTGTAGCAAACTACCTTCAAGTCTGCACTGGAACTCCTATTTATACTAATTTTTCCAGCTTGTTGGCTCTCAGAAGGTTGAAGGGGTAATCATCCTCGCTCCTAATGGGTTGGAAGCTCTGACATCACGCATGGGTGCATGGATCGTTATCTGCTCGGCGCAGAGGCAATGATGCATCTTACACCTTGCACTCAGGAACGCTGTGGCTCTTTGTTAGGATGCGTACTGCCCCCAGCGGAACAATGTTGAGATAATGCAACAGTCCTGAAGGGAGCCACAATCTTGAAGGCAGTAAAATCTTCGGAGAGGGGCATTGACAGGACGACTTCTAGGTGAGATGCTGTGAACAGTAAAAGCTGAGATCACATGTCTGTAGATTACGTTGAGTCTCTGTCAACTTTTGTAGACCACGTGTCTCGCCTCCGTTACTGTTTTAATTTAGGTTTGACTTGCCCATAAGAATTAATATGATTCAAGATGTGGCTAAGTCGTCTGGTAGAGTGCTCTCTTCAGTAACGCAGGAATGCGTCACACGTCAAGATGCAACATACTCAGTGATATAGATGATAACAGTACAATTGATAGATGAGTCTTTAAAAAAAACACTATATTTTACTACAAACTTAGTAGCTAAACAGCTTTATAGCAGGGATAAGTATGCTATCAGATTAGCTTTACAAGACTAAAAGTGTCATCCATATACAGAAACACAAGCTGGTGTAATATCATAGATCATACAGATAACATTTTAATGGTAGCACTGTTTTACCGCATAATTGGGTAAAAAATTATGTAGCAAATAAAAACTGTTTATAAATCTTCGTAGATCCTCTTATTATTGTGTTATGAATTCATTTTATGCTTTGGATTTATTTGAAGATGCTATTCATTAATGTATCTTAAGGGGTAGCTGTTTCAAAATGATCTTATACATTTTAACAAGTGTCAGTGGTGCATTAGTTGTTGCATTGGTGTTCATATATTCCATATTAATGTTCCAGATGAAATACCAATCAAAAATGAGCAAGATCAGACTTTTAAAAGGGAAGCTGTTATTGTGAGCTATTTGGAGCCACAAGAAGATAGTGTGGAAAAGAAAAAGCCAAAAGGAAAAGCCAAGTTCATAGGACAATCTAAAGTTGAAAAAGTAAGTATGTTGGTTTTGGTATTGTAGGTTTTACTACATATATCTGGTGAGTAGTGTTGTTGTGGTATCATGGTATGCCCAGTAGAAGCAGAGCACATATTTTATTGGTAAGCATCCTTGGCATCACCTGCCATGAGATAATTTTTGAAGGGAGGAAAAGGCTAGGAAGATTACAAGGGTAAGCAGTAGGAAGACCAGTGTCGGGTTGACTAGTCAATTTCCATTCTGTGATGGCCTCCTCCAAAATCACGGATATGGTAGAACGTGCTCAGTAGTATATATTTTTTGGGTGAGTGAGTGAAATACTGAGCTTCTACGACCTGATGATATTTTGGGACTTCATGTGTAAAATCTTGTACGAAGTGTAGTGTGCACATCTCTCTCTTCCTCAATATCCCCCCCTCAACCCTCTTCTTTCTCAATACCACCCCATTATTTTTCTCCCCTCTTCTGTATCTCCCCATCTCCCATTTTACCCCCTTCTCATGTCGTCTCCTCTTTTCTTACATCTTTTTTCCATCTCCTTTTTTCCCTTCTCATCTATTCCCCCCCTCCCCCCTACTCCCATCAACCATCGACAATTTTTCCATATATCCCCCCCAAAAATTCTTCTATTTCTCCCTTTCCTTTTCTCTCTTTCCTTTTCTCTCTTTCCTTCTATTTTTCTCTCACTCCTTCATTTTTTCCCCATCTCTTTTCTCTTTCCCCTTCTCTTTTTTCCTTTTTCCTCTTTTCTCTTTTTATCTCTGCCTTTTCTTTTTCCTTCATTGCTCTCTCCCTCCATCATCTCTCCCCTTTTTCCCCTCTTCACCATCCCCCTCTACCTTTCCCTCCTCACCACCTTTCCCCCTCCCCTTTTCCCCCTCTCCCCCTCCCCCCTCTCCCCCTCTCCCTTTTCCCCTCTCCCCCTTCCCCATCTCCCTTTCCCTCCTTTCCCCCTCTCCCTTTTCCCCCTCTCCCTTTTCCCCCTCTCCCTTTTCCCCCTCTCCCTTTTCCCCCTCTCCCCCTTTTCCCCTCTCCCCCTTTTCCCTCTCTCCCCCTTTTCCCTCTCCCCCTTTTCCCTCTCTCCCCTTTATACTTTCCACTCTCCTCCTGTTTATACTTTCTACTCTCTTCCTCTTTTTCTTTCCTCTCTCCCCCTCTTTTTCTTTCCATCCTCCATCTCTTTTTCTTTAGTCCTTTTCTCTCCCTCATATTCCTCTCATT
The DNA here is from genome assembly GCA_029891345.1 of Dryococelus australis. NCBI lineage: Eukaryota > Metazoa > Arthropoda > Insecta > Phasmatodea > Phasmatidae > Dryococelus > Dryococelus australis. The sequence goes on along the minus strand of CM056997.1, from coordinate 49,139,583 downwards.
TCCCCCTTTTTCCCTCTCTGCCACTTTCCCATTCCTTTCTTTCTGCCCTCTTCCTCTCCTTTTTTTCCTCCTATCCCTCTCTTTCTCTTCCCTCCTAACCTTCTCTTTTCCCCCTATGCTCCCTCTTTCTCTTCCCTCCTAACCTTCTCTTTTCCCTCTATGCTCCCTCTTTTTCTCTTCCCTCCTCTCATTCTCTTCCCCACCCCTCTTATTCTCTCCCCCACCCCCTCTCTTTTTCTCCCTCCTCATCTCTTTTTTATCCTGTCTTCCTTTATTCTCTATTTTTCCTTTAAAAAAAACTCTCAAATTTTTTGTGGCAGCCTAGCTGCTCGCAAGGACTGCAGATTATTTTTACTCTGCCCTTCTAACTTTCCTATCTGTGGCATAATTAAGAATTCAAAAAAGATGTAATTTATCTGATAAAGCTCTTAATTTTGTGTGTGTGCATTCATGCACACACATGCAGTCATTGAACATTTACTCAATGTTTGGAAATTTTTTGGGCATAATTTTAAGAATGGTAGGGCACGACAAGACAAACATTTTGTTACAAGGAACATATGTCCAGAAACACCCCCCTACTGAGCTACAGACATCAAACGATGCACATTTGATTAAATGTGGTGTGCTGCCTGGGCCACTCACGCGCAGGCCGAGCCGAATACACAGGTGCGGAGCAGGGCGAAGCGGAGCTGTCCTGCAGGTGGACAGCACACAACAGTCCCCTATTGTCATCAGTGATGAATTGAATAGTGTGTGCACGTGAGATAATGGCACCATACAGGTTTTCCAAGTTAGCAGACACTGTGTATGTTTTCGAGGAGGCGCATAGAGTTGCAGTTGAGGCGTCATGAATTTACACAAAGCGTTATCCCGACAGACGGCATCCAAATAGGAAAACATTTGCAGGGGTATTTCAAGGCCTATGTTACACTGGACAGTTTCAACCAGAACGTCATAATGATAGAGTGGAGAGACATGTTAGAACACCCAGTTTTAAAGAATTTCTCTATCAGGTGACAGCATAACCCAACATAAGCACCCTTGCAATTGCGCATAACATGGATGTCAGTAATTCAACAGTTTGAGAGTTATATGAGCAACAGTTACACACATACCAGATATAGAAAGTGCAAGCGCTAAGCCCAACAGACTGTACACATTGTGTGCAATTTTGTGAGTGGTTTTTAGCGCAAATTGATAACAATCCATACTTAGGATCCTATTGTGGCGTGATGAGGCTATGTTCACAAGAGATGGAATATTGAATACCAAAAGCAGATGTACATAGAGTGGTCACAATCCACATGAAATACATCAGTCATATCAACACAAATTCTCAGTAAATGTTTGGGCTAGACTGTCAATGGGCCGTACATTTTTCTACCTGGCCTGAATGATATTTACCTGCGATTTCTGGAAGATGTACTAATCGCAGTGCAGCAACAGATGTGGTTCTTACATAATGGCACCCCACCCATTTCACACTTGCTGTACAGTAGCACTTGAATGACATCTTCCCCGGACAATGGGTGAGTTGAAGAGGTCTGGTAGTTTGGCCCCCAGGCCTCCTGACAACACCCTTAGGCTTTTTCTTGTGGGGTCATTTCAAAAGTCTTGTTTACGAAACACCTGTAGAGAGTGAGGACTTGAATGTGAGAATTCTTTCAGTCTTCCTTGAAGTTCAGCAAACTTTCTGATATTTTTTACAGTGTGTGTAACAACATAGTTGGCCATGTTAATGCCTGCTTGCAAGTTGGAAGGTGTCACTTTGAACAGCTACTGTAAATGTGAGCCATCTCTTTGTATGTTTATGCACTGCTATCAGCTATGTTTTTGCAGTTGTGCGCAGGGATTGGGGTCTGTCATAAGCTATTCACGTGCAGGTCAGCCTCACTTTGGCCTGCACATGATTGGCCCAGGTAGCACGCTGAATTTGAATGGTGCACACATAATTTGACGCCTATAGGTCGGGGGGGGGGCATTCCGGACAAGTGTTCCAGTCGCGGCCTGCCCTATCACACCCCTTAAAATTATGCTCAACAATTCCTGAACACCCAACATAAGTGTGTGTACATGTGTACACTCAAATAATGCATAAATGTATTCACACTTGCATACATACTCCCATTCCTTTCTAATAAAGGAGATTATTAAATTTAATTTTATAAATGTGTACATAAACTTAAATACAGCTTGCCATAATTTTAGCTTGAAATGTATATTTATCAGTGAATAAGTGGAGAAATTAAGATAATTCATAAAAAAATGCTAATGCCAAAAATACATTTAAAGTGATATTACTGATGGAAGACAAAGTCTATGCCTAGTTTTTAATTATGAGAAGAATTAGTACACTTTTAAGAGTATTAAAATGCTTTTTACCATTGAGTATGTGTACAAATATTTTGGATTTGAAAGATAGTCTCCTTGTTTGTAATGAAAAGTATGGCTTGGTAGGAAATGGCAATTGCAATGATTGAATCAATGAAGCGGAAAGGTAATTCTACGGAATGTTTGGAGTGCCGAATCTGCAATCCACCAAGGGTTTTTACTGCTCCAACAACGCTTATCAGTCACTACAGAAGCCATGCTGGTAAGCATTATTCCATTTTTTTTTTTTTTTTTCAAATGTTTTACAGATGAATACATGAATGAAAACTTTATACGTGAGAAAATATTTCTGTCCTTGTCTCTGTTTTGTGCATGGGCTTGTGATTTCAGATTTTCGAGTTACATATTTAGCTTCTTGGAACATAGTAATTGTGTAGCACGACATATGACATGTAGGACTATAGGAGATTAAATTTTTTTTTACCTTTAGAGTTTTAAAAATGTTCATAATCTTTTATGTGCTGTTTGTGTTTATTTTATCACTTCAACACTTCAAAGTGTGACTTTTGTATAAACACATCCCTACAAAAAATTTACATACAAAAATGTTTACCTAATCTATGCTACTTTAATTATAGAACTATTTTAAACTAAGGTGGTGTAAAATATTTAAGACAATGTTAATCAGTCTGTGCTAGGAAAATTGAGAATGGATCAATTTATAAAAAAAAATTTAGTTGTAATTAGTAATTGTTTTGTCATGCATAGTACAATATTTTCTGTAATTCTGTAACTATTTTCCTGTTGCTGTGAAATTTTATTGAACGTATAGTACTTTGATGTAGTTTTTAGCATATGTAGTTAAATACAAAGTGTAGAAATACAGACATGTGCCTAATTCATAAATAAAACAGTAATACTTCTTTGCTCTTTTGACTGCAGAGTGCTATCATGAGACATTATCAGGTATGCATTGTCAGGTTATACATCACTTTTTATTTATTTCCTTGCATGGTGTGTGTTTTGTTTCTTCCCTAATTTGTTCTCAGTTTGTAGTGCAATGCAGTGTTTTATGACAGCATGTTCACTAACAATATAAAATTTGTTTCTCTCTCACCTCTTTTCCATACTTGCAGTTGTCTTATGTATTTAATTCTTATTTTCTCTGTTCACTGTTCGCCCATATACAGTAAAAAAATTTCAATTTTTTAAACTTTCCAATGCTTTGCTGTTTTTTTCCTTGCTTCCCATAAAGTACAAGAAAATACTGATGAGTGGTATATAAAAGTTGCTTTGTACTACCTGGTGATTGGTGAATATGTGTGTGTCTGAAGTGTCACTGCTAATGAGAAAGTTGTACATTTTACTGCCAGCATGATTTACTAGGAATTTGATACACCTAATAAGAAATACAGTAAAACCCTGTTAAGACTTTTTTTAAGGGTCTTTACTCCACAAACTTCTTAGCTGGGAAAACATTTTAACTCGAAAAGTTGCATTCAAGACTAGAATATTACTTGCAACATTAGAAACAACAGTCAACATGAAACAAAAGTGTTTTTTAAATGAAAATGCTGTTTATTTTATGGCAATCCAAGTTCTTTGTCTATACTAACACGTGTAGTTGGACTAGAATCAACTTTCTGAATTATCGTCAGTTTTTCTTTTACAGTTAATGCGTTTCATTTTACTGCCGCCATATTCCAGTAGTTTAAAACACAAGCATTAATGTATTCAAACTAAAACATGAATAGTCCTTATTAATAACCGTACTTAATAACAGCATTGAACTTCCAATCGCAAAAGAAAATATCAGTTTCATAACATCACGGATGTTGTATGTTCAACAAGACTTGAAAAAAAAAGAGAAAAATAAATTTGTGCCATACCCTATGCAAGTTGTGGTCCATTTCCGACTAGGGTGCATTGCTCAGACTTTGGAGATGCAAGCAATTTTATGCATAATCTACATGTCGCCTTTGAGAACAAGCCCTAAATAAACGTGAAAAAATAATATTGTTAATTCTGCTTCTAACAGATGTTACGTGCATCAATTAATTGATCAAGAAAATATTTTTACGCTTCGTCGGCAATGGTGCATGAAACGGAACGTGGTGGAACATATCTGCTCAACAGTATCTGCTCGCTGACTTGCATCAAACATTATGTCGTATAATCTATGGTCGCTTTTACGCAACATAATCTGTTAATGAGTTATGTTTCTGCTTTTATAGTTTCCGTCGTTTTTAAAAGTAAATTTTTGTGTATACGTGAATAAGCAAATTCTCATATTTACGATTTAAGTAGACTGTATTACACTGTAAATCACGCACTTGACGATATGTTATATATGGGAAATTTTAACATGGCTTTTATGACGAGTCTGACGGGACCAAACAAACCGAAAGGCCTTCGTGGGAACGTCTTAAACGAGTTTTATTGTACTGTAGATGAAGTAACTGCATCCCAAGCTACAGTACTTCTCGATATCTCAACACAGATAACATTGTAAAATTTTCAGTGCAGTGATGTATATTCAAAATACATTAAAGGAGGGAGCACTAACATTTTTGTATAATATTTTTAAACCAGCCCAGCTATAAGTGTTGAATTCCATAGCGACAACTGTGTCTGTTTTCGTAGTAAAAAGAAATGTCAAGAAGTTTGAGAGAAATATTAATATTTAACATTATCTATTGAAAGGTTGAAAAATTGTAAGCAAAATAGTTCATCTTTGTCTAGATTGAAGTGAGTTTGAATTTTCACAATTTTCAAAATTGTAGGGGAGTATATGCCCTCTGTGCACTTCTATTATATATGCCCCTGTTTCAGTGATTGTGTCATAGCAGTGCATTCACCTGTATGCCACTGGCTACAGAAAACTTGTGATTTTTTGTGCCCAAAATGAAAAAGCGCACATTACAGACCATGGGTAGTTTTCACTGCCCTAGCAGAGGTAGGACATTTCATTGAAGTGAGATACAGCCACTGCTCTCTGTTTTGTCATTTTGAAGTGATAAAAATTTAATCGCCGCCAAAATACTACTAGTGTATTCATGGAGAATTTCATCGCGTTAAAAATACATGTCATGTTGTACTGGAAGGTTGACTGTATAAAGGTGGTGTCCATTTCATGCATTTGGGACCAGGGTGGTGGAGATTCTTAATGCTATGAATTTTCTCCTCCAAAAATTACAACTATCATCCTCCCAGGAAATAGGGAGAAATCAGTTAAGAAAACATGATGACATGTGACGCATACTGGCATATTTATTAAATACGACTTCGCCTCATCTTCACGTGTCATGTCACCTCAGACAAGGGGTTTGAACCCTGGACGACTTGCTACCAGAGCCAATCCCAGCACGCCCCTAGACAAGGGGTACCCACGGACACGGCAGTCAAGACCGTCTTCACCTTTGTGGAACGCCCCCCCCCCCCCCCCCCTTTTCTCAACGTGTGGTAGAAGCCAACCAAGCAATCCTGTGCTGTCCCTAAGCTTGCAGGAGGGAGCAACCTCCATACGAGGAAAATTGCACTCCGCAGAGAGATTGCAACCCGTTGCCACTAAGGGAGGAGCTCCAGTCCGAAGATTCCCGACCAGCCGAAGGGCCCGCGGCCGGCCATCCACATGGGCGAGCACGCAGCCCCCGAAATGCTAGTTGATACTTAGCAGTTCACTCCACCATCTCATGTGCTGGAGCTCTGCTTATACTGCTTTCCTCACGAAATTTCACCGCTACCTTCAAGACATCTTCCAGACCTTTGCCCATCGACACATGAAGAAGTCTTCAGCCCCTCCTTTTACACGCACTACCTCTCTGATAGTGACACCCGAGTCCCTTTTGGACAACAGCATCGAGTTAGTAATGGTCAGTTAGTATTATAGTTACCTAGCCGTATCTGCTCGTCTAGTTTAGACCCAGGTCCTCTTCACCTGGTATTACCGTAGTTTACTTCCGTTACAGCTCATTTGATTCATTTAATAGTTAGGAGTTAGTACAGGCTACCATGTCTATTCCTCTGGGAATAACACGTGATCTTACCTAACCTCAGAGTACTTATATCTAGGGACTTCAATCCCAAGTAGATGTCCACCTAACTAAGGAAAAGTAGGAGACCACATCATTAAAACCCTCTTTGCCGAATCTAGAGTAGGACTGCGGGCTCCCTTAACCAGGCACATGTACGTATCAAAACACAAACATTAGACGGCCACCCATACTGTGGACCAGGTACGCTAAGGTACCTGGTGCACACGTACGGTAGAGCCACGACCACTAGGGACTCAATCCACAAGATGGCTAGTCGTCCAGCCCAGCCGATTCACTCAATCCACCACATTATTATTTTTTCCATTTTGAATGATAAGACTTGTTCTGGTTGTCTTAACTCATTCTGGACCACACCCATCATGCAACTAGACATCCCGATCAGCCCAGTACTCCATCCACTGCGTTATTTTCGCCGGTTGGAGTATAGGACTGAGTCTGGGTGGCCTAGCCACGACTCGCTGTACACTTAGCTAGGGAATTTCATCAACAACTCTTCCTAAGCATGGTAGACCTTGTTCCTTCCGCTGTTCCCCTTCACCCTTAGGAGTGGTGCAAAGTGGAGAGCTAAGAGGGCAGCTACTGCATTTTGAGCCTAGCCAATTGGACTGCAACCCAGTGCTAACTGCTCTCAGTAGTCAATCCCCACGAAGCTCAAGCCACCTGCCAACTGGAGAGGCCTCACATAACATATAAAGGTCACAGTACAAAAACAGAATTAAATGTTATGTAGAATAAATGCAAGCATTAACTATGCTACAAAAATAAATAATTGCAGAAGTTAATGTATTAATAAATCTTGGGCGAAGGCTGCCTGTTACAATTGCAAGAGTAATTGTGGTACTTGGATGAAGAAATAATTTAATTAAATAAATTATTTAAATTAGCCCACTGGATTCTCCTAGCTTTAAATCGGGATTTGTCTGTAAGGAACAAAGGCGAGGAATCAAATGGTATTCTTCACCTCAACTTGGCGAAGACATGGCCAAACTAGAGCCTTAGGGGACGTCTTTAAGAGACGACGACGTTGTGGCCCTTTATTACCTGGAACAATACAAGGAGGGGAGGAGGATTCAGGATGATGTGTTGGAAACCTTGATGGCATTGACGACCCTGGGTTTCTGCCGCCGTGGCTGTTATCCTAGGCCTTCTTGGCCTAGAGGATGAAGAGCAACTCCTGAGGCCTGGTTGGGGATGCCTTTTATACTAAATTTTTCTGACCATAGGTGCTCAGAGGGGTGCTGGGAAATTAACCCCGCCTCCAAGGTGTGAAGCTTGTGACATCACATGCATGAACCATGGATCCTTGCCTGAACTGGTGCTCGGCACATAGTGTTGACACGTCAGTTCCATAGTATTATTAATTTGTTTTTTTTATTTGTGATAAAAAAAATTCCCCAGACTACTGTATATGTTTTTATAACTCATAAACTTGACATGTACCATCATTTGCTTCTAAGTTTCAATATCTGTACTTCATTTCACCTCTCTTTTGCAAGTTAGTGCATGTATTGTATGAGTGAAGTTAATTTTGTATAAGTGTGTACTGTGTCCTTTAAAAGTTCTAAATGTAGTTTTTTTTTTGTACACATTATGCTCCCAGTAATACTACTAGGTTGTTATATCAGAGTTAGTACTGTAATATCCATAATAATAGTTAAATTTAACTTTCAGATGAACTCAGTTTATATGGTAATTGGCTAGAATGCCAAAGAGGGGTTGTGAGTGTTTCTGGGTTGAAGTATTAGGTAACACATCTATGTATGGAAAGTTCTGAAAATTAAAATTATGATTAAGTTTTCATAAAGGAGGGTAGTAAAGTTTCTTTCATCTTGCTAAGAATGTAAACACTGGCTGTAGTGGCTGCAGCATGTTTTTAATTGATCAAATAATACTAGTGGACCAAGCCATTAAGAATGGGATGGACTCCCCCCTCCCCCCTCTAAGGTCAAGAAGTGAGAGAGCGATACGGGTGACACTAACATGCACTTCTAGCATCTCATTGCTCCTACGTGTAAGGCGTGCAGTGTTTCCATTGTGACGCTGTATTGTGCAAATTATATCTGTAACAGTGGGATTGTGTTGCACGCAATAGAAGCCCACAGATTAAACTACGCTCTTATCTTTGTAGTTTTTTCTTGCAGCTTAAGGAAACTGTATAGGCAAGCTTTAAAAATGTGATATTTGACCATTTTCACCTTTTTTTTCTCAAAGAATAACTTAATATGACAAAAGTAAAAAAAAATAGGAGCATAGATAATTGTTTTTTATCTTTCGTGACAAAAAGTCGTATTTACAGAACATTTATTTATTGAGATACACTTATTCGCGCAAACAACTATTTCACAAAAAAAAGCAAGTGTCCATCCCCACTATTAAACAATATGTAAAACTGTAGACTGGTTATTGTTTCTCGAATGACTGTGGTTGAGCACCCATGAGCAAGCCATATAATATCTATATACTGTCTGTTTTATGGTAAGGCTCAAAGAAGTTAGAGGCTCCCCTGTGTTCAGTGAGTGCATATTTTGACACCTCCTATTCAGTCTGGCTCAGAATGTTCACTGCGAATCATGAAGTACTGTAAGCTGCTGAATAATGTTTGCTGTTACTAGGTTCATAGGAAGAAACCTCCGTACAACAGAACCTTCAACATGAACTTTGACACCTGATGCCATAGGGGTCAGGATATTTTTACTCATAGTCAAAAACAGGGTACTTTGTTAGTGCTGGCCACAAGCACTTACTAAGGGTGGTTCGGGCTGACTCTACTTGTGTACGACATGCCATTCTGAATATAACACAGGCCATGTGAGCTGGCGGCTGGGTATGAAGTCTAAGACGGCCTTAGCTATTAGCCGGGGTGCTGGCATAGGGGCCTGCGGTTTATGTTCAATGACCTTAGGTCAGCTGAGACACAGGGCAAGTTTACTGGCTCCACCTTGTTTGCTGGAGTTATTGTTGCTGTGCCAGGAACTGCTGCTGATCCGGCAGCTGCTCCACGGGCTACTACGTTCTCTGCAGACTAGGATGGCTGCGAATCAAAAACCAAGGGCATGTAAGGCGGATTGGTACCCTTTCTCCTCAATGAATGGCCGCCATCGCTGGATGTGGGCTCCGGCTCGGGAACGTTCTGGGAAGCCTGAAACAAAGAAGGGAGTTAGCCGGGGAGTTAAGCCCCTCCGACTGGTGGGCGGCTTAAGCTCGTTCCCGTGGGTTTAGTTGGCGGAGTGCCTTACTGGGTTGGGTACAACTCCAGATAGACTGGTAAGCAGTAGTTGCCTTCCTCTCGTTCACTTTTCTCTCACCTCTCTTGGTGAAGGACATCGGGTGCAAAACCTTATCCCAGGAGATAGGCGCAGGCGACATGCATTCCTGATCTAAAAGTGTTCAGCCATCTAGGCGCACCAGAGTGATGCCGAGTACAACCTTATTCCTCAACCGGCAATACAAACAGTGCGGTGGTTAAAGGGCGGGTTCCCTCAGAGGCGCTTCAATAGCTTCGACTGGTGAGCCCTTGAGCGGACAGGTCCGACCCAGAGCCAACCAAACACTCCCTCCGGCAACACAAACGGTGCAGTGGATGGGTGCAAGTTGGTATATCGACTTATCCTCTCAAGCAGGGTATGACAAGTGATTGTGGCTGTACTTTTCGGTACACTGGGTGCACCGAATGAGTGGCCGTCAAATGGTGTGGATTATGACGTACTAATTCCCCCATCCGGTAGAACTCGTAGTCCTACACTAAGTGCAACTGGTATTGGTGAACCCAGTCTCCTGCTCCACTCTGCGGGACGTAGGTGTTTACTGTGGTAGTCAGGAACTAAAGGGGTAATTAGAGAGCAGTTAGAATCAGAAAGTGTTTATTCCGTGAGGAACAAGACACGGTGGCCCGTACTATCTCCTGTCTACCCAGAGTTGACCGGAAGTAGTAAACTACGCCGTCCAGGTGAAGAGGACCTGGTTCTAATCTGGCTGAGGGCAGTTTCGACTAGGCAGCTAATGACAACTTTCCCTGTCTGTGTATGCGTGCCCTGAAGAGGCTTAAGGGTGCCCACATCCTGAAGGGCGTGTGGGGTAGCCATTACCAGGGGCAAGCGGCAAGGGTGGCAGTTGGCTTCTGGAAGGTTTCCTAGGGTGAGGACTTCTGAAGTTCTGCTGTAGATGGCGGTGAGCTGAAGATTTAGGCGGTGGTTGGTCAAGACTCCGACAAGCAAGCGTGGTGGAGCGATCTGTCCAACTGGTGATGTGGCTCTCAGAAGAGTTGAAGAGTTGACGATCAACTGACGATTCCAGCCTCTGCATGGGAATGTATTCTGCTTCGGCTGTGGGCTCGCCGGCCTGATGATGGGGGGTGCTATTTGCACACATCTTGAGTGGAGCCAAGGGCAGCTATTGTTGTTACGCGACATCTCTCTGCACACTCTGGTACTTCTTCGGGGTTGTAACTAAGCGTTGAGTACTGATAATCAACTATTGACAACTTCTTCAGGGAAGGTAGCGCTTTGCATGGTTTACTAACCGGTGTTATTGTTGAAAAATATAATTCTGACATGTTTGTAACTATCCCCTGTCCAGGGAAAATCATGTAAGTGCTCCAGTAGAAATTCTATGCTTCCTAACCCCGTTCATTGTTGAGTACAGCACAAAAAAAAAAAGAATCTGTTGCCACTACCAAGTACATTGAGAGATTGAGTTACAGTACTTGTCCTATCACTGTTAAATTGGTATGAATAAGGTGAGCACCAGAGTTTAATTTGTAACTCAGATTTTTAGGACATACCACTTACTCACACTCGTTTTGGGTGTTCAGTTTGTTCTGTTCATTTGGAACAAAACACTCAATTGAGTACCCACCTTAATGAAGCATTATTGTTAGACTTAACCGTACATCACAGGTTTCGACAGTTCCAGTTTGTTAATGTTTTTATCTTGCTAAGTCTGGGCCTACTTTCACCACTGAAAATTACAGTCTACTTAGATGTTTGGATTTTGCTTATTTCAAAAATAAGTTTAGGGCAGTTAAGTTTCTGTACTTTTGTGAATTTCAGAAATAATAGTCTTAGTTGCATTTGTATTGCCAGTGTTGTATTTTGCTAACACTGCAAGTGAAAATAATCCTATTTTACTTGACACTAATTAATTAGAGTTATTACAATATGTACTCATGCCTGGTATGAATGAGCTGTTTGGCTGTAACATATGATATGAAGTGAAATATCGCTAACTGCACACTTTACCAACTTTTTAGGAAATAAATTTTTATTTAGCCAAATAATGTATAAAAAAATTATTTCCTTTCCAGTAAACAATTTACGGTCTTGAATAAATGTAAGCAATAGTGTTGTGTTTCACATTATGTAAACAACATTGTTTGTTTAGCAACATCCAAAATTATTATTATTATTGTCTGGAAGTGACGTGGCAATGCTATTCCCAAATGGACTGCTTTCCAAAAAATAATTTATATGTGTTAAATATTTTGAGATACCATCCTCGCAGAACCTGTGTTTTGAATATTCTTTGTAATAATGTTTCTGTCAGTAATAGTAGTGAACCCAAAATAAGTATGAATTGACATTGAGAGAATTTATGTAATAAATCAATTTTGACAGGTATCAAGCCATACGAGTGTCGTATCTGTGGTTCTGTGTTTACACGGCAACACAGTCTCAATTATCACATGTTGATCCACTCAAACAAGACCCGGTTCACTTGTTCTGATTGTGGCCGCACATTTCGACACCCATCACACTTCAAGGAGCATCGGAGGCGCCACACTGGAGAATCCCCGTACGAGTGTGCTGACTGCACAGTCAGGTGAGTGATGCTGTCTGGTTTAGATGCAACCACAACATACTTCCTGCCTCTAAAGACAAGTTCAAAACCAAATTTTGGGGAAATTTTGTATAAATATTATGGTTCGTATTACAGCTAACAGGATAGTTGCAACCATGAAAACAGGAAAAATACTGAGAATTTTGAACATGTTGGAAAAGTCATGAAAGGCAGTGAGGATGAGAAAATTTCTCTTCATTTTTGCCATCCATTTTGAGTTGACTATGCATAATTGAGTTTTAAAATATTACCATCTGTATATCTCTGGTATAAGAGTCACTGAACAATAGAACAAACAACTATGTAATGATAGTAGTCCTTGAAGCATGCACCTGGCATTGGCATCCTGGAAGTAACACGGGTCCATTCCATAAAAATGCCACAACGTTGGGAGCATTTCATTATCCAGAATGTTACAATAGGCCTCTGTGTTCATGCTACCACGGACAAACACCAGCGGTCCTACACCGAAGGCTGTGATGAACAGCCACACACCATCACTCCACCACCACCAGATTTCCTAGTTGGCACTATACACTCCGGCAGAAGCCATTCCCCGGGAGACGCCACACCCATACACCAGAACCGATTTCCACTGCTCCAGTGTCCAGTTGCGACGGTCCAAACACCACCTGAGTCACCGAGCTTTATTGCTTGTCGTGATATGGGGCTTATGTGCAGCTGCTCCTCCGAAATATCCAAGTCGGCGGGCCTCTGTACGCAATGTTCCAATGAAAACCGATACTCCTGTTGCTGCATGAAACTTCTGTCGGATGGTAGCCATGGGTTGTGACCTATTTTTGACAATTTCACGTTTCAGGGTTCTGAGATTTCTGTTGATCAAGATTGGAGGTCGCCCAGAACGTGCAGCATTGGCACAATTCCCCGTGACCTTCCACTTATGCAGGACAAATGTGATCGTTGATTTGGGCCTGTTTACCTTCCGTGCAATCGCCTGGCTAGACAGCCTATTGAGATAGCAGCCCACAATCATGCCCTTATTGAAGTCCGATAGCTCTGTACCTCGTGTCATCTTCTTGTCAACTGTTTCTACACCCGCCTGCAGCATAGGGTGGCCACACAAGTCAACTGACATACTGAATTACCTATCTTAACAGGTGCCCAATTTAGTGTACATCTCATTTTACATGGTCACAAAATAGTGGTTGTTAATGTTACAAACTAAACTTTGTACTAAAGTAGTAATGTGTAGCTGATTAAAATCAAATGCACATTAAAACAATATGTATCCAAATGAAACATAACTTCAAACCTTTGAAGTTCTTTTCACGTTGTGTACCCAGTGTCCAACCATGCTTTCCATACATGCTTGATATTAATTCCAAAAGCCTACAGAAATATTGCAGGATATTGTTTAATTTATTTTTTCAAATAATTTGACCAAATATATTTCAAACTCATGTCGTTTCGAGCCAGTAATAAGATTAAAGTCTACTTTTAAAAACACTGGCTCAAGAAGAAGCCAAAGTGCTGCTACATGTTGAATAACGTGCTCCACTCACAAAATGCCATGCCATGCGCACCATATGTCAGCTGTCTACCGAAGAACTACCAGCCAGAAAAATATAGCTTTCTTGTGTAAAATAACAAATTTACGAACAGATACCAATGTTTTTATTTTTCCACAAGCTCTGCATAATTTTTAAACTAACATGTATTTCCGTGTACAGCAGTTTTTATTACTAGTAATTTATATTGGGCTGGTAATTGTTAAGTCTACGTCCTTAACACACCATATTGTTCTCTCGCAAACCCATTTCCTTGTTGTTTTCATGTTATTACTATAGTGTATTAATAAAACAAAGAAAGTGGGATGCGCATGGTTAGTTTTTGAGCAATTAGTAATTCTTACATAATTCCATGCCACATATTTCCAACTTGAACTGTTTAGTATCAGTAATAGCAGAATTACTGCTTTGCAATAGTCTTTGGTGAGTTGTTGGCAAATGAAAGCGCATAGTCAAGCAAGTCCGGTTTGTGATAAGAACTACAGTTACAGTCTCTCAGATGTTAACGCAAATTCGCTGTTTCTTATAAATTAAAAATGAGTTAGCAAATATTTAATTTTTTACAAGATTTTATATTTTTACTTTTATAACCTACACATTTTTTAAGCATATGTCAGTCTTAAAAAACTTTAGAATTTATTTAACATTACAGCACAATGGCAAGTGGATTAGCTGACAGTGTTTTGATCAAATATATAGCCTCCACTTGATACACCAGCTGATGGTGAAAGAATACATGACGTCTTTTTCAATAATGAAGTGTTAACAACTTCCGCTCCATCCTTAGGTTAATTGTTGCAGAGTTGGAAGTTAACTTTGTCCTGTTAATATGTGAGATTGTACTGTCTGCCTTGCAGATTGTTTTATTCATCGGCGCACCATAACAATGCGTAAACACAGTGAGTTCTTTTACTCCGCTAGATTGCTTTAGTAATAATTATCGCTTGTCTTTTGTTTTGCATCCCCTGCTTAGCGATTACCCCTCGCCCTAGCAGCACAAGCCAATCAGTAGCATGCAGTGGCCCAAGATTAGTATAAAAGCAGAGGCAGCCTGCATCTCCAGACCAGTCTTCAGTCCCAGTGCCCGCCGCTCAGGAACTGACTAGATTGTAGACCAGTCTTCAGCAGTCTAGCAATCGTTGCTCAGACACTGAGCAGCCTGCGCCCCTTAAGTCTTCGTTTATTGTAACCACCCTTCCTAGCGCTCGCCACTCAGGAATCATTGTTTATGTTGTTCCTATCACTCGTTGCTCAGGTCAACACCCTGTTTTATTTGCTTAAGCTACGCTTGCGATAGGGTAGGCTACGTTAGTTAGGAGCTCTCCACTACATACCCCATAAACCCTGTACTCTCCTACAGTTATGTATCAGTAGGGTACCCTTCCTTACAGTCTTTCTTAAGACTAAATCCTGTCACGTCCTTGCTTAGTTCACCCCGCTAAGTGTCAGCGATTTCGCTACAGTGTCAGTACGTCAATAATGCAAGAGACCATTATCTAGTTTGTCACATCCTACATAGCATTCCCCCTTGCATACTTTTGTCGCCTCCACCAACCATCGTAACGTCACTTGTAGCTTTCCGGCTGATAAACGCACTGCTGACCAGGAGCTAGAGTGCCGTCGCCACGTGTTTATTTCTGTCAAAAGAAATAAAACATATGCCAGCTTTTAACTAGAGTACCTTTCCTGTAAACTTAGCACCTTTCTGTAGTTACCCTTGTGTAACAGGTTTGCAAGTGATCCCGGGGAATTTTACTCAAACGAGCAACATACTACTTTTTACCCACACGCATTAGCATTGGCACCCTTCCCCTCGACCACACGGGATTGACAGAAAGGAGGAGCCACACAGGTACACTGTCCTGAAAACAGCTTGTCGGCCTGGTGTTCACTTTCCTCTTCTTAACGGACTTCGCATGGAGAAATCATTTTGCACAATTTTTGTTGAACTGTCACAATCTTGCCAAGTTACACGAGACAGAGTGTACTTCTTAGCACAGTGCTCCTTGTTCAATTGCTTTTGAGTTTACAGTGTTAGATCTTGTTATACTGTTTGTACCTACTTTGAGCCAAATAGGACAAGTTAGGTAGTACTGTTTGAGAGTTTTGGTTGGGAAGTATTTTGGCAAAAGGAGTAAAGAGATCATCCTATATTTAAGTTTTCTTGTAAAAGGTCCAGCCATTATTTTATTATTAATGGTGGCAACTTTTTTTAACTTTCGTGAAACTGAAACGAAAATGAAACATAATTTCTTGAGAACTCGGTCTTAGTGAAACAGTTTAAACAAATTTGGTTACATGGTAGTAACTTATTTATTATAACAAATTTGTTGCAAAACCAAACTAAAAAATTGAAGATAGTAAGTATTTACTGCAGGAGTTCTTGTCTATTTTTAAATTTCCATTTTATTTAGTTATTTTATAAAAATGTTATGAAAACAAGCAAAATGAATTGCAGATAAAAAATTGTTTATGCTGATGCACTAAATGAACATTATTGAACACCTGAATATTCATTGAAATTGTGGATTTTAGTTTTGTTACAACTATTAGCAACCAAATTTCTTATTCTTATTGAAACGAAAATTAAAGTTGTCATTTTTTATTTTTTTTGTTTCGGTTTACCGAGAATTTGTACAATCCTGTTTGAGATTTTGTGTGTCTGAATGAGTATACTCACTCAGTGTTGGAAAAACTTTGTCAAAAGCATAAATACTGAGCATATTTCTGTTCATTCAGAATGGAATTTGTTTATATGTAATTCTGTCCATGTATTACAATTGTAAGTAGTTAAATTAGGATATCACAATTAATGGTAAAAGAACTATCATTGTTCAATGATTTTTTATACTCAACAAAAGTTTACTATGGCTTGATGCAGGCTGTCAATGAAAACATGCTTGAAAATGGAAATAGCCAAAGAATATCTCTGTGTGTACAAGTGTGTGAGCATTGATGCTGGATAAAGTCTCAGTCGTGGATTGATTGTTAAACAATGCTTTGATTGGAGTATTTGGTAATGTACAAGTAACAATAAGCATATGGTATGTAGTACTCAAACTTTTACGTTGTAATTTTGTGAAACTAAGCTGCTCAGTAGAACAAAGGAACATAATTTATACTATTGTAAATTTTATTTACAGTGGTTTTTATCTAATTTATCTCAACTTTTTAATAGTTGTTTTTATTACAAATTTTTTAATTAAATGTACATATATCAGATATTTACGTAAGTAGTACTATTTACTTTATTATTATGTATGTACGTATTCCTATGCCATTCTCTTTAAAGGAAACTGTTGAGCTGATGTAGAAATACATATAAATAGATGTATAAATTGAAAATATTTCACATATTTTGCATAATTGAGTTTTAAAAAAAGAATATGATTGATTGTTACAGCAGCATTCTGTTTTCAGGTTCAAGACACGGAACACTTTCAAAAGGCACATGAAAACTCGTCATGGGAAGCTGCTGACCACAACCGGCAGCGTGATAGCAATGTCCGATGATGAATCTGCCCAAGTTGAAATAGCGTCGAGATCGCAAGATTTGCAGCCACAGAAGAAACCTGTGAAGGTAAAGAAAGAAGGGAAGAAACATGTACATAAAAGTTCTGAAAGCTTGCAGTCTGAAATGTTGTCGTGTACCCAGGCTGTGCTATCTGCAGAAACGAAAAGTGCAGATCAGTCTTCCCTTGGAAATATCGTTGAGCAAGCACTCAAGCAAAGTGACATTTCTTTTCCTAGTAATGATGAAAGTTGCAGCAAAGTGAAGGTTGAGACTGTGTGGGATGAGCAGCTTCTTATCGACTCAAGTTCCACCGTGCTTTACAACTTTGTGACTGACGAGAATAAACATGAAAGCATGGTCAAGGTTAGCCCACTTGTTCATACTTTAACAGCCACTGTCTCAAGCAATGTTGAGCAAAATAATTTTGTTGACAGAAAACTGAGTATTGCCACAATAGCCACAGACAGGTTTAATTTCATCACACCAGCAGCGGAAGTTTGCCAGAGTGCTTGAATTGTGTGTGTACTTATGTCAATTTTTCATAAAGTGTGGGTTATCTATTCAGTGTTGTTTCCACTGTTGTAGTTTGTTCCAGCTCACCCCATTACTCTGATGTATATGTATGCATTATGAATCACTCATGAGCTGACTAAAATTTGAATGATACTGTAACCTTTGTTTAGGTTACAGAAGCACTGATACAATAAAGTTTGTTAATAGTATTTTGTGTGACACAGCTATTATAAAGCTGCATGTCAAAAACAGTTGTGATTCACTCTGTTCGCTAGAGTTGGTAGTGATTCAATATTTTGACATAAAATATTATATGTATTTAGTGTGTTATATTTATTACAGTTTTAGTTTTTATACAGAATATCTATGCATTTGAGTTATTTTTATTACAAATTATGGGGAAAATTTTGTAATTAATATTAATATTTGTTTGGTAATGCCATACATTTATTAGTGTTTGCAAAGCTGTTAGTGTTCATAGTAAACCTGAGATTATTTTATAATGTGTGATAAACTAAATGTAGCTTTCCCTATTGTATATCTGTGTTGTGTTATGTTTAAGAGGTACATTTAGCTTCACTAGTTAAAAAGTATTTTGCTCAAACATATTTTTTTTATATCAAAAATAATTAAAACTTAATTTGTACCAATGCAAAGTACAGTAGTTGAAAAGAAAGTTATGGAGCTTCAGTACTCTGAAAAAAAATTGTGGTCTCCCCTCCCTCTCTTCTCAAGTAGCAGAAATTTCACTAGCAAGCACATAACTCGTTTTGTTTTTGTTGACTCCTCAGTTTTTGGGTGTTGATTGTAATTTGTTTTAATTAAATACATAATTTATTGCGGCTGTATTTCATTTGCATATATATTTATAACAATGGTTGGTTGCAGTATTTACAGTGAAACTTTTACCCCCTTTTGTTTTTTCCATGGATTTTTCTTCCTTCCAAAATGTACAAAAGTGTAAACGGAGATAAATGTATGATCTAGTAGTATAAAAAATATAGTAGGACAGGAATTCAAGTTCTCACAGTGTATTACTTGTTGACAGGCACACATACACATGCAAAGAATGACGACACATTTTCCACATGGTTGCGTGATCGCTACGTTTCACTGTCTAGTCCAGCTTCATCAGGCGGCGAGTTGTCCTACAACCGCGTGGAAAATTTGTTGTCCTTCTTTGTGCATGTGCCTGTTAAGTACTACACTGTGAGTACTTGAGTTCCTCTTCTTTTATATATTTTTAGTAGCTTAACAGGCTACTTGCCACCTACACTAACATGTTTTAGTAGTATTATATTAAACAAAGCATATAAATATGTAAAATTCAGGATAAAGTAAACTCAGAAGTATAAAAGGGGGAAGGGGGGAGAGGTTGTTCATGATAGAAATTCATTCTTGGCAGTTTTTCCCCATTTGTATATTGAAATTACTGCGCTTGTGAAACAGTGTAATACTTTTTTAATACATCACTTTGACCAAAGTATTACAATGTTTTTGTCTGGTCTGCTTTCACTGGGTTTTTTTGAGTAATTTAGGCTTGGTGATCATTCGCACCCTTTGCCACTCCCCTGTCTCATACTAGATTGATCATACGCCTCCAAATTTTTTTTGTGGTGGCATGGATGCTGTTAGTCAGAAGCAAAGCAGATATAACCAGACTTTCTGCTATGTTGTGGTTACTGTTTGACTGAGAGGCAAGGCTTGTCGTAAAAGCTGCATCACACACTAAATCCATCATTCATGATTTTTATAATTATCTTTAAGTTAGTACAATTTTTTAAAAATGAACGTGGCTCAGTTTTCTATTTATTGCATTTGTTTAAAGGAGTTTTTTATTTATTTTTTTTATTTTCCTTTCATTTCCTTTTCAAAATACCCTTAAATATTCCATTGGTACTTGAAAATTAAAGTTTTCATTTTAAAAAATTGCTATCTCAGAAGTGTGTAAAATGGAAATTGAGCTACAACCCAAAATTCTGCTTTCTTGAACTGGCTGAAAGAACTTCAGAATTGCAATACAAAAAAAAAATATATATATAAACATAAACTTAAGACATAAGCAGCACAAGTGAATGCAGTTTGTTTCGTACCATTTTAAAGAATTACTTATTGGCAAAAATATTAGAACCAAGTATGGTGTAGTTTTTATATAATTACTGTATAACCTTTTGTTAGATTCCATGTGTGAGTGAAAATGTGTTAGGTCCATTACAGTTGTGTATAAATGGTGGGTGTATTATTGAAACTAAGCTGTACCATGAGGATCTGAATACTCTGAGAACAATTACTGAATGCAGGTACTCAAGACACATTTTTTTGGAATTTTTTTTCTAATTTTGAAATAGATAACGAGAAGTGCCTCAATTAAAATATTACTCTCTTTATTTGTGAAAAAAAAAAGAAAGCAAACATATTAAAAACTGGTTAAGTGAATGTGTTAAGCTTATCATTTGTTGTGTGACTGGAAACACAACTTGCCTTTGATTTTTTTAATTGTGAAAATTTGTTTAGTAATAATTTTGTCCTAGAAATTAGATGTTGCAAAGAATAATTTAGCAAAATATCATGTTAATTTGTAGAATTGTTAAAATAGAGAGCAAAAGAGCTAGTTTCAGAAAACTATAGTATCAGGGTATCTCAATTTTGTTAAACTATGTAGTTTTCCCTCTCCTCCCCCTCTTCTACTTCCTTTCTCCCTGATCACAGTGCATACAAGCATGCCTAATGGTTATAATTTATGCTGTTTTACCCCCTGTTTCTTTCGTATCTTTGACTGCATAGGAGAAACTATTTGCCTTTGTCTACATCACTTAAAATTAAAACAAACTGAGATATGTATGTTATGTTGTGATACACTGGTGGATAATGAACACCGGATGCAATGGTTTCACATGAATGAAGATTGCATTGAATAATTATAAAGGTTGTACACTGTATATGATAATGATCACAGTGTTGTACATCTATGTATGAATAGATGTTACAGTGTGTCTTGAATGTCAGTTTCTTGTGTAGCCTCCTTCAGAGACAATGCAGTCGTGCATAGAGACTATCATAAAGGTTTCGGATGTCATCTTGGGGAATAGTGTCCCATGCTAATTCCATCTGTTGCAATTGGTGGAGGTTTCTTGCCGGTATTGTAGACCGCACCAAACGCCATCCCATCATGTCCCACACATGTTTAATGGGGGACAGGTAGGGTGACTGTGCTGGCTGCAGGCCAGGGGAGTTGACGAACACCTTCTAGAGCAGGTTGGGTAACACGAAACATGTCTGCATGGGCATTGACCTGCTGGAAGAGGACATCTCCTTAGCATTGTAAAAACTGCAGCAAAATGGGCTGCATAATGTTCTGGATGTAGCGTTCACTGTTCACTATTCCCTCAACAAACATCAGAGGCATGCTGTCATTGTAAGCTATATCTCCCCAGACCATGATACCAGGAGTTGATCCTGTATGTCGCTGCCGTACACACTCTGGTTGTTGCCATTTTCCTGGTTGATGCCACGTTCGTAAAAGACCGTCACTGGCGCCAAGGCAGAATCTGCTCCCATTGCGAAAAACAACTCCACGCCATTCATTCCTCCAGTTGCGTCGTTTGCAACACTATCCAAGGCGGGCTGCATGGTGATGAGGTGTGAGAGAAAGCCTGCTGAACGGCACCCTTGATCGTAGCCCAGTGTCCAGCAAACAGTTGGTGGCGGTCCTAGCTGACACCGTGGATGTAACAGTTACGTTAGCGGCTTCTCAGCCTTCATACTTTTGTATTTTTTCATAGCACTCTTAGCTGTTAGGCATTTCGCTCTTTGACCGCCCAATCGGTGGGGGAGAGGGATCATTCCCTCTATCACAAATGTCTCAGCTTAGCACCTGAGTTTGTCAGATCCAAAGCCCCAACCTGATTCACAAGTAAGGCCAAGAGCACCCTACCACAAGGTTCTGAGACCCTCGTATTCAGATACCAAGTTTGTGGTCTGACCAGGGTTCTATCCATACCCCTAGTCCAGGACACAACTAGAGCGGGTTGCCACTCACCACCCGGTCTTCCTTTAAGAGGGGGAATCTCTCCAAACCTCTTCCAGCAGGTCTGCAGATTCCATTTTCTCCTTGATTGCCGGCCTCCAGCATACGGAGTTAACCACTACCAGCACGAGTCCAACCTCTAGTGATTGGTACACCAGAGACAACCTCTGGTGGGGCCAAAACAATCTGCCTGTGCTCCCATTAATTTTCTATGACACTAGTGGGTTTTCAATGACCGACCGCTTCACCTATGGTGAGTGCCAGGAGCTGGGTGTAACAGTGAATCTAATCAGTGCGGTGGTCATTGTGCAATCAGCAATAGCTACTCGTTTGATGCTGTGGTCCAGATGGGAATCTGTATGCCGCTGCCATCTGGAACCAGGTTAACGAACATGTGCACTATAGTTGGACCACCGGCACCACATACGATGCACAGAAGACACTTCATGCCCTATGCATTGGGCAGTTCTTTGGAAGGACCATCCAGCCTCCCTCAAGCCCACAATAAGACCCCATTTAAAGTTCATTAATTGCACGAAGTGTGGTCATCTATGCCATCATGATATGTCTACAATGCTTACTACACACAGACCAATGTGTGAAACAACAGACTACTCTTTCACAGTCAACTACAGTTGTATTGGGCTCAGTGGTGTTATGCCTAGTACATATTTCCTACTATGTCCACAACATAGCACTGTTAATCATTACATATATTGCCTCCTTTCAGAGCCCCATGTGCAAATAGTGTTTCTGCATTTGTACATCACTGGTTTTGTGATGTTCATTTTGCATTTTTCACCAGTGTATTGTTCTGGCGCACATCTCAGTACAATAAAAGTTATATTTGTTCATGGGTGGCCAAATTAAGGTATTATGTTATATGAAGTATTCTGTAATGTTGGCATATCTTTGGGCATTACAGTAGATGTAGATAGTACTGACGCCGTTGGGTGAGACACGAGACGAATAATGACACAAATACTTACTGGTAATTTGGGAGCCAGCGGTGCTTCCCTATCACCGCACTATTGAGACTCAGGGTTCTCAGGGATGTTGTGGGTTCTGTGTGTCCGTCTCACCCATGCGTACTTACAAACACGTTGGCAATAATAAACTTTTAATAAAATCACTGAAATAAACAATTGATAAAACATATGTGGCTAGGACACTGTCACTACTGAATAATAAAATTGAGTTCACTGTAGACTTGTTTTATTGCTATTGTTTATACACATCAACATGCCAATGAAATGGTTATCTCTGTCATGATTAGCCAATTCCGCTTGGGTGCTCCCCAGCACGTAATTAACCTAGTGCACGCCTAAATGGATGATCTCACCGAGGTGCGTGAAAGCACAGCCTTCACAAGGGAAGAGGGCAGACAGCCGCTAGGGTGGATTGACGGTTTTTCCCAGAAGACAGGACACTGTAAATTACAAATGAATACCCTTAATACACATTAACACGCATAATTACTCAGCATCACTAACGCAAACTCGTTGGGGCTCGCCCACCAGCACGTGGTTAGTGTGGTGACGGCTTATACACAGAGCCGGCTAGGATGGGAATAATTGCACCGTACACTAATTACATAGACCCTTGAATGATACATGAAATAAGATAGAACACAAGATGAATATTTACAATAAACACACACACGTGTGAAAACAAGCTTAGGTGGCGCGGAGGCCACTGGATGAAGTTCGTAGCGGACCACGTGGTGCAGGTGAAAGTGTAATATTTCTGCGTGGAAACGGCAAACTAAATTCAGATAAAATATTCTTGCTGAGGAAATTATTCTCTTAACGATTGCGTTGTTACAGGCTTGTAACATGCCTGATGGCTGTGAAATCAACCATTACTGTGACCACGTGGTCAAGTACAAAAGCATCAATTTACGTGAAAAATACATTGAACCCTGAATCAAACTGACATAGAACATTGAAATAAATGATTGCACATACAATGTTATATAAATAAGCTCTTAAAATGCAATGATGGCGTATACGACTTGGCTTCAGTCAGCCACGTGGTTATATGCGATGTTGCTGTAAAATATTCAAACATGAAAATTACCCTAAAAAACATACACAAAAATAAAGCTCTTAAAATTGCGTATAGCAATTATGCAGAAGTTACACTGAAATGCCATAAACATAGGCAGATGGCGTCTGATTCAAAATGCGTGGAGCGCGTGACCTCTCCAACATCTTTCTCCTCCTCCTCCTCCTCCTCCTCCTCCTCGATTAAGTTAAAAATGCCATAAGGGTGTAAAATTTGTAAAGCGGAAGCATAATGCTGGGGAAATTGTCTGGCAAAACATACGCAAGCAAAGATTAACCGGTAAACTACATTGACTATGGAAACCTGCATCAGTGAACAAAAGTTGTGCGCACATGACAGTGTCTTACCTCGCCAGCTCTCCTCGACAGACTGTCCAGATACACGGACCTATCATGGCCGCCTACGGGGTTCACATAAGCGGAAGTGCTATGCACGCAGAGTAAAATATTTTATATTGAAAATAAAATGGCACATATTAAATTAGATATTGTTTTACATTTCTATAATTTTACTACGAATTTCAATATTATTTTTATGTCTCTTTGTGATGGTGTTCATGCCAGAATATTAAGTGTTCTTAATCTCGGTGCCGCAGGCACTTTGAATATTCATAACCAAACAATTAAAATTACTACAAGCATGTTAAGACATATTAAACACTGTAAAGACAATATAACACATTTTACCCTGAAATTAACATTTATAGGAAAGTTCAAAATTATTGGCCTCCTTGCGCACGTGCGGAACACGCGACACGTGAGCGACATCATGGGCTCTAGCACCGCTGGCTGTTAGGCGGCGTCAGTACATATAGTAGATAGTTTGTGCCAGACAATACATATGGGTGTAGATAGCTGCCTGCCATTTTTCATTTTGCTCTTCTTATGCTTAACTTTTTTTTTTTATTTAAACCACAACTTATGTCACATTTAATTGCCATTTTTTCCTAATGAATTGTACTTTGTTATTTTTTGATCATTTTTTTGGAAGAATTATTTTTTTATGTTAAATATGTTGTGTCAGTTTGAAAAGAATATCAACATCCTACTGGGGATAGATTCTGTCATTCCTACTATTTTATTGATTACTAGCTTTCCTGTGCTACTTAATACGCATGACATTTAGGATTTGGAATCGCTCTTGGGAAGGGAGGAGGAGGCAGACCATAGACAAAGAGAAAGGAGAAATTATGGAACTTTTTTTAACAATGCTCTTTTTTATGCAGTTATCCTAAGAAAAGCTTAATCCAGTACCTACGTACATCCCTGATCATATTTTCGGAACCGTTTGAGATATCTGGATGAAACAAAGACTAAGTTGTGTGTGTGTGTGTGTGCATGCATGCGTGTGTGTGTCTATATATATATATATATATATGTTGATATGTTGTGGTTGTTTTGAAGTATGTACAAATGCGGTATGTAACTGTTTGTTCCTTCTTGAATATCCAAATATTAAATAATATTTCGACCATAAATGTCACATTTAAAGTGAAGGCTGAGACTTAGTAACACTTAATGTTATAAACTTTAAAAGTGAAGACTTTTTCCTACAGATGACACTGCTTTCAAAGCATCTGTTACTGCGTTTTTATTATCGTTAGTCTCGTGTTTGTATTTCATATGAAATTTAGTTTATTTTAAAGAACATGGAACTTGTAGGTTATGTAATAACTCAGTATTGTTAAAAGTTATAAAGCGGTTTACTTAGACATAAATTTATTTGAAGAAAATATCCAAGCAATTACTAAAATAAGTGTGTGTTAAACGTGAGGTGAATAATGACTTGAAATATTGTTATAGCACATCTCCTGTGTAAACACAATTTACAAAATGAACTTATATAAATTTACTATATGTACCGTAATTTCTACACACAATTTGAAAACTTCAGGCATGTTATCACGTTTTGTTCTGAATGTTGGTTTTTATTTAACCTTAGTACACAAATATTTTGGGCAATAACGTGAACAGTTTTGTATATTATCAGCTGGAATATTTTTGATAATTAATTCCTGATAATGTATTATCAGGTGATTACAGTTAATTGGTAATTGAATCAGTACAACCTCAGATTTTAGCTTTCTTGTCGATGGGAGGGGTAATCGGAAAGTATTCAACATGAAGTGAGGAAAATAAATTAGTATAGTTACTATTTGGAAAATTTAGTCTCCTACAAGTTGTCCACTCACTTGAAAAAATAGAGGAAGTAAAGATACATGAAAACGTGGAATTACTGCCAAAGTTCAAATAAATTTATAAATTTTTTAACAATTTATATAGAGGCAGTGGCTCAATGTTTCAGTTTTAGCTTAAAAACATTATTGCTTCAGCTTTGTTGTGGAATAGTGAGCCTAATACACTGGTGTCTGCATCTGTGTCACATTTACCCCTTGAACATTTGTGAATTATGCTTAGCATTCATCTGGTTATGTCAGAGATTTGTTTTGTTTATTTGTAGATACATTGACGAAGATGGTGGCAATAGAGTACATAATGTCTTTTAGCTGTGTGTCACTCATCAATTACAAGTTATTCACACAATGTTCTGTGGTGATTTAGTGTATTAAGTCATAATCTGTGTTTGGCGAGGGAACATAAAAGATCATTCTAAATGGTAGAAAATAATTTAGAGAACAATACCAAACACTCGGGCATATTTCTAGGAACAGCCATGCTCTTTGTGACAAAGCATGTAGGATGTTTCATTAAGCCTTATATGTACCATTTTACAAATTCTGTGATTTTCTGTATTTCAATAGATATTTTGCATTAAACCTTCCAAAATATTTCTTTAAAATCATGAAAGCTTAAAAATATACGTTGTTAGTGGTGAAAAGTGTGTAGTGTTTGAATGCAATAACAGATTTATGCAGGGTTTTTATAAATAAAAAATATTGGACGTATACAAGGTGTACAGCAAGTGCAGCCTAACTTTTAAAAATCATTTTACATGCATGCAGGCAGTTTTAAGTATATATGTTGAATCTTCCATCGTATAATTATTACATGTGTAATTTTGTAGTAGATCTGTAGTTCCTTCCCGTAGTTAGCGTAAAAATAATTTGGTGATATGTTGTTAGTGTGGTCTTTATATTGCTGGGGATCTGAAGTAATGTTCCGTGCAATGTGCAGCATGTTTTGTTTCTGAGTTTAAGTGACAAGCATCATGACAAATTTTGCAGTAACCAGTAACTGCCCCACTTTCTCAGTATCTTTTATTATTTCTGCTGGTCCTTCTGGCACAGCTTTAATTCTCATATGTTGGGCCAGCTTTGAAACAGACTGCCTACATTAACATAATCTTTACCCATAGCTTCATGGCCACGAGCCCGTAGTTTACATTTTTCTTGGTTTAGAATTGCTTAACAGTGTCTATGACAGTGCAGTATATATCAAGGGTTGTTTGTGCAACACATTTAGTCATTTCGGCTTTACACATTAATGTAATAAATACAGGTTACAAGTGTAACTTTTGTAGCATCCTGGCAACAACGGTAGGGTAGTACAGTGTTACAAAGCAGCAACCCAGCATTGTCACCACCCCAACACGCACGCGTGCACACTTGTGCATGCAACACCCCCCCCCCCCCCCCCCACACACACACACACACACACACACACACCATCATCATCATCATCCTTTTCTTCTGTTGTAATCGGTTGGTAGAGAGGAGTTAAGATGGATGGGGAGCTTTTTGATCATACATCATATCTTTAAATCAAGCAAAATATTCACTAACAAATGGATTGCCTTTATATAGAAAAAAAGCTGCATATATTTGCATGTTACTTAGTTCTTTTTATATAAAAAGGCCATCAAAATGATGTACTATGTATTTGGTACGTACAAGTTTTAATTTAATTATTTTGATTTTCCTGGGTGGACTTTGAACTGAAACTTTTCTCCAAATTTGGTCATTTTACTCATGCATACTTTGTAAAAACTTTTAATTAAATCTAAAACATTAAGTAAGTTTATTTACTTTTTTTTTAACACAATACTTTAATATGAAGTTCTGTAGGCAAGTCTCATTGGTGCGTAGTTTTAATATTTTTTAAAATATATGATGCCATAATTGTTGTGTTGTTCATACAGTGTAACATAAGAGACTGACATCCACTGTGTGTGTCTGCATTATTCTGATTAATGTGGTAATTGTCTGTGTTCATGTTCCCCCAATTATGCAGCACTTAATCGTTTTAAAAATTATGTCCATGAAGTGGGGTGTGGTGTGTACCTGAAAAGCAATGTAGAAGTATATAGGTTTAAAGGTGCAAATATGAATTAGATAACTGTTCTGAGCAGCAAGAGATCAGGATGCTACCTCATTTTGAAAATCAATTACTATTTTTTTCTTCTATTTTTTTCTTTCTGCTGACATAATGCATATGGAAATTTTAACTTGTATTAGCTTATCACATATACATAATACAATGGAGGAAAAAATAATCATTTTGATTCTCATAAATGCAGTTGATTATGCTAAATGGTTAATTATTTGAGAAAAATAAACTATTGAATAATTAATGTTTGTGGACTGGCATTAGTTATTTGATGGTATAATATAACCAATAAAATTGTCATGTTACTTAAACATGCAAAGTGAAAGTGCATTAGAATTTTTTTTTTTATAGAAAGTTATTAAGTGCTGTTTTTCTTTACAGTTTATACAATAATTTTTTTTACTAATAATTGTAAACAGTGTCATCAGATGCTCAATTCAAGCTTTTGGCTCAGTCGAAAATAATATTTAAATTGTATTGCATTTCTCTTCTCCAGGTGTAGTGACTCAGCCAATAAAATCAGTGCGTGTCCGTGCAAAATGTGTAGATGTAGTTTTACACATTTTTGTAAATTATGCTAAATGGGCTTGCTTTTCAAATTATATTTTTATGTTTTTATATTTGTTTTTATTATGTGTGAGCTTGGCAAACTTCATAAAGTGGGTTATCCACGTAGTATCTGGCACACTATAATTCATAATATGTAATTTCATTTACAACACATTTATGTTTTAATGACAAAATACTGGTACCTGATAAGTTCATATGGGGTGCTATTAATTGAAGATTGACATAAAGATGGAAGCAGATAGAAACCAAAAAAAAAAATGTGTGGTAACTGATATGTGCATATCTGCATACTGTAAAAATGTTTCACTGGATTGTCCATATTCTATGAAATTTTGTGAAATTTGAATGCAAGTTTTATTATTACTGCTTACATGTTTCACACACATTTAGACAATACACTGCAGTTCTTGTAGGAAACATACTTAATGTTGGATTATTAGAGTAGGCCACCTTTTTATTTACTTGTGCATACATTTCATTTAACCATATTGTCCTGTTTTATATTTTATTTTATTTTAATCCTTGGAAGTTCAAACGTATTCCACCTGTCACTACAGTACTGTTTTTTTTCTTGTCCCTCTTTCTCTTGTTGCTGGAAAAATATTGGCATGCTAGAATCGTGAATGTTATTTTTTGTTTCTCCAGTACAAACTTATCTAATTTTCATTTTTACTTAACATCTTATATATATATATATAAAACCTTATGAAATAATATTCTCAAGATAATGTGAATGTTTTAATTCATTTGTAAATACATTCCAGTGGGTGATAAATCATTGTTTGGAAGAACTTCAGCTTCCATGAATGGCATCACTGTTAAGAAAAATGGGATGAAAATGTCATTGGGCATTTTGTTGGGAGGGGATCAGGGGAGAAAGGTGATTTGTGAATCAAACAGTTTAGTGTTTCCTTTTTTATGTTAGTATTTTTCATTATAGTGTAAGGTGATTAAACATGTTTTGCAAACTATGCCACTGTTGTACAGCAATTACTTTTTTTTATATTTGTGGGTTTTAAAGAGAGAGAATATATTTGACTAGGGCAAAATGTGGCTAGTTATATATCAGTACTGATAAAGGAGGAAATTCCATTATTCAGTGAAAGAACAAGTCGTAATTGTCTGAAAACGAATATCTCCAGGAAAAATTGTAATTAATGAAGTTCTGTTGGTTTGCATTAAAAAGTGTGCAATAAAATTTTTTTTGTGTGTGTTTCATC
Source organism: Dryococelus australis (assembly GCA_029891345.1). NCBI lineage: Eukaryota > Metazoa > Arthropoda > Insecta > Phasmatodea > Phasmatidae > Dryococelus > Dryococelus australis. The sequence goes on along the minus strand of CM056997.1, from coordinate 49,109,633 downwards.
TGCATATTTAACTATGTTATATAATGTGTGTATGTCTCTTTTGTTATGAATTTTAAGTAACCTCAAAGCTTCTGAAGATGACCTATCTTCAGATGTTTTGTTTAGTACATGTGGTTGTACATACAGTAAAAAAAATGAGAATAATCTTGAACATTTTATGCTGTATTTAAAGTGTAAAATTATTGCAATTTTAATTTGTTTCCGTTGTGTTTAAAATGATTTATCAGTTTGGAATTTTTTGGGAAAAGGGGGGGTGGGGGGGGGGATGCAATTATTTCAAAAGTTTAAGTAGAACAGGTATTTTCACAACATAATGTCGTTATGCACAAATATCAAGAAGTTACATTTTGTTTTCTTTCAGTATGTCAAAACTGAACATTTTCTTGACCTTCACTTATTTTATGTTTAATGTTATTGTAACAGGTGTCTTGAAGACATCACAGGAAGTACTGTTCAAAATGGCATATATTGTGTATGGGGAAGAAATTTATCTTTTCCTAGTTATGTGTAATTGTGAAATACCATTGTCATATTTGAAATACGGCAATTATGTGAAGTGACTAGGTAGTAGTCTGTGGGCTCTGGCTGTTTTTCTTGTTCAAAGGAAGGCCTAGATAAACTTAAGGAGAGATTGCTATGTCTTGTGGATAGGTTTTTTTATTTGAATTCAGTGTGCACCTCATACAGGCAGAAAACTAATTTTTTATACAAAAACATACATATATATTTTTTTTTTTAAATTCTCATTATTTTTTATATATGGAAAATACATTACCTTGGAAAAATTTACCAGATTTTGAAGATGATGCTTTTCGGTGTGGTCTTACCTATAAACGTCCCACTTTCCAAAAAATTGGATTTACTTTTGAACAACCTATATTATTTTATTATTTGCTTTAGGGAAAGTGCAGAACTCTTTATGAAAACTACATGTGCCTGCAATATTGTAAACTTACCTACATAATGGTTATGGATGTGCAATATTTTTGCATAGAACAAATTTTTCTTGTCCCTTCCTTCAAAAGGGTCTTGTCTCATTGTCACTATAAAACCAGTAAAGTTGTGGGAAATTTTGAGTTTGTTAATTTTTTTATTGGTATAAATATAGTTAGGGGTGGGCGAAGCTGGATATTTCATTTCGAAGCGAATTCAAAGGGAATTTATTAAAAGATTCGTGAATTTGAATCAAATATAAATTCAAAGTATTTTGTTTACAAGTATACAGTGCACCAATTTTTTTTTTTTATAAATTTAATAGCTATGTACATTTTTACAAGATGTGTAAAAGGCAGAAAAAAAAGAAATTTTTTGCCACCGATTTGCAAGAAAAAATTATTGTTTTTACCATGTACTGTATTTACCCGAAAGGAACAAGAGGTTTTTTTGATAGAAAAGGAATATAAAAAAATAAGGGGTTGTCTTCAATTCAAAACCTAGGACCACAAATACAGTAAATGTGTGACACTGCTAGTTCAGTATTTAAGTTTGTGTTAAATGCACAACATTATTACGGGCTTCTATTCATAATTTTTTTCTCGTGAAGCAGTTAATCCTCCAAAATTGGCATGCCATGAGACAGAGGATTTTGACAAATACTTTTCATGCTTAAATACTGTGTGTCCTATGGTTGGGCATATTTTTGTAGTGCTGAGACACATGTCCAAGTTTACAGGTACTGTAAACTTTGACAAGGGTACCCTTATCTGATGCGCCCAAATAAATAAAATGCTTGGAATAGTAGCAGTAGTAGTGGCGGGCGGGCGGGTTCTAATTCACTAGGCGTATGACATATTGACGGGATGGTCTAAAAATAGTGTTTGCGGAAGGGCTAATCCGATTATTGGATAATCCTAATCCAATTAATTTGCAAATGGCTGCAAAGAGTAAGTGCTTTGGGGGGAAGCAAAATGGCTCAAGTTACATAATATATGATATACAATTATTTGTTTTGCTTATATGACAAACTTTCAAATCTCTCTGCATATACAGAAAAATCAATTTTCTCGACTAAATTTGATTCATGAAATTATACTCGCGTACGTAAAGAGTCTATACAATACTTCTGGCATGAAACCACAATTGCATTTTATTAACGATTTCCCGTTTTTTTTAATTCCATTATTGAAAAGTGAGTTTTGAATAGCAGTGGGTTCAATTTCACGCTTTTCACAGCAGTTAAGTCTGTAAAACTTGCAGTTTAATATCATATTTATAACACTACAAAACTCTTGTCGTAAATGAGGAAAATAAACATGTAATACCGATTAAAATGTGAGGTGTCAAATTAAGTTTGGAAAGATAATGAAGTGTTTAGTAATATAAAAAGATTTTTTCGAGATGATTCTGTTTTGCTATATTGTGAGTAAAATTGGATACTGACAATTATTTTACACTGATTGCAGTTTGGGCTAATTTGTGGGCATTCTATTGAGTTGAGGTTATGTTTTCATGTTTCACTAGCCATGTGTGTGGCAAATGTGGGATAAAAATGCACGTTGTCTTCTTTTGCTTTTTGGGCAAATAATAATAAATAATTTAAGTTGCCCAAAAGTATTTTTTTGTTTCGAAGTTCGAAGCAAAAATTTGATTTCGAATACGAAGCTGAATATTTAAAATATTCTATTCAAATTTGAATTTTCGAAGCTTCGCCCAACGCTAAATATAATTCAATATTTGTAAAGGCTGCTTGTGGAATTTTGTAGAAATTTCCCGTAAAAGAATTTATTTTAACTAGTATACGCATTGAACTATTTTTGTACATAATCACCATGTTGTTTCAAACATTTTAGTAATGTGAGAGGTGTATTTTATCCTCTCTTCATTCCACTGTGAGTCCATGTTACAGTCTCATCGTTGACACACATTTGAAGCTTGTTGTCACTACCAAACTATTTCCTGCCAATATGACCTTTCATGGTAAGGAAACCGAAGTTGGTACTGCTATAGCTGCAATAATAGTTAATAATCAAATAAATGTGAAATTTCAAAGATTCAGAGAATGAGGATGGAGAAAATCTTCCCGTATGAAGTTTCTAGCGAAACAACTGCCAGACAAGAAAAACGGGGATGTGCATTCTCTTGCATGAGCAAAACAGTTATTTCAAATTTTCTTAGTCTCTTCAGCTTGATGTTGGCCTTTATTTTGTCCAGGACCTCACAGTATCTTGCAGTGGATGGTTTGATAGTGATACGCTTAAGCTGATATTGAACTGAGAGAACCTCTTTGTGTTGCAGAATAGCATAGTCACAACCTTCCCAGCAGAGCGAGTGACTGTGGTTTTTTTACATATATATATATATTTATTTATTTATTTATATAATGTACTATCTCAAGATTTTTTCCTAATCACACACTTGCATTTTGATTGTGGGGTGAAATGATTACTTAAGGTTTTGTCCTACTAACGGTGCAAGAAAATAATGCATCATCCTCTCTTGCATAAAGATTCAGAAAATGTGGGTCATCCACTTGTTTGCGAGTTTCAGGCAAGAAATGGGGCACCCACTTTTCACTTTCTTTGTGAACCCTAAATATACAGATATAATGGAGTTAGGATAAAGGAGAAGAATAACAATATTGTGCAGCAGCATCTTTTGATAATTTCATCAAGAGTAGCACAAAAAAAAAAACAATAAGTCAAACAGTCTTACATTGGCGTCGACCTGATGGGTAATGGTTTTCCCACTTCATTAATTGTGAATATTTTCTCAGCCTTCTCTCAACATCATCCATCATTGCATCATGGTGATTGATGGTCATGCATTTTGAACTGTACACTGACATTAATTCCTAGTGGACATAATCAGCAAGTTTGTTCTGAACTGTAAAAAATTGGGCGACAACACATAATTATCACACATTTTGCAAGGAAGTCGCCATTGTTACTTATTAGACAGATTTTTGAGGGGGGGGTAGACACTGTAGGTGTAGCCAACACATCCCTGCCTAGGTCCACTGGGCACAGCAACCTATTGCCAACATTACCCGCATTAAAACAAAACTCTTGCACATTCTTACTGGATGATCCTTGCATCAAGGGTTGCACATTCCATTTGAACAACTTGTCCTTACAAGAGATTTTGTAGTATTAAGGGAATAGCTAGTACGTTTCACCCATCAAATATTTTTCTTTCTTTCTTCTTCAAATTGATAATGCAAAACTTTATGGTACATGCAATAGCACTGTGAATAAAGCACATTAAGATGTGCTATAAATGTAGCCCAAGATTTTATTTTGGCCAGTTATTATTCATTCTTTCATGTAAATGTTTAAGCAGTAAAATGTTCTAAATAATATTGAATATCTATACAGTTATATCATAGAATTGTTTGTTATATATACTTTTGTAGACAAGTGGATTGCAGCCCTAATTGTCATGACAGATCTCTTTTATGATCGTTGTAAATTTCAAAAATATATGAACATCCACATTATGTGGGCCGGATATGAGAATCTGTGGATCTGTAAACTGCTGTGGTGCAGTGTAACTACACAGGTTTCATTTTGTAACTAGTTCAGACAATTTTTGGGCTTTTAATCCCTATTAAACCTAGAGTAGGGAATGTGTATTTTTGGAATGAGTTTTTGTCACAAGTGCATATGTTACTTGGGGTGTGTGCATGTGATGTATATAAATTTAAATCATTGCTGCACATAATTTGTTTCATTAAAAAAATGACATAGTGAAATTGATTTAATTTTTTACATATGTGACAACATGGTTGCATTCATTCACATTGTACTTTTTTATTATGCTTATCGATATTATTATATAGTTAGCAGATGCAGTTTATTCCTAGTGTTTTTTTAAGAAATGATCTACAGAAAAAAAATTTTATACTACTTGTTGAATGTATAATATCAAAAAAATAAATATTTTATAATTTTTGTAAAACTAATGGTTATTGCATTTTTATACAAAAATTTTGTTAGTAAAGAAAATGTTTGTAACCCATTTATCATGTTTATTGATTTAACCCATTTATCATGTCTGCATGTTTCGAACACAGGGATAAATCAATAAAGAAATTATTAGATATCAATGTTATATTGTTGGTGGTACAATTGGATGAGGTGATTTCCACATTACCTATGAATTTAGAGAAAAATACAGAACTGAAAATAGTTGGGTTCATCATAACGTAGAATGATAATTGTAGTCAAGCCTCAAGACTGAGCTCAAAAGACAATTTTATTAATTATGGCCAGTTGCATCAATAAAATTCAACGCTCGATCCGAGATCATGTGTGAACTTAATCTAAGATCATCACAAAATACTGTTGCACTATTAGAGTTCAGTGCATGACTGCAGATAGATATGAACTTCATTTCGAATCACCGAATATAGTGGTTCAAAGTCTTGATCATTACAGTAGTATCTACAGTTACATATATATATTTATTTCAGAGGTGTGTGTGTGTGAGTGCACGCGCGTGTGTGCGGGCATGCGTGCCTCTCTCTCTCTCTCTCTCTCTCTCTCTCTCTCTCTCTCTCTCTCTCTCTCTCTCTCTCTCCTCTCTCTGTGTATATATATATATATATATATATATATATATATATATATATATATATATATATATATATATATATATATATATATATATATGTATGTATGTATGTATGTATATATATATATATATATTTATTTCAGGTGTGTTATATATATATGTATATATTTATTTCAGGTGTGTTATATATATATATATATATAAAATCAAATTTTGATGCGTGACGCTTACTGACCCAAACGAAAACAACTTCGCTTCATCTATGTGCATTTTCCAAAGTGCACCAGACGGGGTTCGAACTGTATAATTTCTACAAGTCATGTTACACGACTGTGTTTCAATAAATAAACAGACGTGGATGTAAATAATTAACTTTGTCATAAAAAACAGTTCACAGTTAAAACATGTAAATAATGCACATGAAATATTTGAAATCATGCACACACTCTTGCAACACTGCTTTACATGCAACTGTTAACGAAACACATGTATAAACGTATAAATAATGCACATGCCATATTTGAAATCATGCGCACACACAGCAACACCACTTTACATGCAGCTGTTAACAAAACACATGTAACAGTATATTAATATTCAAAAACTTATCACGTCTCATTCACAGTAACAACATGACAATAAGCATCAGCTGACAATGTTTTGACTGAAACGAAAATGGTGGGACAGTTTGCCGATGGCTTCTGCTAAGAGCTATGTAATCACTCAGTCATCATCTCTATGTTTACTATATAACTTGGCGTATATGTTGCATGGGACGAGCATTGAAATCACTGATGGTTTATCAGTGTTTGCCAGCAATAAGGGAACAGTCGTCAGTAATCAGCTAAATTTCTCTTCGTCAGTATACTGATTGTTTGGGAGCATCTGGCGGTAGTATTCCCACATGCAGGAAAATATAAACAAGTATAGTGGACAAACTTACCTCACTAATTTTATACTGTATTTGGACTAAAACAGTAAAAATTTAACAACTTCTAATGCTCTTTGGGCATCTTATGACGGCGCCACAAAATTATACGTGATTGCCTCAGCACCTGTACCTTCCATTAATATAATTTCTTCGAACATGACTTGAACTTCCCACCAGCACTGACATTTTAAACGCCAATAAAATCAGCGATCTCAGTAACGGCTGTAGCCTCACACAGGGTACCTCCCAGATGCAACCATCAGGGGCCATCAGTGCCTTCAGCAGTATCGGAACAATAGCTGACATTACTGAAATTACTGACCAGTGAAATCTGTAACAGAAGGTGGCCGTGGAAGTGATATGCTGTTGAAGTCGACGTTATATCCTGTACCACTGTGATGTCCACTTGTTCCCCTATCCTTAAGCCCATTTGTCCAGCCGACCGCTCCCTCAACAGCGCAAAATGCAGGCGCACTCTGCTATTGACTACCACGTAGTGTAAGTGTAGTGAGACGCAATGGGAATGTGTGGGTGCAGAGCAGGTACAAGAGAGCAGGCAGTGCAGTATCAAGTATGCGGGCAAGTCCCTAGTGTTAACAAACTCTCCAGGTGGAGTGATACCATAGCCAAAAACGCTCAAAAGTAATTTTAGCAAGAAAGTACGCACATACAATTACAAACACCGTCACATGTTTCCATTTAAACGCAAATACTACTTTTGCCTTTACAAGTGTTGCAGTGATTAAAGAGTTTTGTTATATATTTTTGTTCACCCCCTATCAGTGCTATGTCCACCTCATTTTACGTAATATTTTGATCACCCAGGGTAAATGTGTTGTTCAGAAAATATTTTATATATGCAAGTGTTATGTTTTGTACGTAGTTTTAAGCAGAGTGACATGTGCCACGTAACCCCAGCCCTAGGATAGTTTGTCCGGCAGTAGCCTGCGCCGCCCACAGCAGGGTTGTGCACTCTATTGGTATGGAGACATAAGGGCACACCAGTGCAAGTGCAGGCATTGGTTGCCAAAGTAATGCAAGATGCAGCAGAGGAATAATTAGGCCAGTATATTGAACTGAAATGTTTCCGGTCTAATTAAACAATTCACTATATTGTTAATTAAAATATTTATGGTTTGTTTTGCAGGTGTTATTTTATTTGTTGTGTTTGCAAGGTAACGTGTTATTATTTATTTTCATATTCCACAGTGTGTTTTGTCCATCCCATTTCATCAGTGTTTATGTGGCAGAAATATTTGTATTGTTTTCATATGTCTATTTACTTTCTTTCATTAACGTAAGGGTCAATGATGCAAGTCATCTCATAAAGTAGTCCCATTTATGCGCAAGGGCAGGCATCGCTGCTGTACCCATTGCTTCCCATGAGGCTTTGTTGTGCTGTGCTGATTCGGGCCAATCACCTATTTCTCCGCCATCTTCTTCCAATCCCTTGTTGGGCGCCAGGATGCCACGAATAGCTGTAGAGTGTGGCTGCTGGGGTGAGGCTGAGTTGGCAGAAGAATGCAGCAAGTGCGCCGTGCTAACTGATGTGTCCTCCCATTCCTTTTGCTGGCAGGTGCCACTTCCTTCTCAGGTGTCGTGACGCAAGGCAAGAGCGCTGCTTGCATGAGAGTTGCGTTTGGTTGCGTTGATGTCGGCTGGAATGCTGTACTGACTGGCATTGAACCCATGTGTTGCAGCTTGGCGCTAGGCCTTGGTGCAGCTGATGCTCTCAGGGTTGAGTCTTAAATTGGGGGTCGAAGGCCCCTAGGTGCTGACAGATTGCACTGTGCTTGTAGCCAGTTGTGTAGCCGTTGGCATAGTAGTGCATGCAACTTCGAGCTCTTCTTACAGATCCCTGTTGGGCGTCGGTTGAGAGAGAGATGATTTCTGCAGTGGTGTTTGGTTGTTGAAATGGGAGCAGTTGAGGCTGTTTCTGCTTCCAACAGACCCCGATTGGTCATCGGGATGCCAGATGGCTGTTGTGAAGTTGGCATACCTGCTGATGTCCCAGGTGTGGTAAGTTCTGTGTCAGTGTAGTCGAGATGGTCTGCTGTCTGACTAGAGTGTGCTCGATCTCTATTGTGCATCGGCACGCTGGGCGTTGAGTTTGTCACTCTCTAATGATGAAGCACTTAACTCGCCAATTGTGACCCGTGAATTGGGTTCCGTTGTCGGTCTGGAGTACTCATGGAAAACCCCATCTAGGGAAAAAATTCATTTTCTAAAGCCTTGGCAATGTTGACAGTACTGCATCACTTCTAATAATGAGCATTAATCTGTATGTAAATTTTCTAGGGTCCCTGATTGCCTGGGGGAAGTATTTCGAGTATGTTGTTTACAATACGCCAGTTATTTTGTACATTTTCTGCACACTTGTTATGCCATTGTATGGCTTCGAGTGCAACTTTTTGAGACTATAGTACAATCACTTCGAGTTGTAAGGTACTTAACTGCGGTGTATTGTCATCTAGTTGGATTAAATTGAGACTTGGGGTTACGTCTACTTTACTGAACTTCTGTTGTTGTTCGGGTGGCAACATTTTCTCCTATTCGTTAGGGTCATCTTCGGACGTTTCTGGGCCTGGTGAGCATGAGAGTGTGTCTGCGAGTTCATTCTCAACTCCCAGAACATGTTCAACTACGAAGTCGTAAGATTGCATAAGCATGGACCACCGTATCAGTTTACTGCATGACTCGCGGATGTTATGAAACCATACTAAGCTGCGATTGTCAATTCTGAGCATGAACTGTTGATACTCTAGGAATGCCTGTACCATTTTAGTGCCCATACGATATCTAGGCATTCCTGTTCGTTCACATCGTATTTATTTGCTACAAGACCAAATTTTGTGCTACCATAATCCATGATATTATGCTATCTGCTGGCACTGATTTGAAATAGCACTTCTCCTAAGCCTTCCTGACTTGCGTCCGTCTGTAAAAACAGATTTGTAGTGGGATCTAAGTGTGAGAGAGATGAGCACTCGTGAAACTGCAGCTTGGTTTCTGTAAATGCTTGTCCTGCTGCTTGCGTGCATTCAAATCTTATCTGTGTTCACATGAGTGCAGTGGGAGGAGCGGTTGTGATATCAATACCTGTACGTAATTGCGCAGCCAATTAATTAAGCCAAAAAAAATTCCACAGTTGTTTTCTGGTTCTGGGCAGGTCCCATTCCTCAATTACACGTATGTGCTTTTTGCCAGGGGTGGTTGCCTATTTCGTTTACTATGTGGCCAAAAAAATTGAGTTCTGTTTTGCCAATGTAGCATTTGTGATTCGCACATGTCAAACTTGCGATGTGTGCTGTGCTCAACTGGTTCATGGCTGGGCTAACAGTCTAGGAGGCGAGAGATGCGAGTACACATCAGAGAATAGTATCTGTTAGCATGTTCATACCCCACAGCAATGTTAGATCAGTCACTCTAAGCGAATGGTTTGCAATAATATCAGAAAGTTTATGCAAACTGTAGCCACATTTTACCACAGAATAACGTATGTATTTCAAATAAAAACTCGGTGCATTTGCATAAGCAACTTACAAACCGACAAGAATGTTCTTTACGTTCACTATTCTTGGCAGACTTAAGAAATTCCAAATGATCTTCGTCAAATAACCTTGGCACTTTGTACTCCATCATAAAAATCACCATTAAGCAAACCCATTTGACAGTATGTACTAGGTTAGAGATTATTCCTTGGAATTGTTGAGATATTAGAAAGATGAAAAAGGAAAAATGGGAGGTTATTTAACTATTTATTTATGCAATATATCCTTTTTTTTTTTCAGTCCAAAGTTGAAGTGGATTTGCTACAATAATAATGCAGATAATTATATACGTAACACATTACCCTGAACAAGCATATGAGATAGCCACATTAATATTTCAGAGGTTAAATTATGCAGTGAAAACATTTCCATGTGGTGATTACAATAAATGTGCATTGTTTACAAGTATCATAAGTCACAATTGCTCTTCATTGAATGTTAAAACTTATTATGTGGTAGTTCTTTACGAACAGTCGTCTATTATCTTGCTGAAGGAAGCTAAACGGCTCTTATTTGGTTGCCTAATTTCTCAACACTTCCTTTGCTTGAAATACAGGTCACCCTCAACAAGCATCAATTACGGAAGATTCTTGCCTTGTAATTTGGGTTTCCTATTTGATTCCAGTATACCTTCGTGTTAAAGGAAGGGCTCTGCATATGGCCCCTTATTTTCCCAAAGCTAGTGCTTAAGACGAGCTTATGGCAAGGTTATTGCATTTGTAGAAACAAAGTAGACAACTGTGCAGTAGTGGGTGGGTGGTTTTCGTGCTGGTTCGCAAACACACTGCAGGCAAGCAGACATTTGAAGTATTTATTAAAGTAGTTGGTGATTTCCATAGATAAGTAACATTTTATAAAGACTGCAATTACATTTAAAAATGTGGGATGTTTACCTATTTATGCATATTTTGACACTGGCTGTGGAACAAGGCAGTGTTAAATTGCACTGTAAATGCATTAGGAAGCCATTTTGACATTGGTTGGTAGGTCTTAGGTGGGTAATGGTACCTTGGAGAAGCAGTGAATTTGTAAGGTTAGAAAATTATGTTTTACCCGTGGCACCAGGCACCAACAAAGGACACTGGTGATGCAGTGATGTTTGGTAGAGTTGCCTCTGTTGATCTCCAGGTTGTTGGGCCGTTCACCTGGATCAAATCCTCCAGGTTGTGGTCATTCTCCCCCTCAATAAATATATGGCCAAATAATTCCGACTGTTGAAACTTCGTGACAGCTTATGATGGCTTCACACACAGTAGATGTAATAATGAACTATGTAGTGATTACTAACCGGTGACCTATTAGCTGGTCACACACCAACAATATTAAAGTGAGCAGTAACTTCATGTAAACATTGACATTGTTAAGACACTTGATGAACATAGCATTGCAGTGGATATTTTGAGGGTCCGTGTCCTTACACATCTTGCAGTTCATGTAAATAATACTGACATGTGCGCGTCCCCCCTTTTCCCTTGCCAGCCCGCCAAACCAGCTTTGATTCTCCATTTCGCCCAACTCCGACCAGATTCTAAACACTCCCGACCTTCTCAGGATAGTTGAACGAAGGCCCGTCAGCTTTTGTCCAGAACTGTACGATGTGTTTGCAACGGTATGGTGTCTCGGATGATGAGTGGCCAGGATGTATTGGTAAACAACTACAAGGGGAAGCAAGACAGAGGTGGAAATCAACAAATCATTACGGGTTCACCTGGAATGAATTTCCGCATACATTCCAATGTCGCTTCGGAGGGGCTTTCATTGTTTTCCAGGCTCAGAGTAAACTGACTCTGCAAGACAAACAAGAGGGTGAGATTCTGACTGTGTTTATCAACAGGAAAATTCACCTGGTGCGGAGATTCCACCCAAGCCTGACCGAACGTGAAATACTGGAAGTGATTGCAGAGATTACACTGCCAGAATACCGTCCAGCACTTGTTCCGTTGTTGAACAGTGGTCTAGCTGAATTCATGTGAGCTGCCTTAATTCTTGAGCGAAACACGTGTGTAATGCGATGGGAATCGGGAGGCACATGGGAATGCCAAGGACAGCGCGATTTCTATGACAACCGCGGTGAGAACCAAAATGTAAACAAACAGCACTACCAATCCAGGAGGCAGGAATAGCCCAGGGTAAAAATGTGAACAGTTTCCAAAACTGCGTACGAGGTGGCAGAAATGTGCAAAATTCAAACGCGAAGCGGTTCGTTCGGTAGGACCGCATGCGACCACCCCCGATGCCGTGACAGTATTGCCTGGGTTAACAGTTCCACTGGCGCACTGACTACCCGAGGAACCCACATCGAGGGAGCAACAACAACGTCTGAGCACCAGTCAGCAGCGAAGACCAGTAGGGAAACAGGTTGTAGGGGTAAAGCCAGCTGCCGTGAACTTTACCGCTCCCAAGGACAACACTCCCACGGTAACACCTCAAAGTGCACTAATAAATCAGGTCAGTGGGTATTGTACCAAATCTATCAGAGTTGTTATACATGCCAATGGTATCCTGTGTCATACTCTTGTCGACACCACTGTGTCTCATAACATATCAGTCACGTTTTGTGAACAGTAAAGATGTAACCTCAACCGGGCATGTGATTCGTCTTGTCAACGGTCTATGCACGAACTCTTTAGTTGTTCAAGCAACCATAACAATTAAAATCGGGGACTTCTAAACCATCACCTCAGCAATAATAACTGATGAAATCAAAGAAGATGAAATTTTAGGCGTACCTTGGTTATCGGAGCAGAACACAATAGTTGAGACAGCCGAGCGTCGCATTCATGTCGGGGCTAAGAAGAGATGCACTGTATAGAATGTAGACCGCCATAACATTGAATACTAAGCTGCTTTGAAGGGCTTATTAAATGAGAGAAAGATGTTTTTACACAACATGATGCATTGTGTAGGACAACATTTGCCGAACATGCAATAGCGCTGACGAAAGAGGAGCCTATTTTTAGCAGTCTGCGAAGTTACTTGCCACATCAGGCACGAATAATAAAGCAACAAATTTCATAAATGTTGTGGGATGGAGTCATTGAGCTGACAAGGAGCCGGTATAATTCCGCAATAACACTGGCACCGAAAAAGGATGGGACCTGGAGGTTTTGTGTTGACTCCAGGCCCCGGTGGTCTGCAGTGCGGTACCACCCTACATAAGCATTAAGGACACACTGAGCTCACTAAGGAAGACCAGGGTGATGTCGCTCGATTTAAGAAGTGGGTACAGACAGAAACCGGTACACCAAGAGGATTGAAAAAATACAGTGTTTACGCCCCTGACGGCCGACGATACCAATTCTGTGCCATGCCCTTTGGTTTTAAATATGCACCTGTGACATTTCAAAGCATGATGGTGAAAGTGCACAACGGCTTGGAGGTAAAATTCATAATCGCCTATCTTGACGATGTAGTAATATAATATGGTCTGAAACCTGGGAGGAATACCTATATCACCTTTCGCTTATGTTGGAATGACTTGAGATTAATGGATTAACCTGTGCCGTTAATAAGTGTAATCTGGGCATAACTAACCTCGAATGTCTCGGTCATGTGGTTAATGCAAAGGGAAACAGGTCAAACCCTGAACAGCTGGAGCTGACCGAGTGACAGCAGGTGCCGCGTACCAGAAAACAACTGAGAAAATTTGTCGGCTTAATCAACTGGTTGCGGGGATGCGTCGAAAACTTTGCAGTTATTGCCGCACCCCTCACCGACTTGCCATCACCCATGAAGCTGTAAGTGTGGGGTAGTGCACAAGAGGAAGCACTCCTGAAAATCAAGGAGAAGTTTCGATCGTGCCCCGAACTAGCAAGATACGACCCGTCACGCCACTTGTATCTACAGACCGACACCAGCCAGGAGGGGCTGGGCGCCGTGTTATATCAGTACAGTGACACTGGAGAGAAAGAGGTCATTGATTGCGTGAGTGCGAAACTGGGAAATGCAGACCGTAGATACAACATGAATGAGCGAGAATGTCTCGTAATTTGGGCTGTTCGCAAGTACAGACAGTATTTAGAATACCGCAGATTCATATTGGGGACAGATATCCATTTCTTAGTATGGCTAAACTGCATGTGGGAACCTAGGGGTAAGCTGACAAGATGGGTACTATAACTACAGGCGCACGATTTTGTTATCGAGCATGTTCCAGGCAAGGAGAATGAGTTAGCGAACACGTTGTAACGAACACCAGACACCACATTAATGGTAACAGATGACGTGGAGTGGGAGGAGGTATAACTCCAGTTACCCAGGGACTGGTTACAGAGTCAATGTAGTGGAATGTGAACAGCTTGTGGCAGATTTGTACCGTGACGTAGTAGCAGTGCAGGCAAATTGCGAGTTCGCATGGGCGAAAAGAGAGAAGTAAGCGAGAGAGAGAGTAAGTGGACGGATGGAGAGTAGTGGAGGGGCATGTAGAGATGTGCTCGCCATGTGATAATACCACCTGGAGATTGTACGTACCTGAAATACAATGGGAGAGAGTTTTCGAACATGCACATATTAGTACTACAGCAGGACACCCGGGAGCGGAACAAACTGTGAAAAATGTCCTAGGAAATTTTTTTTTGGCCAGGCCTAACACATTGTGTACGGAATTGGGTATGGAAGTATCAGTAATGGAATTTGTTCAAATCAATGAGAAGCGATGGCAATCAACAGCAGCAGCTTAGGCAGCCGAAGAAACCTTTCGAAACAATGTGTATAGATATTATGGGACCGTATCCAAAATCTGCAGCTGGGAAAAGGTTCATTTTAGTGGTCACAGACAGTTTTTTCACTATGAATTGAGACATACCCACTAAGTAGTACTAGGACGGGCAGGTTGAAAAATGCATGCAAGTTGACTTTTTTGCAATATGGGGCTACCCGAAGGAATTCCTGATGGCCAATGGGTCCCAATTACAGGCAGATGTTGGAGTGATTTATGTACCAGCTGGGGAGTGCGGCACCTTAAGACTGCGATTTACCATCCCCGTGCGTACCCTATGGAGAGGTACAACCAGGAGTTGAAGGCGCAACTCTGACTACGTGTGGGTGAGCAGCATACTAGCTGGGCCGAACACCTGCCCTCCGCCCTCTTCACACTGAGATGTAGGACAAATGCAGCAATGGGGAAAACACCGGCACAAGTACTGCCGGAACTCAACATCACACTGCCTAGTAAGTGGAACTGCCAGCGCACGAAGGAAAGTAGTGGCACGCAGACCAGTGGTGCACAAGAGGAGAGGCACAGGTGCTGATACCATGAACAGAGGGAACACCAGGAAAAATATGTGAACAGATGGTAAAAGAAACGAAAAGGCCGCCAACGACGCTTACGGTGGGTCAAATCGTGTACATGGAGGCACATTTTCAATCCGCAGTGCGGAAAAACTTTTGCGTGGGACTTGTGAAGCATTGGATGGCACCGTGCAGGATCAGAAAGGCAGTAGGTCCAACGATGTATTTGGTATGAACCAGTAGAAAAACAGTCAGAATCCACTGTGATGACATCCAGGCGGCAGCAGAGAATGTCCCCGAACAGTACAGGCTGGAGCCTCAAAACGGCAAGAACGGCCCTGCTCAGGAGGAAGTAAGTGGAGAGGAAAGTGGTCCAGGACCTGGAGCAGAGGTCAGACCACCCAGCGCAGGTGAGACGTCGGCGCCGAACATCACGGAGTTCATCAGGGGTCAACATCACGCCAGCACCGCAAGGAACGAGGTCGCCACGTCTGACAGGGATGGCGATGGGGCGGAAGGAAGGCGAAAAGGAGC
The DNA here is from genome assembly GCA_029891345.1 of Dryococelus australis. Classification (NCBI taxonomy): domain Eukaryota; kingdom Metazoa; phylum Arthropoda; class Insecta; order Phasmatodea; family Phasmatidae; genus Dryococelus; species Dryococelus australis. The sequence continues at coordinate 49,093,877 of CM056997.1, read as the reverse complement.
TCCCACACATTGTACAGAATGCACAGAACCGGAAGAATTGGCAGGAGGAGAATAAAACCAGGAGCTCCATGACGGCGTTGGTGCTGACGAGCACCCTGGTGATGTTCCAACAGCAGAGGGTGGTCTGGCATTTCGAGAAGACGTAGCATAAGAGGATGAAAGGGGTCCGGCGTCACCCGACACACAGGTGCCGGCAGGGGTGAGCCCGATGACCTGCTTCTGGAGGTCCGATGCGATCGAGACATCAAGCTCAGCCATTGGGACAGACGCGCTGGAAACAAACGTGCTAGTATTTCATGAAGATGGGGAGGAGGGAGAACAGGTTCCCAACCCTGTAACACCACCTGTCAGCATGCAAGATGACGAATAAATGGAGGTCGAGGAACAGAACCGGTCTACCAGGATGCAATTACCGGGCCGCAACCGATATGAAGACGTGTGTAGCAGTGAAGAAAGTGGAGGTGTGAGCAGCAAGGACAGTGAAAGTGGTGGGTCGGCCAGCCTGCCACCTCTCCAACGTCCTAGGCGGCGAAGATAACTATTGTGGGAATGTACCACCTGTGGTAGCGCCACAGCGTGCCATAGAGTGCAGGTCTGCCAGCAGCAGCCGAAGAACAACCTGAAGCCGCCGTCATGTATGGATGTCTATGTGCCTCTCTGAACCTCCAACTATATATGTGCAACAAATCACATCGATTCGTTGCTCCATTTTGATGCGAAAGAAGGACAGACAAACACACTTTCGTATTTATATAGTAATAAGCATGCTTTATAAAAATAATATGTTATGTTAATGATAAATTTAAAATGAAACTGTTGTCTTGTTTAGGCCCTGATTAAATATTCCCTAAAATAATGTATATTGTGTGTAAAAATCGTATTGCCCTCAAAAAACAACGCTAGGGCTATATTTACTACAGTCTACAAGGCCATCCCGAATTTGTCTAGTTAATAGAACTGTTTTATGTTTTACGTATGACATTGCTGGTATGTTTTAAAGATTCGGTTTGGCTTTCATCACTAACCAGAATTGAACGTTCTGAAATTTTGATAGTTTGTTGATAATAACATTGATGATATTCATGTGCAATTTAGAAATGCCCAGTGCCCGAATTTGAATAAATATAATTATCACATCACACCTGTATGGCATCTTTAATTGGGCCCTCATAAACTTTTCTTATTGTAAACAAAGTTGAATGTGTGCTAAACTTGTACTGCAAATTTGCCATGCGTAGTAATACGTTAGTGTAAATGCATTATATTATGTCCAGTCTCAAATTTAACCAAAGTAATCATATAGTCTTAGGCCTACACATCGTACATACATACAGTGTAGTGATGGCAAACATTTTTTTCAATTTATTTCAAATAGGTACATCCATAGCTTATGCGTAATCAATGAAATCATATTTTATCAATCAGTTACCTGCCCTTACACTCAATTTCCTATGTATATATTGGGTTTGCCTCTTGAAAATATGTGGAAAATGTACATAAACAAATATATGCTTGCCACAAATTTTGTTTTCGGCCACCGTCATAGGTTATTTTAGCAAAGACTTGCACCCAGATTCAATAACTTTGATACACAATAATTTCTTACTTTTATTTATAAAAAATTTAATTTATAAAACTAAATATTTTATAGCACATTTTGGATTATAGACACACAACATTTTCAGTTGCAGCCATTTCCTTTTTAATTTGTTTACAATTATTTACACAGAGCTTAATGGGTTATGCATCCGATTTCGGCTTACTAAACTAAGAGCTGCTTAAAATATTTTAAGAGGAGCTTAAAGTTGGTAAAACGGTAAAAGGTGATAGGGACAGCTTATTCAGTGTTTAAGCAGCGCTTAAATTTTAAGATGTGTTGGTGAAACCGGCCCTTAGAGTTTTATGTCTTGATTTCCAAAGGTAATTTTCATTAATGTGTTCTGCAATGTTTTAAAGTGTTTATGTGTATGGGCTTGTGGTTGGCCCCAACAATCCACAGCATAGGGCGTCTACAATGTCAACAATCATTTTTTCAATAACCTACAAGCTGCTTGAGATGCCCCACAAAATACAGGTGAACTTCAACTGCTCTGCGGGAATGGTGTGTCTGGGTGATTGGCCCACAACACCCCGAGAATACTGAGAATCATCATGCTCTACCAGAACTTCTACTTCAACGCTGCCTAAGCGACATCTGGCACCTACCGGGTATAAAGTCCACACATTTTCCTTCATCTCAAAGTTCACCGCCTTCCAAAATCACATTTGACCCTGTTACATTCCTTTCCATGCCATCAAAATGTCTTGCCCAAGCGTGTGGTAGATTCCTACTGCCTTCTGACACTTTGACTGCCGTCAATACACAGGTTAAACTTCACATGTATATTCCGTGATTTATTAACATTCCATTTGGTAACACATGCATTGCTACCGAGCACAGCCCACCAGTAAGGCTCTACTGCGAAACGACCATTCAGTCAGACAATGGTTTACTGTATTTTAAACTCCCCAGTGCAATGCAAACACCCAGGCAGAGTGGCAGGCATCTCCGGCGCCTAATAAAAACTGTTCCATTTACATTAAAGTCTATTGAAGCTAATGATTAGTACAAAGTTGTAGACCGCCGGAGAGCACTCGAACGCATCCTTACCCCCGCAAGTTTTCAGACACTACTGGAGTGTTGGCTTGGTGCCTACCTGGACTTGGAGGGGGCGATTTTGCCAAATGGGCACTATTTTCTTGGAACCTTGCAAAACGTAAAGTCCCTTACTTATTAAATGAAAACTGAATATACACAATTGCATTTGCAATAAAAGGTACTCACTGAAAATACATTACACTGCAATGAGGTGACATGAAGGTGATACAAGTGGGGTGAACACAAACATTGCAATACTAACCTTTAACACAACTTTGCCTTTCAACCATTAGAAAAAGGGTGTCCTATTAAGCCATTTGGAAATTAAGGGTTCGTATGGCGTCTGCTGATACACACTTTATACTGGTAGAACTATTTGTTGACACTGATGTGCACTACCTTGCACTGGGGTGCACCTGCATTCTCCGCTCTCATTCGTTGCAATTTCCTATTTGAAACACTGAATGCACAGGCGCATCACTCACACACACTCATGTGGAGTAGGTATCATAGCTGTGATGACTCGGTGCATGACCAGGCAAATGGTCTGAGAGGCGAGGGAGGCGAGCCCATGTCAATTTACATTGGAGATTGGAATTGCCATGATATAGTAGTAGCCTCTTGTGTTTAAATATGTCTGCCTGTATCATTTTGGAAATGGAGTGGGTGTCATGTTTATGATTTAGATCGTTTTGCCACTCAGCAACATGCACTGCTGCCTGTCGCAACTGCCTGCCTAGTGATCTAGCGAATGCTGGTCATATACAGTCTGAGCATGATACAGGCAGACATGTTTAAATATATAAATATATATATATTATAGTATATTTGTGCATCATTAAATTTACATTTATGAATTAGTAATGCCTTTTTGTCATAGTAAAAATAAATTATAAAATGATGCTGTACAGCTATATTGAAAACTATAGAAGGTTATGACAAAGATATTTTCCCAAATTAAAAAAAAAAATTAAGTTTAATAAATGTTTAATAATTTTTAGCTCTTATCATTAATTGCAATGAGTGAAAGTCATTCAACTGTAACGTCATCTGTATTTTCAATACTTAAGCATGATTTGTCAGATTTCACAGTTTAACCATCATGATAATTTTAAATGTGACAATTTCTGAGAAAAGAAAAGCAGCTGAAATGGAGATACCAGCACACATAAGCAGAAGTATAGGTAGCACCACAAAGAATCCAACACTTTGCTGAGAGCTCCCAGCAGTTAGCATCTCTCTGGGGAAGTACTTGTAATATAGTCGGTGCAATATTCCAGCATCCTGCATCTTAACCAAGCTGAAACAGCACAGTTTAAATATTATTTTAGGATTGGAGTACTATCCTACTTATTAGATACTCCTACATAGTAATACAGTAAAATTTGTGAATTTATGCTCTCTTAAAAAAAATTGATAATATTTTTCGAAGCAGATCATGGCATAATTGCTATCTTTACAGCACCTGGGGAATTATCATGGTGATGGATGGTATACAATATGTCTGGGCCACCACTTTCAGGTGATACACAACTTCCGGTTACAACCAAGCGCAATGCACTTTCGCAACTGATAACAACATCCTCTTACATGCAACACACAAGTGCAAACATGTTGGCCAACATAAACATTTGATCCACCAACTTAACAATCATAATTACTCCTTTCAGGCATGTTAAAGATATCAAATCACAATGAGAGGAAAAGAGGAGGGAATGAATTTAATGCTTCTTGATGCCCTTTTGTGGATAAAATGTTATTTATATATATTTCTGTATACCATGTTGGATGTTTCCCTAAGGAAGCTTCATAAATCTCGCTATTAATTTTAATAATAGGATTTTCGATGGTGTACTTTTTGAGTATCTAGTGTGATGTCCTTGGCATGTATTTATATCACTCCGTATATTTAATAGCATAAAATACATGTTCAAATATTCCCCCTCAATATAACCCCATTTTTAATATAAAGTAAACAGTAATATAAAAACACTGCAGTACATTTCGTACCTACAAAACATTTATTGACATAAAAAATACAGAACACATAATCGCGGATTAAAAAAAAAAAAAACAATCTTGTCTGCCTTGCCTTCGTGAACTGGAAAAATCTTCCAACAGATTACCCTGTTTGGATCAATCTCACTAAATCCTTTGGTGCAGGCTCCTTCTCGACATGGGACATTCTGAAGAGACACATTTCCAACAAACCGCTACCAGCTTTAGCAGTTATTCCTTAAATTCAAAAAAAAAAATTCCACCCTTACCAGAATTGCCTGTAATGGCATGTACCTTTTATAACATCAATATTATGAAGATTTTTAATTAAAAAAATTATTATTTCATCCCATAAAATACTTTCTGTTTTTAGCATAATTCTTTAAATACATGTTAAAGGGATCAGGAGGGGGTTGATATTGGTATCAAAAGATGTAGAAAAAATGTGCTGATCATTTTATTAGAAGGTTGTAACCGGAAGTTGTTTATCGCCTGGAAGTGGTGGCTTGGTCGGCCCCGGAAGTACATCCGGTGATAAGGTCCCAGCACGTTTCTTTGCCGCCCAGTTTCCCCATTCGCATGTTAAATGCCGAGCGAGAAGGGTAAGTAGAAGGTGCGGACTGATCCTGGACTTTTCTGTTTTCGGTTTTTTTTTTATGTTCTTGCCTTGTTTTGAGGTATGTATGTGTGTTGTATTAATAGTTTAATCATTCCTTTTTGCACATCATATTAAGTTTTACGATTATTAACAGTATTGATTATGTGTTTTTGCTGAGTTCATCCTGACATGAATCGGAGGCGAATTCGTTCTTCTAATTATTACCCGAGGAAGGTTTATCGGAATATTCTGTCTTTTACTAAGGATGTCAATAAAGATGATAGGTCTTGGACAGAAAATATCCTTGCTATAGAAGAGAGTTATATTTTGTTGTCTTTTTTTGTACAGTTTTGGTCATGAGGGCAAAATGGACAATACTGCTGTAATTAGTGTTTTTGGTACTGTGTCTATGTATTCGCGTAAGAAGATGAAGATGGAACTTGGTGATCAGATTTAGTTGTATCGGAAATTAGTTGGTACTACTGGCGACATGCACATGTTGTGTGCAGACGTCTTTGTAAATGTAGTGAAGAATCGGTGAAACTATATCCATCTTTTATCTGGGGCTTTATGCTCGAAATCGTTCGGCTTCCATAGACCACTCGAGCCGAGTAGAGTGGTGAACCTGCATACGGCTCCATGAGTGCGAGATTTGATATGCTGGAACGAAAACCTCTCGCATACGTGTTGACCATTCGATTCGAGCCAGCGTTGTCATATGCAATTTCCTACATCACAAGCATCTGTGTTGTAGGTACTCCATCTTGCTGTTTTAATGTACGATTCTAACGCTTATAAGGTGATAAATGTAACAAAATGTACGTCATAAACAGAACCTTCTTATCAAAATCATGTTTTGGTAATAAAACATTTTAATATGCATTAAAAGTACATCACGATGTTACTGAAAAGAAACAGTACAAAATTGGTGGTCAGTATATACAGCACATAGCTCTCAAAATTACTGCAATAATGATGGGTGAATGGTTAGTGTTGTGGCTTACGAATTCATAGTTTGGTGGTTCAAATCTGCTCTAGGAATATATATAATATATATATATATATATATATATATATATATATATATATATATATATATATATATATATATATTTCAATTTATGCATCTTTGTTAGTTCAGTTATATAGTCAATATAATAATGAAAAAATTTCTTGGTGATATTTATGCTCAATATGTGATAAACGAGAGATAAAATAGTAAACAGAACTCTCCTTATGGTGACTGCTGAAAGTTATTCGCTATAGCTTAAGCATCTTGTAATGTGTTTGATCTTTGTTCGTATGATTATTTATTATTTATATAGTTATTCTTAGCTAACTGTAATATGTTAATTACAATGTTAAGGTCGTGTTTAGTCTTCTGAGGATGAAAATTCGGTTTTTACCACTTGCAAATGGCAGATGACAGAGTATGATGTGAAACAATTTCGTTTGTGTGATAAATTAATCGCTTCTAAAACATCTTATTATTTGAGCTTGCAACGTGGCAAATACTTCCCCATGTAATGGTCGGCTGGCCGGTCAATATTCTTACCGTGGAAAAACACAAATGCTGTTCAATCGGATATAAGAAAATACAAGACTGGAGTCAACTTACGCAATATTTAGATAATTTACAAAAATAATTGTACGCTATATGAAAACCAGCTTTAATATTTTAAATTAAACAGCAATCTTTGTTTTAAGAATTATTTTGCCAGCACCTAATACATAATATCTTAAACAGTGATTTAGTATGAAAATAAATAAGTGTAAAATGAGAAGACATTGCTTCCTAATTCGTAGACCTAGTACAAAAGCACTGCGAATTCGTTTTGCCCTGTGATGACTGATTTGAAGAGCAATATATAGTTCCACATATTATTAAACTTAAAAATGATTACGATACATTTGCTACTATCGACAAATGACAGTAATTTTTTTAAATTATCCCTGTTTATAAATACCAACCATTATTCGCTAAGAAGGCGTTCTGCAGCAAGACATACAGCGAACTTATACGTCAGTGGCATTCAGCACAATCACTATGCTTCTAGTGACTTCAAGTGCAGATATGGTAACGTATCTAAGTTTAAGTAATTTTAGTGGAAAAATTTGTGTATGTGTACCATATGAATATAAACAATTATTCTGTCAACACATTTGAATGATCAGTGGCCAATGTTTGAAACACATCTATGCACAATGCTTATTGAAATGTGGTAATATTTAAATATTGTTTGGATTGAATGCAATGTTTTCACTCACACTGAATAAAATTGATACCATCGGTTCACGAGTTTGAACAATAACTATCATTTCTCCAATGCTCAAATGGAAAAAATATGTGAAAACAGGTGCATTTAATTAACAACATTAATTTATATATGCCTAATCAATATGTATGTCAAGAAACCTGGAAAAAGTTTTAAGGGAAAGATATTGCAGTGGTGCAACTTATCATACATTAACAAACATGGAAATTTGCCCATGACAAAGAATACCAAGAACTTAAGTAAAAGTGGCAATAATTGTGTCTAAGCACAGAAAAATTGCGTGAACACTTAGATTTAATCGACAAACTCGAAAGAAAATAAAGCAGGCCTACATCACATTTATGTTGAATAAAATGAATAGTGCATAATCTAACCAAAACATTATAATGAAGCAGAGAGGTTATGACAAAATATTTAATACTTTGAACTAAATACTACAAGCTACTAATTTTTAGACTCGTATCAATTGATCAATTAATGAAAGTTTCAATTATCCTAATTTTTTTAAATTCCTTATATTTACATTTTACAATTAATGAACATAATTAAATTAATGGCAAAAAATTCATCATGTGCTGGATAAATAAAGATGCTCTCATATTAATAAAAATATGTATAGTGATTGTTTGTTGCAGTCTGACAGATTGTGTTTGTATTTGAAGCTGTATGAGCTGCCGAACAACCCTGTAGTACTATTTACAGCATGTAGTTGCTTGCGAGATAGCCAAGTCACTTGGCTCCAACCACTCGACTTTCATTCAGAGTGCTCGAGTCGTACGGGAGCATACCCAAGCGGTTTCAGTATAACGAAACAGTGTCCCGTTTGGCAAAACACCACTCGACTAGCTACTTGCATGAGACTGAAAACTCCAGCATAAGGCCCTGGTCTAGTAGAGTCTATCTAAGCTTCCTCTAAACGATTGTAATAATCGTTGAGGGATTGTTTTGGCCATCCCACGCCATTATCAACACACATTTTCGGTTAAGAGATCGTGAAGCGATCTGAATAAATAAATCGTACGCCAAACTTTCAAACATACTCGAATTATTTATAGCTTGCTCCCTTGTAAGAGGCATTAGAACATAGCTCCTATCAAGTCGGAGCACACTTGAACTGTTAAAAAGGCGCGAAGCCGACAATGGTCACGTGAGAAGTTAAGTCCCAGACATATAACAAACGTACTAGGTTGCTGTGTGGAACTTTCCCCGTATAATAAATAATTTAATGTTCCATAACAAAGCTTGACTATTGATACACTACATTATTATATGAAAACTAATGAAGGTTCATGGAGGACCCTACGACGTTTCTCCACGCAGCACTGAGGTTACCACGCTACTCTCTTGGCATCGGGTGGGCTGCCTCCTCATTGGCCAGCTCGTCCAGAGCGACAATGATAAACTTTAATATTTCATTGTATTACATAATTTTTTAATGAATGATACGCTAAAGTGATCTCAAATTACAAAACATAATAATTCGCATTTTCAACTGATCATCTTAAATACAATAGACTTCAAATTACTCTGGAACCATTTGCTTTAGCCTCCAGAACACCTACCCTCTCCCCTTGTGGTTTTGTATCGCCCAGGGGGACTTAAAATTACTGTAATTCTTATTGACCACATGTGTGTCTTTTGTATGTGTTGCCCTGCTGGCGGACTGAGCCCAACACAAGTGTAAGTATTCTCAACTGTGAAGTTTAAATAAAAGGCACTGAGAAACATATGAAACAGGACTTTGCCGTGTTCTCATTTGTCTGACCATAAGGCTCTTCAAGGCATGGACCCTCAAAATACCTGCCATTTTCTATGCAAGCATTCAGTGTTTAATGTCTATTATTATTGCAAGTTTACAGGTTTTTGGGCATATGGAACAGCCGATAGGCCACCTGGCAGTGCCGGTAATTATCACATAAAAAGGTATAGCACCCGCCAAGAGGTTGCCTAATGGAAATTAGTAAAACTTATTAAGCATCAACAGGAAGGAATCAGCAGAGCAGTGTGGATTCCTACATCCTGGGTCGTCGGTCACACTGCCAGGAGACAGAAGAGTCAGCTCTGCCAACATTGACACTGCTGTGACAGTATCTGGCGACCTGGGTAATACGTGCATATCCTAACCTCAACTTTACCACACACCAATTTCCCTTCACCTGTACATGGTCCAGCCACATTGTGTTAACTTATAAAACTTATTTATTAAATTAGTGGTAAGCGCTTGTGATATTTAGATTGGAAAATTTCACCGTAGTTTATTATACACTGCACCACTGGTACAAGTGTAAAGCACTATCTCTGTAGCCTGTACCCAATATATGGTCTGTGCACATCAAACATATTAGCCTTACAAACCATCAAAACACTCTTGAAATTACACACAAGACACTATTAAAAATAAATATAAGTTGCGATATGAAATTTATGGACGGCAGTGACTTACCATTACATTCTGCATGACATGCATAATAATGCACGTGTATGTTGTATTAGGGACAATGAACAGTAGCAAGAAAATATTTCAGACACAATTCACACAATAAAAACAAACAACATGCATTATCACCCTTTTGAAAAATAATCAAATGTCTAGCTGAGACACAACATACATAAAACCCTATTGTTTACATATGGAACAGACACGTCAAATATTTACATTAACCTTAAAAAATCACTCTGAGCATTTGGCTGGCTGCACTAAAATGTACACCATGCACTTATTCGCCTTCCAGACTGTTGAAACACTTTAATACTCTGAGTTTTACACATCGCGCACTATCACTGCATCGGTGCCCTTGGTGTGTACACTGAGAATGGTTCGCTGAACGCATCAGCTCCCTCGGTGACAACTCCCGTGGCCGATGAGTGTTGGTCGCATAAACGGGGAGAACGGCCTCGGGCGCTGGGTCACGGCAATCATTATGACAGGTAAAACATGACCAAAATACCCTTTTAAATGGTGCAAGCTTAAAATTAAATTAAAGCGGATTTTTGCCCAAAAAAGTCAGTGGTTTTAGCAAATTCCTGGAAACTATAATATTAACTTTGATGACTATTCAGGGCAACAACTATACATAAATCCTGCTTTCTTTGTTCTTGGCACTGGTTATTTCTTGCTCTAAAGATATGATAAAGCAAAATAAATCCCAAATAGCAAAACAGTTATAACTTGGATATAGGCCTGTTGAACGGAAAAAAAACACAGTGTCACTACAGTGAGCCTACGCACGGTAATTTCCGCTGATATTATTTACTGCAGCAATAAAATATGTTTCCATCAGTGCTGCCTAACAATACAAATATATCATTTGGCAATGTTTACTTTACAAATAGTATACATAAAAACGAGGTTAAAAAATATTGTAACTGTGTACTATTTCTTATCGGCCATTACCAACACGTCGCTTTTCTCGTTGTTGTTAATTCATATTTAATACGAAATTAATATTACAAGTTATAAAATATACTAAGTAGATTATTAATATATTTAAGAACACAGCACTTTAACGTTAATCACAGGGTTATATAATTTTGGAATACAAGTGATTGAACACAACAGGTTGACTGTAACGCTTAAGGTGATTTTTCAAAGGTTTGATTCCAAAAGACCAAAGAAAGCGTGAATGGACTATAGCATTTGTTGTATAATGTATGTAGCGTTTATCTGCTTCAACAGCCCCACGAATGGGCGCCAAATTTTCTGTATTACGACAAGGTGTTGCATTTTATAAGTTCCATGTATGGGAAACACCTCTAGGGTTTCATTTACATTAAAAGTTTGTCTCGGATAATAGAAAGTTAATACATGAATAGGAGAAAACAATTGTTTACTCCATTCGGTAGGATATTACTATGTTATAGATTTTGCTGATCTTTGGAAGACAACTCCAAATAAACATTACAGATCCCAACAAAAAATACATCTTCTTAAGAACTAACACAACTCAATCAATAGAAAGCCATAATAAATAGAACAATTAGATAGTTTGATAAAAGAATTTCATTTGTATCATGACCTTTCGAACTTGACATTAAAAAGTATACCTCATCAAAGACATGACGTGTGCCACGTCTCCTACCTCACATGCCATTCGCCCGGTCTTGCACTGAGACCCGTACTACGAGAATCACACACAGTGTAAACTTCGTGTGAGTGATGCGCCCGTGCGCATATTGCAATGTGAGGGTGAAGTGCAAGTCAAGGCAAGTTAGGGCACAGGATGTAAGGTGCAAGGGGGTGCAGCACTGTGCACATTAGTGCAAATAAAGTAGGGCCAAGTTTAAAAAGGGCTTAAGACAGGAACTGTGGAACATTACTAAAGGAATACATAATAACTTACGCCCAAGTATCAACCCTATTTAAATTAAAGTAATAAAAGCAAGATTTCTAGTGTTTAGTATATTCATCTCATTGGTTTTCACTGTTCACGCCATTCACTGCAAGTGTGTTGTGTTTTGTTTGTTAATTGAAAATGTATTTTTAAATTGTTATGTTTCATGTTGAGCAGGTAAACTTTTATTCATGTAAGTGAGAGAGTTGTTTTGTGTACTGCAGGAAATAGTTCCCACTTGGCGCGCTTCCTTCCCCCTCCCCAGATGGTGAAGAAGCCAAGCTGGCCATGTTAGTAGCATCGGAAACTCATGAGGGCAAAGTAGTGTCGTGCATGTCCGGTGGCATTTACTTTTGCAAACTAACCATCGTAACTACAATATACTTTAATTTACTTCGAGCAGTTATTTTTAGCCACTGGAATGCCTGCCCTCTCCCCCTGTGGTTTGCATTGTCCAGGGGGACTTAAAAACCACAGTAAGCCTTATTGACTGCTTGTCGTTTTATCTGTGTAGCCCTGCTGGCGGGCAGAATCCAGCAGAAATGTAAGTTTTCTGAGACGAGAAGTTAATAAACTGCACTGAGATATGTGTGGAACAGTCATTCAGCATATTCTCCTTTGTCCAACCGCAAGGTTCTTCAGGGCATGGACCCTCAGAATACCCGCTATTATCATGCAAGTGTTCAGTGTTTAAATGTCTTTCATTAATATTGCAAGTTCATCACATTTTTGGGCGTGTGGTCAGCCGATAGTCCACCTGGCAGTGCTGGTAAATATCATGTAATCTGGCCGAGAGGTTGCCAAAGGGAAATTCATTTAGTCTTCTTAAGTATCTACAGGAAGGAATCAACAGGGCAGTGTGGATTTTTACACCCTGGGTGAACGGCCTGCGGCCCTAAGCAGAAGAGTCAGCTCTACCAACGTTGACACTGCTGGGACAGTGTCTGGTACCTTGGGTAACAACTTACATATCCTAACCTCAACCTTGCTGCCAGCCAATTTTCCCTTCACCCGTCCATGGTCCAGCTACATGGTGTCAGACATATCAATAAGCAAAAAATAATCTTGTAATCTTTTTAATTAATTGTAATTAGCACTATGGTTATGATATAGTGGAGTGTAAGAAAACATATTATATTCAACCAGGAACAAGTTCCTGGTCATTATCAAATATTACTCTAACTTTCTTCAATAATAGATTAGGAATAATAAAATAATGAATCTAATTTGTACCAATCAGTGTCAAAGAACGACACTAGACATGCAATTACTATTTCTATTACTAACATGGTTTTGACTAAGGTTTTAACATTAGAACTCATTTCGGGTAATTGTGGGCATAGCATAGTATGGACATTTAAATATTTCTTTTTCGTCAAAACCCTATTTAAAAATTACTGCTGTGCAATAAAATTATTATAAATATTGCTATTGCTACTTTTTATTAGCTTCTAGTTAATAGGGCTTAGCTGTAATTGACCATAGTTGTCGTTTCAGTAGTGCAGACTGGATTCTGTCATATTCCATTTGGCCTCTGACTGAACCAAGAATCAGGCGAAGACGATAGGCCTCCCGTAGAGCTGGAAACTAGCTGGCTCCATATCCTTACTAATGAAATGTATAAATACCATTCCTCCTGTTGCTGTATTATCCAGCCTGGAATCCATTCTTCGGGCTTGTCAGAATACTAATTAATTAATATAACAGTGGATCAGCATCACTTACTTCTGACTTCCAGCCTAGTCCTTCAACATTCTATTCTGTAAAAAGAATCCTTCTTACGTTTTTTCAAACATTCCTAACAGTAAAAAATTTTTAGCATATCAGACACCTCTAACAGCACAATACGGGGCGGCGTAGGTCTCAATCTGATTTCCTTTTGAAATAAATTATGCGAAAAAACGATTTTATCTTTTAACTGTGGGTATTCTCCACCCCTCCCATTATTTCCTCATAACATGGTCCCTTGATACTAGTTTTGAATATATAAGTATATTGTCAACTATGAACCATACTATTTCTTACCACTGAATTTTTTTTCTGTAATTTTATTATGCGATTGCTCCTGTAGTGTCAACTACAGCTGCCAAAGTGGTCGTGTACCAGGTACACGGCAAAAAAATTGGCTGTTCTATGAAGTCACAGCTTCAACGTGTAAATAGTACCATGCACACTAAGTACAAGGCATTGCAATTATATAAGCAAGTGCTTCCGGCAAAAATGCAGCATTCATAAAACCGAAGAAATGAATTTCTCCAAGATGTGTCGTGAGTAGTAGGAAATAACAGATTTATGCGCAACAGCATCTGGCATCGGAGCCGGAGCCGAGCAGCCGCCATGTTGTGATGTCACCTGACCACCATCTTGGAAGTCATTGACCTTTTACCACTGACCCACGACCTTTAACATTGACCTTGGCCGTAATCTATTACCCACAAAAACCCTAAAAAAATCCCAAAGAAATAAAAAAATTTTAAAAAAACTAAAAAACTCCGAAAAAAATGTATTTAAAAAGATTATTTTTAATGATTTTAAACTTATTAAAAAAATAATTTCCAGAAATTACCCATTTTCAGCTCAAAAATGATAGAAGCCACCCAAATCCAATTTTCGTCTAATTTAAGAAATTTAAGGGGCTGCCTTGGGTCCCACAGAGCAGTGGCGTCCATATTGGTTTTATAGGCATAGTGCATGCCAAATCGATACAAGGTATCCAGGATTGGAATCAAACCTAACCATCAGCTATATTGGGTCTGTCAGCCCATCTTGCCCACAATATAGAATGCAGACGACCTTGTCCTTGACCCCATGTCCTTGAATAACCTTAAAAACAAAATCTAGAGAAAAATCTATGTGAAGTTGCAGAAGCTAGCCGAGACGATGCATCTTTCACAGTAGGTGTTGTCAAACTAAGCATCTCAGCCGACCTCCCAACTGCTTATAATATACGAGTATACAACCCCTATGACATCATATTGACATTGAACCAATCATAATGCACTATTAATAAACTGTGCAGACACCAATCTACCTAATCATTCATAATCTTTACACGATCCATATCATCATTCACAATCTTTAAACCAATCCACCCAATCATTCACAATCTTCACACCAATCCACTCAATCATTCACAATCTTTATGCCAATCCACCCAATAATTCACAATATTTACACCAATGTTCCTCAATCCTTCTCAATTCTCACCAACCCTTCTCAGTATTTAGAAATCCATAGGTTTGTCGTATTTCTATATACATACATATAGGAAAAACGATCATCCACTGTCTCCAAAATTTATACATGTCGACAGAATTAATGTGTATATATTAAATCATCAATTTGGTGCATTTGTATTCTAAAGTCTTTATTATCATTTTATATGCAGATCTTTACATTAATAGTCGAGTGCTAATAGCATTACTTGAAACTTGTGAGGGGTGCAGCAGTGCTGCAGTGGCGCAGTGGCTAGGGTGCTCGCCTCCCACCATGGCGATTCGAGTTCGATACCCGTCGGGCTCATTCCCGGATTTTCGCATGTAGGAATCGTTCTGGATAATGCCGTTTCCCCCATCCTTGCATTCCAGCACCACTCCATCCTACGATCTCTTTGCATGTTATGTCCGGGGATTACAGGCACCTATGGGTACCAGCAGGAAAATCTGTCACACGGAGAGTATTGCCTCGCCTTGGGTTGACTCCCCATTCAAGTTTTCTTTTAACGTGTGAAGGATAAAAGGATATGACATACAAAAAATAAAGAAAAAACAATTATTTCATAATAATTGTTTATTATTATTTTGTAATTACAACTCCCACCATAAAATTTATATGTAAAAAATATGAGAACACTCTTAGACAATCCAAACACTCGTTCGTCCAAGAAGAAAACATGCATGTGCTATTATATATAATGGGACTTTACATAATTATGTAATTATATAAGGTAGGGACATTAATGATTATGTCTAGTAATAGAAATATATAGTTACATAAATATGTATAAGTATGAAAATATAAAATTATTTTCAATTTATTTTATACGTAATTATGTATAGATATATAAGTATGTAAATATAAAATTATTTTCAATTTAATTTATACATAAATATGTATAAGTATATAAATATGTGAATATAAAAATATTTTCAATTTTTCTTATACATAATTATGTATAGGTATTATATAAATATGAGAATATAAAATTATTTTCAATTTATTTTATATCTAACTCTGTATATGTATAGGTATATAAGCATGCAAATATACAATTATTTTCAATTTATCTGATATGTAAATATGTTTAGGTATATGTATATAATTATGTATAGGCATAGGTATATAAGATTGTGAATACTAAATTATTTTCAATTTATCTTATACATAATTATGTATACATGAATATGGGCAATATAAAATTAATTCGATTTTCTCTATTTAGTTATATATGTATGCCTACAAGCATATTTAAAAAGCATACTGTTATGTAAGTACCTGCATGTTTTCTTCTGTGGCGAACGAGTATTTGTATTTTCTCAGAGTGCTCCCATATTTTTTTCATATAAATTTTACAATGGAAGTTGTAATTACAATAAATTATTATTAGAAAATAATTGTTTTTTTTTTGTCTCATATCCATTTATCCCTCACAAGTTTAAAGTGGTGCTATGAGCTCTCGACTATTAGCGTAAAGATGTGCTTAAAGAATGATAATAAATACTTCAGTATAAAAAAGCACAGATGGTTCATTGCATACACGCACATTAATTCTGTCGACATGTATAAATTTTGGAGACAGTAGGTGAATCGTTTTTATTATATGTATGAATTTCTAGAGACTGAGGAGGATTGAGGAGGGTAACGAATGGGTCGTCACAGGGACTTTTTATGTGCCTAGTTCCTTTTTGCAGGGGTTGGCAATGGCCAGTTGAGGACGTCAGATTTAGTACTTTTAAATTTTTGTCCACATTATTCAATGAGCTTGATTAGGGCTGTGACGTGTCAGCTGATCCAGTCGGCCGGAGCAGCGAACGATGTAGTCGGGGTAAACGGGGCCGTGGGGGCCTTTGCCAACCCATGTAGCATACCACCTATGGCTTATTGATGGTTTACTATCAGATTTCAAGCTGGCAAACGGTTGGCCAATAGCTAGCATGCACCTGGCACCATTGCTAGTCCTGAAGTGACACCACTAACTAGCCCTACTCTGCCCATAACTTTCCCAGGTGTTGTGAACACAAATGGCCCAAATATGGCCCATATACTTACAACAGCAATGGTCCATCGATGTACCATTTCATAGCTATCAGGTGGCCTACTGATGCTAGCCATGCTTTCACCATATATCTGTATATCGTAAAAGTACTTGTTCTGGCCGTCAATATCAACTTTTCTTTGTCTTAAATTTCCTTTGCTTCACTATTAAATAAATTATACGACATGAAATTGGTATGCTTACTATTGCAGGAGAGGTGGTGCGAAACTGCACCCCTAACATTGAGAGTCCAGTGTACTAGCCATTACTCCACTATGTATTCATACATGTAGCTGAACTAATTTAGAATATATTCGGACATGAATTATTAACAAACACTAATATAATATAAATTACACCAGTAGTTCCATCAACTTAAAATTTACCATGCGAGCAAATCAGTTTTTTTTAAAAAGATGCAGATAAAAAAACAATACTGTCGTTAACAGGAAAATTTCTACTTGAATCGTGATATTATCCCAACAACTTTAATGTAATATTTCGCAGTATGTGTGTCACCTGGATGCTATTCATCTGTTTTGAAATGCAGTCGCCAGTAATGAATATTTTAGTGATGTGAAACAACAAAAGCCTTTCAATGTTACATTTCTGAGTTTTTTTTTAAACTTCTCATTTTAATTATATGCAGTCATACATGGAAAACATTACATATGTCAAATTATTCAATACCAGTCATTGTATTTACAGCATTTTAACATAGATACTTATATCTCTATATATTTACAAATAATCTATCAATATATTAGACACACATATATACATATACGTGTGTGTGCAGTTTGAAGAAGCTATCTGCGAAAAGTGGGAGCCATAAAAATTCCCATAATAAGCCAAATTGCACCAGCAATGGTCCATCTGTGACGATTTGGGAAATTACCACATTTTTAGTACATATTTTTAGTATATATTTTTAATACTTATTTTTAGGGTGTATTTTTATTGGCGATTGGTATTATCGCATTGGTAGTTTTTAGTATGTATTGGATTAATTGTTTAATGGCCGGTCACATATATTTAATTTTACCTTTTAATCAGTCATATATATTTAATCATTTGTTCATTTATACTGCGTAATCATTTGATACAGCATTTAATCGTAATCACCATTATTCATTGTGTGAGAATTATCATAGTATTTTTGCTGGGTATCAGTGTAATAGAGGCTATTAATCGATTATGGTTGTCGTAGGTCTTTTTGCCGCCGCTCTAATGTAAAGAGCAGCCGCCGGGTATCGCACCTGGCGCATTCTGCGTGACGTCGTGGGTGGGGGGAGGGGGAGTCGTCGGTGGCACTTGTGTACTAGGCCGAGGAGTCGTCGGGAGTAGTCGCTGAGTTGCGGGCCGAGAGAGTTGTAAAACCATACGTGGCCGGAGTATGTGTGTTCGGCGAGAAACAGTCGTAATCCGTACGGGCGTGAAGTATGTGACTTTGGTGAGAAACTGTCGCCAACCGTGTGTGAGCTGAGTATGAGTTCAGAGAGTAGCAAGAGTTGTGACCGTATGTCGGGAAAGTCTGACTTTGACTGGCGAAATAGATTGGCGCGGGTACATTTGCACGGTGAGGCCCGAATATGTGTATTATTAGCCAGCTGAGAGTGGAGAGTGCGTTCGTTTGTCGGACTGCGACAATATTTCCACGGTCGTCGTCTCACACAAAATTTGGAGTGTGCCCGCATTAAATGTATTGTCGGAGGCGCGACGAAACTTTCCGCGAGCGAGCGAGGTGCAGCTCTAAAAGCAATATTGTGAAATGGGGCACCGCTCAACTAGACAACAACTGGTGTGTAATTTCGTATGAGACTCAACTCTCCCAGGTAAATGTGAACTGAATTGATTAGAAACGTAGACTGTTTGTGCCGATACTTGGAACGTTATGTAGAGACGGTAGTAGGATCGCCGAATGCCCATTGATCAGATTATTCAACACGGAAGTCATTGAAATATTTGCGGGACTTTGGTGTAGAGATTTCTTGAGCAGAATCAGGTCTGTATGTGAACGATGGACGTGGTAGAAGTTACGCCCCGTGCTACTGGACAGTTGCCCTGGTAAAACTGTCGGGCTGAGTGGCGAAAATCATTCTGGCCGGGGATAACAACTGGTCTGTTCCTCTAGCCAAAACTTGCCGTGCTAATCTTCACGTGTGTGTGAGTGTGTCGCGACAGAGCCGCGTATATAACATCTAGAGCCGAATGAAAGGAACTTCGCGCCTGCGGAAAGAAAACAGCTGGGCTGATTGTCGGGAGCGTAAAAGTACTTCACGACGGCGTCGCGGGCGGAGACGACCCCTACCACAACATTGCGTCGTGGCCCGAATTGTCGGATTGTTCCCCAACACATCAACAGGCCCATGATAGGGCCACCGTCAGGTACTGTGATTAGCACTATTTTCCTCGTGTCGGGGTGCAACACGTCACGCTGTGGTTTAAACTCGCCAGCCGACGAACTCGGTGGCTTCTCTGTGGTGGCTTGCAATAATAATTTGGTTGAACTTGCGTTAAAATGTATTGGTACACAATATTACGTAGAGTGAGAAATGAACTGTCAGAACTTGTGTAAGAGTAATGTTTTTTAATGCAGTATTTTAAATATGAGGGTTTGAGATTGTTGCAATGCAATTTTTGCAATTTTTTCAATCAATGGATTGTATCGTCAAAAAAAAAAAAACAGTTTGCCACAAGAAGTTTGGACTTGGAAAAATATTATTTCGTAGGCCACTGAAATGAACCTCCACTGATGTTGGGTGTATTTTACCAGTAATTTATTTATAAGATCATGATGGGGCATGGCTCGGATGGGTGTTAACATCGAGTACGTCTAACTGCATCCAGGGAAGGGGGTTGGGAATTGTTTTTGTCTGAGAGAGGCACATTTTGTTACCCCCGCCCATTGGGGTCGGAAGGCGTCTCACATCGATGTACCACTTCACAGCCACCAAATAGCTTGTAGATGGCTACACATACTTTTACCAGTAATAATTATAGGTTATATGCGGCCATTGCTAGAATACAGTTGGTAAGCCATTTATGGGCCGATAATATATCACCTACTCTCGGCCATCAGTTTCATTTCCATCAACATTCCATCAGTGCGCCATAAACGTCATACCAAGTGCCTTGGTGCCAGCAATTAACCATATAAAGGCCAGTTGTGTAGACCTATAAGTTTTATGGGCCAGCAGTAATTCAGCAATGCCATCAGTAAAACCACAGTCGGCCGACCATCCATTAAGTGCGCGAAAAACTATAGTGAAGTGCCATCAATGGCTCAAAAGTGTATAAGTTAAGTGTTGCCAGTTCTGGATACAGTTGGAAAGCAATTTATGGGCCATTTAAAGGTCACCTACTCTCAACCATTAGTTTCATTTCCATCAACATTCCATCAGTGGGCCATAAATGGCATGCCAAATGCCCTGTTGCCAGCAGTCAACCATAACAGGGCCATTAGTGTAAACCCATAAGTATTCAGTGCCAGCAGTCATCCAGCAGTGCCAGCATTAAAGCCACAATCGGCCGACTGTGGCTTGCTACATGGGAAGAAACTTGTTGACATCGCCTATGCCAGGAGCAATTTTATTTCTATATGTATGGTCTCGGCGTTTTATAATATCGCCTGAAAATTCTGATGAGGACAGCGGCCTTTTTGGTGCACATTTTCCTTAGGCAGTTGGCCTGGAAACACATCGTGGTAGTCAGACAGTGGCTCTCCTAATATTTGTCCAGTATAAAGTTAATATGATCCAATATGCTTGTTAGTGTGGAATACTTTTAAATATGAATATTTTTGAAATTATAATATTTTATTATGCCCGTTTCACTGAAGTTGTTTTTTTACATTATAGGCCAGGAATATATGAGAGGTTTTTAAATTTATTTTTTAAGGAGGCCTTGTATAAAATTCAATGTAATTGAAAACATGTGGCAGTTGGGAAATAAAAGTCCAAAAATGAACTGTGTGGTTGTCAATCAATGATAGTTAGCCTACCAGTTACTATTTTAAGTTTTGCAAAAGGGATTAAAGTATCAATTTATAATCTAAGTGAAGGAGTTATTGAAATCGGGCCAAAAATTAAAACACCTAAGACGAGGCCCCGCTACCATAGGAGTTATAAGTAAATGTTCAGTATGAGTGAGGCAGAATAGAATAACCCGATACTCACCGATAGAGGGCGTCTCAGGATTGGTGAGGATTGAGAAAGATTGAAGAGGATTGGGGAGGATTGATGAGGAGTGAGGAGGATTGAGAAGGATTGAGAAAGATTGATGTAAAGATTGTGAATGATTGGGTGGATTGGTGTAAAGATTGTGAAGGATTAGGTGGGTTGGTGTAAAGGTTGTGAATGTTTGGGTGGATTAACATAAATATTGTGAATGATTGGGTGGATTTGTGTAACGATTGTGAATTATATGTGGATTGGTGTAAAGATTGTGAATGACTGGGTGGATTGGTGTCTGCATAGTGTTTTAATAGTGCAGTATGGTGGGTTCAATGTAAAAATGACGTCATAGGGCTTGCATACTCGTATATTATAAGCAGTTGGGAGGTTGGCCGAGATGATTAGTTTGGCGATGGCTGCTGTGAAAGATGCATAATCGCGGCTAGCTTCTGCCTCTTTACATAAATGTTTTCTCGAGATTTTGTTTTAAAGGTCATTCAAGGTCACGGGGTCAAGGTTGAGGTTACCTGCATTTAATATGGTGCGCAGTTTGGATGAACTCTGTTGGCGTTGTAGAGTGCGCTGTTTATTTTGAAGTGTGAACTGCTTACTCGCCTCCCGAGTGCTTTGGATTCCTTCCCTCTCTCTTTTCATTCCTTACTCTTTGATATCCTCGCCCTCCTGCGCATGCGCGAGGATCTCTTTATTGTGATTGGTTATGATTTCATTTGGAATGGACAGCCTTTGCATCCCCACGATGCTCGCCAACTTCTACTCTGCTTTCCACATAGTGAATACCCTTGTGGTATTCTTCCTGCTCGAGGTCCACCCCAGGACTCTGTGTAATTTGGGTTCAGCATGTGAGCTGACAGTAGGATACTTGCATAGCAGAGACGATATTTTTAAGGTGGATACTTTTAAAGTGGGTTCGCCTTTCGAGAGAATGGTAACATAACTTGTGATTGCTGGTTTGAATTCGTTAGGTGTTTTCATAGTTCAGTATTCAACATTCTGGTTTCTATTTTAGTGGTGTTTTGTAAAATTCATTTCAGAGTAACTTGCTAACTGTGGAGTCCTGCAACGTAATTACTGTTTGCTGGTTTTGTAGAGTTTTGAGTAAATGTTTGAATTAGTTTGTGATAGGAGCCGAGTTGCCTGTAAAATTTATGGTCAGTCAAAAGGGCCCGTATCGACTCGGGTTATTGCATAGATGTTTGGTAACCCACCTTAGTTATTACTAGTAATTTAAATTCATTATTCTGTCTTGTGTTATTTACGAAGATCTACTTAATTTTAAAAGGTTTTAGATGCGTTTTTCAAAGATAGGTTTTCATGTATGTCGGACTTTGAGAGGTCTTTGTTGCTCCAGCATATGGTCGAGTTTTAATCTGTTGTATTTTATAATACTTTAACTGAATCATATATGCTTATAGCT
The DNA here is from genome assembly GCA_029891345.1 of Dryococelus australis. Classification (NCBI taxonomy): domain Eukaryota; kingdom Metazoa; phylum Arthropoda; class Insecta; order Phasmatodea; family Phasmatidae; genus Dryococelus; species Dryococelus australis. The sequence goes on along the minus strand of CM056997.1, from coordinate 49,071,172 downwards.
ATTTGTTACTTATTGAAGTTATTCAAGGTAAAGTTTTTTGAAAGTATTAGCTTCCCATAAAGTATTTTTAATTGTTTGTGTCAGATTCAATCACATGAAAGTTTTCTATAATACTTACATACATCAATATTTTAACTTGTTCGGCCCAAAACGAGCGCCTGGGAAGATGTTTTTAAGTGTCTTTCTAAATCAATCAATTTCCAAGAAAAATTGTATCCCAAATCTCATGTAACTAATCTTCATAACGCTTTGCAATGCACTTGATGTTTGGGGAATTGTTTGGCCAAACTTGAATTGGCTGTCGGGGACACTAAAACAAGATATTTTCGTCAAGGAACATGAGTCCACCTGCTGCAGTACTGGCGCGAAAAAAAGCGCGCAGATTTGAATTTTTGGTTGACTGGGTGGGCTGTTCGCAGGAACATCGACCAATGGTGAGGTGGTGCGATTAGGGTAGTGACAGCATGGCACTGCTCGCACAGAGTGTGAATGCACTGGACACGTGTCCTTCGTAACGTCAAAACTGAATGCCATTGAACTGCCACTGTCGATGACTACTGCTAGGCTGTTCATCTGCGAAATTCCCTTTCCCCTACTTCCTCCCTCCTCGCCGGGCCTGCCTTGGCTGCAGAGGCCGTACATTCAACAGCATTTTCGGAAATTCACCAAAAGATATACCAGTGGTGAATGTTCTGGTGTGCATCGGTGTATACCAATTGAGATAATTTCCGAACAGCAAGATATTTATATTTTCTGTTACAAATGCAAATGAATAAATTAATAGAATAACATTATAATACAGGAAACCCATATTAAACACCATTCTAATATTTTTCTAATAAACATACTCTTTCCTTATAAAATATTTCTGCAATATTTTTGCACATTTCACTGCACAATTTTTTTCCGTTATAATTAAACGTGGCCTTTCCTTGACTTTGCCGTACACAAGTGATTTATTTATTTACAAATGTGTTTGCGAGGTTGTGTTCGAAAATGCATTGGGCGATGTTCCGGCGCACATTCACCAGATCCACCGACGTTTCAGGCCGGTCGAACCAGTGGATACATCGATTCAACTGAACTCGAATAAAACATTAGTTTCCGAACGAACGGTGTACATCGGCGGATGTATTGGCGAATTTCCGAAAACGTGGCAAGCCACGGGGCTGTGCTGGCCCTGCGCGAAAGTCAAATTTGCGCACTTCTTTTTGCGCCTGTAGCGTCGCAAGGGGACGTTTGCGGGCACATGTTCCCTGGCAAAAAACGTAGTGTCTCGGTGTCTCCTACAACCCATTCAAATTTGGCCACGTATTTCCTGAACATCCAGTATGTTTTTTAAATACTTGGGTTTATTCGAAAGTCTGGAATTTTTATGGTCCAAAATCTATTTGTAAGTCATACCAGCTACCGGCAGATATCTGAGTGTATCTGAGCGCAGGATAGCGTGGTAACCAAAGCAGGGATAGAAAAAAGCCAAGAAAAGAAAGGGAGGAAGGCGTGCGTGCAGCTGATAGCAGTGTGCAGGCTATTGTAAAAATGTACGTGTGCAATTTAGAGTGCGCTTAAAATGGCAGGTAAAAGTAGTTCGCAGAGGTCGATGGGAAAATAATTTATAGCAAAGAACGGGAAATTACAAAAACAGTTATTCAGTGTTGTGACGAAGTAGAGAAGATTAAACATCTACTTGAACCTCTAAAATAGGCAAATGCAGGAGCAGCAAAATGCTCTGGTGTGAGTAAGTGAGCGGTCACCAGGATCCGCAAAGCCAGCAGAAAGTGACAAAATTAATCACAGACAACTGCGCGGGAATGTAGGTATTATTAAATAATAAATTTTATCTTAACACTGAGAGTAACAGATTCCACGACTAATTAAAGTACGAAATCGTAAAACCATTAGTTATGAGAACGTAATCAGTGGAAATGTGTCATTTCTCACTACAATAAAGATTACGAGAGATCTTTATTTAAGTGTTTTTAACAGTACTGTTATGAAATAAAAGAAGTTAATTAAAAAAGTATTCAGTTATTTATTTTTACTGAAAATACATAATTTTGGTTTAACAATGATATGACGGCTACTTTTTATTTGTTACATATGTACATTTACCTTTTTCGGGAAACTACCCCAGCATCTGTAGCATTACGTCTGCTTTTGTGATGTTGACATCGAGCATTCAGTCAGCACAAGATAAAACTTAACTCTCCTCCCCCCCCCCCCAATTATTATTTGTCACTGCCCAATTTATGGCTAAAAAGGGTTATGTTTTCAAAATTCGCAAAATAATTCTTATGTTACAGTTTTTCTTCGTATGACTTTAGTATTTTTATTATTAGTATCATTATCAATATAGTTTTTTCTATAGATATTATTATCATAATCATCTATGATATACTTTATGACTGTTGTCCAAATGAAATGAAAAATGCCATAAAATTAATTAAATTTAGAAACGTAGAACATATCCTATCAAACCGGAATGGTGAAACACGACCATAAGTATTGATACTGATTAATTAAATCAACATCTGTGAATTCTGTATGGCCACTGCCGGATCATAATGACAAGACATAGACAACTAAAATAAGCTGGTCCTAATTGCAATTCCAGTTCCTGCCGGTCTCCGAACACACATGGTGATAGTATTGTTAACATACTTTCCAGATGTAAGTGGTTTATCACTAATGAATATGATGATTATCTAATGGAAAGGTACAATTTGCAAATCCTGAATATCACGGAATAAAATATCCCTTTTTCGAATCGTATTACATTTTAATTTAATTTTTCTGGAAAAGTGAAATTCGTGTTTGTACGATTATATTTTCCAGTTACAATTTAGGCCCTCGAATTCAAACCTGGAAACCATACAAATTACTCTTTACTAAGGTGTGTGTTTTTAACCTGCTTTCTGAACGAAAGAAAGGTTTATGAGATCACTTTTCTGTCTGTGTATATCTGACATGTGTGTGCCCCTCCTCGTAATTTTTAAAAATGTTAACCGAATTTCACCAAATTCGATACACCTATAGTAACTAGTAAGGACACCTGAGAACCATACAACCAATTTAAACCAAATATTGTATATTGGCAGCGCATTATGTAAGCATAGAATTAAAATATGTACATTGCTGTTGGTTCGCCATTTAGAAGGTAGCATCACATGAAAAATAAAGCTTTTACATTATATCTCAAAAACTACTTAACCAACTCTCGCCAAATATGACGTGTGAGTAATGCTATGGTATGCAATACAAATTTATGAGGCACTTCTTTTCAAAATGACGACGATGCAAAATTTTAGGTTTATTTGACATATCTACCATATTGTTATACCAAATTTTGTATGCTTGAAGTATCTATCAGAATCATCATACATGCAAACATATAACCGCTTGTGTCCACCATTTTGTAAGATAGTACTAAATGAATCAATACAGTTTTTATATCATATCTTGGGAAACAATTGACCGATTCCTGCCAAATTCGGCAGACAAGCAGTACTACGGCAGGTGATGTAATCTTGTATTATGAAAGTAGGTCAGGCAGTTATTTTCAAAATGGCGACAATGCAGTTATTTTAGTTTCATATGCTGTATCGTCGAAACCATGTAATTAATGCCAACGTAACTTCGTATGCTAACAGCATATATTACAACTATAAAATGTGTTCATACAAGTATCTTGTCCACCATTTTGTAAGATAGCATCACATGACAAAATACAATATTTATGTCATGTCACCACGCAAGTAGTGCTACAGTAGGGTATGTAAATTAACATGTTTTATGTGCCAGAGGCCTCATTAACTTTTTAATGGTGTTAATATAAATAATTTAGATTTTAAAGACCTGAAGAATTCGCAGATGAATTTTGGGACAAGATAGAATTCAAAACACGTGTGTTAATTAACTTTAATCGTTGTGTGCACGCTGTGTTTGACACCTCTTGGAGAACGCTGGCCCAATTGTCGCGATCCTCTGTGACAACAGACAACCAACATGCAGTTGATGCCTGCATACCTGTACATACCACTGTAGAGTCTGGCCTGCAGGTCACTGAACTCGCGAATTTTCAGGTCTCTGGTTATAAATTTAAAACAATTCAACAAGATTCTACCACATTTTGTACGCTAACAGTATTATTTAGAAGTGAGCGAAGTGGACATTTTGCCATATTTCCGGAACAATAAAAATAATTTCCACCAAATTTTGCACACCATTAGTGCCACAGAACGCCATGTAAAGTTACATTATTTAAGTGGGGTTAGGAATTTTCTTTGAAAATAGCGGTCATATAACTATTTTGCTAAGTTTGGCATATCTATATAACAAACTAACCAAATTCAATCAAAAATTTTATGCTGAACGCCTATTTTTAGGTAATTTTGGAAGATAGCACCGATTAAGAGAATGAGGTTTTCATACCATGTCTTGGGGACCAATCAACCGATTTTCAACTAATTCTTCACGGTAGGCCATGTAAACTAACGTGTTTTAAATGGCCCAGACAGTTATTTTCTGAATGATGCCCATTTAAATATTTCAGGTTAGTGGACCCTATCATTTAAAACAATATGATTAGGGCCTACATTCTAAGGTGGTGCTCCGAATCCTTCTTTCGTGATGCAGTTGATTGCATGCTAGCTTATTTCTACGAAGTTTCCTGAGTTCAAGTTGCTGGCAAAGCACATATGTTTCTGTAACTGTCTCAGTACTGTTGTGTATGTTTCTGGGTTCGCCTCTATTGATATTGCTGCCAGCGGGAAGTCAAGGTCTACCTAACATCTAAGCTTTTAAGAACTTCAATAAAAATTATTAGCGACCTTGTAGAGGAAAGTAGGCTAATTCGTTGCATCAGTAACTTCATTTTATAATAACGGAAGGAAAAGCTTAAACATATGTTGAAGAAAATGTGGAAATAGTTTCTAAAATAAATACAAATTAAAGGAGCGGGGTATAAATATTCAGTGATGTAGGTTCAAAAGGAAGTAAAGCTATGAATAATAAACAGATATAAAATAAATTATGAAAAGGATCAAAATGAAAATGATATACTGAATGTTGAGAGGGGAAGGTAGCGCTAATAGGGCAAAGGAAATGCAGAAATTGCGTAAGTATTGCAGGATTGATATGAAATTCACAAACCTCACTGTCCCATTTTTTAATGCATTGTTCTTGAATCGGTCTTTTACATCAACTCAGGGGACTTTGCCCTGCAGCTTTGTATCTACAATTCGGATGGTAGTTAAAATTCTATTTTGGGCTGGATAGTTGCAAATTATCGTCACAAACTTGAAAGTGTTTCCCCAAAATCATCCATGTTCAGAATCAAAAATTAAATTATTCTACCAAAGTTTTAAATCCGAACCACTGTTTAGTCGATAATTGTAGGAACAAAGTCAGGCCAATTGTTGTGAACCATAGGCGTTGTTAACGGTAGCTTCCATTTGTTCCTAATCTCTCACTTTATCGTCATATTGGGATGAAGAAAACCGTTAAAAGCCTTCACAACGAGACATTGTGTCTTTTCTTTTTATAAATATATTTGCTAGTTACCTTACCTGTAGTCAATGGCGTCCTTGTATGGGCTGTTCTTGGCTATCAGCACTGACATACTTGACATTATGGAGAAGTCAGGCAAGACCACAAGGTCGCAGCTCAAGTGTTTCATATACGACATCGCTACATCCAAGTCAGCCATGAATGCAAAGTTGTTGTCTATGCAAACCTTGTTCAGGCCGTGTGTTACAGAACGAGGAAGATTATTCTTGATCGGCTTCATCACTTTTGTGTATACTTCGTACAGCTCTGGGTTGGCTTTGTTCTGCAAATATTGAAACACACTTATTAGTGCATACACATATGCGTTTTACTGAATGTCAGTTTGTATGATTCACAGGATTTCATTGCCATCCTATTTCGAATATCGCGTATAGTCTATTCGAGGTTTCTACAATTTTTTTTTTAAATCCAACCTTCGAAAAATCACCTTATGTAAGACATGCTTGGTCGTTTCCTAAATATGTCATGTATGCCAAGCGTTTTATACTTGTGTTAAAATAAAAGTACCTTATTTTTTGTTAAATCGAACTTTTACTTATATTTTATCTTTAAATTATTATATTTAATGCATAAATAATATGAATAACAACAGGGAGAAAAAAAGGTGTGTTGGTGATGCCTTGTAAGAAATAGCTTTTACACAAAACATGATTACACTTAGCGCACACGAACGCGTTGCATTGTCTCCTTGGTGTAATTTTCTAGGCTTGGTTAGGCTTTGTTTGTATAAGGCGGAGGAATATCCTGGCAAGTAGGACATTAGCAGGGTTCCATAAATGGTGAACTAACCGTGAATGGACTATAGCGTGGGTAGCTCTTCCGTAAGTTTATGGCTGGGACCACACTTTACGTTTTCGCCGCCGTATTTTTTTTTTGCGCAACACAGCAGCAGAAACACGTTAGTTTAAATGGCAGCGTCCACACAGTGCGGCCAGTGACGCACCACCTCGCCGGGAACGACCGCAAAATGCTGCGGTGACACCCTACAACCGCATTGCCGCCCCCCTTAGAACAACACCTGCAGTAGAGCGGTGTGGGGGGTGGTGAAGTGCGTTTTGCAATGTTTGACTGTCATAAATGTATCCAGTGTGTGCGAGAGTGCCCGGCAGTTCAGTAGAAAGCTAATAAAGATTACATATATATATAAGAACTAGAGGCCCCAGCCCGTGACCGTGTTTTCAGTATTGTCCCGTGCCTAGAACAGTTGCCATGTTAAAAAAAATTTGGTTATAATACAAAGACTGAAAAAAGAATGATATTTCTCTATCCAATGGGCCACTGTGGCCCCGCTTGTAATCGCTTTATCTACTGAGCCACTGTGGCCCCTCTTGGAAATTAACTCAACATTGAAGCGAGACGTTTAAAGTAAACGAAAATGATATGACATTACCTTCATATCTCCATGCAATAATCTCTATGAATTAATACAAAACTTTCACAGGAAAAAGTAATGAACAAATTAACTTTAAGGTAAAAGGTGATAATAACGTAATCTGATCTTGCTGAAATTCGAACTGGACCTGTAGCTGACCCTGAGGATTCGCTCTGCAAAATTTGAAGAACATCTGTTGAGTTTCAAGGGACTTAGAAGTATTAAAGACGGACAGACAGACAGAGATCGTCCTATTATATAATAGGATTACAAAGACAGTGGGATTGAGTTGGCAGCGCAATGTTTGAGAAGCTCTTTAAGCCGACCAGCACCTTCAAGCGTGTTGCATATGTACTACAGTTTTGGCAGCATCACTGAATAACACCACAGACACAAATGTCGGCATTCGACGCACACTCAACGGAAGTTCGACAGTGAATGCGGGTGAGGCTGTATACGCGTGCGGTTTGACTGAGCATGTGTAGACCGGGAACAGGATATGCCGCGAAAAAGCTGCGTTTTTGACGCTGCAGCGAAACCGCAATGTATGGTCCCAGGCGTAGTTAACACCATAGACTAGAGATGAGAGCAGTAGGTATATGGGGAAGCGGTTGCAAAAAGGATTTCGGAGTGGTTCGCTTGCTCGGCCTTGAATGACCTTGACCTAAAATTTCCCCATTTATCCCTCAAAAATCGCTTGTTTTTCTCTCATGCAGATTTTAATGAAAAAAAAAAAAAAAAAGCTTTAAAACGTCCCTTTTTTTTCTTAAAAAATTTATCTTTTTTCCTTAAAATTTTTCCATTTTTTTTTTTTTCAAAAAGCACCAAGCTTCTCACGAGCCGCATTTGTGCAAAACCGAGCCAATTCAAGTGATTTGCAAAGTCGTTATTGATTCTAGGCCCAACGATTCGGTATCTGAGAACACAATGAAATAAAATTATTTTAAATTTTGTTACATTTATATATATTTTAATAATTAAAAAAATAAAAGGTGTAAGCATTAAGTGTTATATATCATCGGACTCATCTTTTCGCTCTATCATTTCATGTTGTCTCTCTTCATTAAATCTCATTCCTTTCTCTCTTGTCTCTCTCATTCCATAGGTTTTCTCCTAGTCCTCCCATTTTTGTTCTTTAGTTCTCTCTCTTTCATTCCATCTTATCTTTCTTTCGCCATCATGTTCTCTCTTATCTCTCAAATGGTTCGGCAGCACCATATATGAGGTTCCTTTATCGCCTGGTAGAGTGCGTGAATAGTCAGTGTGTGATATTTATTTACGAATTTTAATATGTAATTTTCCAAACACGAGAATTTATATAAAAATTATTGTAAATTACATTCCAAGCAGAACTTTATAAAAAATATTCTAATTTCAACACTTAATTTTAATTAATCAGTATTTTTTTAATATTTTACTTTACTCAATTTGTTTTTTTACCGTTTTACGAAAATTACGTCGCCTGGCATTGCAACCACGCACGCATTCGCCGACAGCCTGGCAAGTCGGGCGTGCATGCTGTGACATGCGCGTGCAGCAGGCGACCAGTGTAAATGACCCTAGAACCAACTGCGTGCGAACTTGAGTGATCACTCGCGTTGCTGTGCGGCCTTGTCATAAAGCAGTCATACATCTAGGAATCAATGCATTTATAAATAATTATAATTATTTTAATAAATCATATTTATTATTTGGAAAAAAAATTGGAAAATCTATTTTTAAAAAAGTAACTAAAATCGGGGTTAAAAAATTTAAATTATGTAAATTCCACACTTTGCCATGGTAGCTAGTAACATTTAAAAAAGAAAAATTCTGATCGTTTGGTAGGTTTTAAGCACGAGACCACCGTGACCACTCTACCACCACAATTTTTTTTTTTTTTTTACTTTCATTTGACGCTGATGTAACATTTTTTTGACGTTAAGGAAGCTCTAGTGAGACCGGCTTGTTGACGAATTCCCATTGCGGCAGTCGAGCTGAGCATCTGCCACGTCGGAGGCGCCGGGGCGCGAACCCGCGACCCTCCGGCTTCGGGTCGGCCACCCTACCCCTGGGCTATGAGTTGTGTATAAGCTTGTAGTTGTGTATAAGTATTCAAACAAAGAGGCTGCCTTTCCCTTGTACGATTACAGAAAGGTTTAATGCATTAAACATATTGTTATATATAATTGAATGCATATATGGCTCATTATCACATTTATTGGAGAGTTTTTTTCAGTTTAAATGCATCGTATTTACAGTTTTAAAAACTTGTTTTAAAGCCAAATGTATTACAAACCTTTCGTTGATTTCAGTCAGTGTCTGAATCATATGTGCTATGCTCACATTGATTGTTTTTATGCATTATCTTTAAATAATTATGTATGCATTCGGGCTGTAAGCAAACAAATATTTGTAGTCACAGGTGAATATAATTTGCAAACTGTTAGGAGGCAGACAGTCTCGTGAAATTCAGTCACGGTAGTACCATTTTTAATCTCGGGAATATATTTGCTTAATCCCGTTGTAAGCATAGTGATTAGCCAATATATTTGCTTCATAGTGTTTTTTTTGACGAGATCTGTTCATAACATAATGGTTACGATACATGTTTAAATAAGAAATTAAAAAACTGCGTGTATTATTTAATTATTTAATTTATTTAATTATATATTTTTTTAAGTTGTACTGAAATTGTACGTAGAGTACAGCAAAAAGTCCTCACAACTTCATGTCAGGCCTCTTCTCTTCAAGACTAAATACTGCACGATGTCAATTATTCCCTGCCTCGAAGGTTTTGTAGGCATAACTAAGGCATAAAAATCCTACTCGGATTTTATTAAATGTATGTAAATGTGAATAAACCAAGCCCATCATATTCTCTATATACCAGGAGAAGTAGGCAGTGTACAACACTGACGAGAAATACAACTATTTTCTTTATTTTCATCATATAAATATTTACATACTTCCGACTACAAACATAAAAACAGAATTATTAAATTTTCCACGCCATTCACGTGGTATCTTTACAGCAGCATGCTCACTTTTCACATAATTAGTATAATCTGCTTATGCACAGCTCACTTAAGTTCGTGCGCGCTTGGTTCGATGGTCATTTACACTGGTCACCTGCTTCACACGCACGTCACAGCAGGCACGCTTGACTCGCGGGCCTTTCGGCGCCTGCACAAATTGTTACAAGGCTAGGCGACTTAATTTTCGTAAAACTGTAAAAACAAACTGAATAAAGAAAAAATATTGATTAAGATAATAGAGTATTGAAATTCGTATATTTTTTTTTTTACAAATTCCTGCTTGGAATATACTTTACAATAATTGTTTATATACTTTCTCGAGTATGGAAAATTACATCTTTAGATTCGTAAATAAATAAAAACTGATGATTCATGCATTCTAGCAGGCGATGAATGAACTACATAGACAGTGGTGTCGAATGAATGTGAGAGACAAGAGAGAAAGAGATGGAGAGAGAAAGACAAGATGGAATGAAAGAGAGCGGACGAAAAAAACAAAAAATGGAAGTACTCAGAGAAAACCTATGGAATGATAGAGAGACAAGAGGGAAAGGAATGAGATGTAATGATAGAGTGAGAGAGAAAGGAAAGAGATAGAGATAAATGAAAGAGAAATACATGGATTAAGTGACACATGGAATGATAGAGCATGACAAAACAAGACAAAGTGAAGGTATGATACCATCACGATCTTATGCGTCTGGAAAAGATGCGTTCGGATATATATATATATATATATATATATATATATATATATATATATATATATATATATATATATATATATATACACACACACACGCACGCACGCACGCACTTATGCCTTTAAATATGTTTTAATTATAAAAATACATTTGAATTAAAAAAAACTATATTAAAAATTATTTTATTTTATAAATTTATCAGATATTGTTTGGTCTAGAATCAATAACGAGCCTCGCAAATCACCTGTATTGGCTCGTTTTTTCACAAATGCGGCTCGCGAGAAGCTCGATGCTTTTTGAGAGAGAAACAGGACATTTTGAAGGAAAACAGACATTTTAGGGGGGGGGGGGGGGGAGGACATTTTAAGTTTTTTTTTTTTTTGTTAAAACATGCGATTCTGAGAGAAAAACCAGCAACTTTTGAGGGAAATATGGGAAAATTTTAGGTCAAGGTCATTTAAGGTCGAGTCACCGAGCCGTTGCCAGATCCCGTGTGCAACCGTTTTCCCATATGCCTACTACTGATGAGGTAGACCACTTATTCGTCTTCTGAGCATGTACCCAACATTGAGCTACTCTAAAAGAACGCAACTGTCAAAGTCACGTGGTCAAGAGTGATAAACGTATTTGTTTACATCTTGAGACAGGTCGTCTCATTTTTCTGCAAAACTTTCCGTTTGCCCCAGCGAACTTGCTCTAAACGCCTATATTTTCTGCCCGCACCATGAAAACCTACGCAGTTTCGCTGGCATAATCAACGTCGCCTATTTCTGCGAGAATTCTAAAATATTCCTGAAGAATAAGTTTCCTTACCTTAAAACTGCATGCTGGTGTGGTTACACATCGATCGATACGCGATGTGAGGTGAAACAGACAACTAAATTTTGCGGTGAAGTGTGTGTGTGCCGGTTCGGGAGCCCGAATACGCAGTTGGCTTTCACCTCGACTCTCAGCGAACTGGACAGCAGCATGAGTTTTCTGGTGTATCCACCGGAAAGCGCCACTGTCGCTATGCAGCGCAGCACAAGCGCCAAGTTTAAGATAAGACGGCGCCACATAAAGTGTAAATTCTTGGAATCAACCTGTTTTCTAGAATGTACTGATAATTTCATTGGTTGAAATAAAAATTTTTGTCGTCACGTCCCGTATCTGTGGAGGGGGGCAGGACATTAATTTTGAGATAAATACCCCATGGGGACTAGCCAGATAAGTACTGCATTTATATTGCTAAGGCTCTTCGGGACAGTAGTTAGAAATGGACTCCGTGTGTCCATTTTTGGTAGCAGAAAAAAATCTAACTTTCAAAAATTCCAGAAAACTGTATTGGATAGTCATTAATTTGAACGTAGTTTCAATTAAAGGTTGTTTGAAAATTATTCATACTAAAATGTAACTTTGTCAGCCTTTTGTATGTACTTGGAATGTTTGCACGAGGACAGAAAAATGTGTAAAGTCGCGAAAGATGATAGAGGTCAAAAATGCTCCTTGTTAACATAACGAAAAACTTATGTGAATGTTAGTGGTTGCGAAATATGTATCTCACGGACAGACTATTTTAAAGTAAAGGTTGTTTTACCTTGTGAAATTGCGTCAGCCTTGAGAGAATTAAAGTTTAGGTTAAAATGTTTGTAGACATTTCTACTCTTGTATCGAAAACAAAAAAATAGTGAGAAATGAATTTAAATGCTACCAAAGAAATAGTAGCTTTAGAAAGACTTCGCCTGAAAACGAGCTTGAGTAACCAATCAGAAAGACATTGTTTGTCAGAACGATCCTAAGTGTTTTAAAGGAATTAATGAGGACATTCTGAAGTTTTTCTTCTATTGCGGTATTATTCTTTTAATACGCATTTGTACGTAAAATGTCAGCAGCATCTAATGGCATTTGGTTTTAAGCCATGTAAAATAGTACAAAATATATATTGGCTTGGTGATTTTATATTTTGTAAGTTTTGTAATATGTCAGGATATTGAATGAATACTTTATTCAAATATTGATCTGCCAAACTACTCATTGTTTTTATGCATATGTCTATAAAATCAAACTTGAAACAAAATTTTCCTTCTCTGCTGTTTGCTGTGTTAGACGCAGTTCTAGTGTTGCGAAAGACTTTGTGTCGCCTTGCACGCGCTACAGGGCATAGTAATCTTAATTTTCCAAATACAGGTGCATTTAGGTGAATAAACTACTTTCACCAATTTGAATTTAATGTAACTGCGTTCCAAATTGGTTAAAGGCTGTTCGCTATAAAGTGAGCGTTTTTGAAGTTAACCTTAGAAAAAAATCACTGCGGCTACCTGCATACATTTTAACGGGCGCCCTGAGTGACATGCGCCCAGTAAAGTTGGTAACGATGGAGGGGAAATTAGTTCCGATGTTAACGTTGTGATAACTTAAATTATTTCTCTTGCTTTCTGTATTTTTTAATGTTTCGAAGTGTAAAAACGAGCAGATTTGTACAATATTTACTTATCTAATAATTCCACAGTTTCACTTGACCGACGCACGAGTAAAGTGATTAGGCCCATGGCAATGTTAATTTTACATAAAACGGAAGAACACACAGCGCGTATACAAGCAGATCTTTTAAAAGTGCTCATTTTTACTATGAACAGCCTATGTAGGAAGTACACAAACATCTCAAGGCACTTGTTCACTTAACAGTGCCCTGACCTCAAATCCAATCCTCGCGGTTTTTCTTGTCGTATCGGCAGGAAAACAGTTCGATGTTGGGACGTGGAGACTGGTTGTGCGCATCCAGCGACATTGGTCTACCTTATTTTCAGCCTGTTGGTAGAACTGCACTCACGTTGAACAAGTCTACGAGGCCGGAGTTCCTGACGACGCCCAGCCTGTAGATGCCGTGCGATGCGAGGCCCTTGAGGTCGGTGAAGGGCAGGCGCGCGTCCATCAGCGTGAGTTGGGAGATGACGGAGCCGGAGTAGGCGGCCAGGACGACCATCGCCGTGCAGCTAGCGGAGACGACGACCAGCCTGCACGAGCTCGAAGCGAGAGACGCTCCGCTCCCTTCGGCACATACAGACCGCCTGCTTCACTGCTTCTACGCCACTTTTCAAACCTTTCCTTCCCTAAACGCACATATTTTTTAACTTAAAACCCTGTCATAATGTCAAATTTTCTCCTTCGACTGTATTTGACAAAATCTGGAAACTAAATACGGCCATCTAATTTTACCTTCCAACAAATTTTATCAAATAGTTTTTAATGTGTTTGAAAATATGTCACACTGTCAAATTTTTTTTTGCTGGGAGAATAATTTGAATTATTATTTTAAAAATATTTTCGTAGAATGATATTTCTGTTTATATTTCCATGCAGTCCATTACAGGAAAAAATGTATAGAATGTTATAATTTATTTTCGCTTCTTTACTGAATTCGAGTTTTATTTATTAGAGAGGTTCCCTGTAAAAGGAAATTTAAATGTCCGTGAGTTCGGAATATGACGTACAAAATTCCATTAAAATAACATTCATGCACAGACAGCTTCTAAATAAGTTAATTATATTCATAGCGTACTTAGTTTCCAGTAATTAGTGATCGTTATTTTAATGTTTCTTGACGTCAATTTTTGTCGTGCACGATTATAATTGCCTGAGACTGTCAAACATCAAATACATTTTATAACCTATCCCATCAGTAGTAGTAGGACCTGGGGGGGGGGGGTGTTCAGTTCAATATTGATTAATCGGATTAACACTTTGATATCAAATTGATTGAAGGGGTTAGTAAAATTCATTGAGAGGGCTAATCCTTAATCCGATGTTAATACGATAAAAATTTTAAATCCGATTTTAATCCGACTAAAACTTTTTAAATCCAATAAAATATTTTTGTGTTTGGTTCAAGAGTATACTAAAGGTCAAATTTATTAGTTTCTTTCTTTCTTTTTATGAGTTGGGCAGCAGCTCTGGTAGATGTTCACCCTCTGAGCTCTGGCATACGATGAGGTGTGACGTGTTGGGGAAGGGGTATATATGTGGTGAGTTTTGTGCAAGAATGTCATAAGTATATTTTTGGGTTTAGGAGTGAGCTATTGCTCGTAGACGGTCCTGGGTAGGTGATATATATTTTTGTAATCTAGTTTCTGGGTTCGAGTCCCGGCTATGTCATGTATGATAATAGTTTATAAACATAAAAGTAATAATGAATGAATCACATAATTCAAATGTATACTGTAGTTTGATAATAGTTTGTTCGTGAGAGGGTGTAAAGATAGTTGAATCGAAGTATTAAATTCAGGTTACAAACACATCATAATGCGAAAAGCCCGTATTGTAATTACAATTGTTCTTGTATGAAATCGTTAAATAAGAACGTAATTTAGATCTAAAGGCTTAAAACTGAATAAATACATGCATAACCTCTTAAATTCCAACACATACATGTGAAAAATCAGAAAAAAATGCATACAATACTTTTTAATGTGTTTAATTTGCTTAAAAATTGGGTTGAGAACATCTCAATTGTGTAATATGTACAATTCATGTCTTTTTGAAGTGAATTACGAAATATATATTTTTGCGATGAGGGAGAGAGGAGGGCTATAAATAGGGGTTCCCACGCACTCCACGTCATTTGCTGCTCTGACTTCATGGGGTCAACACCGCCTCTCTACCATGCGGACACACTGTGAGCCGGTCCGCACTGCTAGAAGCTGCTGCCTGGCCTTGATTTGTTCAAGGACATCGGCAGTCCACTCGCCATTAGCCTAGCTCTGACAGGGACCTGACGCGATGGGGTAGGGTGAATGAACCCTTCGCACATCGCTTCCGACCTTCACGCTCACTGGAGAATTCGACCGCTTGCTGGGGTAGGGACCCCGGCGCTCATCTTGCCAGGCCGGGCTAGCGCTCAACCAGCTTGACCTTGGGTTCATTCCACACCTACCAGTTTCACTACTAGAGTTTAAGTAAGTGAACAATTTTAAAATTTTTGGGCTTTTTAATTCTTTTGTGGTATTTCGTTAAAACTTTTAGTACAATTTTTCGCATTTACTTATATATTTTAGTAACTTTCTTATCAATTATTTGACGTTTTCCTTCAAATAGTTTAACATTTTCCTTAAAATCGTTTAATGTTTATATGATTTTGTTAAACTTTTAGTAAATTGTTTTTACAACTTGAATGAAATTTTATTAAAATAATTGAAAGTTGTTCCAAACTGAATGATTTCTTAAAATCATTGCAATTTTAATTAAATTTCGTTAAACATTTAGTAAATCATTATAACTTTTAACTAAGTGAATGCATTTTTATTAAAATCATTCAAAAAAACTTAACCAACTTAATGGATATTTTTATCAATTTCGTTAAACTTTTTAACAAGTTGTTAAAACTTTTAACAGCGTTAATGAATTTTTTTAATCAATTTTGTTAAACTTTTTAACAAATTGTTTAAACTTTTAACTAACTTAATTAATTTCTTATAAATTTCGTTAAACTTTTAAAAAAATTGTTAAAACTTTTACCACTTTGTCAGAAAATTTACTTAAAATCATTACATTTTGAATGAAAATTACATAAAATTTATTTGGAATGTGATAAAACTTTTTTTTCAGAATTTGTTTGAAAATTGTTTATTATTAGTGGTAATTATAATTGATTCAAATGGGTGCTTGTGGCGACATGGTCCGACCCCACTGCATAATTTGTTTATTAGTGTTAATTAATGTATATCGAATGGGTGCTTGAGGCGATGTGGTCCCACCTGCTATGTAATTTGTAAATTAATGTTAATTAATTAACATTAATTTTCATTAATTAATGTCAATTAACATTAATTAACATATATTCTTTGTTTTATACTTTATTTTCTTCTTTACCTATATTGGTTTGTATTTTGTATTTTTATAATTTATATGGTAGTTTAAATTTTTCTTTAATTTTCACTTTTGATTATTATTATTATTTTATTTTTTTTATTTATGTATGATATTTTCATTTTTAGTTAACACTAAACACAAAAGTTGCAAAAGACAGGCGATGCAGGTCAAGGAAATTAATTGTATAGTGGCTAGAGCTGTGTGACTGGAATTCATGCCGCAGAGAGAAGTCAGAGTGGCTGGGATGGAGAGGAAATAACGACTCTCCCTCCCACTGGAGCACATGCGTGCCCCTAGGGTCTGCATAATGAGCACTAGCAAGGTGGAAGGGAAGGTTGTTGGAAGGTGCGGGGAAAGAGGAGCTTGTCTGGATGCTGGCACGCGCTGCAGACAGCAACAGTTTACTGAAACATTTCTTTTCATTCTCTCGCCCACCTCATACACAGCTCCACGTGCAGCCTAGTCTGCTTGGTCTTACACAGCTCCAACTCCACGCACATCATCCTCATCTGCTCTTGAGACCTAAGTGTCGCTCGCTCCCCATTCATTCAATTCTCGACCGTCCGTTATCTGGCTTTGTCCACGAGCCTTTCGACAGTCTCGTCCCACTTATCTTTTGTAAAAACACACAGCTTTTGCTTCTGCCTTTCCCAAATAAACAGAATTTCCCTAAAGAAATATTTTTTATATAAAATAATACACTCCTTTATATTAGTAACATTTTCTATTTACAAGTAAGTGAATAAAGTGTGGTTCTTTCGTCTCTGTTTTCAGTACAATGAGGCACTTTAGTTAAATTTATTTTGGTGTTGTAACTGTTATATTGGGGAAACTAAACTAACTTAAAATGGGTGAGCATAAGCTGCAAAGTATTGACAGTTTGCTTGAAGATCTTTATAAAAGCTATTTAGATTTTGAATCACAGATGCAAAGACAGTCTACAGCAAACTGTCGAGACAGTGTCCCTTCGCCTAAGCTGACACGAGTTAATATCTTGGAGGATGATCTCTTATTAAGCGATTCGAGCACGGATTCACTTACAGAGAGATCATGAAAAACAAAAGGTCGAAATGTGTCCACTTCCTCCAAACATGACAAGGTTGATCTTTTGAAGGATGACTTATTTCTATCAGACTCTGAAAATTCTTGTGATTCGGAGAGTGCTCCATCCATTTCACAACCGACTTTCTAGTCGATTAGAGATATTTATCCAACGGAGCCAGAAAATAATTTGTTTTCTGATTCCCCAGCCTCAGTGGAAGCTTTGACAGACCTGATATACGAGCTCATCGCTACAGTGTTAACGGGAATACTAAATTATGTATGGATGGTTAACAATAGCGTTAATGGCGATGAAGATTATTGTGATACTGATTCCTTGGTATGTTCTTTTGCTTGCGAGGACATCTGTAATGTAATTATCCCATATTTAAAGAAGCAGTTTGATAAATCTAACTATACACTCGATAATCTGGTCGCATAATCACACACACTTTGTGGTTTTATGTAATAAGCTTTACACATACGTTGCGAATGAACAATGTATACATAAGGCAAAGGTTGTAAAACGTAATGTGTTGCAATCACTCAGGTACGAGGATTATTGAGATTGTCTCGAAAATTGCACAAGGGTTTTAGGGACTCAATATCAGTTCCGTTCGCGTGCTAATGAAGTCTACAGCGAACATGTAACAAAGGTAGTGTTGTCAGGAATGGATTATAAGCGGTACATTGAGGCAGATGGTTTACCAACCTTACCTTGGGGGCACTACAGAATACCTAAGTAATTTTTTTTTTATTTTTCTCCCTACAATAGTTATAACACCACAATAAATACAGACCACCCACGACACAGCAACTACCAACACCACACCACCAATGACGTCCATCTGCAGCCACCACATGCACCTCCTGTTCCACAACCAACTTCACATATATCTACAAATGTCTACAAAGTCTATCTACAACTGTTTGCAACATCTCTTACAATGCCATCAATGCTGCTGCTACATATTTGCCTAACTGTAACAAGAATACAACTGTCTTTAATACATTTTACAAAATGAGAAGAAGAAGAATGCAGTGTGACATAGCAATTATCTGAAAACTGCGTGGGTGTGGGCGTGTGTTGCACCCATTCATTCGGCGTGAGTGAGTGTTTGGAAATTATACTACCCGATATGACACAAAGAAAGAACTCTCCTCATTTAGTATCTTTATGACCTCTTCAAGAGTATGTAAATATTATGTATATACACATAGTTTTAGGTAAAAATGACGATCTTCAGATTGCTGTTTTATATTTGCAACTATTTTGTTAATCATTTCTGTATATATATATTTTTTGTTCTGGTTTTTTATAATGAATTATGTCCAAGAAGTTGAATGTTGTACCAGTAGCAGTAGTAGTAGTAATAGTAGTAGTAAACATAAATAGTGTTAAGGTGTACATAACTTTGATGAAATGTTTGGTAATTTAAATCTTAAAATTTCATTGATTAATGTCTTGTTTTTGTAAAAATGTCTTGTTAATAATGTTTGGTAATTAAGTCTGTAACATGATTCTTCTAAATTTGTTTATGGTGATATGTTTGTTTTTTTAAAGTATGTGAAACCATTTCTGATGTAAGGTTATGTTGTATGAAATTAATATTTAGTTTTCTGGATGATATAAAAAAAAAAAAAAGAATTGTGAATAAAATTTTTCTATATTCAAATGATATACTGTGACTTATTATTTATTAGTTTGAACATTTCCCATGTCCTTATATCTGTTGTGAATGATTGGAGATGGGATGTGTCTGAAGATGAAGTACTTGTATATGACTGGATATTAAATGCTTAAATGAAAAATATTCTTGGTAACTTGAGATGAGTGGGTGATGGTAAGTAGTTGGTTTTATTTTAAAATCAGGTAACTGGAAGTTTTTCAAGAAAAATAATTTACAAGTTGTTTGCGTTCTACTTGATGTGGGAGAAAAATATTATTATACATTAAAAAATCAATAATTTAAATTAAAACACACTTTGAATGGGGAAAATTACAAAAATATTGGAGAGAATCGAACACGTCTGAATGAATGAATTTGAAAGTAAAAGGAACAGACCAGTATCTCGAGAAAACTTTGCCGAGCCGCTGGTCAACTTGAAGTGCCCTGGAGAATTTAACGAATCCGAGCTTCAAGTGACACAAATACCTTTTTGAGAGGCAGATAGAAAGACCTCTTAGCATCACACCCCAACTCCAAGAATGACTTCCCGCTGCCCTACAACTCTACAGCAAGCAGTGGCATAATCCAGCGAACTTTGAAATAAAATAGATTTTCTCACAGCAAACAGATTACTACAGCTGCAGCTGACGATTCAACACGAAGATGTCTGCTGGTAAAACATAATCATACTTTACACAAACTCAGAAAACATAATTGAAAGCTAAAAATAAAATAAAATTCAACTATTTCATAAACATGCATTCTTCTTCTTGCAATAGTGAACTTTTGTTAAAAATCAGGGTAAGCGTTTAAAAAAAATTAATTATTGTTTCGTTGTCTGTTTTAGGACGTAGTGTATTCAGAGTTTTAGTCGTAAATTTCAACTCAGCCGTGCTCCACGTATATAGTCAGGCTCTCGATGTAAGCTGAATCATTCATTCATCAATCTCCCAGGTAGACGGATGTATTTTGGCGGAGCTCCTGGTGCGATTTCATTACATGTTTTTTAATTCGTTTAGTGACTGTCATGTACTTGTGTTCATTAGCCGTTTAATTTATTTGGAAACATTCGTTTTGTATTTTCATTCATTTACGAGTTTTTCACCTCAGTCTATAATCAAATGTAGGCCAATGCAGGTTATGATTGCTCTCAACACAGCTTATAAGATGGTGTAAGTGCTATATCCAAGTCAGTGCTGCAGCGACCTCCTGAGCGAATGGACGTATATTAAATGTTTTCTTTTTTACATGTGTTAATAAATTTATTTATTTTTTAAATAATCGTC
This sequence comes from Dryococelus australis, assembly GCA_029891345.1. Taxonomy (NCBI): domain Eukaryota; kingdom Metazoa; phylum Arthropoda; class Insecta; order Phasmatodea; family Phasmatidae; genus Dryococelus; species Dryococelus australis. The sequence goes on along the minus strand of CM056997.1, from coordinate 49,050,670 downwards.
GTTTAATGTATGGATTCCACTTCATAATTTTCCTCACCAGTCTCACAGGCGGATGTGTTTTAAAATCATGTCAGGTATGTGCGAGAGGCATCAAGTAGTGTAATTTTTCAAATACCTTGTTATTGTGTTAATTAGCCGTTTAATTTATTGGGACATTTTTGCTTCGTTAATTAAGTTCATACTGGAGACTCACGTAATTGTGATCGTTTAGTCAGTTGGCATTTGTCGACACCAGGTTATTCACGTAGTTGTGTTCGTTTGAAATTTGTATTTCCATTAGTTTCTCTTGTGTTTAACATCCCCGCTTTAATTGCATTCGTCGTCTATTTAATCGTTTGCCATTACTAACATAAAGGATGTAAATCGTATCTTTCAAAGTCGCCTATCTCCCAACACCGTCTACGAGCAATATCCCACTCCCAAACCAAAAAATACTTATGACACTCTTGCACAAAACTCACCACAATATATATATATATATATATATATATATATATATATATATATATATATATATATATATATATATACCCCTTCCCCAGCACGTCACACCTCATCGAGTGCCAGAAGTCAGAGGGTGAACATCTACGAGAGCTGTTCCCAAATCTACAAAAAGAAAGAAACTAATAAATTTGGCCCTTAGTACATTCTTGCACCAAACACAAAAAATTTATCAGATTAAAATTTTTTTATCGGTATTAAATCGGATTAAAAAATTTGATCGGATTAACATCAGATCAAGGATTAATCATTTCAATCAATTTTATCAACCTTTTCAATCAATTTAATATCAAAGGGTTAATCCGATTAATCAAAAGTGAAATGAAAACACCCCCCCCCCCCCCCCCGCGGGTCCTACTACTCCCATATTCAAATGTTTAATTGAAACTGAAGCCTTCCAACTTTCTCAGACAAATATGGCTGTGTTTATGACGTTTCGATGATGTCATATCTGTTGAACTTTATTTGAGAAAACTTTTGGTAGTAGTTTGACGGAAAATTTGACAGTGTGACACTGACATGTCTACGGAAATGTTGGCAGCGAAATGTGACAGTTTCGTAGTCGTTAACATATGTATGTTTAATATGGTGATAACTGAAAAACGTTTCTTTAGGATCATACGTAATTCTATACACATTAAGGTCAGAACTAGGAAAACATTATGTTTCTAACAGTTTCGCAGTGCTACATCATATATTAATTAATTGTATTTATTGACTCCGTAGCGATGTTAATTTTTTCACGTGTTTAATTTCCTATGGTCAGAGTCAGGCGTAAGCATCGATGTGTAAAAATGAGCAGATTTGTAAAATCATAATTTTGCTAGTAATTTCGGTGTTTCACTTGACTGACGGGCGAATAAAGTGACGAGGCCCAAGACAATGTTAATTTTACATAAGGCGGAAGAATACGCAACGTGCATGCAAGTACATCTTAAGCAGAGTTTTCAAAAGTGCTCATTTTACCGTGAACAGACTACACCTGCCAGCCACAGCACAGAGCAAGTAAGGAGACAAGAGTTAACACTTCTATGTTGTAACTGTCTTCTTATTTTAAAGTCTTATTCAGGTGTGGTGGGTTGGTGTGTGGGTGGCAGGTGCCTGGATTAATATCAACAGCAGACACGCGTTACGAAAAATAATCAGCTAGTACAATAAAACAAAAATAATAGTATTTAATGATTATTTTGGGATAAATGCACTTAATTTAAGTAGTAAATAATCACGTTGTGTTCAATGTTTAATAAAATAGTTTTATAAAAAAATAAAATGTTATTGGTTTTTTTTTAAGGCTATTGCAGAGTAGCATTTACATCATGTTTACGGCTTACATTATTCTTTAGAGGTCCTAGAACGAAGTTTTAAAATTGCGTAATTAGAACCTACTTGATTAAGGCAATTTAGTTGCCGGGTGCTGTTTTAGGCAATAATTAAATATACGTGTGCTGTTCGTGTTAGCTATGTCTTTTAAATACTTACGTTACCTCCAACTGTGACCAACAGAATAGAATAAATCTTGTACATGTAGTGCAAAAAACGGATTAGATGATGCTAGCCGTTTTAGTAAGTTATTAAATCAGCACCCGAAAGACATGTAGGTTAAACCAGTATGTTTGAGATACAGAAGAATCATAGTTTTTACTCAAAACCGAACTATTCCATAAAATCATTAATTCTAGTGCTAAAATGTCTATGTTGGTATTTCCACAGGCACTTACTTCAAATAACGCGATTGTATGCCCTATCTACTGCCCCCCCCCCCCCCCCCGGGCATCAGTACGTAAGAGAGCTCACGACGGGACTGACTGGCGGAAACGTTCGGCCACAGCCGAGTCGGCACGAAGCCTCATAACCATCAAACATCGTTGTCCCATTTAAAATGCATTGTCCTGGAAGGAACAAAAGTGCATCCCTAAATATTTTACACAGTTTCGTTGTGCCTTCCTGTAAGCAAAACGAGGCGAAAGAAGGCTGGGCTACGCAAAGTAGCGCCGACTGCCCTACGAGAATGGGCAGTTTAAAGAATGTGTGACGTGACTTTAGTGCAGCGGGTTAGTGAAAACTGGTGAGGAAAATGAGGGGTGCAAGGTAGGGACTGTGAATACGGTTAATCCCACGAACAGCCCACTATGCTTCTCGCATTATCTCTATGTGGGAAATTCCCAGCACGCCAGGGCCTGGAATCATATAGGAGACTTAAGTTGGAGTCACAATAGCCCGACTAACAAGACATGGCAGGCAGATATGATGTCAGAACTCGACGGAATTTCATATTAAATGTTATTAAGTGTTCACAATACCCTGACGAAATCTGCCCGATAAGTATCTTATTTGGCTGTTGGGAAATTCTAAAACTACAAGTTATCCTTATAATATTAAATATTTACTTTTTTAAACTCGCGATAAAACAAATGATTAGCCTATTTTGATTTTGACAAAATTTGAATTCATAAGAGAGAGTTTAAGAGTGTTTATAAAGAAACCGGAACGTTATTTTGGCGGCAAGTTAGTTTATTATTTACTACAATAGGGAAATACGCACGAAATGTTATTTTCCAATGTTGTATTTACATTTTTTGAGCGCCTCGACGTGTCCGACACGATGGAAAGTAGAAATAGAATCTACTTTTGTCGAGCTGTCAGGGTTGCTGTTTTGTGGGACTGACGTCACAGTGACCTTGATTTTCATTTGCTGCTACTCAAATTTCGTCGTGCTGTGGCTGTCGTGTCGAGTTAGTCGGGGTGTTGCGACACCAGCTTAACCATTGAGCCAACCTTTCTTTCGTTTATAGTATAAGTAAACATTTAAATTTTACTTTTGAGTCAATCCTATTCTAGGGCGACTGGAAATATGGACTAACCTTGAGAACAGAACACCCCAAACATGTCGAATAGAGCATCGGAGAAGCCAAGTAGGTATTGTCCGTCGTGTCCGTCGATTCCATGGTTGTACGCCAGCCAGTACATCAAGGAGAGAATGGCCGACACACCAAGCACGACGAGTCCAATAGTCATCCACAGCACTCGACAAAACGGTAGGAAATATTTGTTCCACGTGAATATGTTGTTGTACTCCGGCATTTTTATGAAGATATTCTGCCTGAAAATTTTTTTTTTCTAGACACAGTAGAAAACTTTTGGTTCAGGAAACAATGTGATTTGCTTAACATTTGCCTAATATAAACACATGCGCAAAATTAAACAGTTTTTAAGCATAACAAATACAAACGATATTGCTGATTTCGTCTTTATTGTCATAAAAGATTTTCGTGTATGATTTTAATGCAGTTATTGTTTCTATGTTATAAATATTGTATACAGTTAACAATAATATAGGCCTAACCTTAGGTGCACACTCAGTAAAAAAAATTATATTAATATTTATGCAACTACATTAACATAAATAAGAGTAGGTATTTTATTTCAACTAAGGTCATACAGATAAAATCATTTGGGTTTTTATAATTTTAGTACATACATATGTTAAAGTTTGTATACAGTGCAGAATTTCTTTTTTATTTAAAAAAGAGCCAAAGGCCTCATTCAAAATATTAAATCTCCGGCTCTTGGTCAAATTCTGAGTCAAAGTTTTCCAATAAGTGGTTCTGTATCCACTCTGTTTTATTCCTCCTTAGGATTTGGGAGAGTGATGCAATGAAGACCCATAACTGAGTATTTAAAATATCAGATACATTTCAGCACATTTAAATGATTAAAAAAACGCATGTGTGTGTCTATATATAAGAACATAGATGTACACAAAATTAAGCCAACAACACTTCATGGAAAAATATAGTCGAAAACGTACTAAAATTTGAGGAAAGAACTGAGCTGTATATATGCGACATTCGCCTTTGAAGATGGCGCTTGAACCGGAATTCAAAGTTAGGTTTCGTATTTTAAAACTAAAAACTGTTAACTATTTGAATAATGAGATTTTTGTCATCGACGCTGTCTTTCTTACAGCAAAAACCAAAGACACTGATCGATCAATTAACACCAGTTTATGGAGAATCTACTTCAACATCTGATTTATACGAGACATCTTCTGTAATCTTAAATAAATGTCATCTTCGGAGTCATTTGATTTTTCAGTAACGCCAGTAAAAAATTATGGTAGCAAAATTGGAGAAAACAAGTAAATATTGACTCTTGACATCAAAAGTTAATATATCTGCGTGTAGAGCAGAGAGGCATAGACAACAATGCACCCCCCCCCCCCCCAGAAAAATCTTTATGCAAAAAGGATTTTTATCTTTACATCTGAAATCAAGGATGAGATATAGTACAAAAACTGGCCCACTAAAGAAAATCCAAATGAAATATCAATGTACTGTGAATAGCATCGTGATACACCACGCAATATTTGTGGCCTGTGGTACGATTTCAAGTAATAGGTTCAGGGGAAAACACTAGGTATCATGCCAACTATACAGAATGGGGCGTAATTCGATCAACAAACTTCGTGAGTTGATTCCTTATGCAAAATCAGGTTGGAAATACAAGGGGCATTTTCTACCTAAACTGAATATTAAGGGAAACATAAGCCATCGAAAATAGAGTTTACAAACCATATTTTTGCAAAATATCGGAAACTATAAATAACTGTTCTCCGGACAGTTTTGTTTGTTGCGATCTCCAACCCGAGTGCAAACTGTTATTAATACTTCCCGCCATAATGCAAATAACAGGGGTGGCCAACATTTAATTGCAGGCAACTTTATTACCTTCAAGATTTATGAAAGTTTTATGCTGGTTTATGGAGCAGTCTTGCCCAATTAACAAAAATGGTTCTCTTGTTGCAACCACCTTCGACCCACAGTTTTCGTACAAAACGCTCGCGAAACTTTTGCTGCAGTGAAACAGCTCCTAGCACGTAGGCAGAAGTACCTACAGTACATTCACGTTTACTTCCAACTTTTCTGAAGCCCTGCTTAGTTTCTACTTCCAGGATATGCCTCGCCCCATGTCAACAAGGTTTAACTAAGTCTAGAAAATTACACCAAAAGTTCGTGCGCACTCAGTTTCGAAAAAAACTATTTCTTACTAACCATTACCAACATACCTATTTTCTCCCTGTTTTATTCGCATTAGCTATAAATGAAATAAATATTATAATTTATAGATAGAACATAAGTAACAGTTCAATTTAACCAAAATTAAAGTATTTTTATGTTGCCAAAAGTATAAAACGCTTGTAATACATTCCATATCTAGGAAACAAACAAATACGCCATACATACTGCGAATTAAGGTTGGTTTCGAAAAGTGTAAAGAAACCGCGAATAGACTATAGACGCATCTATTATTCTGTTATGCCCACTACACATACGATGGCTGAGGACATTTTTAACGCTTACTGTAAACAATATCTACCTTACATTAACAAGCATACAGTATTAAAGCTGCCTGTTTGTTTCTAGCGACAGTCAGCTTGTGATGTGCTGCAAGAAGTATTGGCATTGCTTACGCGCCTAGAACTATATCGCTGCAGCCGAAAGATTTGTGTTTGTTTTGTACGAAAACAGTGGATTGTTGGCAGTTGCAACAGGAGGCCAAATGGTTGGGAGTCCCCAACTTCACATATTTGCGTGCACAACAAGTTGCCTACGTAGGCGCCTGCACGTAAGGGACACCATAAACTCGAGGTACATGGGCGCTGCTAGTGGTTGCTTGTTAGTATACGTGTGTCAAACTACATGAAAAAATGGGAGATTAGCAATTGAGTAGTAAAGGCTGCAAGAAGTGATTGCTTTTTATTTTCAACAACACACAAACAGCGGCATTGGCGTTGTATGGTCAGCACGCATTTTCGTTGTGGCCTATTTACAGGCGGTCGTCGCATGATACGCAATTTCCATTTGCCTTCGTTATATGCAACCTGTTTGCATTCAGTTATTTGAAGTTGGGGACACCCGGCACTGTTTTGCTCAATTAAATTATTTTTTAACATTTTGTTACTATATATATATATATATATATATATATATATATATATATATATATATATATATATATATATATATATATATATAAGAAAATGTTATATATATAACATTTTCTTTTTCTATATACGTGAATCCCGCAAAATGCCTAATTAAATTAAATGCGGACTTAAATAATACACGCTCACACTTATAGATATTAGTCTGTGACACAAAAAATTTACATAAATAACACACGCTCGCTCACATGGCAACCATTCTCTGATACAAAAAATTTACTTCGACCGAAAAAATTACAGTTATCTTCGCTGGATACCTTGTAACTATGTGGCAAATTACGTTCGCGAAAAAATATTAGCAGAAATTATTTTGCACCTGCGTAAAATACTGCACTAGATATAGTTTATTTACAAACATATTCAATTTATACAATAATTTGAAAATTTATCCTGCAAATGCCGATTTTGGCTTTCGCAGTTTTATGCTGTGTTAGAAAATTTCATACTTTCTGAAGCAATGTTGACCTTACATATGACATCACAGTCTCTGGCATGGAGCACCGAAATGTCCCTTATAATTTCAACATCTGATATTACAAACAAACAGCGTGTGTCAGAAGGGCTGAGGCGGAGGGGTGCCTTCATTAGAAAATCAAACAACACTGGCTTCAACAGAAACATGGTTTCAAACAGCAAAACTCAGTTAAGACCGTCGGGCATTTAGCTTCACATTTTATAGTACTCGCCAAAAATAACCTTCTTATGTGCTGTGGACAATATTGTGCACATTGGGTCTCAGTTGGTTAAGAGGATATTCCAGTGTTTCAGACGTACTACACAACCCACAATAACCACAATTTACTTCAAGGCTAGTTTCATTTTGGTTCTAGCAATAGAAAAGCATTGAATTAAATATTCAGTTGCTTTGGCTTGAAATGCATTCTTAGAAATCAGCACAAGAAATGTTTTAATTTTACGCATTAAATTTTCCTTTATTCGCCAAATTTTTGATGGGACTATCACTTATGGTTGATTTCCGAAAAAAAAAACATTTCGAACTGACACGACTACACTTCTAATAAAAAAAAAGGACAATCTTTAAAACTGTAGCTTATTTGTTGCCCTGAATCAAATACGGCTATTGCTGGAGACAAGGAAATTTCGCAGGTCCATTCGGCAACGAGCTAGGCTCCACAGTCCTTTGTGCGGTCGAGCACAAGTGGTAGCTGTTGCTGCAGTTAGGCCCCAGACAAGGTAACACGGTATAGTGTCATTGATTTCCTTGCAGGTTCGTTATTGGTTGAAGGTCATCTGGGGTGTGTCCAACAAACCGCGAGACAAAAGAATCAGAACCATATATGTACATGTGGTTGAAGTTTAAACTTGCCCTCAAACGAATTCGCGCAAAATTTCCGGGTCTTTAGTTGCTGCGGACTGCATAGTGACTCTGGAGCATTGGAATGGCCTCTGTGAAGTGTTGGTTCATATATACTTGTAATGGGACTTCCTGTTACCTATTCTCATGTTCTTTTCTGCGTATCGGGAGTCCAATAACATGAGCATCGCTATCCAGGCGTAGCGGAGATTACTTTATTGCGAAAGACAAGTGACTACCGCACTTGGTGCCATGGCGACTTCCACCCCGCTTATTGTTCCCAAGACGTGAATCGGTTCCCGATAAGCGGGAAAGTGAATGAGAATAGCGCACCAGAAAGCTGGCAAACTCCGGCCCCCGCCGTATGTGTAGTTGCAGCAGTTTGTCGGCGTGCATACGTGGTGAAGATGAGCGGCCGGGTGAAGTCGACGACTTGCTTCCTGCGCGCGGTGACGTAGGTCCTGGTCAGCCCCACCTCAACGCTCCCATCCACCATCATCGCCATCATACCCGTCCAGTTGCCGTGCGCCGTCAGCGAGCCCACGCTCTGGCCTTCCACCCACACGTACTCGCTCCTACGCACAAGAAACACTCGCTTTGCCAGCGTACACGCACTGCGAAATGTTGTTGAGTTGCTGTTGAGGGATTTTGGCGTCTCTTAAAGACGAGGTATTGAAATCTGGTGAGGGTGAAATGAGGTGAGAATGGAGCAGCGGCCGGAAATATAAGGGCAGGGTAAACGGGATACATCCGAGAAAACCCGCCGACCAGCGGCATCGTCCAGCACGGTTCGCCCTGGTGGGAGGCGAGTAGTCTAACCGCTCATCCACCGCGGCCCCAAGAAGTTAAGTTTATTCACAATTTTTATATTCAAAGTGTTTCGCAAGCCAGCTAGGCATTTGACGTCTACAAAAGAGTAGAAACGAACCACAAATACGCAGTCACAAATGAAACACAGTTCAGGAAATAGTTCAGGGGCCTACCCTCAAAAGCTAAACCAAAGATACATATTGCCACGTCAAAAAGAAGCACAAAAATTATGGCTCGATTTCCAGCTTTCAAGATTCTCAACGTCTGACCAACCGCTATCGAAGGACCACCATAACGTAGGATTGAAGCTGCTGTAATGGTACAGACCTGCCCTGTTTACTATTGTGTGATGGTTACCCTGATATCAACATTTTAATTTTCATTCATTGTTTTATTGGAAAGACTAGGAGAAAAACGTCTGCAATTTTTTGACAGAACACAAGCAATTAATTCTGATTATACTTTACTTCATATGTTAATACAATAATTTAACTTTCACCTATGTTATGTATAAGATGTTTTTAAATTTAATATATAATTTTTCACTATGTCTGTAGGAACAACATATAAATAAGTTAGGTGACTTGTTAATCTAAATACTCTTCAGGATCATATGAAAATATTCTCTGTGTATTTTTTGTGCAGTTTAGTTTTGCAAGGAGTAATCATAAAAACGTGTGTTAATATGTGATAAGGAAATTACGCGATAGAACAATCGCTTTGAAGAGAAAGGAATGAGGAATTCCTTCTTCTGACATGGTGGTTCGTTACAAGCTACAATGAAGTAGAAAGCGGTTGTGTGAAAATATATATTTCACACGACAACCTGTGCTATGTGTGTGTGGGGGGGGGGGGGGATTACCGTACGAGGAGAGGCTCCACGACTTCTTCGGGAACTACAGCTGTTCGTTTGGAGTTGTGCGAGGAGATGACTTCAATATCTGCCGCTAAAGTTGTGTGACAGCTATCTCGGAACGACGCCCTGACTTCAAGTAAGATCTAATCTGGTTTTAATATTCTATCCACGCAGGATCTTACGTAAGACATGTTTTTTTTTTTTGTGAATATTTCATAACTGTTCATTATAATAGTGAAATTGTACCATATGTACTTTAATTTTCTACAAGTAGCTAATCTAGCTTCCGTCATAAAAACTAAGAAGTCTCGAAAAGACTCGTTGCATAAAATATACAAATATGTTAATGATTTTAAGTGTGAAGACAGTAACTGCAAAATTGTGCTTTTAACAGAAGTTCGCGAACTATCAGTAAAATCAATCAGTGCTCACGTAGTTCCTATTGCTGTCACACATTTTCAGACGTAATCATAATCAAACGATAGTAGAGTGAATACAGCACACTCTTTAATCAAATTACATTTCCTGATAGCAATTTTTCTGAGTAGTGTTTAAGTTTTTTTTTAATAGTAATATAAGTATTTTTTTTGATGATGTGTCAGGGTTCATTGTTGTGTCTTGTCTTGTTTTGTCTTTCTTTTTTCAATTAAAGTGTAATCTTGTGAAATGATAATCCTTTCTTTGTGCAGTGTAGAAACTATGTTTGAAAGGGTTATTTATTTTACACTGATAATATGTTAATGTGTGACGCCTCTCAACACACAACGATTCCGTACTTTTATTCAAATGAATTTACATGTAGTACATTTTTTAAACCAATCTTCATTATTTGTCTTTATCTGAGAATAAAGACTGGCGCCTGGACGAGGTAATTTTTACATTAGGAAAATAAGACATTTTCCTACCCACTTGTATAATTTAGTAATCTGTAGTAATTTCCCCTCCACAGCTGAGGTCAAAATAATATATTATTTTATTTCCTCAGCGAAGAACATACATTTTTGCAGATACAGTCAGGTGCATTTAGTAGTGCTGAATAACTGAAGTGCAAAATAACAAAATTATAAGTGAAAAATCAAAACGTTACAACATAAATCCTCATCGATCTTCGGGGGTGTAGGATATCAGAATTTTAAGCTTCTAACCGGGTTGTCTAGGAATGTATTCCTGGCCAGAGAATAAGGAAATATATAAAGAGTAAGATAAATTACAAGGAATAATTATTAAAAACTGTAACAGAAAGGTGCGATAAATGTACAAATCATGATGCATATATCTCAATAAATATCCAACAGATAGGTACCAATAATGAAGTAGGTTCTACAGGTTATGACGTGAAAACACAACTTTACAACACTCTTGCACACACACACACACACACACACACACACACACACACACACACACAAAACATACACACACTTTGATATATATATATATATATATATATATATATATATATATATATATATATATATATATATATATATATATATATATATAAGTTAATGTATTCAAGAACACGTAGTAAATATCCTCTAGTCCTCACGGCTTTTACAAAGCAAATTGTTTGCGTGTAGAGGGCACTGTGAGTGTAAGTATAAGCGCACCACTCGCCTGCACGGGTCTCCAGCCATTAGACCGTGTGTTTTTACTGCAGGTCGTCTGACAACAGGACGAGTACAGATGGCTGTGCGTTCCCAAAGTGGTCTGCAATGTCTGTAAGCCGATGACGAGCGTCAACTGAACAGCCAAATGACTTTGAGTGTGGCCATGTAGCGGGACTACGAGTAGGTGGCTGGACGTTCCACGGATTTACCACTCACCCGGTGCGTAACGTGTGAGTGGTCCCTCGGTGGTGGAGAAGATGGGTGACGGATGGTTCCTCCACAGCCGCCTAGCGCCACCAGTGCCATCTTGCTGCGCCAATTAGCGTCTAGACAGAAGGCTCGTTTAAGCCACCCTGCCTGAAAGAACAGCAACCGCACGTGCAATCAGAGGCACCACTCGTCAGTGGACGAATAATAAACACTATTTTGTTGGAGGTAGGTTTATGTCCTCGTGTTCCTCTGGCACGCTTACCCCTGGCACGTGCTCATCATCTTGAACGCCTCCGGTGATGTCGGGAGAGAGTGCGCTGGAGAGACGAATGAAGAGCAGTAGTGTTCAGAGATGAGAGTCGCTTTTGCCTTGTACAACGTGATGGTCATGTTCGCGTTCGTAGACGCCGAGTTTGAGCGAAACAATCCATCGTGCATTCGCACTCGGCCTACCGGACTCACGCCCAGGATTAAGGTATGGGAGGCCATAAGGTACAAATCCCGTTGACCTCTGGTACCTATTCATTCAAGAGGGCATGCCGAGTGCAGTGGCGGCTGGTGACTTTTGAAACTGGGAGGACTGTAGCGATCCTAACTCTTACCATTCCAAATATCATTTTTAAATAGGCACAGTGATAAATATATTGCGTACGACAGGCTTAAGTAACTATAGCTTATTTAGCTAAATACAAAAAATAAGTGTGGTTGTTTGAAGCAAAATGTATTATCGCCCGATTTGTAATGGTCAACATACTGTGGCCGCTGGTTCAGATCTAATCTCTACCACTGGCATGTATTTGTTTTAAGTTTGTTTAAGTTATATGCCTTCCAACCAGTACCTATATGGTGTTGTACATTATACAAGACGACGGGGGATAACATAATAATACCAATTCTACCACACTAATGATGATAATAACTTAAATATACTAAAGCAGATATTTTTAAAACCAAATACTAATTTATATAACCTACAGTACATACAAAATTCATGTCAAATTTTAATTAGAGGATGAAAGTGACATCTTAATTAATATATTTGTAAAAAAATCCATTCACCAACCTGTACGCGCTATCTAAATGACAATGTATATTCATCTTACCAAGCAATGAAAATTTTATGGCATTTTTATATGTTGCGAACATGATTTATGTCTTTTAACTTTGTCTCCCAAAAGTTTTAAATATTTTACCCCATTGACAGTCCACACAAGATCATTAGGTTTCATTAGCAAAAATAATTAAACAAAACAACACATTTTCAACTTCATACCCGCATAGCCAGTCCGTGAAATTGTATGCACTTACGTCTAATTTTCTCGTATACGAACAATTTACTACCTTGGCTTTGCTGTTGAATTATAATTAACTGTGGCCTTGCTGGTCCCAGATTCTGTAGCTCTAGTTTATTATCGTAATCGAAAATCTTTGTCGTAATAAAGTTTAAAATGTTACTCGCCGAATTAACAATTATTTACAAGTTTACACAACACGACATTAGCAATAATTTAACCTTGCTTCTGACCGATGCTCATAGCTCATCATTAACTAACAACAAACTTATTCAGAGTATTACACTCTATATTTGAAGCTCAGGTGAGTTTGAACAATATCTATAAATAAAAAATATTCGAAATAAATACAAGCATTACTAAGAAATGTGTTAACTTCAAAAGAGTGGAGCGTGAAAATGTGCTTACAAAATATGTAGTTTTGGTAGCTTTGTCAAGTTCCAGGAAACCATTTTTTTGTTTAAGCAGGGGCGCTCCCAGCTCTCTCCGATTTACAGCATGCGATGGGCTGAAAACGGCCGAGCCCCTGAAGTCTTCCCTCCCTCCCGTAGCACCCCTAGTCCTATGTTACGGTCATCTCTCTCTACTAGCTCTACCACTTCGGGGCAAAGAATCTGCCGCCCCAACACTCGACATTTCCAAAAAATTCTCTCGTGACAAGAGTCTCGTTCATCTCAAAAACATTGGCTGCGAAATAACCTCCATATTTGTATGCAGTATTATTTACTGAGTAGCAGATAAGTAGAGGTATGCGTTCTGAGATTTTATTAGGAGGGCTGCGCCCCGCAGCCCTACCTCAGCAGCCACCACTGGCCGAGTGCATCATACATCCGTGATTTTGTCAATCCTATCCTCCGATCATATCTCGACACACTGTAAGAACCAATCTTTTACCGCTATAACGCCCGTCCCCTTGTCGCCAGGGCCCATCACTTCAGGGTATCGTCCACAGTGCAATGTCACTGAGGAGATACTCCATGCCACTCCATGCACAGTATGTGATTTCGTCGCAGAGGAACTGGAATGTGTACTTGCCATTAGTGACCTTTGCTTATAACATTTCAAGGTAAAAGAGTACTGGTGTTACCCCATTTAGTTTTTCTGTATTTTATGCATATTCAATAGGTGACAAATCTGAAGTTCTGACTGGCCAAGGAATGGTGTCCACAATTTGTAGAGCATGTTGTACACCCGATATTTAGCCAACTGCTCGTTGTGAACAATATTTTTCGACTGTCAGCTGCCAACAGCGGACTGTACAACTAGTTTATTCAAAATTTCAACATTTCGCCAAAATATAATTGCACGTTATTTTCATTATGTTAAGTTGCCCTTCATAGGGCATACATTCCCGCAGTTGATTTCTTACACGTAAAACATCTAACAACGAACCTCTGCTGTTATCAAACTCTTGTGGCATTCTCAGTTGCTTATAATACTGCAGTTTTGCATGTAACGTAAACATGTTTTTCTCTCACTGCGTATTCCAAAACATTAATATTTATTCAAGCTTTCTAACAACTTGAAAATACGACCTGCCACATAAGCAAAATTTTTGGCTGTTTAACATATTGTTTCTACCTGTTTCATGTGTAACATATAATAAGTTAACCAACTGTTTCGTCGTAGTCAGTTACACCTTTTGGTAAATATAGCAATCGTAGAAATATAAACTTGAGGAAAAAAGTAGTCTAACGTGCGTTCATTCAAATTCACTAATCCCAAAGCTTTTTATTTTATTAACAGCTGGAGAATTAACGGTTTTCCATAATTCGTTTTCAACCATAGTGATGTCGTCTTTCTTGTGGGAGCAGATTACGCATTAACTAGGGGGATCAAGGTAGCTCAAGGATAAAGCACTCATCTACAAAATACTACTTTTATTAATTTACTAAACAATTATAACTAAGCCTCAAGTAGGCTCTTCGAACAGGTAGCAATTTCTACAAATATTCAATACGCAAGTCGTTCAATTCAATAATAGCTCAACAGGGCGCTGATGCCCCAAGTCAAGATTGGATTTGTTTTAATTTGAATCGGCTGCGCAATGCTTTAAAGAGCTTAGGCCGTCGCGAGTCCCGCGCCCTACAGTGCCTTACGTCGCCCTACCAGGGATTCAATATTTACCCAAGGTCTCGTCGCAGCAGCACAGCTCTCTCGACGACGGGCTCTCGTCGGGCGTCGATGGCGGACCTCGGGCTGCGGTCCTCTCGTCTGGGCGTCTCACGGGCAGCGCCTCCGGCGGCAGCAAGCAAGATGGCGCCCCGAGCCTCCAACGCCCTGAGCTTATATACAACCCATCTGACCTCATGCTCGATCCCCCGAGATCTGTTATTAAAAACAGAATTTCAGCTGGCCGAGGTCGCCCCGCGCCTCGCCGCAGCGCGACGCTGAGCTGCCCTCACAGGAGCTGGTCCCAGAAATAATTACTTTCATCTAATTTTCAGCTTCATTTAATTACATCAGTTATATTAAGCAGTCAGACACTGATGCCTATTTCCTCCGAAGTTCGTTATGTAACTGCTGCCGCTTTATCAGCTGGTAATAAAGATACTATATAATACAATTGGAAGCTATATATTCTTCCGTAGTATCTAAGAATAGAACTTTTGATAAAATTATAATTTCATTTGTCTTTTCTACGTCCTGTTCCAAACATTTCCACAACTACTATACAAAATGGGATTTTAACTTCGACCATTTAATCGGCAAAATCTGTTCAAAATACATTCTCGATAGAAGTGGATGGTGTTCCGTCTTTTGCGCAAATTTTAGCTGACAAGCATTTTGTTTTATAAAATATAGAATTACAACTTTCAAACAGGGTTCTAGTTTTGAACGTCAGACATCACAATTTGTTTATGTGTTTATGGCACAGTCATTAGAAATTTAATTCCTGACTTCTCAATAAATGTTCGTATCTCTGAGCAATTCAGTTTATTCCCATTGCCTAATACCTGTTTTACTACTCAGCGTTTTCAACGTCTGCCGAAACTGCTTCATGATCTTCAAATTATCTCTGGAACACAAGAAATGAAATATCGGGATCCACTCACGTAATATACCTTGACAGTAAGCAGACCTACGTATATCCTGTCAGATGAAACATTTTCCAGCAATTTTGTTAATAAAACTTGTTTCTAAACACAAGTATTTGGATTGTTCATATGATTCCCTGCTGTGGAAGGAATATTTTGACTTTTATTTTGTGTTGTTGATACAATATCTGAAGCCATACATGCGCCGTGTTAGCTTCTGATACCGCTCATACTTCTGCTGGAATTTTCTCGAACTAAATCACGCATAACTACGTAAAACAACGTGTTTGAAGACATTTATCCATTTGCACCAAAATCGTTACCGCATTTCCATTAAATCGAAACCAAACTTATAATGGGATTCGCCAGCATCATCACTTACATTCTGGTACGTATCACATAAGAAATACGATATTTTGCCGTTTTCCATTCACACATTGCACAATTGACGTTATTTTTATCTTCATACCGGTAGGGTTTGTTAATTATAAACACTTTAGACCAGTACAATTTTCATATGCCTAGAAGATATCCTTACGATCGGTATATGCAATTAGCGCTTTCATGGCTGGAATGATACCAAATTCTCATAGAAATTTAACTCTAGCTACTTCTTGTTTGATTCGCTCGAGCCATTTTCTGACACAGTTATGTGTTATAAGTTCCACCCCTGCCAGAGCGCAGTTTCATGCAAATCCCCCCCCCCCCCCCCACACCGCCCCAAACAAAACTTTTCACATTATATTTTTATTACTTTTTATACACTTTATGGTTTTTTTTTTGTTGAAAACCATATTGTATCGACAGACGAAATTGCACTATCGTATTTTTTATAATCTAATTTCCTTGAGATGCAACAGTTAGGTAATTATATTTACAGTATGATCTTTCCACTCGAACAGACTTTCATGCATAGCTGGAAAACAAAGTAAACACCGAGCAAAGTAAAAAGGTTCTGTTATAGTAAATTTGTTTTTGTTTTACGATAAATCTAGTTGTTTATCTCGCGAAATACTTCGAACGAGTCCCGAAATTATCGTCTGTTTCATTAGTGCACGTACTTGAAAAACTTGTCCGATGACACTGCAGACGATAACCATAATCTTGTTAGCACACTTATATAATATTTTCCCAGACATTTTCCGTAGTAAGGTAACACATAGTTAATCATGATGCTGATAAAGAAATATCTGTAGAGTTGTATCACTTTTCTATATGTACAATCTCCTTAAATTGTAACTTCCACAAAGTCTCCCTTTACATCTTTCAACACATAGCAATGTCAAAGAAGAAGTCCAAATTGATTTCGCCAATTCGCCAAGTTTTCCACACTCTCAAGCTTCAAAGACACTCTTTAGAATAGGTATCATTTTTTTGTTGCACGTATTTGAACTGGCAAAACACTGGGTCAATTTTATGAACGAAACAAGAAACACGAAATACATCCTAGTCGTATATACATTGGTTTTACCTTTTTATGGTTCACAACATACAAAATTTAACATTCTTTTTGGCCTGGCCTGTAACTTATCAAATTTCAATAAAAAAAAGATTAGAGAATAAAGTTATATTAGACCAAAAAGGGTAAAAGCTAGTATAAACATTAAAAAACAATATAACATAAACAGAATAAAACAAAAGCAATCGTCCAGTTCAAATATTTTTGTGTGTTATAAATGTATTTTTGTCGTAGCAAGGACGCCTCTTACGGTCAAAGAAAAAGGATTATATAGTAGATCAAAACTGTCCTATTTTTATTAAGAACATTTCAGAGACATTAACGAACGTTGGTGTGAGTTATTTTGTAACAATACCAGCCTATTCCCCGCCATCTGTTAGTTACTAGTGTAAACAAAGACACCAGCCGCTACCTACATAGTGAAAAAGCCGACATAGTTGTAGTTATAATACTTACTGTAGAAGACTAAAGAACGGCTGTCGCTGTGGCCAGCGCTACCCGAGCCATCGCTCACGTCAGAGGCTTGCAGCATCCGGAGGACGCTGTGAACCTGTGGCGTGAGACACTGTCGACCTCCGGGAGGCGCGAGCGGCGATATCGCGTTTTATAAAAAAAAACAAGTTACAATAAATTTATATAATTAAATTTAAAGTTAATTCTGCAACACTTGTTCGAATACGCAGGGGGCCCGGATTCGATACCAAGTCGATTCATTTCACTTAATAATTTTTTACAAAGTTACATCATATTGATAAGCGACGTGTTTATGTCCCATTTTTGTCATCCAGTACATATCGTTAAGTGATACTTGCTCCAGGGGTTTTTTAGGAGGAGGGAATAGGGTGCACTTGCACCCCTTATAACCTTGGAAATCGTGCCAATTCCAATTCAGTCCAATCTAGGAAAAAGCTAACAATTTACAATTGGCATAATATTATCTGCCAACCTCCTCATGGATACCTACATATATAAATGTTTGAACATTTTGATGTTTCTTATTAATACGGAAACATACACAGTTGTCACTAACGTAATACGTACTTACAGCATGAATGGTGTTACAAAATTATAAGAAAATTCTAGTGCCACATTCTGTAAGGAATTTTTGATCCACCCCAGTCTGGTTATGTTAGTTTATATATAAAGTATATATTGTTTATGCACACATTTTCTATGTGCGAGAATGGTTGTTATGGAACCATGAAAATCCAGTAACTACGCAGGACTGAATGTGCTCACGTTTAGGCAATGTATATATACCCGGCGTGTATACATACACCAGATTGGTGTATATGAGTACACACACACGCATATATATATATACACACCTGCTTGCAATTGCTTATATATATATATGTCTGCACACACACCCACATACAATTTCACCTGTATCCCTACACTCTGCAGGTTTACCAGGGATCTCAGTTACCGACTTTTATAGCGGTGAAAACTCTTGCTTGCGAATCTCAATAAGTAATCCAAATATTACAAAAAATTTGAATATTTATACAGAAAGTTTGTTAGAGGTATTAGTTTTTTTTACGAACATACGCCAAAAATGCTGAAATTGAACCAATACGTCTTATTCCTCGCCTCACATTATGGTTTGGTATAGTTGATTCACGATAACTTCGGCCTTTTCTGAAGCCCTGCTAAATATCTACTTTTGGTTACTGATTACGTATCCTTCCGCTACACGTAAACATAAACACTACCGTGTGACTTCTACTTTTATAACTGGCAAATGCGTTGGATGCTGTTTACAGCTGTTCAGAGAATGCTGTCATATTTCCTACGAATGTTTACAATTTAGACCTATGACAATATTTAGATCGGCTTTGTAACTATTTGTTACACACGATATAGAACGTTACACATAATACACTATTCATATTTAGCCACAACGGTGTTTATTACAACTGTGGCGGAAACAGCAATAGTATTTAACCTGTTGTTATTGATATGTGTTAGGTTACTTCGTTAAAAGGAGGGCCTTATTTGGAATAAAAATTAAAACGAAGCGACAACCAGTCCAACAAAACGACACAGTAATTCAAGCACGCAACTCGTGTCGCATATTTATTCTTTGAAACATTGACAAACGTAAAAGATAGTGGTGAACATGGGAACATATAGGCCTGCCGTAACGTTTATTCTGCTAATATTTACATGCATTGGTACTTACTGCTTTTTAGGTTTATTTCTATTATTTATTTTAATTTTTCTGGTTGGGCTTAGTATTTTATAGGGATTGTGGCAGACATACAAATCACAGAAAAGTAAGCTCGTTACACAACTGTGTTTCAAACACCTAGCGCAAAGGTACAACGTTGTAATAAATGAACAGACGAGGCTATAAATAGTTAACTTCGTCATAAAAATAGTTCACATTTAAAACAGCCTATTTACATATAACCATGCATGCACAACATTATTGAGCCTGATGACCGGTCATCAGATACCACTGTGTTGTTAGAAATATCACGGTGTACTGGCATGTTAGTAGAGCACGCGACCCACTTCTGGGACACAGGGCAAGAGACAAGTGGATGGGAGGACGGACGTAGTGCCATAAGATTATCCTAGCACCACACTGCTCCTCATTAGCTCCTCACTGCTCCTCATGCGCTCCTCACTGCTCCACACTTAAGACTTAACACCGCACTTAAGACTTAGCACTGCACTTAAGACTTAGCACCTCACTTACCACCACATAGCACCGAAATCTGCTCCTCCTCTTCCTCCTCATCTATCACACTTAGCTTCACCTGCTCCACCCCTTCACATACCTTCACCACCTCCCCTATGTGAGCTGTGTTGTGATAACTTCTGGAATTAATTGGGTCCCTGCTGCGAGGTTCCACTCTCTTCTCCTCAGATATGGTTAACACTCTCCTCACACCTCCTCCCCGCTGTCATATGATTGTTTAACATTCTGCCAACCCCCTCCCCTTTCATCCCATCCTTCCCAGCGAGGTAGACTGTGTTCAGTTCCAAACTTGACAACTAGGCAGTACTGCTGTAGCCATCGGTTGCCATCTTAGTTGTAGAGTTGACCACCAGGAGTACTGATGTCTCTTGATGCCGTCAATGCCTACTAGACGGTGCTAGTGTCGTTTGATTTCATCATCTGCTGCTAGGAGCGCTGATATCAGCTGGAGACTGAGGTGATGTTATACATGCTATATGCAGAAGTGTTATTGGTTAATAAAGTATAAAAATCTGTGGAGGTGTGCGGTTTCGATCCAACCACCATTGGGTTGGAAAATGTTAATTAATTTTTCACAAAACAAACATAACAGACGCCATCTTGAATTTTAGCAAAAAAAAGAAGCAGTTATTATTTTATTTTTTAAATTATTATATAATCACTCCAAGCATCAAATATAACACATCGCTTACCTTACAACAGCCCATTTTGCCTTATGCCCTTTCTGCCAAGGTAAATTATGCATTTAAGCCATTTTCTATATGTAGTCATAATATCCAAACTGCTGGAGTATAGGAAACAAATTCATAACATAGGCATCATACCCGAGATCCAACATGTTGGTAAGTTCATTTAGGTCCTAAACCCTTTCTGACAAGACCAAGTATGCATTTATGCCCTTTTATAAAAATAATCATAATTTCTAAACCATTGATGCTATGGTCATCAAATTCATAAGATAGACATCATATCCAACATACAACATAATGGTAATGTCATTTAGGCCCTAAGACATTTCTGCCAAGATCAATTATGCATTTAGCTCTTTTATAAATATAGTCAGAGTTTCCGAACCATTGATGCTAGGGTCATCAAATTCATAACATAGACAAAATAATGGTGCGTGCAATATGTGTATTCAAAGAACAAACCTTATTATAACACATGCCATAAATTTAATAAACCACCAAAAGAATGGGCACAACATTAAAACCTTGTATCATATTACAGCCGAATTCTATCCTACACAAAAAGATAACACTTGATTATGAATCCAGAAATCATGCATTTCCTCACAGTGCAAAGCCAACTTCAATACAATTCCAATGGTGATTCACAAACAAAAAAAATAGTTCTTAAGCCTTAAAAAGTGCTCACTTTATCGTGAACAGCCTATAATTTAACGCATAATTGAATTCTTTAACCTTGGATTATATCGGCATGTCCTCAGAGAAAGCTCTGGATACAGATGTGCAAGGCTGGGTGGCCCTGACAAGGATGTTAAATTTTCAGTGTTACAGGTCCCCTTGTCATAAGAGTTTAATGTGGAGCTCCACCCAAAAAATGTGTGTTTTATATTAGTTTTACAAATTTAAATGCCACTGAACCTTGTAAGCAACACCACATGCCGAAATAAGAAGAAAGCGATTTACCAAGATAGACAAACTTTTACAATTAAGTGCATATAGAAAAACAGCATGAAAATCGCTTGTTGCCCTCAAATGCTAATTACAAAGTAATACTTTATAGTTTCGGGCATCTCATTTTCGCTTATGTTTTGTATGTCATATAATACTTGACCATGTTGCTGTCTTTCTTACGTAATTAGATTATAGCAAAAAGTGAAAGAACAGTATGGAATTGCAAATGCATTTTCAATGGTGCATAGTTGGACAGGGAGGTATGTGATTATAAAGGAAACAGAATTATTATCCAGTACTTAGAAGATTCTTATATATATACATATATATATATATATCTAATGGTAGATATAAAATAACTAAATAAAATTACTTGGAAGTGGTAGGATGTCAATGAATGCAATATCTGTTTTCATACGTGTAGTAATGGGCCTCGCATTGAAAAAAATAATACGTAAACGTCCACGAACCTTAGTTCGCCGTTAGCTTGAAGCTAAAGTCAGTGTGTCGCATCCAGATACTCGCGTTTCTACTCACGTGAAGTTCAGCTCCTTTTCCAACAACTGCCACACTTCTCCGAAGTAACCACCGACAATCGTCGTTTTGTTTCCGACTGTGGCGAGTTGCGTGATTTCTTTCACCTGTTTCACAACAGAAAACATTTAATTTATTCTTTGTGACACAAACAATAATGTAAGAATAAACTATTCATATTTTTTTTGTAAACCTCTATCAAATTGTGAGTAGTCTAGTAAGTGGTGGCAAGTTACTACGCCATGGAGCATTTGTGACGTACACTGGTTGCCATAAAAATTTTGCACAGTAAGAAACTGCTGAATTTAGAGTAAGAGTTATCGGTGTGGTGGTCCAAAGAATAATAAGAAGTGTTTACGACGTCATGCCGTCAGGACAGTATTCCGCCCACCTGCGGCCCAGAAGACGGGTACTTTTGGTACCTCATCGGACCTCCCGTGCCTGGATATACGAGTCGATAGTATCGCGCATGGAATCAAATGGACGCCGTACCTTATCTGGAGGCATATTTATCCATCATTTCTTGAAAAACTATACTCCAAAACATGTACACTTCGAAGTGGTTGCAAAAATGTTCGACGGACAACAAATCCGGTGACCGAGCTAGCATCATGTTACTGTTAAAGTATCTCCTGGATACTCAGCCATGATAGGTAGCATGCGTAACAGTGGGGTTTCTTCAGGCTGTGTTCCAATTGGCACTTTCTGTTAACGAAATGCATCACGTGACTGAAAATGGAAATATTTTGATAATTTGCGTTTTGCGTTTTACCAACGTCGCAGCTCATAAATTACGTCATACAAATTGTAAAATCGCGGCCATGTTTGTTTTTCCGGCATTATATGTAAAATACGCATACGAAAAAAGTTATTTTCATAAAATACTGCATTTCACATTCGAAATATCTATTTAATTAAAATAATATGATGTACGATTCAAGAGAAAATTACGTAGATTTCTTAGCTAATGGAGGGTAAGTGTGCGCAGGAGGTTAAGTGAATTCCCAGCTTTTTCTTGTTTGGTTATACGTAAAACACGTGAAGCCTTCTGAGGGAGATCCTATTCTAATGATTCTGAACAACCATGTCTCTCATTATTCTCTTTGTGCCATTGCATTTTGTAGGAAAAACCACATAGTTTTCTCGACACTGCCGCCCTATGCAAGTCGCACGTTACAACCTCTGGACGAAGTAATCTTCGCGCCATCTGAGAAATAGCGAGGAGATTGAAAAATGTTTGTGTAGTCACCCAGGGAGAGCAGTCACGCAGATGGAAGTGTCTGGTTTATTCTGTAAGGCTTTTGAAAGAACGGCGACAGAAGTAAAAGCTGCAGCAGCTTTCACAGACACTGGTATTTACCATCTTAATCAAGGTGTTTTCTCAGAAGAGGATTTCCTGCCTGCTGAGCCTACACAGATAGAGTTGCCGGTAACTGAAGACATTGATTCGACACCAATACAACAAGCTGAAAATGCAGTTGAAATACATGCAGGAAAACCAAAGGTTGTTCAAGGTAAATTGAGCACTTTTGAAAGCCCTGCTTAAGATCTACTTGTCTGCACGTTATGTATTCTTCCACCATATGCAAAATTTACGTTGCCGTGGGCCACGTCACTTTATTCATGCTTCGGTCAAGCGAAACTGTGAACTTATTAAAAATGTAAATATTTTACACATTTGCTAATTCTTGCACGTATATAATTTAAAAAAACATTACATAAAGTAAATAATTTAAGTAATGACAAATGTTTACCTAACACTAGTTATTCATTGCTGAAGCATGGAACTACTTTCTTTCCATAATTGCCAACTTTACTACGCGCAAGACAGTCAGTGTGCCCTCTAAAACATACGCAGGTGAGGGCAGTGACATTTTTCTAGGGTTTATTTCAAAAGTGCTCACTTTACCGTGAACAGCCTACAGAAGAGAGTATTGAGCAGCCAAATGCAGAAGAGAATGTGGTTATTGAATGACACCGAAAAGAACTGCAGGTGAAAAATATTCCAAAAGTAAGTACTTCCAACTGTTCAAGTTACAGCAATGTATCCTTCACCAAAAGCCCAGAGACAATGTGAAAGTAAACGGGTCGGGCATAAATCTGAGATTTTAACACCACCGCCCTATAAAACAAACTCGTGGGGAAACAGAAATCTAAAGAAGAAGCAAAAAAGAAGGTAGGAAGCGCATAAAGTAAAGCTGAAGGGGCATTGGCCAAGATAAATCTTTAGCCGGCGAGGACAAAAAATGACAGATTTGGTAAACGCAAAGTCAGAAACTTCTGCAAAGAGAAAGTTGTCATTTAGCTGACGAATCGTGCGATGATAATGACTGGGCACAATGCTGCGACTGCGGCGAGTGGCGGCATGATGAGCTATGTTCGTCGTACGAAGGAAGCGGAGTGTTCATTTGTGATTATTGTTAACATTTAACATTGTTAAATATTTTTGACTAATTATCGAATCTGCAAGTCAAGCAATAGCACATGCAATTAGACTATCAAACTGTATAGAAACGATAATATATCAAGCGTGTAAAAAAAAGATAACATATGCGCAGTTACACGACACACTGCACACACTTGCCCGCATAGGTCGTGTAAGGGTGCGCATTTGCAATGTTTTGTATATCTGCATGGTAAAAAAACTGTTCAACATAGAATTATCTTCGCACACTTCCTTGAAATTATTCAATGTTTTCCTTATCGCCAAGCAGCAAGTGTGTGTGTGTGTGTGTGTGTGTATATATATATTATATATATACATACATATATATATATATATATGGATCATGATTATTTTAAAATATCAACTAAGTTCGCACAATTACACTCCGTTACTAATTATTGCTTAGTGTCAGTTTAACGTTTTCATCACTTTATTCTAATGCTATTAAATATTGTACAGTATTTTTATATAAATATATATATATTTTATGAAGATATGTATTTAATTTTCAAAACTCCCAAACTTTTTGATTTCAAATAAATTATTTTGCATTTACCTGGTACAAGCCGAGTCGTGTTGTGCATTGCAACCTGAACAGCTGACTGTCGGGGTATTCCAGTATTCCAGTTAAAACGTTACAAAATTCCAAATGCAAAGACAATAAACTAGAATCTAACTAGTTGTTATACGGCATCATTGTGGGGCCACGGTGGCTGATCGATTAGCGCACTCGTCTCCCACCAACGCGAACCGGGTTCAATCCGGATTTTCGTAAGTGGGAATCGTTCCGGACGATGCCATTGGTGGGTGGGTTTTCTCTGGGATCTCCCGTTTCCCCCGCCCCTTCATTCCGGCGCCGGCCCATATTCACTTCAATCACCCTCATCGACTCTCAAGAGCTCGCTGTTAAGAGACGCCCAAATCTCTTCACTTCACGGTATCATTGTACCGCTCTGTTCATCCAGTGAAACTAGTATCACTGCCATTGGCGAAATACGTATAGAAGAGATTTCCTCCCCAGACGATCGAGCAAGTGGTAGGGGACGTGTTCTGCTGATAAAGTGAGGCAAGGATTGTAGCACTTACCTGCGGTCCACTGCACTCTGGCTTGGTGGTCGTATGTACCCTAAGGAAAGCACGGGGTTGCGGTGGCTGAGCGGTTAGACTGCTCGACTCCCGGGTCTTTGAAAGTGAGAATCCTGACGAACGATGCCCCTGTTCGACGGGTTTTCTTGGGGATCGCCCGTTTCTTCCGCCCTTGCATTCTGGCGCTGCCCCATCCTCAACTCATTTCACCCTCATCGGAAATAAAGCTTAACTCTGTCCAAAAAAATACGACAAAGCGACAATGCACCGCATTTTTTGCGCACTCAGTTTAATAATATTTTCCACGAGAACTATTTACTGGTAGGAGTAGTAAGGCATAGAAGGTGCTGGGACAGGATTCCTGAGTGTGTCTCGCGGCTCTGTCCATAATCTTGGATTCGCTGCCAGAACAGAATCGCTTGTTGTTCTCTCAGAATCGCTCATTTTCACTCATAATCGCATGTTTAAATCCAAAATCACTTCAGAAATCAATTATTTTACGCAAAAATCGTTTGTTTTCCCCAAAAAAATCCACATTTTTTCCAGCTGCAAAAAAAGGACTTCCCAGAAAATCCCCCCCCCCCCTTTCCAGACAGGCAAGGTGGACTTGTGACCTAGGTGTACTTGGAGCCAGGAGAGCGGACCTTTGACTCCAAAAAACTAAAAAAATATTTTGTAAAATAAAAAATATTTTTATTATTAAAACATATAAAGGCGTAAGTATTAAGTGTTTTGTATCACCGGACTCGTGTTTTAAGGGCGCATACGATCGTGAGTTCATACCATCATTGTCTCGATTTTTCATGCTCTATCATTCCGTGTTGTCTCTCTTTCTATCTTGTCTCTCATTAGCTTTCTCTCTCTTTCTTGTCTCTCTATCATTTCATCTCTTTCCTTTCTCTCTTGTCTCTCGCATTCGTTAGACCAATTACTCACACTTATTCGACTAGCCAAATTTGCTCCACTCCACCATCTACATAGTTCCTTCATCGCCCGTTAGAGTGCGCGAATCACCAGCGTGTACATTTATTTATGAACTTAAGATGCAATTTTCCATACAGGAGAAGGTACATAAACATTATTGTAAAGTACATTCCAGGCAGGACTTTGTAAAACATATTCGATTTTCAATACAAAATTTTTTGAAAATCAATATTTTTTTTAAATATTTTTTTTTTATATTTTAATTTATTCAATTCGTTTTTTACTGTTGTACGAAAATTAAGTCGACTAGCCTTGTAACCACGCACATGCCGACAAGTCTACCAGGGCAGGCGTGCCAGCTGTGACATGCGTGTACAGCAGGCGACCAGCGTAAATGATCTCCGAGCCAAGTGCGTGCCACCAGTAACATAATTTCTGAAGTTATTTTTGTGTTAAAACATGCGATTCTGAGT
This sequence comes from Dryococelus australis, assembly GCA_029891345.1. NCBI lineage: Eukaryota > Metazoa > Arthropoda > Insecta > Phasmatodea > Phasmatidae > Dryococelus > Dryococelus australis. The sequence continues at coordinate 49,023,762 of CM056997.1, read as the reverse complement.
GGAAATGAGTGATTCGTAGAGATAAAAAAAAACTATTCTGAGATGGCAATCTGCGAATCCAAGATAGTGGACAGAGCCACGAGCCACATCCTGGAACCCTGTCCTGCACCTACTATGTCCCACTACTGGTAGACATTACCAACACACTTGTATTCAAACTGTTTTTATTCGTTTTAATTATAAATTAAATATAACAGTGAATTGATAAGATATATGTGAGATATTAATTTAACCAAAAATAAGGTATTTTTATATTAATAATGGTTTAAATGGTTTGTGATGCATAACATATTTAGGAAACAATAAACACAAAGATGAGATTATTTATCTGAGGTTTGATAAAACAGCATGAAGCTACCAGGGATGTATTATAGAGAGTAGGAGCATCGAAAAGGCGGGCAAGGGTGACATTTAACCCTCCCCCCTTTTCGTCCAGTTACACTAGGGGGCACCAGACACTTCGCAAGGGGCGAATTTTGTAGATGTAGATTAAAATTCATACTTTATCTATAGTTACTAAGAGTGTACATAGGTAATAATACTAAATAGTAATGTGCGGTTTAAGTGGAGTGGAGAGTGGAGAGATTTGGACGTCTCGCAACAGCTAGGTCTTGAGAGCCGATGTTGGTGAAATGAAGTGAGTATGGAGCAGCGCCGGAATGAAAGGGCGGAAGAAACAGGAGATCCCTGAGAAAACCCGCCGATCGGCACGATTCCCTCGTGTGAAAATCTGGGAGTGACCCACCGCGAATCATGGTTCGTTTTGGCGTGAGGTGAGTAGTCTGATAACTTCACCACCAAGGCATCTTATATTGGTGTAAGTATTTTGTGTCAAAATATAATAATAGGAAGCAATGTGTGTGTGTGTGTGTGTGTGTGTGTGTGTGTGTGTGTGTGTGTGTGTGTGTGTAAATGCAGCCATAACAGATTAAAAAACAAAGTTATGGGTAGGGCCACATTTAGCGGTAGCAAAGGCGCCAAATTTCGTATAAGACCTTGCTTTCCCACCTCCACCCGGCTCCTTAAGGTTGAAGTAAAGCAACTACCTATGGAGCGCAACACCTGACTGTACAACGTGAAGATCTCATAAAAAATTAGTACAGACACCATAATAATTGACATAAAAGTACGTTTAGTGATGTACATGAAAGAAGAATGTATATATTTTGCAACATTATAAAATATTTTACGAAAATATTCTTATAAATGTAAGATTTTAATCGATCGGTAGAGTCCGCATTTTTAACTAAATTTAAGCGCATTTCCGTTTTGGATGTTTCGGAAAGCAAAATTTACAAGAAAATCTTCTTCAAGAAAGATCGACATCATATTTTCTTTGATCATGTGTAATAAAATCATAGTAATAATGTATAATACCAATTTTATAATTAACTTTATTCATGTCACTTTCAGCCGTACATGTTTGTGACAAATGGACACACATAAAATAAATTATAACAATTATATCCTAGATTATTATTACACTTTTGCTACACACAATCATAGTAGACATTATGACGATATTCCACGACGAAGATTTTCTTGTAAATTCTGCTTTCTGAAGCATCCAGATTTGAAATATGCTTAAATTGTGTTAAAAATACAGACTGTGTTTAACCGATAATTGTTTAACATTTAAAAAGTATATTTTAGTAAAATATTTTATGACGATGCAAAGTATATACATTCTTCTTTCATATACAGCACAAATCGCACTTTTTTGACTAATTTGTTGGTGTCCGTACAGCAGTTTTTATGAGTTGTTCACGTTGTATAGTCGGGTGCAGTGCTCCATAGGCAGTTGCTTCACTTCGACCTGAACCGAGAATGACAAGAAAGCAGAGCGAATTCCGTGCGTGAGACTCACGTCGAGCACGGCCGTCTTAATGGTGACGCCCTGGAAGTCGGTCTTGTGGCGGCTCACGTGGCGACCCAGCCGCAGCTGCCGAGCCCCGGGTGTCCACGTGCCGTAGGGTTCGGCGACAAGCGGCCGGTCCGCCGTCACCCTGGACACCCGCCTCAGCTTGACCTTCGTGCGGCTCGCCCGCGCCACCAGCAGCTCGCTGCTGAACGGGATGGCCACGCCGTCCAAGAACTCGTCGAGCGCCACCTGGTGCAGCAGCCACAGCCACGTGACGCGCTGCTTCCCGCTCGTCTCCAAGATCTGAGCAAACCGAGGAGCAGACGACAACAGAGTCGCAACTCAACGGTAAAACGACAGAACTTTATCTTATTCGTTCGTTGGCCGAAGTCAGCCCGAAGTAGGTTCAACGGCACAACGGCAGTGTCTACGTTATAACGCAGAGTAAACTAATAATGTTCACTTTGCTATGTTGGCAGTCAAGCCAGTGGCGGTGGAGCGTAATGAGAGTGACTGAAGAGATTTGGGCGGCTCTTAACCGCGAGGTCTTGAGAGCTGATGAGGGTCACTGATGTGAATATGGAGCGCCGCCGGAATGAAGGGGCGGGGGAAATGGGAGATCCCCGAGAAAACCCGCCGACCAGCGGCATCGTCCGGCACGATTGCCACTTGCGAAAATCCGGTGACCCGGACGGGTGGCAGGCGAGCGTACTAATCGCTCAGCCACCGCGGTCCCTGGGGGGAGGAGGGAGATCAAGGGGATACATCTCCCCCTTTTAATGTTAAAAAATCTCTGCCTTCTGCCACTACGTTGTTATTTTTTTCTACGTCTGTCAAAAAATGCTCATTGTTTTTTTCCACGTCTGGAAAATGTTTTTTTTTTCTGTCTGGTTGCTTTCATTTTTTATTTCATGCATGAGCCAATCAAGGTATTTTCAAGCATGTGCGCAGAGAGAGAGAAAATATATCCCTGGAACTAATTTGTTTGTTGTTTCTCTGCTGACTTCTGTTGCGTACTGCGGCTTTTATTGACAGTGTTTGTTTCCCATACTACGTCGTAGAGTAAACTGACCGGGATTTTTAAACGGTATATGAGAAGAAAAAAAACTTAAATTACTGTGTTTGTGACAAGTGATGGTGTTAATGCTGTCAGAACCAAAAGACAATATGCAACCGCAAGTAAATATACTATTGAACCAGAGGTCGAGGTGTTGTGTTTGTGCAAAAGCAACACTACAATACCACATGCTGCGCATGAACCTACGGCGACTGCTCATGTAAACTGCATTTCCTTGTTTGGGAAAAGAAGATTATATGAAGATGAAAAAGCGCAGGTAGGCCTAATTCAAAATTCGTGGGCGCCACCAAAAAAGTATACGTTCCCCTTAATTGACAGGTACAAAAATAAAAAAGTGAAGCTGATATTTCAATATCAGTTGCTGGAGGAGTTTGATTGGCTATCCTATTCAGAGAATTATAGAGCGTATTTTTGTAAATATTGTGTTGTATTTGCTGAGACGGGATAGATAGGCAGTAAAGTTTAAGGCCAGTTGGTAAAGTCGAAATTCAACAATTGGAAGTAGGCCAAGGAAATTTTCAGGCAGCATTCTGAAAACATGTACCATACGGAAAGTGTATCAAAATCGTTGGACTTTTTGAACTTTGTTAAAGACAGATCCCACTCTATTATAAACAAAATCGATAAAGATATGGAAGAATAAATTAAAAAAAAAATAATAATAATTTGAACCTATTATTGAGTGCATAATTTTATATGGCAGACAAGAAATATCGCTACGTGGCCATGTGATAGTGGTAAGATTGATGTGGGAGACATTGGCGACAGAAGTGGCAGTAACAAAATTAAGGAAACTTTCGTGCCGTCATAAAATATAGAACTACTGGGAACAATGACTTAGGCTCAATGTTGGGAGGCTGTGGTACAGGTGTAGGAGAGAGTAGAAAATGCCCAAGTCCTGCAATACAAAATGAGATTATTGAGTGCTGCAATCAGATTATTTTGAATAAAGCGGTTTTTAAAAGCAATGGCACTATGTGATTCTCTGTTTTGTCAGACGAAAAAACAGACACATCAAATTTAGAGCAAGTTGCTATTTGCGTGAAATATCTGAACAGTAGTTGAGAGATAAAAGAAGACTTCCTGCAGTTTTTCGAAACCAACTCTTTGAAGGGATTAATTCAGTGTAGTATAGATTGTGAACATATATTTGGCCAGGGATACGACGGTGCAGGTAACATGTCAGATAAATATAATGGTGTAAAATCTATCATCAAGAAAATATATCCTAAAGCTATTTATGTGCATTGTGCTGCACATTTCCTTAATTTGGCAATCACAAAATCAAGTTAAATTCAAGCAGTGAGAAACTGTCTTGGAACTGTGGAAAACATTTACGACATTTTTATCAATTCTAAGTGAAAGACAATATTATCAAAAGTAATTGAAAACAGTGATGTCTTCCCAAGTGCACGATCTCTGAAGAGACTTTATGCTACGAGATGGAGACTCAAGTATGACGCAGTATATTATTTCATTGAGTTGTTAGAATATATGCTCGAAGCTTTAGAAGAGACTTGCAGATAATGACACAACATCAACTGATGCATTAGTTTTAATCAATGCAATGGACTTTTAATTTTTTGTATCATGATTTTTAATTAATTAAGTGTTTGTATATGGGCTGCCACTATGTAGGCAGTTCCATAAAGAATCCTTGGACTTGAAAGTAGCTGTTACGATTGCCGAAGAGGCTGTCATAAAAATAAAAAGTATCAGAGGCCATTCAGAACACGATTTCAAGGTTGTATGTAAACAAGCGAAGTCAGTGGCAAACTCTCTGGGAGTAGAGGAGTAGGTGAAAATAATTTAAAAGTTTCAAAAATAAGACAAATATTATTACAAGTACATTAGAAGATTACTAAAGACTGGCTATTTTTATCCCTTATATTGATTACTTTATTAGTCAGCTAGAATAAAGGTTTGTTTGCAAGTGTTTGATAATTTTACGTGTCTCCTTGAAAGTGGTACGATAGAAAATGAGAGAACAATGTATGAGCATTTAACATAATTTTATGCACCAATACACTTAAACGTCGATATTTAAAATTCTCCAGGGAAAAAAATCTTTCGGGCCTCCTCCCCAACTTTATACACCACCATCCTCCCTCCCCCCAGTTTAAAATCGTTCCTACGCCTCTGAGTCAAGCTCTTGAGTTGGCTAGCCTGCTATTTATTTATTTATTTAACACTAGCCTAAGATTTCTGGGGAAAATGATTAATTGTGTCGTTCATCTTCCGATATTCATACCACAAACACATTTAAGATTCACAAGAATATTAATTACGTAGATGAAATACTATATTATAAAAGGATTAGATATTTTCAGACTGGAATTTTTTAACATCTAGTTTTGTCGTTATTCTGTGTCCGTGTTTTTTGCCGCGACTGAGGAAGTGCGAGACCAGGAAATTTACAGTAGGCAGACATTGACTTGACGTATATGTTGAGATGACAATTTGCGGAGGACTCTGTCTGCCCGAGAGTCCAGTGCTTGACCTCCGCGAGTCGTGTAGTTTCGCAGGAGCGATGTGGTCCAGCCTATTGCGAAGCGAGTGTTCCTGGATCTACCGGCCATGGGGCCCCGGGTTCACCGGCAGGGGTCTTGTAATTCAGCAGTCGTGGGTACGCGGGAACATGCGCGAGTTCGAGTTGAAGGGGAGTCTCTGACCAGGCACCAGCCAGTGCGGACGCTTGGGAGCTAGTTTTAAGTCCGGAGATAGTTTGAACCTAGGCTGGCCTTTCGAGCTAGCCTAGGGCGCGGTTAATTAAGTGCGGGTTTGAGGAGTGTGCTGCAGAACGCGAAGGAGTCGGCGCTGGCGCGGAAATTACGACATCACAGTGTAGTGATTAGTCCAACGTGTGGTCGGTCCAGCACTGGAGTGGACTCCTTCTCGATGATCAAGAGGAGGGGCGTGTGAGGTCAGCGTGGGACTAGAAAACTGAGACGTAGTAGCTGGTAAATTAAAAATTAAGGTAGAACTCCCTAGGGTAGCCGAACTCTGCAAGTTTAAGGTGTTTAGTTGTTTCTATAGGGGCTCCATGCTGACAACAGCTCTCACGTTAGTGATACTCAGATATGTGATACTCGTATTAGTAATACTCAACTATTAAATTCATTTTTCTGGCCGCAGAAAGAGATAATAAGTGTTTGAGATGTATAATTTATTAATCTGAAAATTATAGTCAGTGAGTTACAGTGTGATATTCTAAGCCTGAAATAATTAAATAGCTGAATTTTACATTATTTTATGGTTTTAGACATCCCTCCTGAGCATGAGTTTATTTTTGAAAGGTAGAATGACGACTTTTAACCAATCAGCTCCCATGAAAACCTCGCGTAAGAAAGTAAAGTGAATGAAATTATGAATGTGCCAAGAGAGCAGTACAAAGTAGCATATGTGTTACGAAGTGGGTTGCAGATATGAAAATGATTAGGGGGAAGCAGCCTGCATTCGTGAAAGTATGCAATTGGATTTCAATACCCAAGATGTAAGATTACAGAACCCAGACTTCGGGTATCTTCGATAAGGATTCGTTTTCCGTATTCGAGATGACAAGACCTGGAGCAAACAGCCGGGATTTCGCGTAACAGAATCCATCCTCCATATTGGATTACATCACAGCTGATGGTCGCCATCTTGGTCATGCACGGTCGCCGTCTTGGATGACCTTTCATCGTTTTATTACGTCGCTGCCACCTTGTACGCCCCTTGTCCCAGCTCTCTTTTTTCTGTCTGATGGTTACCATGAAAGAACCACCCAAGTTAAATATATGCTGGAATAAATTCCATATAACTAAATTGTGTATGTATGGCCCATTACATGCCATACAAGTTTTAGAAGAATAATATAGAGGATACCGTGGTCTCCCCGTAGATAGTGTAGATAGGTAGATAGTGATTAATATCTGGTCGACAGCGGACATAAATATTGTCATGCTCCTGCAACACTAAATGGTGTTAAAGAAATAAATATTAATACTATAAATATATAAAATGCGAGGATCGTTTCATATCAAAAATGGTTAAATTCTTGAATAAATAACTTTTGACTGTAGACGTATTATTACATTATGTCATGTTTTGAGGCCAGCGGAAGAAATTGATAAGAAGTAAAGGCACGTAAAATAAAATAAAAAATTACCCCGACTTGGCTCCCAGAAGGAGGACCGCCACCGACTCCTGATATGATCGTCACCCTAGCCCCTTTGAAATTCGCCGACTGCGTAGATTACAAACGGAGCAAGTTGCTGACGTAGGAAAGAGGAAGGAATTGGCCACGGCAGATTTGTAGTAAGGAACAATCCCAGCATTCGCCTGGATCAAGTTATTTCTGGGGGAAACTATGGGAAGCCGAAACCAGGATGGCCGGACCGGGGTCTGAACTCGGGCCCTCCCGAGTGTGAGTCCAAAGGCTTGCCGCTGCATCACCTCACTTGGTTGTGGTGCGAAGGACACGGCTGTATTGTGGCTCCCACTCCCCCGACTTCGTTACGCCAGGCGTAATTTCATCTCGCTCGATTAATTCTTCAAGCAAGTCGATCTACCACGGTAGGCAAGCCTTTTATGCTAAGAGCATGAGAGCCGTGTGTCCTTGTTCCTCTTCTCCAGTTAGCAAAAATACATCAAACCATTTTGCGTCGTTACAATCTTCAATAAACTTCTTATACGTTAATTATTAATGATATTTTTATACCCATAATTAGCATGGAAAACTTACCAAACATCACTATGCAAATATAGAAATGCTACTAACAAAGTTGAGAGCTTCAGAACACATTTGACTCTTTCCTGAACAAATTCACGAAATTTATATACCATTTATGAAAAAAAAAACACTAATATTGCTTTCTTGATGTGAGTATACAATATTAAGGTAAATGTGCGAACAATTTCTTAGAGTGTACGTTAAGCTCCTAGTTTGTGGTAGACATTGTGGCTTTCTTCCAACCAGGAGATTGTAGTGTTCGACTTTCCACTTCAGGTATGACATTTCTTCCTGTAGTTTATTATTATAAGTCTTAAGCCCGCTCGGAAACCGTCCCACTTGTAGCCTTCCGAGCATTCAAAGGACAACACCAAAAACGCAAGTTTCTACATCCTAGAAGCATTCAATTAGATTTCAGTTTGATCTGAAATCGCTTTTGGTAGCTGTGCTTATCAGCGCCATTAGGAGCTTCGGTATTACACACGGCACAGAAACTTTGTAATTAAATGAGGCACTGGTATAGGCTATTCACGGTAAAGTGACCACTTTTGAAAGCTCTCTCATTTGGAATAATAGTCAATAAATATATTTTATTGTAGCCTTAGATGTTAAATTAAGAGTGCAGTGGGATCTACACCATGTGTTAATTACTTACATGGCAGTATTTCTTTAAAAAGTTAGTTAAAGGATAGAATATCACTGAACTAAAGAAGTAACTAGGTCCTCAAAAGTGCTCACTTTACCGCAAATAGCCTATATAGAAAGCCACAAGAGGTGCTTCACTGACGTGCAAGGCCACTGGTGCTTAAGACTATAATATACCAAACTTACCTTGTTACAGTGTCGTTCAAACTTTTCTTCTACATTCCTCTCAACCTCTGAAGACAGTGAACACAGTGTGATTTCATATGTACGTTGATCACTATAATAATTACTTTAACAATTGCCAACTAATACAGACCATGCATTTATTGCCTGCAAAAAAAAACAAACTGATAACTGTACAAAGGGGTACATCATTGAAATAAAGTTAAATAGTGCTTGTTTTATAATAAACGAATGCACTCGCTTTATAACAATAACGTCACTTTTATCATTTATAGCCAGTTATTAAATGCAAAATTTACTCTACGTAACTATACAATCAAAGTAGTAAAAAAAGTTAGACATCCCTTTGATTATTAAAAAATTATTTGCCGAATTTCTTAAAGTCCTTTGCAAATATGTTCAAATAAATTATTCTCAGCGATCGTAGAGCATCCTGGTAACAAATTTTCAAAGCATGTTTTTTTTTTTTTTTTTCATTATATCGTTCGCTGAACCTACTGAACCCGTCATAAATAGTTTAAAATCTGGTTTCCCAAAAATATAAAGCTATTGCACTAGTAAAGAAAATACTGCAGAGGAGAGTTTTCCATACAATAGAAGGATTCGGGATTTTTCTTTTGTTTATCTTTTCGTGATAGGAATAATTTTAAAATTAACATTTACGTCACCTTGTTATCTACGTGTGTGTGTATATATATATATATATATATATATATATATATATATATATATATATATATATATATATATATATATATATATATATATATGTGTGTGTGTGTGTGTGTGTGTGTGTGTGTGTGTGTGTGTGTGTGTGTGTGTGTGTGTGTGTGTGTGTAAGAACTTTTAATAATTCGAATTTGAACACGGTTTGCTAAATGATTGACTTCAATCATTTATTAAACGTTTTACTTAGGTTACTTTAATGTAGTTTGGCATACTCTGGAAGATTTAAGTCAACAAAAATAACATTTACTTAAAATATCTACAAAGTACGATTAGTGTTTTTTTTATATATAAAAATCTGCTGATCTCGAAAAACTAAATTAAACAGGTGTTTATCCATCCCTTACACAAGTAATGGAAAAATTAAAATTTCCCTTGATGTGTACTTGTAAAGAATATTACTGTTTAAAAGTGTTATTTCACCAAGATATGGATTAAATATTCGCATCATAAATTTTTCAGACAGATTCGTACTAGGGAATTTTCCTTCAGAACATACACTGAGCGATGTTTCCCGGATTAAATATGTATATACGGATATTACAAACCTATAGCTACTTTATAGTGGTAGAGACATATGTAAATGGTCGGCCTTAATTTTACTGTGGGAGGTACTGTACTGGACATCTTTTTCTCAAAGAAAGAATACTAAAAATAAACTGGCTTATCACAACTTACTTACGAATAAAGAATGCCGCACGTTATACAAGCAAAATGTTCCAACATGCCAATAAAAGAACACAAGATCCTGAATTTTCTCACCTTTCGTAAACAATTTTTCTTTATCTTATCCCCTGGCAATATCACGTATAACGTTTTGTCCTTTACTGTTCGAACAGTCTTGTTAATCCAGGATATACTTTGCATGCTCATTAGTGTTGTAGGTAGGTTTGTCGCAGATGTCGCCTTTATTATCAATGGAAATCCTATAACACAGAATGCGTAATGAGCTTTTATTAAGAGTTAAGTTTCTAATAATTTTCATCTTACTAAAATGATTCATGAAATAAAATAAAAGTAGAATGATATAGCCGAGTCGGAGTCAAAGGTTTAGGGGATCGGAGAGTCGAAGCTGTTCATGCTCTGTCATTCCAGTCCCCCAGCGGCCATTTTTCCCTCTACATTTTCCATTTTCCCTCAAAATTTCCCCTTTCCTCTCAAAATGTCTCGTTTTGTCCCTTTTCAATTTTTTCCCTCATAAAAGCATCAATCCCCCCAGTTGGAAAAGAAAATCCCCCAAAAGACACTTTTCGATCCATCGAAAGAATTTGGGGGGATCATTTTCGAGGGAAAAGGAGTGGCAGCCATGTTGATTTTATATGCATAGGATATGCCAAATCGATAATCAGGATCCGGAATCTGAGCCAGAGCCGACCATCAACAATCTTGGTTCTATCAGTCATCTTAACCGCCAAATTGGATCCAGGTGACCTTGACTCTATGACATTGAATGACCTTGAACCCAAAAATATTAGAAAAATTCCCAAAAATTATAAAAATATTATTTAACAATTTTATAAAAATGTATAAAAAAATTATTTTAAAAATATTGTCTAAATTTTATTTTTAGAAATTTTATTTCTGGAGGTTCCCCCCAGCACCATGTCAAGCAGGCGATTGACCCTCCTCCGATCAATCACATTGTCTTAACATTCCTCTCTCTTGCCAATGTTTCTCATTGGTTAATTAGTCGGCAGGCCTCTACCCCTCTCACACATACTCATTCTGCCATCTTGGATTTTTTTTCGTTTGTCATTTGTTTATATATTGCTGGAGGCCATCATCTCGGATTTCATGTTTTCATTTTTGACACCTGGGTGGCGCTATTTTGTCGATTCTACCACCAGGCGAGCTGGCGATTCAGCCACCAGGTAGCAGGCATATTTGTTTGTGTTCTTCAATGTATAGGTTGTGTTGTCTGCGCCCTCCATACTACATTCTATTTTCAATGCTTAGGTAGTGCTTATTTCTCGATTATGCATCCTGCTATCGGCCTGTACCGAATTTTTACATTGGCCATTCCTGCAAAGTACGTAAAATGTCATATTTTTTGTTTGTTTTGTTGTTCGACATAAGCATTTTTATTAGAAATAGTGTTATATAAAGTGGAGGTTTTTTTTTAAAATAAATAAAACACAAAATATTTTTTTAAAACTAATCTTATTTGGCAATGCACAAAATTAGAAAACATATACACAGGTATATTGATTGCAATCTCTTTTGTTCACTGCTCGATGTCCGCATCATCGACCCAGGAATTGTAGCACGCTGGAAAACTGCACCACTTGACATAAGACCGTCGGTTATGATGTTTCAGCACCTTCTTAATCAAATACACATCTGGAAACTTTGAAGGTAGGATCTTCTCTATGTAGAAACCACCATGGATGGGAACTTTATTCAGGTCCTCGAAATGTATAGTAGCAGCATCATCGGATCGTTTGTGTTAGCCAACATTTCGAATTATTCTTCTATCAGCATCACAAATTTCATTGTGTTTTGGTCCGAGACAACCTCCGTCTTCGTCTTTGTCAAGATGCATCTTGAGGCTACTTTGCCCGAATTTCGAAATGCTGTAACTCATTCTCGACGGTCGGCGATGAACTGATCGAATCCCATTGGTATCTCTCATTAGCAGCCAGACCTAAATTATCTTCAAAAATCTGTATTTCACTTTCCAACACAAAGCACACAGGCTCTTGGAATCTGATAGCATCATGTCTGTATTTACGTGATCTTTGTAAACATGCCGCAAATTCATATCGTCCATGCGAAACAGTACCAACATGTTTCCATTGTCGTGGAGCAGCGGTTTGGGTATGAGCAAATAAGTCTGGTCGAAGTATATGCAGTCCACCTTCACGTGCCATCCCATGCTAAAGTACTCTTGAATAAAATTTTGTTTTTCGCAGGCAATGTCATCAAAGACAAATATCTAGTTTTCCAATGCTTTGCTAGGAGGCATGATGGCTTTATTATCACTGTAAGGGAAATAACCCACACCACCTTCGTTCTGCAGTACTTATGCCAGTTGTTGGTATTTTGGTTGCTGGAGCGATTTTCAATATAGGCACATGTTTTTGAAAAGAAGACCGTGTTCTTCCTCCAGCAGGCTCAGTAGTACGTATGTTTTCCCATAATTTAAAGATCGTATGATGATTCACCTCACTGTATTCGGAAAGAGGATTCCATGTTGTAATTTGTGGGAGATATCTTGATTTTCAGTATGAATGCATATGGGTAGAGTAACATCAAGTTTTGTAATATATGTTACCACTACTATCCTGCAGAGCATGCAGAGATGAATACAGAGCGTGCAGAGCTGAATGCAGAGAATATGGAGCCGATTGCGGAGCGTGCAGAGCCAATAGCAGAGTGTGTGAAGCTGATTGCAGAGTGTGTGGAGCTGAATGCAGAGAGTGTGGAGTGGATTGCAGAGCATGCAGAGCCAATTGTAGAAAGTGTGGAGTCTATTGCGGAGTGTGCAAAGCTGAGTGCAGAGCTAAATGCGGACCATGCGAAGCCTGCACAAAATCAATGCTGCAAATTTTAGAATGTCTCTTTAAAATATCACTCTGAGTAAACTGCCTCAGCTAGTGTTTGCATTAAAAAGTCACATGACATGGACTGCATTCCTGAGCCTTTAAGCCCGTTTACCACGATGCCATCCAGGAGTCGTCGCGACTACTCTGTAGCATGTGGGGGCGCTGTAGCCGAAGCCACCGTCCCGTGTGTGTGCACGAATGCAGTTAATGCGACGTAGTGCAGTGTTCAGTATTTTTTATTATTTTCTTCAGGGTGAATGTATTGCGTTCTTTTAATATTAGAGTCAGAGAGTGCAACGAATGATGTCGCCTATGTGGACAGTGCACGTGTCTTTGTAATATTTTCAGGGTTCATGTTTGCAATGTTTATGTTGTGTCAAGGGTATTTCAATGTGTATGTATTTTTATTAAAGTTGAAAGTGTGCCATGATGACGTCCGTGCGATTCTGCGCACGTGTGTTTGTTTTGGTTTGTTTGTTTGTGTTTCATCCAGTGTATATATTATGTGTATTTTTATTATTATTAATGTTATTGTTCCCCTATGTCTCCCATTTAACACACACATAAGTATGAGGAAAATTGTCTCAATTTGTGTATTTTTTAATTGTGAAAGGTTTTGTGTCAGTGTACTTGTATGTGCTTTGTGTTAATAGTGATGTAGATCACATGTCATAACGACCGGCGCGCCAAGAGCACCACATATAAAACATGCTTAGTAGTGACACTCGTAAAATGAAAAAGATTCGATATTCCAAGCAAGAATATTATTTATAAATTTATAACACGTTAATTACGTGACTGAAAATCACGGGAACAGAGAAAACCAAACATAACCTAAAAGACAGTATCACAATACTGGCCATTACTGGCAATAATGGAATGTCGGCTCGCAGAGCCAACTGGTGCATGTGTTGCAGCGACCGCACGGGCGATAATTTTAAAAGTGGAATTAAACTTTTCATGTATGTTTTTCAGGGTTATGTCTAGTGTCAAAATGTTTTATTATTCTTATTCATTTATTTCGTATCGGTCAACTATGGACCACGTCATTTCAACCATCTCCTTTTTGAGCTTTGATGTTTGCCCAGTACTCCTGCATTCGTTCACGGTGCTGTTCCTTTCTCTTCTGCATCCATGCCTTTCCTGTTTTTAGCTTCGGCTTTTCCTGGAAACCCTGGCATGCTTGAAGTTTCTTCCTGAGTGGGACACGTTCCTTGATGTCATTATTGGTGATCCCCACTTCTTCGTGATCTCTAGTCACCTCAGTGAACCAGGCCCCTTTGGTTTTCTTCTTCTGAAAGTAGGTTATGATGTGGTTGCTCAATCTTGCCATGCTCATTCGCATCATGTGTCCATAAAAGGTAATCCTTCTTTCCCAGATGGTGTTGGTTATCTTCTCCAAATGGGTATAGGGCTCATATATTCCCCATTTTCTTTGATGGGACCCAAAATTTTTCTCAAATTCTTTCTTTCTTTGGCCTCCAGTATTTCGATCAGGCCTTTTTTGTTCATCTTGAGGCATTCCGAAGCGTACAAGACCTCTGGACGAATAACACTGCAATAGTGCCTTAGCTTTAAATTGAACGATAAAATGTTTTATTATTAATTTTATTTATTCTAAAAATACTAGTTAAGAGAGGGGAGAGCTACGGCACCCAGAAATTGCTTTCAAACAGACCTATAGAAGTGAGATTAGAGTGCCTTGTGTGTAAGTAGGTTGAACTGAGATTTGTTTTCTGAATTATTTTTTAAACTAAGTTGTTGTATATAATATAAGAGTTTTATAGTATTCTCATTTAATCAGCCACATGGCTAGTTGTTTTCATTAATTTTTCATTTACTTTTTAACTTTTCACGACTCACATGACATGTCGGCGGCAGGTCGCTGCCAATGAGAGGTTCTCGCGCCCACGCCAAGTTAGTCTTGATCCTGGCTCGGCGTGAGGTGGCCGCCGTGTCGCGAGGCTCCGGGCATTTCACGTTTTTATCCTAATTAGTGTCAATTTCTGGGGCTTAATGTAATTTACTGAAATCTCTTGTCTTTGCTCGCCTAGAGCCAGCGCCACCTTCACACCCCAGCTGTCTTTTACGTGGCTGGGATAACTTTTACTTCACTGTAAGTCATGTAGGCATACTGCCTTTTTAATCAATATAAGAGCTCGCCTCGCTCTAATGGCGAATAATGAATGCAAGTGCTCCTTGTGGAAATCATATTAAATATAACCATGTGACAGATAATTCGGTATGTCTTATTTAACTCGGCCGCTTTTCGACTGCGTAATAAAAGACAAACCTAAAAGTGTCTTGATTTACTAATGGCATTGGGAGGCCACAACAGCCCACTTTATCCGTGTGTAATGGTGCCTGGATGAGGCCGACAACCCCCACTAGACAAGGCAATAATGGATTTAGCTCTACGTCAAATTTCACCAACTTGGATTGTGAGCACAGTAACTGCTTGGTTGCCCTTCTCGTCCGTCAGTGGGGGACTACCAGGAAGGCCACATGGGCCGTCGGCCATCATGACCTCAGATTAACTCTCATACTTTCTCTAGCACTGGTGCCAATACCCGGAATTTTATGAAACTTTCAGGCTTTTCGCTTAACCTTTCCCTGGAGTTGTTTGCCCCACCCTCGCACACTCAAAGTTAAAGTTTTCACTCTGCATGTCGTTATTTAATGTCGTAAACTCCACGAAGCTGTAAATGCTTTACAGAAGCAGCAACAAAGAAGATTCATCGTTAGCATTTTACAGCCGTTCTGTTACAAATCTAGAATGATACTAAAATTAAAATGTATAAAATGAGAGTATTTATTCTTTTCTTGCTCAGTTCCCCATGATGCCTCGAAGAGGTAAGGCCATACCTTGAAGCAGGATCGTCGATACGCTGATCAACAATCTACCATTCGAGCTGCAAATTGCAAATTCCCGAATACAAGTTCTGTGGGTCAGGATCTAAGCTAACTAAAATGTTGTTAAGCTGCAACACAGGCATCAATGTACTGGACGAGGCATGCAAGAAGCCCGATATAGTTTATTCCCTAAATAAATATCTGGAAACCCAACACCAGGAAGGCAAGATACTTGAACAAAAGGCCGACGAAATAAGAAAATCATCAGACACCGGACTAGGAGAAAAAATTGCTGTCTGGGGTGTATCCAATGTGATGAAGGTCAACGTAAAGATGGGAATAGGAGATAAGAGCATGACAATTGAATAGGTTAAAATGGGAACAGGTACAGAAAGCAAGAGAAAGGCACAAGTGCAACAAAAAGTAGTGAAAAGGGGAAAAAAAGCATACAAGGTTAAGAAAACATCTGCCGGCTGATTTTTTCCATTGCTTTTGCCTGCACTCGGGGCCCTCGGGGGCCTAATTGGAGTCACGAGTAGTATCGTCTGAGCGATGAACATAGCATCGAACGAATGGAAGTAGTTATCCGAGGCACAAACACACGATGCAAATATGGAAGCTATCGCCATTGGTAAAAAAGAGTCAAGACCTCTACCTAAATCCATACCAGTAGGAGGCAGGAGTGTTCAAAAGTGACACAGCAGTAAGAGGCGCTAATGAAATCTCTACCGAAAAAACCACTTACAAATGAGGATTTTGAACTTTTTGTGCCCAAATTGAAAATACCACATATCAGGAGTGTGTTAATGAGAGATGTGCCCGTAAACCCAAGAGACACTAATGTACAATAATTAATATGGACATGGCAGCTGAGCCTGGTATGCACTGGGTAGCTTATGTAAAATAGGGCAAACATGCAGACTATTATGACAGTCTTGGGATTTTGCATCCTCTATCCGAACTCCGGCGATACCTGAAAGGAACGAAGCTGACATACAACTAGGAGATTGAGCAGATGCCTAACTGTGGAACTTTGGATATTTGAACCTTTGCTTCCTCGTTCACTCGTACAAGTAATTGTATGAAATGGCTATACATTGTTAGGAAACCATCAGTTATGTAGATAGTGCTTACATTGATGGATCGTAGTTCAGAGCTGCATGCGGTACAATTTGTGCCACTCGATCTGGAGGGGGAACAGTGCATAGGCCTTGTCGATTTTCAAACCTACAATGCAATACCGAACATCAATTTTAAAAAACTGCAAGCTGTACCACGTAAATGAGGTCATATTTCCGATGAGGTGTCGCTGCCCATAGGTTTTTATGAAATAGACGATATTGCAAGTTACATTGAAGATTCTCTACCCTCCAACACAGAATACGAACTAAGTGGGAATCCCGATACTCTGAAAAGTGTTATCATGCAGCGAAGATTACGACTTTACAAAACAGGATACTATCGGACTGATGCTCGGGTTCGAGCCATATATCTACGTAACTTGCAAAACACGCGAGTCGTCGCCGCCCGTAAACATCTTGCCAGTCAATGTGATATGAATAAACTGAAATTTAGCGAGTGGCACACACCTCAATGGCAGGTAGAGCAATGTGCTGCACGAATTTTGTTCTATGGTCCCTCCAGGTTTTAAACTGACCGTAGCACTGCAAATCATCATTTACATTCCAGTCGTCGCGAAGAGAACACACGAAATGGTTGTGAAAGTCGACGACCAACACAGTGAGTTAGTGAACTTTCGAAATGAACGAATCACCCTATGCTGCATTTGAGAAAATGGGAATAAAATTTATGGCGACCAGAAGCAATAAAATAAAGTGCTGTGCAAAACCTGCAATCAGTGAGCTGCAGATCTTCGAGAAGTTAACATGTGCTAGGGAGATTTTCCTATGCAGTCTTGGCTTCAAAGTCAGGCATCATGGAAGAATACCTAAACATCGAAAAGCCAGTCGATCTTGAAGACAGCATAACGAAGGTAGAATTTCGTGCGTACCATCCTTTCCTGATCGGACCATACACACTGTCATCGGAAGTTCGGATAATGGTCAACACCAAGATATCAGCACTCTTTCTTGGCAGTCTTTCCTGCGAATTAAGGGGACTCTGAGAAAGAAGATGGAAACAACCTGGCATAGACGAAAATAACGAGCAATGGGATTCTTCACATGATTGATCGCATCACATATTTTCTCAATGTTGTCGAGGTGGACCAGTCGCAGGATATGGGCATAACTTCGATGATCAAAATTTACCTTTCGCTCATGCCGAATGAACTGTTCTTATATACCCTGGAGGCAAGTTCGAAGTGTGCATCCTACCCCCACGATATTGGGATTTGCTGAAGACTACAAACGAATAATCTTCAATTGAAGCAGGAACTGGTACCGATCCTAGCCAATATGCATGTGGACACCATTGTGGGTTAGGGAGAAAACCTGGATACAACAGAACTAAAACTACGGTCTATCGAATGGATGCTGCCTCATGTGCAGTTGAGTACTGCTGAATGAATAAAGATGCTAGAGAATGTGGAAGATGGCAAAAGCATCGATGTGGCTTTCAGGTCGTGGAGTCTAAAGCTATACCGCGGATTGCCAGCAAGACAGCACATCAACTGGATGGTGAATTCCACCTTTGCTTCTGAGAAACCGAGGTACATTATCGTTGGGCCACGGACTGGAAGACAGCACAATGTGAGAGTGAGCCATTCGCAGTTCGACACATGCCAAATAGAAAATGTGAAAATATTTTTAAACAACGAAAGCTATCCATACACCAACATGAACATGGACTTTGAAAATGGCCGGAACCTCCTGGTATATCAAATAAATACTCAATTCCAAAATGCATATTATGGATGTCCCCAACCCACGATATTGAGCTTTGATACTTTCAAGAGTTCGGCCCCGCTCGTGTTATTCGATATGAGTAAGCAGGACGAGCGTATTACCTCCAATGTAATAGACTGCAGGATCAAATTCACGACACATGAAAATATACCTGCAAACATGTACACATTCTGCCTGACACTTCACGACCGACTTGTATCGTACAGTTGCCAAGATAAGACCACCAAAATACCTTCGTGAGCACAGCTGGGAATATATAAGTATAAAAGATTACACACTAGAACTGTTCATTCGTCTTTGAACATCCCAGCTTCAAGGTTCTGGAAGGTGCTGAAACAGCATAATGGACGATCGTATGTCAAGTGGTGGGGTTTCCTTGCCCTCTATAATTCCTGGGTCGACGATGCAGACATCGAGTGGTGAACACAGATGATTTCAATTAATAAACCTGTGTATATGTGTTTTCTCATTTTGTACATTACCAAATAAAATTAGTTTTTAAAAAATATCTTGTGTTTTATTTATTTTGAAAACCCTTCACTTTATATAAAAATTATTTTTAACTAAATACTTATTTCGAATACCACAACAAAAAGCAATAAATATGACAGTTTATGTACTTTGAAGGAATTGTAATTGTCACAATACGGTACAGGCCGATAACAGGTGGCATAATCGAAAAATAAGCACTACCTAAACATTGATAATAAAATCCCGTATGGAAGCCACCGACAGGACAACCTATGTATAGAAAAACATAAACAAATATGGCTGCCACCTGGCTAAATCGCCAGCTCACCTGGTAGGATAATTGAGAGAATAGTGCCACCTAGATGTTGAAAATTAAAACATGAAATCCAAGATGGCGGCCTCCAGCAACGTATAAACAAATGACAAACGAAAAATCCGAAATGGCAGAATGAGTAAGGGCGTGGGGGGGGGGGGGGTGGAGGCCTGCCGATTAATTAACCAATGAGAAACACTGGTTAATTAAGACAATGTGATTGATTGAAGGAGTGTCAGTCATCAGCTTGATGTTGTGCGGGTGGGGGGAAGACCCCTGGAAATGTAAAATTTAAATTTACATTTTCGGTATTTTTATAAAATATTTAAGTATTTTTTATACATTTTAAAAATTAATTTTTGGGAAATTTTATAATTTTTTGGGTTCAAAGTCATTTAATGTCACGAGGTCAAGGTCATGTGGATCCAATATGGTGGCTAACATGACTGACAGAACTAAGATGGCTGATCGTCGGCACCGGCTCTGATCCCAGATCCTGTGTATCGATTTGGCATACCATATGCCAATAAAACGAAAATGGCCACCGCTGCTCTACGCTCGAAAACGATCCCCCTAAATCCTGTCTTTCGGTTGATCGTTGTTGCAACTGTAGGAATCGGTGCTATTATGAAGGAAAGGGGGAAATTTTGATGTAAATTTAGTCGATTTTGAGGGAAAATAGTTGATTTTGAAGGTAAAAGGGAAATTTTGAGGGAAAATGGCCCGGGGGGGGGGGGCAGAATTACACATCATGGAGAGCTCCGATGCTCCGATCGCTCAGCTCCTTGAACCCGACTCGGCTATATCTTTGTACTAATAAATTAACATAGTTTTGCAACACGATATTAGTAATATGCATTACTTGCAGATAACAATCTCGTGACAATTGAAAACCTCTACAATATAAATATAAACCTCAACATTTATTTCATAATTTTTTAAAATATTTGTTTAACATAAAATTATGTGTGGCTTATAACAAAGTATTTATTAATATACAATCTATTTTGTATGGTGAAAACCTTTATTACAAGCATCATATATGCCGACACACCCACTTTCGTCGGCGATTTTGTAAGATGACACCTTTCGAACAAATAAACTTCTCATGTATCTCGGGAAACACTCAACCGATTCCCACCAGATTTTGTGAAGAAGTTGTAGTGTGGTTGGCTATACTAATTTTTTTTTTAAGTGCGCCAGACTTTTATTTTCATAATGGTGACTGTAATAACACTGTAGCTTTGTGTGTTATATCTGCGAAACTATGTAACCGATTTCAACTTAATTTTTTCATCGAATGTGTCAATGCATAACCTATTTGTCCTCCATTTATGAAGATTGGCACATCAAAAAGTGGAGGTTTTATGCCATATCTCGGAACCAATTAATCGATCCCTACCAAATTTTACATGCAAGTAGTGCTGCAGTGGGGTAGGAAAACTAACAGGTATTAGGTGCGGCAGGCATTTCCTTAATGGCGTTAATATAAATTATTTAGGTTAATATATTATGTCTATTAAACAATTCGACAAAACTTACCTAAAATTTGTACACTAACAGTATTCATTTGAAGCATTATTTATGACTGTATAAATCCTCTTTTACTGGACTTTTTGCAAAATAGTACTAGTTGCAATATTAGACATTTTGCCAGATTTCCGGAACAATTTATCTAATTTCCACCCAATTTTGCACACCATTAGTGTTTCAGAAGGCCATGTAAACTTACACGATTTAAGTGTGGTCAGACATTTGTTTTCAAAATGGTGGCCATATAAACATTTTGATAAATTTTCCATTACTATTAATCAATTTCACCAAATTCAACCAATCTTATAATGCTAACAGTATCGATTAGAAGCATTGTATACAGAACCCCTTTTTTTTTTGGCAAATTCGTATGATAGCACCAAATATGAAAAATAAAATTGTTATGGTATATATTAGGAACCACCCAAACGATATCCACCAAATTCTTCACACAAATAGCACTATGGTAGACCACGCAAACTTACGTGTTTTAAGTGGCGCAGACACTTATTTTCAAAATGACGGCCCTGTAAATATTTCAGGTTAGTAAACCGTGTCATCCAAAACCTTACTTTGATTATATTCTAACTTGATGCTCCGAATCCTACCTTAATGCAGTTTATTGCACAATAGCTCTTGGTACTAGGTTTTATGGGTTTGAATTCCGGGTAATGCGCGTCTTTTATTTGTAATTTTCTCACAACTGTTGCACGTGTTTGTGGTTTAATATCTAGCGATATTGCTTTAAACGAGACATCAAAGCCTACATATTTCATAAAAAATTGTTTGCGTCCTCAGTAAAGTAGGCATATTAGTTATATCAGTAACTTCTTGTTAAGTTTATAGTCACTGGGGTCAATTTTTAGACATTTGCAATCTTTCCCAATGTTTTAAAAATTTTACGTCACTGGGGTTAAGGTCAAGGTCGCCCATGTCCAAAGTGGTGGTTAGGGTTAGTAATATAATTTGTTTCTAGTTTTTTTTAAATTTTTTCGATTTGTCGAGTTTTTTTCTCGATTTTTGGGTTTAACATCACTGGGCTCTCGGTTAAGGTCACCCACATTCGACATGGAGGTTGTGGGTCAAAAATGTAAACAAACATGGACGCCCCATGCCGACGAGCATGACTTAAATAAGTAAATAAATACATACACTCGCAATTATGCTACCGCCCGGTGGCGAGCTCTCTCATCTCTCCTTCATTCACCCAACTCCTCATCCACTCTCTTCCTGAACTTACCAACCCCTCTCACAGACACCAATTCCTCCCTCAACATATTCCAATCCCTCATAGAGCTCACAAGCATGGACTGCATACCCCGCTCCTTTCTCCCTCGCCCTCTGAAGATTTTCACTGTTGTGTCCTCTTCCTCTAAATACCCCCTTACTTAGCTTGTAGTGTAGCCTCCCCATTCTCCCTCTTCATTTACCACAATATACATCCTGACTAGCCGTTCAACTTTCCTCTTGTCCTTCAACGAGCTCCACCCCATTTCTTTCATCATCACTGATGGCCTATAATTCCCTTCTTCCTCATCATCCTGCCCCTGCCTTCTCCACCTACCCTTCGCCCATCTTGCTGCCCTTCTCTGCACCTTTTTCAGCTCTCGCACCTCCACCTCTACGTACGGGTCACATACAGCTGCAGCATATTCTAACATTGGCTGTACCATGGTGCCATATGCCTTCTCCTTCACCTCACAGCTGATTCCCTTCAGTACCCTTCCCAACATATCTAGAGCCCTTCTTCCTTTTGAAACCACCCTCTCTATATGACTTTTTTTTCATCTGAGGTCTGCCTGAAGTGCAATCCCTAGATACTTATATTCTGCTGCTTCTTCTGTCTCTTGTCGCTCCCATCTGTACATGTCCCTGCTTATCGCCTTCTTCTTTGTAAACCTCACTACCTTAGTTTTCTTACATTTATCTTAATTTCATTTTCCCTGGTCCGCAATCATATCTTATCAATGTCCGCCTGCAAATTTCCGCCCCCCTCCCCCACATTCAGCATACACAACACAATCGTCTGCAAAAAATCTGATTTTTCCTCCAATCCCCAAACCCATGTCATTTACCGTTATGGTAAATAACAAAGAACCCAGCATGCTTCCCTGTGGTACCCCTGACGTAACCTCCCCTTCCTCCGATATTGCCTCCCCCACTTTCATCCTCTGCCTTCGCCCCCTGAGGAAGCCCCTATCCATTCCACTACCCTCCTGTCAGGTATCAGCTCCTCCAATGTCCTCATCAATGTCCCATGCGGCACCTTATCAAATTCCTTTTCAAAATCTATGTAGCAGGCATCCAACTGCTTCCTCTCATCAACTACCTGCACCAGATCCTCTAATAACCCAGCCAGCTGAGTCTGACATGAGTATCCCCTTCTGAAACCATGTTGGGACTCCTCCAACCAATTCCTATTGTTCATAACCCTCGCCACATACTGCACCACCAGCCTCTCCATTACTTTTCCCGTACGATGTGAGACTCGCCAGTCTGTAGCTACCAGGCCTCCCCTATCCTCTCCCTGCTTGGGTATAGGTACCACCATCGCATCCTTCCAACCTTGTGGTAACTTACCCTCTCCTAAGGACTTGTTAAATAGCACCTCTAAATATTTCGCCAACTTTCTCCCACCTGACTTTAGTGCAGCGTTTACTATCCCATCTAGTCGCCCTGCCTTACTGCTCTTCAACCCACTAATTACCTTTTCTATCTCCCACTCCCTCATCTTAAACTTACTAAATACCCCCCGAACACTATTTGCCCTCCTATTCCATTCCTCCTTTGCCTTAAACACTAACATGCACTGGCATTGCAGCATCTCCGATTTTTCTCGGTCATTTGTCGCATACCTACCATCCCTTCCATTTAGCAGAGGGATCCCTTCCTCTTCTCCCCTTAAATTCCTAACATACCTAAACAATTCCCCCATTTCTTGCCTTTTCCTTCTTCCACCATGTTCCCCAGAAATACATTCTTTGCCTGTTTGATCTTCCTTTCAAGCTCCCTACCCTTCGGTTTCATTATTTCTTTAGATCTTATCATCCCTTCATTTCTCCTCTTGGCATGTAATTTTCTACATTTCCTCTTCATTTTTAAAATCTCCTGTCCATAATATGGCGGATCTCCCCCAGTCCGTAACCTGTTCTTTGGCTCAAATTTCTCCAACATAAACTCCTCTAAACTCCTTCCATAATTTTTCCACACTTTCCTCCATAAACAATTTTTCAAACTTATCTCTCAGGAAGATTTATTCCCCCTTCTTGTCTCCTCTCCCATACTGCCACAACAACCTTTCAGACGTTTGCTCTTCCCTCATCCTGCCAATCCCAATTTCCACAACCAGTATATAATGGTCGCCTATACCATCCAATACTATTGCACCAACTACAGCATTCCCAGATCTTACCAACACCACATCCAGCACTGACCCAACACCCTCATCATTCCATCTCGTAGGTGTTTCTACTATCTGTACTAATCCTCTGTTGACTAACTGTGCTACCATTCTCTGCATCATTCTATCCGTTCCTTCTGCACCCTCCATCAATTTAACTTCTGACATATTCAAATCCCCTGCTACAAAAACCCACAGCCTGTCCTTCAGTATATCGACCCTCTCCTTGATCATCTCTATTGCATACCATCTGGTGATATATATGCTACCAGCAAAGTAATCTTCCTATTAATACCACAACTTAATTTAATTTCCATCAACTCGACATCCTCACTAACCCATTCTATCTCCCATTTCAGACCTATTCTTACACACACCATTATTCCTCCTACTCTCCCATCTCTGTATCTTCTGAAGATGGTGAATTATCCTGCCTATGTTCAATGTCCATCACTTCCTCAGACATCCAAGTCTCCACAGCTACCACTATATCTACCCCATATCCTTCAACCTTTCCCCAGATGCCCTCCAGCTTGTTGTACACACTCCTACAGTTTACCACCATTATTCTTATACTAATACTCTTATTTACACTCCTACATTGCTTACCCCCTTTATCCAGCCCTGTGGCCTCATCAATGATATCCTCTCCATTTCTCTCCACTTCTGTTTACTTGCTTCTCACTGATTGTTATTTCAACAATTGCTGCTTGTCCCTGACCCTCTCCATGCAGCCATCTACTTCCCTACCTAGCAGGTCACCTAGAATCCACTTTACCTGCTCTGTCAGGTGAACCTGGTCGCTCCCTGCACTTTCCCAGTCTACCCATTTCCTACTATAAATGTAGCCCCCAAATCCCTACATACCCTCTCATAAACCTCACCCACAGCCACTGCCTTCCTGTAGGATAATTCTTTCCTAACCAGCACGCCACTAACTACTGCCCTAGCTCTTGGGAACTTCTCCCGCAGTTTCCTCATCAATCCCCTGAGGTCCCGCTCTATCTCCTGCCCCAACTCCTTTCAAGCCAGGTAATTTCCAGCTTCATGGATTTAACCAACCTTTTCCACCCTCCTAGCTCTCGTACCACTAACCCTTTCCTCCAAATCCCTGATATATGCACCCCCAAACACTGCTTTATACATAATTTTCTTCCTGACTTCCATAAACTCCACCCCTTTTGCAATAGAGCTTTCTAGAAAAACTATCTCTGGCTCATTTCCTACAACCATTTCCTGCTTTGTGACTCTTCTACCCACATGCCTCTCTTTCTCTACTTCATCTCTTACCTGATCCCTGTTTCCAGCCTCCTGCAGCACCCTTGTTTCCTTCCTTTTGACCAGCCCTCCTCTTTCCCTTCTGGCCGTGAACTGTCCACTTTGTCCTGTTTACTGGTCTTTGCTAATCCCACACCTACAACCCTCAGCATACTGCTTCCTGCCTTCCACCACTGTCTGATCCCTGCTTTCTGTTTCCCGTTCATATATTCCTGATTGCTTCCTGCCTACTATTATCACCTTATACCTTGCTACTATTTCTTGCTCTTCTAACCTTATTTGCTGCCTTGTGTCTCCTACTGTCTTTTCCCTTTCTACTGCCTCCAGCTCCTCTGTCCTCCTCCTTAATCTTACCACCTCAATCTCTGCCTCCCTTCTCCTTTGCCTTTCCTCCTGCAGTTCCTTCTGCAGCCCTACTTGCATTCTGCCTAACTCTTCCTCCCTTCTTAGCTTTTCCACCTGTGGACTGGCTTACATTTTCCTTAGCGCCCCCTTTACATCTGCTAACTCCTCCTCTAACTTATCCACCCTTTTTTCTACTCTAATCTTACCCATATAATTCCTGACCTTTTCCTCTGTCATCTCAATTGTATGCATAATTTCCCTATATTTCCTGCTCATCAATTCTACCATCTCCCCTTTCCACCTCTCCTCCTTAGCCACTTCCATCATTGTCACTGGCATATCCTCTACAAAGCTTCCCCTCAGCATATCCTGAATCTATTTTCCGCCTTCTCCACTTATTTGAATTTCCTTTTCTACAGTTAATTTGTTTCCTACCACCGCCACTAAACACTTTCCCTCAGCACATCCCTCACACCTCCACTCATGCTCCTGTAGTGATCCCTGAACCTCCCTGAACCCTATACAGTCTGCATGGTACCAGTCCCACACTGGTCGCACTGCACACCATTATCTAACTTTCTCCACGCCTTTTCATATCCCCTGCACTTGCATCTCCCTGCCATTTTTTTAACCAGATGATTTAACTGACTTAGAAACTACCCTTCGTCATAAAATACACCAAATACTTATGTATACACACACTTATTCTAACTAGCCTAATTTACACTATACACCACTTATCGTCGTATAAGAACAAAGGCCTCGGTCACGTGCACTGGTGCACACAATCAAACACACTGCACCCTCCTTATAACTAATTACCACATAAAACACTAATCTTAACTCTAATTATACCTCAAACTACTACTCTATCTATATTTAAACCTACTGCTAGTCCTAATTGCATGCCAAAAACCTTAGGCCTAAATACGGAACGACACAACCTCTAGCTCGTCTGCGGCGGCCATCTTAACACCTCCACTTGTGATGTCAACCACGATGGCAGGCGAATTTGAAATCCAAATCCTGATTTTTTTTAATTCTGAGACCCTTTTTTCAATATATTTTTTAATTAATCAGAATATTGAAGGACTGGTTGAAAGATTGGGAGAATGATCGAAAGATTGGACGAAATATCGATTGGAAGATTGTAGGATTGATGGAAAGATTGTGTTGATTGATCGAAAGGCTGATGGAAATGTTGCAAGATTGATGGAAAGACTTATTAAATGATTGAAATGTTGATGGAAAGCTTGGAAGATTGAAGTAGTAGAGAAATGGTGGTTATGGCCAACAGCATCTAGTGTAGGATGGCAGAATTCGGCCGCCGCCATACATAACCATCCACCAACTTTGACCCATATGAATTTGACCTTGATCCCAAAATTATACTTATACCTACATAACAGTTGAAACAATTAATAATTTATTCTGATATCGTGCAAGATATGTTCCCATCGCCTATTGTAAAAGCTGGAGTAAGACGGGCTTAATCAATGTCTGCACCCAACCTGTTGACGTAGTGGGGAAATAAGTTTTCAAGCAAAACACAAAGGGGAAAACAAACGTCAGACAAGTATTGTACTTGCTCTCCTAACCTACAAAACTGTTCATACTTTTCACACAACACATGTGAACTCAAAGATTTCATTCAGAGATAGCAGAGCGAAAAATACAAAAAAAAAAAAATTAAAAATACAATACGCAGCTGCCCTTAAGGGCCAGCATAGTGCACAACTTGACTTTTATTAGTTTCTTTTGATTTTTACATTTTTTTCTCGGTTTTACGTTTTCAAGGTTATTGGGGTCTAGATCAAGGTCACCAGCATCCAACATTAGTGCCGGACTTAGTAATGTAATATGTTCTTAAATTTTTATTAGATTCCTTAGATTTTTACCATATTTTTTTTTTTTTTAGTTCGGGTTCATTGAAATCAATGTTTAGGTCGTCAATAACCAACATGAGGGTCAGAGTCATCAATTTAAGTTTCCTTCGATTTTTAAGATTAATTTTTCGATATTTTTGCAGTTTTTCTTAACTTCTTATGATTGGAATGTGGGTAGGAAGGGTTACGGGTTGATGGTTAGGGTGATGGGGTGCGAGCGGGGTCAGAGTGGGGTATCATTATATGTTCCTCGATTTTTAGAACCAACGTTTTTTTAGATTTCTGCACATTTTCTCAATTTTGTAATGACTGGGTGATGTTGGGGGGTGAGGTGAGGATGGTGGGATGAGCAAGGAGTAGGATACTATTACATGTTCTTCGATTTTCCAGAATTTTTTAATTATCTTTTGCGATTTTTTAGAATAATTGCTAAGGGACAGGAGGAAGGGGGTGAGGCAAGGGTGAAGAAGGGTATAGTGGAGGGGAGGGGTATAATTATAGTGGTTTGGATGTGGTAGGTGCAGGTAGGTGGTCGGGAGAGGGGCTCATGTCTGCTGATTCCTCCCAGTCCGCTGGACCTGGCTTGGGGTCACGAATCCTCCTCTACTGCTCTGAAGATTAAGTGACACATTCTGCTAAGAGCCTCTAATCCTCTTGCTCGCCTGAAGGTTTTTCCGATCTTGCTTCGAGGAGCTTCGAATACGCTTTCCTCATTTGGAATTTTTTTTTTTTGGTGAAAAAGTCATTCTTTGGTAAATAATTTCGGAAATGATTTTTGGGATGAAACAGGCCCTTTTGTCGATAATATGGCCGTCCCATGCCACCAGCCATGACCTCCACCTGTGACATCTCCACAGGCGAATCTTAAATCCTGATGCATGAAACCTGCACCAGAATGAACATTTTATATCTACGAGCATGTCAAAACTAACAAAAGAAATTATATTGTGTTATCGCCCAAAGCCACACCGTTTTCGTGGAACTCAAGAAGAAAATTTCGAGATTATCAAGAGATTGCGCCTGGCAGATGGCAACACTTGGTGTGGGCGGGTGGTACTTGGCAGGCGTACGTTAACAGGCTTCAGCAGAACACACTTTGGGGGTCTCCAAATTATGTAAGCTGGAGAGGTTTGTGTGAAACAAACGAAGTTTCAATTCTTAATTTAGAAATATGTACAGCGATGCGATGGTGTGTATCACTGTAAACACCCCATTACTCAGTGCAGGTAGAACGTTGTCACATACGTTCTGATATGTGCCTACATTCAATGAAACCTACAGTGACATCGTTAGCATGGTTGTTGAATTAAACCAAGCAGAGCAATTTTAACTGACTCGTGGGCTTATGTGTGTGAGCCTTTGATAAAGTACGGGCATTTCAGTGTGTGTAATTACAAAACACGCCTGAACATATCTTTAATAACATGCTGACATTACAGTACATGAAGTCATAAAACACACGAGGACAAAACTGTTATAATTTAAGAACACTAAAGCACATGCAGTTACAAAAGAGACAAGAACAAGCGATTATTTCTGAAAAGAGCTTTTCAAAGTGCCGACCAACAACTTCAACGTACAAGTTATAGGGTCGCTGCAGGGATTGTTGGACCGTTCCGAATACTCCTGGCATGTGACGGATGCTGTCAAGTACATTAGCGAATCTCGCCACCAGGTTCTCTTCACTGCTGACGGGCGTTTTGCACACAAATGTTTAAACATGTTCGTAAATAAGACAATCGAAAGGCGTCATTTCAGGTGAACGTGCGAGTCAGCCTATGAAGCCAACTCTAGCAATACAACTTTCAGGATCTGTTACGCCGAGATATGTCCGCAAATATCTGCTAAAGTGTGATGATAATGTCATCATGCTGGAACCACAACTGCATACGCACTTCAAGTGAAACCTCCTCCAAAAGCTGTGTTATTGAGTGCTCGCCTGCTGAACGGCAAACACAGCGCTTAGTCGTAGGTGTAGACAGGTGGTCCAATAATATTGTCGTGCACAATACCTGCCATAAGATGTGTGATCTTCGAACACATTCTGTAAGCCTCGAGTCACATCATTGCAACATTATGATTATTTGTAAATTCAGAATTGAAACAACACTTGTTTCACACAAACCTCTCCAGTATACTTCATTTGGAGACCACCAACATGCGTTTTGCGAGCATTTTTCAACGTATGCCTGCCGAGTATGCCACCCACATCAAGGGTGTTGATATTGCTCAGCTGACGGGTCCAATCACTCAATAATTTCGAAATTTATGCTTGAATTACTCTAAAACGGTTGGGTTTAGGGTGGTGATAAAATACAGCCTTTTTCGTTCATTTTAAAGCTCTGATTAATAATCCATCATTGTAAAATCAATTAAACTTTGGAATCATGAAATGTTATCCAACATAATGAATGCCATTTTATGTGACAACATTGATGACGAAGACGAGATTTGCTATGGGTGTAGATATTCATTCAACTACACACTGTCCTGAAAATTATTATTCAAATTTAAATAAGTTTGTTAAGTTGGCATTAAACTTGTATTTTAGCTCAAACTTCAAAGGGGCGTACCGTCCTTAGGCAGTATTTTAGACCATTGGTCTATGCTCACGAATTACTATTTCAAAATTATTATACAGGTGGAGTTTGTCGGTCGATTTCAGACTCATTTTGTAGAATAACCTGTTAGTTCGTCTCCACAATGCGAGGTGAAGTGGATCATATACATTAACTGCAAGAGAAGTGCGTGGTGTTTGGACGTGGGTGAAATCCCCGAACATTTTCCAAAACCACGTGCACAAGGATTATCTGTTACTCTGGCGGATAGTACTGAGTTTTGTTCATTGCAAGTTCTTTTCTCGTGACGGAAAATGTTAACGCCTTCTGGTACTATTAACGATATTCGCCAGTTTTCGAGCATGAAAACAGCCAGCGTTATTTATTCACATTTTTTTCAACGGGACAAACGTTTTTTATTTTAATAATATTTGGAGTAACTCTAACATATCCCGTTTGCATTATAATATAATAAGAGAACGCTTACGCAGATTTAAGACATTTCAGAATACTTCATTGTTAAACAGTCGGCCAACTTAAGTCGAAATGGTTTTGACGAAAAATCAGATTTATTTTGAAATTTGGAAGTTGATTTCTGCGCGCAGTTTTCATTATCTACCACACAGTTCCTTTTGCTGTTTCCTTAACCACTCGCATATTTACAGGTATTAAAAAGGAAAACTTCATAAAGGAGGTATGGTTTGTATTTTAATAATAGACCTCAAACTAACTTTCTTAAGCCTATCAAGGAAGAAACACAATTAATCAGGGGACTTTTCAAAGTATTTTTATCATTTTAGTGACGTACTCTCACGTCTCTCAAGCTCCGTTACAGTAAATTAAATCCACCTTGTCGTGAGGAATAAGTTCACCTAAGGAGAACCTAAATAGTTAGCGGCTAGGAATCTCCATTAAAGTCATCTGAGCAGGGTGGGGTTACAAAAGGAAGATGAAAAGAAAATAGTGAGTTTTACTGAGGGCGTATTAGTTCCCGAGTATCTAGCTGGAGCAATGCGTAAGTTGAACATGTATCATTGCGTAAACCTCTTATTTCCGAAAAAACTGGTCATTTACACGAGAGACAAAGATTTCGAAGGCAATGTTATGCGCTTTAAAACAACATTTTAAATAATAATTTATACATGTGAGCTGCTATCCCACATCTGAAGATAAATTTGCATTAAAACAAGTGGTGGATGTACGAGTTTGTCGTTTTTTTTTATACCATAGTGGTGATACAATGATTCTGTTTAAATGTATATCATTTTTTTAAATATTTCTGGAGATGAAAACTTTTCGCAGTTAATCAGTTAATTTTTTTTTTCAGTTAGAACTGTTGTAAAGACTCGGAAATTAAACATAAATGTAATTTAAGACTTTTCACGATAAAGTGAGCACTTTTGAAATTAACCTTAGAAAAAAATCACCGCCTCTACCTGCATAATTTCAACGGGCGCCCTGAGTGACATGCACCCGGTAAAGTTGGATGGGAAGTAGTTCCGTATCTTAAAGTCGAATAAAAAGTATTAGGTAACATTTTCTGATAATTTAAATTATTTCTTTCGCTTTCTGTTTATCTTTTAAAGCATCTTATAGTGTAAAAATGAGCAGATCTATTAGATATTTACTTTTCAAATAATTTCTGTTTCACTTGACCAGCGCATAAATAAAGTGAAGAGGCCCACGACAACGTTAATCTTACATAAAGCGGAAGAATACACAACGTGCATACAAGTAGATTTTAATCAAGGATTTCAAAAGTGCTCATTTTACCGTGAATAGCCTGTACCAGATTTTTTTTTGTGAACGTAAAAATATCGCGTAGGTATGGCAGAGGCGAGGATATCTTACTGTGTTGAAGGTTGTAGTGGCCGTCCAGGAGAATCACGGAGGCGGACTGCAAGTGTCGCCGCACTGCGCCCACCAGCCCCACCACGCTCTCTATGGAGTACAGGCCATCTTCCGGCGCTGACGTCACGCAGGTTACCGAGACCAGCAACAAGCACCACAGCTGTGCCATTGTCACGTTCTTCAAGTACATGTTTTCAGCTTTATCTACAAGCGTTGAAGTTCCCGCCACAATGTTTACTTTCAACGTCTAAGTGGTGCTTGTCTAATTAAATTATTGCATTTAATTCAAAGGCAGTTCCAAAATTTAATAATGTTATTCCAGAGCTATTCTGAACTCAAGTCAAAATGGTGTTAGATATCCTGGGCCAAATGCTCTGAGTACGTATGGTTTGGAGAACCGTGTTGTTGTGCCGAGGATGACTTTCAGTTTCCCACTCTACAGATGATGGAAAACATCGCCTGTTTGCCTTTTCGTAGCGTCATACATGACGGGTGGGTGCCGGTTCATTTACTGCGCGGTATTTAACTCGGCTGAATATCCGACCGAGTTAAGTTTTTTATGAGCGCTCTGCCAATCTGATTAGAAGCGGCAGTGTTTTGGCTGCGAGGCCATCCGTGTGTGCGTACGGACGTCGCAAACAAAGCCTATTGATCCAAACCGTCCACTCTATCAAGCCTACACCCCTTTGTTCGCTGCGCTTAACGAGAGTTCTCGTGAACAGACTCGCTCCCTTTTGTCCCTTGTGCTTAACGAGCTTGATTAGATGAGACCTCATTCCACTCTTTTCTCTCGCGATCCTTTAAGCGCACGCAAACTACTGTTCTAACATGCGCCAGATATCGTGACGAGTTTGTTATTTTGTTCTGGGCGTGTTCTCGATCACGAAAGGTGAAATTGGTCGCGTTGATGAGTAGTGCCTCTCATTCGTTTCACTTGGGAGACGCGCGAACTGATACGGTCTTAGAAACCCAGCTGATATCGGTGTACGAAATTGAGATAAAATGTTGCGCCTATGTTCTTTACAGCAGAATGCGTTTGTACAGCTTGAGACTTGGGACATGTGTCCGAGAAAGAAGGCTTTTGTAGTTTGACACGTAGAAGGTCGTATCTCATCCTCTTTCTTGATCTACAGGTGTATAGATGTCGATTCTAGTTTAAACTTTCCAGTGCACGTATTCCTTCCCTACAGAGTAGTTCGCCTGAGTAGTATAGAAATGCCGATTTGAGCGCAACCGCAAAAAAAATTGGCTCAAAAAGTTGCGTTTAGTTAGATCGTAGTCTTTAGAAAAAAGTTGCATTAAACTTTGCGTTTGAGTGCATCTACAAAAATACGCGTAAAAAGTTGCGCTGAGGCGCAATTGCGAAAAATTTTAATACGTAAAAAATTAAATATTATATATAATAAAGATGAATCAGTTGCTAAATGTATTAAACGGGACCAAACAATTTAAGAAACTTTCCGAACTTACAATTGGACAATCCTATCCCATAAACTATGGTAAAATAAATGTAACATTGTATGGATACAAACTGGTAATTACTTCTGGAAATTTTTAAGAAACCTTACCAGTCAAATATGTTCAGATTATCAGAGAAAAAGTTTTAAATGATGTTAAACATGGAGGTATAAGTTATGCATATGATGGCATGGTGAATTGTGGTGTTAAAACAAATGCATTCTTTTCGGTTTTTTAAAGAGTAAATGATCGTCGTAAAATTAGACATCAGTTGATTTTTATTTGTGTCCATATCTCTATAAAGTTTTAATGGTTATCCAATCATTAAAACACATATATCGCTCTGACTTCGGCAATGTGCTACAACATAGTCTAATTAAAAATTTAGATACACATCTCCAAATTCGACATATTAAAGTAGCCGAAACATTGAATTCTTTTTCTAAATCTTTAATTGCACTTCCTTTAGAAATATTATTCATCTCTATCATATGAAACTTTAATAGTTTAAAAACTATTAAGGTTATTATATATAGAATATGACTACTTCCAAGGCAAAAAACACCTATGATCTCATCTCTAATACCACTGTTCTTTCGGACAAATAAAAGTTAATTAACTCACCTTTTTCATCCTTAATTTCAACTATTATTTCATGAACTTGATTTGTTTGCACTGGAAAAAACAATGGATAAGCTGGTTCGTAATAGATTGTGTCGCCAAATCCAAATGTTGTTCTTGGTTTAAAAGTGTCAATTATGTCATTTTCTCTATTATTATATTCATCATCTCTTAATATCATACCATTTTCTATATTACAGTGTACATTTATTGATTCAAATGGAGCAAATTTAGGAATTGTATCGCCACAATGGTCCACATTTGCTTTCAGAGTTTTATTTTCTACGGGACCCAAAAGTTTTCCTATTGAACCCCGTTTTCCAAACTGTAATTGAGGAGTACATTTTACTTTCACTCTGTTTGTTATTTTATCCAGCTCGAAAGATATATAATTTTCTTTCCCATCCATTGAATCTACACTAAATGAAAAAATTGCTTTTATAGTTTTTTAAAATCTTTTAAGCTATATTGGCCAACTGGAATATCAATTGCTGATTCCAGATCATTCTGACCCACAAAATATAGCTTATTTTTCCCAGAGATAATGTTATGTGTTAGATAAGCAGTATAGAACTGAACTAAAGCCAATGAGTGCCCCTCTATATCTAAAGGGTAATGTAGTTTTTTCTTCGACACTGATTTTTTATCTGTTAGTTTGAATACTTTACTCATTTATTATATTATTTAAAAAATATATTAATAAATGAGCAAGAAAAACATGAAATATGTAGAATGGGATATTAAAATAAGAATACCGGACAAGACTGTATCAACAAAACGTCATGGAAAATTATTACCTAATAATATTAGATGTTTGATAGTGGGTCCTAGTAACTGTGAAAAAACTACACTCATGATAGATAATTTTATATATGCTCATGGATGGTTGGACTATGGTACTCTGTATGTGTGTTCAAAAAGTCTGGACCAAACAAAATATATCAATTTAAAGAAGGATATAGATGTAGCATCAAAATATTTAATAAACCGATGGCATACTTCTTTCCATCAAATGAAGAAATGGTTGATGTAAATAAATGTCATAAACAGTCTGTAGTTGTTTTCGATGATATCATACTTGAAAATCAAAATATGGAAAGGGATTACTTTACTCGCGGTAGACACAAAGATATTGATTGTTTCTATTTAGCCCAGACATACTCAAAAGTACCTAAGCGGCTTATAAGAGACAATGCTAATTATCTTTGCATATTCAGACAAGACGATACAAATCTTAAACATATTCATAGCGATTTTGTTGGTGGTGATATGTCGTTTGAGAAATTTAGGGAGACTTGTTCAAAATGTTGGAATAATGAATATGGTTTTGTTACAATAGATATGACTCGTAAGTTAAATAATGCTAAGAACCCTAATAAAATTAAAGACTTTTTAATTCCTAGATTATAAGTAAGTTTTGTTTTTAATGGAACTGTTTCCATTAAGAAACCAACATAATCTGGTCTTTTTAAATGTATTGGTGTACCATAAATATGTCAATAAATCCAATTGTACCTTTGGGTACATTGTAGGCTTTTGGTATTTAAAAATATATCATCAGGGTATTCTTCAAAAGTTTTATACATATCAATTATTTTCTGTTGATGGTATAAGTTGATAACACTTTAATATTTTTCTAGTTTTATTATTATTTCAACTATAGTTCCATCTCTCGTAAAAAATATTCTATTTGATTATCAAAGTAAAATACTTTTTCTTTTGAACTGTATTTTCCAACTAAACGAATAATGTTAATTCTGTTTTTCTGATAGTTCTCAAAATTGATTTTTGGATCCATCGGTGCAATGGGATCACCCACATGTCTTAGTCTTTTTTGTTCAAAATCTATATTATAATGTACTCCCAAGTAAGTAAGATAGGCTTTATCCAATGATCTTTTATTTCTTGTCAGTGTGGCTATAAAGTCGTTGAACTGTGTGTAGGAAACAAAATCATTAGTATTGATCTTCTCAGTAGTTGTATCATTGTTCGTGTGTTCTTTAATTTGATCTTCAATCTAAGAGCTCATTAATGCATTTCCATGTATATCCATTGTTTATTAATAGTGAAATAATTTTTGGAACTTTAAAATTATGTAAAAAGTGATTTAGCACAATTACACACAAATGACCACAAGTTAATTGATTGAAATTTTTTAATTCTATTATCATTACAAAAAATATTACTTCCGAGATATGCTATTAATTTTCGGGGTGGATTTCCACCAAATGAATCAAATTATTATTTGTTGTTTGCATTTTTCCAATAGCATACCCAGTGTGTACCAGAGTTTGTTGAAACATCTAGATTAACAATCCCACATTCATTATCAAGTGTCGTGTTAAGTAGCTCATCGATCATAAATACACCTCGAAAATTTTTAATGATTAATTTTTTAACCATTTTATCAATATAAAAGTTACTGAGTGGAGTTACTTTTTTTTAACGTTCTTACCCCACTTAACTTTCTTCAATCCCTTGCCGTATTCCTCCATAATTAAATTATGTCTGTGTTGTTCTTCCAATTCTTGGTTTTTCTTCTTATCATTAATTACTGATGTACCAATAGATGATGCACCACCAGCTAACGCTCCTAGAGCTCCCAATGTTTCGAAAATTAAGGGTAAAAATCCACCCTTGTGAACTGTCAGACCATCTCCAGTTTTCATTTCTGTGGACATTTTCTTAAGATGTGGAACTGAAATTGTGATATTCGTCCCTTTACCCTCTTTTAATTTCTTGTTTTTACGTTCCAGTTGGTCTTTCGTTAGGAAAGAATTAATATTCAAACCCTTCAACTCCTCATTAGTAACTTGAAATACAATGTTTTTTACTTTCATGTATTATAACAAATATTTTATAATTTCATTTGAATTCCCCAGACAAGATAATGTTTAATATGCATCGCAGATCCATTAACATCAGCCCACAATCTCTCATTGAGATCAGCATCTGAACTTAATCTTTTGAACACTTTCTCTTCTAGTTCTTTGTCAGCTATATGTATTTCAGCTAGATCTTTATGATGATAAGCTATATCATGTTCCATTGCAGCCGCATCTAGTGGATTAATGGGTTTATAACCACACTCAATTCTCTCTTTTAGTCTAGTACCCGGACACAAGTACTGATAACCAGGCGCACGCAACTCAAAAGGTAGTGAATTTATTATATAATTGAGTAACCCTTTTCCGTGATGCACCGACTCCCAAAAAGTATGTGGTATTGTGTTTAACGTTCGTATCAGATATGGTATACCTTTTGGATTATTTACAACAAAGTCACTAATTGTGCTGTTGAGCATATTCATTATTCCAACTTTTTCATTGTAATAGTTATCATTTCCAGCATTCTCTTCGCCATAAAAAACGAGAAGTCGATCAATAAGCACCCTAACATCATGCATCTATATGTATTCTCTGGGATAGTCTGTATATTTCTTTATACATTTCCCTTTTTTAGGTGAGGGACGTTTCTTTTCAATCGAATCTTAAATATGGTTAGCAATAATTTTCCATTTATTCCCTTTACTCGATTTTGGCGTTCCCAAGTTTGGATCATTGTTTTGAAAAACTGTGTTTGTATCTGCCAGAATACGACTATAGTGTTCATAGTCGTTTGCAGTGTAGTCACTTTCTGTTACATTGTTACTAGTTAGTAATTTCATCAAACCGTCAGTTCCAGTGTATGTCCGGCCTTTTACAGTAAATTTGTCATTGATGAATGTTACTTCACTATCACCAATATACAATCTACCTTTATCAGCCTTTAGTCCAAAAATATCGTCTTTGTAGGCAATTAAGAAATCGGCCACTTTCTTATCAATAAATGTTGCTTTGTAGTTAGTTAACTGAAAGATATCAATTTTCAAATGCTCCAATGCTTCGTCTTAGCTTTTATCATTATCGTCAATGTGTTTAATGCCATCGTCATAGCATTCATCGTCATCGCCAATGCATTAAAAGCCACCATAAGAGCGTTCATTGTCATCGCCAATTCGTTTAATACCATCATCATAGCATTCATCATCATCGTCAATTTGTTTAATACCATCTTCATAGCATTCATCATTGCCTGTTTTACCAAACAGTGTTCTTTCAAAAGATGTTTCTGTTGGTGTCTGTGGGTAGTCTAAATTCTTAACAGCAAATGGAACAAGTTATTGGTTCTTATTCTCATTTGTTAGGTGTCCACTTTTTTGTCCCAAATCTTCTATCACACTTATCAATGGTGGTTCCGTCTTCTCTCTATATTCTTCTCTATATTGTTTACAATTTTTTTGTTGGTTCATTTATTATATATATAAATAAAATGAACAATAATAAGTTAAATGTATACTGTCTCAAATGTATGAAAAAAGCACTAAGTTCATATAAACTTACAAAAATAACAAACCAAGAATTAAATGTGTTTGTAGATGTTGTGTTACCAATAACATATTATTTTATTGGGGCGGGGGGGGGGGGGGTATAAAAAACGATATTGTAAATGAAATTCATAAACCAATGCCAAAAAACTTTCCCAGAAGAACTGTTCTATCTTTTGGTATCGATGATCTTTGGCAAGTTGATTTAATTGAGATGAATTCTGGATCTTTAAAAGGTATACACAGAATTAACAAAGGGTTTACATATATGTTAACAGTGTCGGTTTTTTTTTTTCAAATATGCATGGGGATCACCATTCAAAGATAAAACTGGTGAAAATCTTACATTAGAATTTTAAACTATTTTGAATGATCGCAAACCCATGCATTTACAAACAGATGAAGGGAAACAATTTTACAATAAATAATTTAAGCATTAATGGCCAATTACAACATAACACATACAGCGAATAGAAAGCTAGTGTTGTAGAAAGATTTAATAGAACATTGAAGGAGAAAATGTGGAAGATATTTACTATGCAGGGAAACTATAAATAAGTGGCTATAATACCTAAATAAATACGTGAATACCGTAACACTGTTCATAGTACAATCGGAATTAAACTCACCAATGTAAATGCAAAGAATGAAAGTTCTAGTCTAATCAACATGTATGGAGGAGAAAGAAAAATGTTTAAACCAAAGTTTGCAATAGGAGATAAAGTTTGTATAAGTAAAAATAAAAATTGTTTGAAAAAGGATATACACCAAATTGGTCCACTGAAGTATTTGAGGTGTGTGAAGTATTGCGCACAATTCCCAAGACATACGGAATAAAAGATTTAAAAAAAATGAACCTATTATAAGGTATTTTTTTATGAGCCAGAGCTGCTTAAGACCAAATGTGATAAAGACTGCTTAGTGGAAAAAGTGTTGCAAAGAAAAGGAAATAGGTTGCAAGTTAAATGGTTAGGTTTTGATAGTAGTCATAATTCTTGGGTTGATAAGAAAAGTGTAGTTGTTTAAGAAATTTTTTTCTATATAAATAATGGATCAACAAAAAATTGAAAGTTATGAGCATCAGTTGTTTCTGCCAAACGACCAAACAACCAAACAAAAAATAATTTGAATGAATACAACAAGCGCATTGAGTTTGATATTCTTATTGGCGATGCATTTTCACATCCGAATGAAGCTTATGTATACCAACAGTGTAAGCTAACTAAAAGAAATACAAATGCAGATAATGAAAAAAACTTCAACTATTGATCTTTGTGAGCATTTCTTCCCATTCCAGTTCTCAAGAATGGAGATCTCTAAACATGGTTTTATATAATCGAACGTATTGACAACCCTGGCATCACTTCAACAATGATGCATACATTGCTAGGTTCGGAATCAGAATCAGCATACTACCAGATGTTGGGGATAGAACTAGGTAAATATGTTAGGAAAGATATGCTTAACGAAATTACCTATTCATTACGATATTTGTTTCGGTTTATAAGAGATTGCAATAAAATATTCTGGAAAGGTGGGTACAAGATCACATTAATTCGAAATTGTAATGATGATGCTTCTTTTTACAGAATACCCCCAAAGAAACCAGATTGATCTGATGATTAAGATAATAGACCAGATGCTGCTAAAATTGTTATTGACAAAATGGAAATTCTTTGGTTAATTGTTGAATACGATCCTATTCATGGAGATGATATTAAAGCAAAATTATACAAACACCCCAAAATACCAATTGGTTTTAATTATTGGCAATGTCTTGAAAAACCAGTACCTACTAATGCAAACTCATTTCAGTTTGATATAAAGTATCAGTTCAATTCAATCCAATTCGATATGCCAGACTTTGCCATTTTGTTGGTTTTCAGCAAAACAGAAAAGAAGATCCTGGGCAATTCACACACGGTTCAATGTTTGACTCATGTTTTGTCAAAAATATTTATATTAAGAATGGACAGAATGCAGTGTTTCCCAAGGAGGATTGGAATTTAAGCATTTATGGTAAAATTTTCAATATGATGTATATTGCTTACACTGATTTTAGAAATTCAAAAACTAAACTAGATACCCCTTATCATAATAATGAACTGCACTTCAACTCTGGGTCATTTATTGGAAGAAGGCCATTGTATGTTATTGTTTGTTCTTACAGAAAAACCACTATTGTAAAAGATCGAACTAATCTTATATTTACAGTTCATTATAATAAACCAATATCGGCTACAACTATTTGTAATGTAAAAACATTTACTGTTATATAATATTTCATAGTATCACTATTTCTCAATTTTGTAGTGCCCCCATGGTAGTGTATTAATACCATCTTTAAGAATAAATCTTTTATCATCTTCGAAACTTAATGCTTTTTTTCTCAACTCAGTCGTATAGAGTTCATGTTTCTTACTTTTAATAAGAATCATACTTTTGTACAACACTTTTTTTACCAAACAAACACTTTTTGTAGTCACCAAAACTAATCTCATTTCTGAGTACAGTGTTTTTCACACCCTTTGCTCTTTTCTTTACACCACCCTCCATATTTATTGCATACATTTTCGATTTCAATCCAATAAATTCTTCCATTATTTTTCCATTACATTAATCTTTCATTTAGCCAATAATCTTTTTGTTAACTAATGGTATACCATATGGATTATCTTTTTTATAGTCAGAAGTATCAAAATGATCGACCATTTCTTTCATGTCACTGTAGAAGTTTGGTGTTTTTATATAATAGATGTATGAATCAGTATCTTGGTAGCACAGTTCAATATTTTTCCAGCATTTTGGTTTCATTATATTATAGTGGAAATCGTACATTAAGACTTTCGATAGATCAAGTATACTCATTCCAACATAAATGGGTTTGTTAAAGCACAGTTTTGTTTTAATCATATGAATTGCCACCAAAGAGTTAGTAAATAGACTCCTATCTTTAAAGTTTGGTTTAGCCACTAGTTAATCCATTTGCTTAGAAATTGTACACAACAATATATATACACTGTTTCTAATATTTTCCATTGTTTTTCCAAAAAGAAATTCTTGAATAATTTGTAGAAACCTTTTCAAAGTCACTTGTAGACTTTTTTCGCATATTTGTGTTTAGATCAATATAGGACTTGAGCCAATCTGATTGATCAAATTCCAGAACTCTATGGATCTTTATCAACTTCATTCCGAGAGACAGATATTGCTTAAGATTTGCATAGCGTAATACATATTTTTCTTTATCAGCCAGAGTAGTTAAGAATTTGGGATTTCTTGAAACCTTCTGGTATTTTATTCTCTGGTGCCAATGGCAGATCTCTGTGGAGATCGTGTAGTTCATGTGGGTATTTCAAATCTACTTCCAATACATAACTTTTCTAGAATCATCTTGTACTTTTATTACATCTATATTGGTATTTCTCCACTTAAACCCACTGTAGGGTAAATACTGGCTCATAGCTCATCCATGTAAGTTATTGGCATCCAGATATGTAAGATAAAAGATTTCCTTTGTACTATAATAAGCATTCATATATTTATTATTTGCTTTAGCATATAGCTTACAACATTGTGAAATTCCACAATGAACACCTTTTTCTATCATCAAAATCATGTAGTAATCTGTTAATAATTCTAGTTCTATTGTAGTATGTTTGAGCATAGCATGCCACGCTAACCCTGGGGCTCTGTAATACCAGGCTGGATCTAGCTTATATGTTTTGAGACATACATCTCTAAAATTTTCCATTATATCAGACAATATCAATACATCAGATTTGTTTAAGAGTTGTGTGTACTCTCTTAGAGATTTTATGTTGAATTTTTCCCATGCCTTTCTCACAAATTCGTAGTCTTCGTCTGTAATGTCACATTTATTGAGTTTGTTGTAAAATGTATCTTTGGATGGAAATGATGTCTCACAAAATTTTTCAACACTATCCATGTAGTCATATGGATAAACACCTTTTCTTATAACAAAGTCAAGAAGTTCATTGGAATAATGCTTACATGTTTCTCGGAATTGGCTTCTGGAAAGGTTACTAGAGAGTTTATCGATACTACTATCCATAAATTTAAATGAGTCAATAAATCTAATATATTTATCTTCGTTGTTTGTAATTAGATAAATTTTATCTTCATCGATACCACGATCTCTTATGAATAAATGTGTGTCATAGCCAGATAGATTGTGTATAAACACTGGGATAAAACATGGATTTCTATATGATAAGTTGCATTCTCTGTGTGCAGCTCCCCTAAATTTTCCCGTAAGATGATCATGATCTCTCACAGAATCACCATTCA
The DNA here is from genome assembly GCA_029891345.1 of Dryococelus australis. NCBI lineage: Eukaryota > Metazoa > Arthropoda > Insecta > Phasmatodea > Phasmatidae > Dryococelus > Dryococelus australis. The sequence goes on along the minus strand of CM056997.1, from coordinate 48,980,902 downwards.
AAGACTTTTCACATATATGACAATGGGTAGCTGTATCATAAACAATTTGTTCTTTCTGAGTTAGTGGAAGCATTGGTTTTTCATTTGTGTATATATCACCAATAGACTTTGCTTCTTCCGTTAGCATTTTATCGAATACAGTAGATGCATCAGATCCTTCATAAGTTACTGGTGGTTTATAGTATCCAGGTTCGTATTTTACATAGTAACAGAAGCTAATAGGCTCGTGTTTTTTGTATGGTTTCGTGTTGCATTCGTCGGAGTTTGGTTGGCAAGTTTCAATTTTAGTCAACTAACGTTCAAAATCGGCATATATCACAAATGGGACTCTCAAAGAATGATTTTTGTTTTTAAATCTTAATATGTCATTTTTTCCTTTAGATGGCAGTTCAACTCTAACACCACAGTGTTCTCGGTAGTCTTGTTTGTGATATTTTAGCTTACTTACAGAGTAGAAATATTGCAAACATCTATCGCATATATATGTTTTGTGACCATTATTTGTTACTTGTGATATGATAAGTTTCGAAAGACTTTTTATCCAGCAGTAGTGATCGTTCTTTTCGTCTTTGATATAGAGTATGTTAATGTGCTTATTTGTCTTATTTTTTGTGGTTTTTAATGGGGAGGTTATATATTTCTCAGCACCATCCTTTTCTTCGTATGCGTATACATTAATAGAAATTCCACTTCTTTTCTCAAAGGTTGGTATGCTATCCAATTTCATTGGAAATTCCCGACACTTAAGTGCATCATCAAACTCATGTTCGTAAGCTATTTATTTATTCACTCTTTGGGGGTCTCTTTGTACTTGATGCAATGCAGATAGAACAGACCACAAAAACATTTTTGATCATTGTTCTTAACATTAATTACCACCTGCTTGGCTTTGATTTTTTCTGGGAGATCAACATAAGAACTGCCCTTGAATGGTACATATTTATTAATTCGCTCTTCTAGTTTAAATATTCTGTTGAGTACCCACTGAGATCCCTTTGCTTCGAAAGCCCCCATCACAGCTATGATTTTCGATATGCTGCTGGCATAATATTCTTCCAGATTAGTCGAGTTCAGTATAATTTTGTTCTTTGTTTTAAAGGAGCTTTCTACATATTCAATATTCTCACCAATTCCCCTTTTGTACTCAGTGAAGAGGTTCAAGTTCACTTTGAGTGATTTTAAATGTTTATTAATTAGTTACATTACAGGCTTCTTTTACATCGTTTAGGAAATGATTTGGGTCTATGTATGCATTCACATTCTTTACAGCATAAGTCTTGGTCCTACTTTGAAATGCTGTTTCGATTTCTTTTACGCTGAATCTGGGTGTATACTTATGAATTTTGCTTCTCAAGTGACTACTTATGAGAGACGGTTTGTAATAGTGACTACACATTTCACATTCCACTTGTTTCTCTCATGGGAACTTCTGTTTTGATATTAAATGTTGTGATATTTTAAAAAATGCCCCATGCATTTGTTGGTTCATGTGATTTATTATGTATTGGTGTCAGACCTTTGTGCAATCTACTTTTAAGATGACTTCTTATGAGAATTGGTTTGTTAAAGTGATTACAGGTTTCACACTTAACATACTTCTCCTGAGATTTCTTCTTCCTTCTTTTCGCAGAAACATATTTCTTAACTTTATATTCTTTCCAAACATTACAAGTTTCGTTAGCCTTTTTCATTGCCATGGTCGTCATCATATTATATATCAGTTTATTTTTATTTGTGTCAATTTATTATATACAATATTTTATTTTTTATGTATTCAAATTTTTTGAGCCACTTTTTTTTTTGCAACTGCGCCCAAACGCAACTTTTTACGCGTATTTTTGTCGATGCACTCACACAAAGTTTAACGCAACTTTTTAATCCACTTTTTTAGCCACTTTTATGCGTTTGTGCCCGAATCGGCATTTTCATACTACTCTTCTGGGGTAGCAGATATTTATGGCAACTTGTGGTTATATAAACAATACACAATAATGTAAAAAGTCAATATGAATATGTTTCAAGGGTTTCCTGGTATGTTTTAAGAACACTTTGTGATCACTGTTATCCAGACCTTGCAAGAAGAAAACGAGATATTATCACCAGTTACTTTTCTGTCAATTCTTTTCGTCGGGGGAGGGGAATAAGGACTTGTTCTTCCCACGTGCATGATTCTTGTATTTTCTGACAGCGAAACTCTTTGTGAGTTTATATAAAGAATATTATGCATTTCTGCTTAGTTAACGTCTAAACCAAATAACTAAAATGGTTGGTTAACGAGTTATTTATAACAAATATTTTGTTTGAAAGGTTTTCTTCCAGGCTGAAAATGGTTCATTTTAAAGTGGGTGGCGGCACGTAACTCCGGTATCTTGCATTACATTCCATCAAAGTCCTATATGAGGCTGAAACTCTTAAATCAATAAGATTTGGCAGTAAAAGCGGAGGACATACATTACTATGTACGGCAACGGGACCTTCATGACTATAGTAAGCACCTGAATACATGAGCACTTACTTCTCGATCAAGAACTGATGAATTATGTCAGAAGTTGGGAGTGAATAATCACAAGTCCGGCCTCTTCCCCACGCGTGACGCCTTTGTAAGGCCACCTCCGATCTTTGGAGCAGAGAGGGGGAGTTGTTCACACTTTCGATTGCTTCCTTAATTGTATGGCCGTTACAGATCGAAGCAGTCAGAGAGCGCCGCTCATATACAGAGTGCGGCTGAATTCGACCGACAAACTATGTGACGTGATTCCTTATGCAAAATCAAGTGGTAAATATGTGGGTCGCTCTCTACGTAAACTGAGTATTAACCCATGAAAATCGAGTTTGAAAACTGTAGTGATGCGAAATATCGGAAACGAACGCACACAAACTTTCGTCGGCAGCAATACAGTCCTTACACACACCGGCTGCAGCCAGAAACAGGAAGTTTCAGAACTGTTAAGCTTATTAATGTATGGTACATATTGTTTACAGTAAGTGTTATGTCCTCAACTGTCGTGTGCGCAGTGGAAACAGCAGCATACCATAGACGCATGTAGGTAGTATTGCCTATGTGCTATAGTTTATTCGCGATTTCCTCAAGCATTTTGAATCAAACATTTGAAAAATCACCTCACGCATGAAGTGTTTGGTGGTTTCCTAAATAATTCGTTAATCAGTGGCATTTTATACTTCTGTTAACATAAAAGTATCTCATTTTTAGTTAAATTGAACTCTTGCTTATATTTTATCTATAAATTATATTTAATTTATAGTAAATGTGAATAAAAATGGGTGAAAATGAGTGTGTTGGTAACGCCTAGTAAGAAATAGTTCTCATGCAATATTTTATTAAACGGAGTGCGCACGAATGCGATGAGTTGTCCATTTAGTGCATTATTCTAGAATTAGTTAGGCTTTCTTCGCATGATGCGGAGGAATAACATGAAAGTTTAACTTTAGCAGGGTTTTAGAAAAGTAGGAAGTAACCGTTTGAGTGGACTGGCACTGTATCCCTGCATCCAGAACTTTGTGAGCGTTTTACACGAAAACGGCGAGTTCTGGGCAATTGCAACAAGCGGGCCACTTCTGTTATTTAGTTTATACGGCTCAAAAAAAAAAAACCTACATTAAACTATCATGACGGTAAAAAGTTGTAAACAATAAGATGTTGGCAATACCTGTTATTGACACCATGGTGAGAGGTTGTAAATAAAGCCTGCCCTTAGGTTGAAGATGCTGATAGCATAAGACAATGTTCGGAGAGTTGTAGTTTTATTTCATTTTGTCTTCGATATTTCGCAAAGTATACAGTTTAAAATTTCTGTTTTCAGGGACTAACTAATATCTCCCTTAATATTCTGTTTAGGTATAAAGTGCCCTTATACTTACCTATGTTTGCACGAGGAATCACCTAATGAATTTTGTAGCTCCAATTCTTCCAGTTACCCTGATTATTAGGAGTTGCTTCTCCTTGACCCGTTCAACCATTTCCTGACAAGGTAGGAACAAATGCAGGTACACTTGGGTCGAATGGTTCCTGATTGGCAAAACACCCTTGTCTAGGTTGAATCACATAGCTACTACCTTGATCAAATTGTACCGGCTAATGCTGGCTTTGGCTGTCCCCTTGAGCTGTTTTGTTAAGACCTTGCCTATGATTACTCTGCGAATTGTGCTCTTTGTAGTGATGGCTGTTTCCCCCTGCGTTGCCAGGCTGGCTTGGTCCTGGTGGAACATACTGTTGCGGTGGTGATACGGTTTAATTTCAATATAGGTAAGATAAGATTATTCATTAAAATACCATGTGTATCAGACATCAGGATATTCGTTCCTTCATTTAGAAGCATCGCTATTCTTGAAATACTAGAAGAATAGGCGAATGCCGCCGATGAAATTTATACTCATATCCGATGTTACAATGCATCTTATGAATCAGGAAATAAAGCTGATGGTATTATCGTGAGAAAACTGAATATTTTTCAAAATTTGTTGCTTTATACCCCGTCAAAAATATTTGCTGTATCATAACTGGAGTTAAAAATTTCTGTGAAAAAGAAACTGTAATAAATTTAAATGCTTATAAATAGATATTCGCTCTGATTCGACGAATACAGATATCTTAATTGGTGACCTAAATTGGCAATACATTATGCTAATGTTCTTAACAGTTTAAGTTTTGTACTGCACGGGGATTTGATTGGCGTTGGCGAAAATAATAACACATAAATTTTAGGTATTCACATTGTAATTAATGTTTTAAATTTACTATGACATGAATTTAACTAAAATAATGAATACGTTGTCAACTTGTCTATTCATTTACGATAATATACTGGTTTTGAATTGTTAAATAATGTTTATGAAAATTAAGAAGTTGTCCATGGTCCACCATACTTACTGTAAAAGTTAGATACTATAACAAGGATACTGAAGAAATTAATAATAATATTGAAAAGGGAAAATTAAATGAACTCATGTGTACTTACTAATGACTGGATTTAATACAAAACACGTTTACAAGCTGATAATAAAAATACAAAATTGTAGTATAAGAGAGACAGGAATTAAAAAAAAAAAAACACTATAACGAAGTCACAACAAAATAATTTAGTGTGACATAATTTAACACAGGAACGTACGAGATGTTATAAATAAAGTCGTGACTAGGCATAATAATACTCTCTTGTTAGCCACAATGGTATAGATTAGTCTTGTAATACTTACAAATAATATATATTCATAACTCATACGTATTAACGTCTACAATATGTCAACCAAAAATATTGTTTTGCTAGATACCCCGAATATGGCCCAGAAAATTCTGACTTTACGCATCACGTTTCTTACACTGAAATGCTAAGACATGATTTCCTGGCGGAAACAAAACTAGAACTTCTTTGAGTAATAAACTGTAAGGAAAGTAAACACAAAATTTGAGCACCCACCAGCGCGACTGTTAAACTTGTCAAAGTGTAATGGTGTTCTTTTAAGAATTGCAAAATTGTCAGAGTTGTGCGATTTTGTAAGCCAGGAGAGCATGGAACTCAATAATTTAGAGATGTGCTACAAGGGTGGATATCAGTTCGGGTAGTGAAGATTTGTTGACGTTCGAAGGTTATGTAAAGGGGGGAGGGAAGGGCGGTCAGGAGGGCGGGTCGAAGGAGAGGCGGCGGAAGTGGCCCACCAGGTCGTCCAGGTGGCGGCAGCGCTGGCCGTCGATGGCCTCCATCTGGCGCACCTTGGCCGCGATCTCCTGCTCCACGACGGGGCGGTACTCGTGGTCGGCGCCCAGTTCCTTCATCTCGGCCAGGAACTGCACACGCTCCTCCACCTCCCGCACCACTACGGCACACAGCAGACAGTTTACACCACGCCGGCCGACGTATGTACAAAACATAAATTAAAGATGAGGTAGAGCGATTCTCGTATTTTGCGCATGCCCTTCACCATGTCCGTAGAATACATGTCTGGACACTCGTCTATCTAACAATGTTAGAGATTTGACCCCTTTATTGACTGATTTAGTTCATTCAGTAGCCGCAGATCGCTGCAAGCAAAATAATGCTGTTAGCATTGCTGACATAGGGATAACACCGTAGAGATATGAATGTAATTTTCCCATTTTAAGAAAAAAATTGCAATTCTCCTCCCGATGCTAACCATTTCAAACAGCACTACTTCGGTAGCAGCGCTCTGCGGCTGGGTTCGTGAACTAAATAGGTCAATAAGGGCGTCAACTTTTCAAGCTAGTGTCTAGACCTGTCTTCTATGGCCGTGCCCTTGACACTAGCTCAACAATCGCATAAAAAAAGCTTTCAGAGAACGATGACTTTGACATTCAATGTTGCGATTCAGAAATGTTAAATGCGCAGATGGCATGTGCACTCTACTCCATATCCCCTATTCAACCAGGGGCCATGGTGGTGTAGTGGTTAGACTACTCGCCTCCCACATAGGCGAACTGGGTTCGATTCCCGGCGGGGTTTCTCCCAGATTTTCGCATGTGGGAATTGTGCCGGACGATGCGCTGGTCAGCGGGTTTTCTCGTGGATCTCTCGTTTACCCCACCCTTGCATTCCGGCGCTACTCCATACTCACCTCACTTCACTCTCATCGGCTATATAGACCTCGAAGTTAAGAGCCGCCCAAATACCTCCACTCTATTCTTTCCTTCTTGTACGATCCCCATGCAGTCACACTAATGGCCTCGCCCAGAACAGAAAAACTCCTAATTTTCCTTTAAATTACAAAAATTTAAATCTGCTTCAACAAATGCATATTTAAAAAAAAATTAATATATTTGATATTAATAGAGGTCCAGCATATTTTTTATCATACAAGCTTAAAACACAGTTCGATGCGATATGATAGGTCGATCTGAAGCATGTATTGGTGAAAGAATGTTCACACCAATGCCTGTTAGTATATGTTAAATATCTGTTCTGTCCTACACATACGCAGAATGTCCCATTTATCTTGACCGCCCACAATAACTCCGTACCGCAGCTACAGACGAAATAGTGTTTCATAAGAAAATAGTATAACTGGAACGGGGAAATAATACTGCTGGGGAGTCAGCCTTATAGCAGTATTTATTAGTGAGCTACGAGTACTAAATTCAGTTTTTTAAATAGCACCATGTACCTGTTAGTTAAAAGCTCAATGAAGCTCGTCAAGGCCTATTTAAACATGTAGCACAATGTACACTTTCATAACATGAACATTAAATATGATACAGAAATTGGTATCTCTACTGCCCGCTTGTAGTACTATCCAGATAGGTGCTGCGAGGGGTAGAATATTCACATTAGATGTTCAAAGTGGTGACCATTGGCAGCGATATACAAGTTTAGTCGCTGGATGAATGACAACACTGATTCCTCCAGTGTTGCCTGCTGAAGAACATTAAAAGCATGCAAAATACATTCCTGCATGTTGTCTACAGTCGTTGGAATATCTCGATATTTACAACACCTTTGAGATAACCCCAAAAATAAAGTCCAGGGGGTTATGGTCAGGAGACCGAGTAGGCCAATGAACTGGTCCTCCACGACCAATCTAACTACCACGATAGTTTCCGTCCAGAACACGACGTGCACACACAGTATTATGTGATGGACATCGATTGTGCTGGCATCACATTATCATTCTGTTTTTAAGAGCTATCTCCTCTGAAGACCATGAAGAGTTGTTTGTATGAATGCGGCATACTCCCTGCCATTTCGGTTACCATTCTCTAAATAAGGCCCTATAAACTTATTGCTAACCATCCCACACCAGGCGTTAATTCTCCCCTGATGGTCCACCTGTCGAAGCCATCGGAGTTCTCGACGACCCAATAATACATGTTCCTTGTATTCACTTGGCCTGAGTTGAAGAACACGATTCATCGGTAAAAAGAACATCTGAAAATAAGTTCGTGTTGGTGCAGGAAGGGGGCGGAACACTGCTGTTTCGCCTGCGGGGAGCCCAACCATAATATTAAAACCTGCAAGTATAAGAAGTTCCAGTGTAATATATGTCAAGGGGTAGGCCACATTGTCAAGGTGTGTAGAAGCAAAGTGGTGAATGTTGTTGAGGTTAAGGAAATATATGGCCATGAGTCCGCAGGGCCAGTAGACCCCATTTTTGTTCCGATTGTGGTTAATTCAAAAGTGATCGAGATGGAGCTGGATACAGGAGCGGCCATTTCATTATAACCATTGTCAACGTATAAGGATGTTTTCAGTCATTGCAACCTGAGGCCAACCAATGTTAAAATGAAATTGTATGGTGGTGAAATTTTGAACTCAGTGGGTGAAATTAGTGTGTTTGTGGGATGTAATGGTAACACTAGCCAGGGTAAATCGGTTTTTGTGGAAACCGAAGGTGACCCTCTATTAGGTAGGGACTTCATTGCAGCACTGAAATGGGTTGAAGGGTCTAGTGTAAGCAAGGTTAGTGTTCCCCCTTAAAGACTTGTTACGGATCTGTTAAAGGAATTTAGTGAATTATTTGATGGTCAGCAGGGCACGCACAAGTATGGTAAGGTTGAATTTAAGATGGGGTCTGATACGAGGCCAATTTTTTTCAAGCCAAGGACGATTCCATTTGCTTTTCAAGAAAAGGTAGATCTGGAGCTTGAGAGGTTGGAATGTGAAAACAGTATAAGGAGGGTGGAAACTAGCGAATGGGGCACGCCTCTTGTGTTTTTTTGGGGGGGGGGTGATGGTAATATTAGGTTGTGTGCAGACTACAAGGTCACAGTAAATGATTTTCTCGAAAATGTGCATTACCCTATTCTTAGGATGAGGGAGTTATTTGTAGCATTGCAGGGGGGGTGAGTATTTTTCGTAAACAGACTTTTCTAATGCCTACCACCAATGTGTGTCACTGAGGAGACTGGTAAGCTGTTAGATTGGAGTGTACACAGCGACATTTATGTTGTGAATAGGTTGTCATTTGGTGTGAAGCCTGCTTGTGACATATTTCAGAGCATCATTGAGAAGGTGTTGTTGGGTTGTAAGGGTGCTGTTTGTTTCCTTGGTGACATTGTCGTCACAGGTGCTACAGAGTCTGAGCATTTAGACAACTTGTGACAAGTTTTCATAAACTTGAGGGAGGCAGGGTTCAAGCTAAACTGTGATAAGTGTAAGTTCTTTGAGGAGGTGGTGCAGTATTTGGGTCATATCATTGACAAAGAGGGCATCCAAAAGAACCCCAACAAAATCAAGGCTTTCAGTGAAGCACCCCGCCCGGTTGATGTAGATACAGTACAAGCATTTTTGGGTACAGTGAATTATTATCAGAAGTTTATACCCAACTTGTCAACAATCCTATGCCCATTGTATGATTTGTTAAGAAAAAAAGGAGCAGGTTGAATGGTCGGATAAGTGTGAGGAATCTTTTGTAATGCCTAAGGCTGCTGTTCTATCTCCCCGAGTATTGGTCCATTTTGAGGCAGACCGGCCAGTTAAGTTAACCTGTGATGCATCCACAAAGGGAATAGCGGCTGTTTTGTCACATATTTTCCGGATGACATGGGAAACCCAATTTGCTTTGTTTCTAGGATTTCGTCAAGAGCTGAATGCAATTACCCTGTGATACAGAAGGAAGCATTAGCTTTATATTGGGAAGTCAAAAAATTTTCTCAATATTTGTTGGGGAGGCATTTTATTTTCGAATCTGATCACAAACCATTGTTAGCACTCTTTGAGGAAAGGGAATCCTGGCGATGGCCGCCGGAAGACTTCAAAGATGGGCTTTATTTTTGTCAGGATTTGATTACACCTTCGAGCTTGTGAAAGAGAAATGTAATGTAGCAGGTGGCTTGCCAAGATTGCCATTGGGGTAAGATATTGAGGTTAACCAGATTGATTCAGTGGAGAGTAAGTGTTTGCATTTTGTCGAGAAAGCCATTTCCCTTGCAAATACAGTGAGTGGGAGACTGAAGCAAGAGCAGATCCCCCCAAGGTGGTTGAGGTTAAGTGGCCAGAGAGTAAGGAGGTTTTTGAAATAATACATCTGGATTATTTAGGAGCGGTGAAGGGTACCCATTTTTTGATTATCACATATTAATTTTCAAAGTGGGTGGAGCTATTCCCTATAAGTTCCTTAACTATGGGCACGTGTATTGGCAAGCTTACGGAAACCTTTGCCAGGTATGGATTGCCCAGAACCATTCTTTCCGATAATGGCAGCAATTTTGTTTCAGAGAAATATGAATGCTTTTGCAAGCTCAACAGCTCGAGCACTTAACGTCGCCTCCTTACCACCCTACAAGTAATGGGGTGGCAGAAAATGTGGTAAAAACATTTAAGGCTGAATTTTCAAAGGCACTGCAAGATGAAGTAAATGCACGTTCTTCAGTGGGAACTCTGGTTAGTCGTTGTCTAATGCCTTACAGGTGTGCACCTCACTGCACGACTAAGATTAGTCAAGCTCCCCTCATGTTCGGTAGAGTTGTGAGAAATAGGCTAGACCTGATTAAGCCCCAGGAGGTCAGGGAGCCCGAACAGCCTATCGTGGCAGAATGGAATGGACAAGTACAGTTTGCGATAGGCGAGGAGGTATGGGTACATGACTATAGGTCCTCACATCAGGATTGAAAAAGAGGGAGGGTACAGAAGATCGCTGGCAACATATTCCTGTTTGTAAAATTACGTGATTCTGGGCTAGTGTGGAAGATGTAGTACAACCAAACCATTAGGCAGGGAGGTGTTCGGGTAGGTCTAGTCAAGCCACTGATACAGGCAGGGAAGAGGTTGTGGAGGAGCAGTCAGTCAGATTACCCTCCCATAGGACCATAAAGCCTCGAATTAGGCTTAACCTATGAGGATTTTTATTTACGTTTATAACGTAACCTTATATATATATACACACACAAGACAGTGCCAGGTTACATTATATATATATATATATATATATATATATATATATATATATATATATATATATATATATATATATATATATATATAATTATATATATGTGTGTGTGTGTGTGTGTGTATATACACACATATATATGTATGTATGTGTGTGTGTCTTTATGGTGATATCAGTTATATCTAATAAATATGTGTGCATCCTGACCATGGAGTGATAATTTGATACATTGCAATATTAGTATACATAGACATACACATAGGCCTATATGTACGAGCCTTTGCCAGATCCCAAACATGTCATATTTAATTACGACTTAGAAACAGTTTTATGAAGAATAATGACACAAAGTTAATGCAAAGTTAAAGTAATGGGCATCATATTAACTTCGATGTGAATCAGCCTTCAAGGGATTCATCGGATGGAGAGAATATTTACTTGTGGTACTCGACGACGGAGTACGAATGTATTGGCACCTTCATGTAAAAATTTCGATAAAGGTCAGCAACACTACAATAGCTCAATAGCTATCGGTTTCTCTGTCTCCCCACTAATTCTCTAACTCGCACCATGTAGCTACCACATGTTATACACTTATTAGCTTCACTCTCCTTTAAAATGTGAAATGTGTTTTTAATAATCGTTTTACTCGAAAATATCAACGACAGTGTGGATTAAAGCGAGAAAGGCTTTTATTGAGTTTGTAACAAAGCTTTTAATGAACTTAATATATAAAATATTAAACTGGAACTTACGAAAAAAAGTACGATTAAGCCTAACAAAATAATTTACAATTGCTAATGAAAATAATAGTAACACAGAAATCGGATGGTTTTCATTATAACAGTTAATGTATATATTTTATACTCAGCAGGCATTAGGAAATTTTCCTGCGGGAAGTTTAATGCACGCACACCATTGCACAATTTGTAAGAGTCCACGACGTACAATTTTAGCAGCTGTGTTGAATTCTCTTAATGACTGAGTTCATCATTGGTTTCGCTTGTCGTCGTACATCCTTAATGACGTTACATCGATAAGAAGATATACGTCTCCACAGCTTCGCCTGGATGCTGCTCCGGTGATATTTTATCTAATGATGTGCTAATCTTAGAAATTGCATTCTTAAAATACCTAACATTGCAATGTACATTTATCTCTGTGAGAATTTTTCTTGCAGTGTGATAAAATTTATTCCAGCACGCAATTTCTCAATTTGAAAGTCGCATAAAAGATTATAATGTGAACCACTCGGTTTATTCTCAGCATGAACCTACGTGTGAAGTTGCTTGGTCTACTCACATTCGTCAAACCAAGCCTCCATGTCCGGGGTTTGAAGCAGTTCGCGAGGACGTTTGCTGGTTTTCCGTCGTGGAGACGGCGGAAGCTCTTTCCCATACGCCATCAGTCCTTGCAATTTTAACTTCTCTTTCTCCAGGTCCACTGCACATACAGAGTTACAACCCTTTGACACGACTGATCTACAATTAAGTAGAACAAAATATATAATTATTACAATCACAAGATGTGCATCAAATAGGAACACTATAAAACAAAATGCAAATAAGTAATAAAAATTCCTCATAAATATCTTTGGCTTACAAAATTAACATATTACAACACAAACAAGAAGGAAATGTCACGAGTCAATCAAGTGTCATTGCTTAGTGCTATTGAAGTAAACAATAAGTGTATCTAAAGGATTTTGTTGGTAGATGAATTAATTAATACATTAACTCTAACAAGATGGTATATTTATAATTACCTTCAGGGGTGGGGAACTTTTCAAAACTGACTGACTATTAGTTTAATTATTTATGCTGAGAGTGTAATGCCAGGCAGAGACCATTAACAAATTATACAATAAAAAATGTATAGAGTATAAATACATTCGAGAGACCCACAAGTCGCGATTACGATACCAATCCAACAAATTGTTACACTAACAATATTGCATTAATATTGCAAAACAATTCAGATGATGTTGGGCTAAAGTATATAGCTAATATGTACAGTAACTCAAAAGCAAGGAAGGGAGTCAATATGTTCCCCTGTCACTTTCTCAGTTGCACATGGTCTTTAGATAGGAATGCATAGGTTCCATCCAGCTGGTCGATATTTTGTGTTTCATCTACAGGCATGGGTGTGTGTATTATCTGTGGCATTAATTAGGTTCCGACATGAGCTGCCCCCTAGCAGTCTAACGAGCATTGAGTGGGGGATGCTAAAATCAATTTTATAAGTGCAATACCATATATATCCATACAGATGATAATAAATGCCAGGATAGGGTACAGATAAATCAATAATCTAAAGCCTTATTCATATTAAGACGACCACGCCGAAAAACAGAGTGGACATACGTACATATGAGCAAATTTTTCTGTGTTGCAATTCTGGTATATGGTTGCAGGCTCAGTTTACGACCATGCTGATTTGTTGGCTGTTAAGGTATTCCGAGGTCATCAACTTGTCTGATACAAGGAGGTATATTGATCTGTGGACACATTTCTCATGCGATTTTCTTGGTATTTTTGCATGAGATTATTTTTATGCGAGGCTTCATACGAAATTACTTTTGTGTCGTGTAAAAGCAGTTTTACCTGAGGGTTGCGTGGGCCAGAAGCGGTCCGGCTCATAGGCGCCGGACTGTACAATAGAGGAACGCGTCCTCTTTCTGCCGCAGGAAGGTGCCCTGCCAAGAGCTGTGCAGCTGCGCACCCGAAGCCGCCGGGGGTTTTCCACCGTCTCCCCTGCTGACGGGGGCAGCGACTCTCCTCTATTCAAGTAGCCCTCGATGCGGCGCCGCTGGAGGATCGATAACTTGCTCTCTGCCAGCAGAGCTGCACCCACACACATCATGTTCAACTATAGGCTTTTCACGATAAAATGAGCACTTCTGAAATGTCCCCTGAAGAATTTCACTGCTCTTATCTGCATATAAGTACTATAATTTGGAAAAAAATGTATCACTCTGAAGGTAACATTGCAGGAGCACATAAGTGGGTACAGGCACAGGAAATAGTAGTATGTATACAGAAAACATCAAAATATTGTACCACACCAAGCATGTATTGCAGAGTACCAACATCTGAAGGATGCACTTAGTATTGTGTTGGACAACCCATAAAATGGAGACAGGCATCGATACTGCGATACAGTCAAGCATGGAGGCATACAGACATCAGATGCTCTCCTGAGGAATATCCTGCCACAGCTGGTGCGACTGACCCTCAAAATCCCCATAGTTGAAGCTGGCTGAAGTTGCAGTTCAATCTGGTCCCAAAGTTCTCGACAGGCGAGAAGTCTGGGGATCTTTCTGACCAAGAAACCTTGTTGACATCGCGAAGGCAGACCAGAGATGCACATGCTGTGTGAGGCCAAGCATTAGCCTGCTGTAAAATATGGTTGTCAAGCTACACCAGGAAAGGGAGCACACATGGTCGCAGAATTTCCAAGACATATCAATACGCTGTCAGTGTTCCTTCAATCACCACTAGTGAGGTACGGAAATCGTATAAAATAGCACCCCATACCATGACACTTCTCATTGAGGTGGTATGCTGCTTTACATTTAAGCATGGATCATGGTGCTGGCCAGGATGTTTTCAGGCTTGAATTCGTCGGTCGTCTGTATCCAGACAGAAAAGTGATCCATCGCTGAACACAATTCGGTGCCAATCCGTAAGCTCCTGTGCTGCCTGTTCCCAGCAGAAGGCCACATGTGCTCGGCGATGCTCAGGTCGTAATAGTAGACGTCGTAATGGATACAGTGGTGCCAGAGCTCGCTCTGATAACTACCTGGATATGGTACTGGTGGACACAGGCGTATCCCCAGCTGCCATGACATGTCACTAGATGGTGCACAGTGACGGCCGTGGAGTGCTTAAAGCCTGTCGCATGATGAAACGATCCTCCATCGCATGATGTTATGGAGTATGACACTCCACCAAAGAATTTATTAATTAAAAGCGAGGTCAGTTTAGGCAGTCTGTTGTGAAGGAGAAAGATGTAGTAACAATTTGACACATATTTAAAAACCCTACAAAATTAATAAAACTTCTAAATTAAAATCGGCCATCCCAGGTTTTGAAAATATCGCCGATGGGCGAGTCCATGTGTTCCAGATTTGAGGGTTTGACGAGACCATCCCTTCAAAAGGGGTGTCGATGTGTGAATTGATAAGAGAAAAAATACTAAAATGATTTGTTATAAGGTTTGAAGCCCTTTTAGTTTACACTGGATTATATTATACACTATTTTCACTTCCTTGAGGTATCGTAGCACGTACTCCTAGGTCAGTAGCCCAGATGTCGTGACATCATCGGGGAAGATGCCGAACATTGTAATGGCTATCCCTGCATATTGAACGAAAGTCAAAACGGATGGTGCCATATGAAGTTGTGAAAATTTTGGCAGTTTGGGATGGCTTACCTTCGCTGCGACAGGTGTGTGTGTGTGTGAAGAGTTCCATGCCTCATGTCCGCTGGACAAGCCTGTTGGTCTACAAGTATGGAGGCCGCGGGGCTGTGCAGCCCACGAAATCTATGACTGTCTTCCCCTCCCTCATACGTCACCTTAAATGTGACGCCAGCCAGCCAGTCACGCACCACCAGGGTGCCCTTCCAGGACTTCAGATATCGATGGAGTGAAGAAAATGTTGTAATGTTCTACATTATTTCAAATAAAATATAAATACAGCTGTCTCGCCCATATTCTGGGAGAGAGCACATAGTTTTCACTTGCGCAGGAACTGCTGTTCCGTCTGTCAATATTTAAAAAGGGTGGGGGGGGCTCCTTTTTGCCATTTAAGTTAAGTGTGGTTTAAATCAAAATAATTATATGTAACCTGCATATAGCTGGAAAGAGATGTAATCTTGTAAAAATGTAGATTTTGGGGGAAGTTTTAAACATAATTATTTTTGATACAAACTTTTTATACCACATGTAATCGGCGGGGAAAGTATATTTTATATAAAGTTTTTTCAATGTGATCTTGGGGGGAAAGTATTGCAAATGATTTGTAGTTGATTGCAAGGCAGCGAATATTTTCACACCTTTTCCCTGGAACCAACCCAAATCGCTTTTTTGACATCAATGGGGAGCTCTCAGCTGTTTTCCAATTTAAAACACCTACATTCAGGAAGCAATTGAGACAAGGACCTCGTCCTGTATGTGTTGGCATACACCGTCACATACAGGATAGAGAAATCTGTGCCACTCTGCTTCCTGAATGTATTGGGGGGGGGGGGGTGTTATGGATATCCCTGCACATCGAACGAAAGTCAAAACCGAAAGTGCCTCGTCCTGTATGTGGTGGCAAACACCATCACAATATCGCGGCGTGAGCTGCCCCGATGTTACCTTCAATTAATGGTGCACCTACAGGCTAAGGAATTCAAGTTTAACTGTTTGTTATTCGTCCCCAAGAGTTACCCCTTGAGGTGAATAAAGCAAGACAGTCACTTGAGTCGCATAGTCAATGATGGCGAGGCGGGTGTGTTCCATCCTCGTCGGCACTTTCTGTCGCACTCTTAGCTGAGTGTTCGACTCGGCATGGTGTCAGCCAGGTGGTGTACTTAACTGCAGAGGTACAAGTGGTCACAAGAGCACTCATGAATACATGGTTCATGTCAACACATTTGCTTATATCAAACTTTTGTTGAAATAATTTTTTTTTTTTTGAAATTTGTACAAAATAATATTTTAAGTTAAAATCAACATATTTATGCTAAAAACATTTGTTATTTTTCAAATAAAGTTAGAAGTATCCATATGTTGATACCGAGAAATTGTTAGAAAAGTACATGTTACATGGCAATCAAATTAATTATGAGAAACAAAAATGAAACAGTTTTCTAAATCTACCCTATTACTAAGTATTAGGAGTGCACCCGCCGTAGGACAGGAGCTAAATGTGTCTCAGTGCTGCGCCTCTTAGCATAAAAGGATGGGAATTCATGCAAGGAGGTGTGCATTCTCGGCAAAAGGGGTTGGGCAGCCACAGCCAACAGTTTAAGTCCATGGCTACCTCCCTGAGTGTACCTATATAGCTAAAACTATATTCTAGAAGGGGAATGGTAGAATTCGCACAGACACGGCAAAACCCATTCCAACAAGAAACAAAAACTTGTGGGAGCATTAATGAAAATGCTACAGGAAATAGCAGGTGTGGGATCAATTGGTTTAATATGATGGTGAAGAACTAGAAGAGAGGGGACGGGGCTTGTGGGCGCATGCATAGGGACACATTCGCCCTTGAGGTGGAAAATGCTGACCATATTCCTATGCAGGCTGCCTGCACAACAATATCTACAGCAGCATTTTAATGCAGGGCCCCCCTTCTTTCTCATCGAAAGCGTCAAAACCTGGGCAGCTCAGTCATGCCACAGATGCCATATTCGCAATTCCACGTCGTCACCAGGATCTCCACGCCATTGGTGGAGACGGGAAGTAACGGACCAGGGAGTCACCCCCTCTCCCTTCTCCAACATCTCCCTCGGTAGAAGACGTGAGTAGCACTCGGCGAGACATCCAGGAGCTACCAGTTGTGGGGGCGAATCCACTGGCCCAGGTGTAGATGCTGACATCTGGGTGCTTCCAAGGTCCGAAGCTCTTCAATTCCATTCCTCAGACATCCGCAGTCGACAGCCCGCAGAATCCAGCAGACGGGAGGTTCGCCACACTTCGCATGTTTCAGCACCTCGGGATTCCCCCCGCCATGATCGTTGGGCCGCCGCCCGCAGATGTACTACTTCCATCTTCAACTGAGTCACCCAGGTCCTCGATGCCCACGACGATGGCGATTTCAAAATGGGCTCTTGGTCCACGGACTGGTATTTGAATATTCCCAGCCATATCAAAACCAGGGAACTCCCGATCTGCCCCCTGGGGACGCGACTAGTTGTGGATAGGCGCAGCATCTATGCTGCCATAATCCCACCACACCCGCAGACACACCTCGCTTTGGCTAGTCCCAAGTGGCGGGTGGATCCCGGAGGGTGAGTGACTACAAGTGTGATGTTCATCCCACAGCAGCTCAGCGAGTCAAAAATGAAACTGATTTCCATTTTCGGGAATCATCAAACTTACATTTTTAATTAGTTTTTAATACACCTACACAAAACTACGTAGCATATTTAAGTGATAACATGACTGCAGTTTATTTTAGATGTGCTTAATCAAATGCGAGCCAGCTACAAACTCAAAATGCTTGTTCGTTCAATATGCCGATGCTAATTATGATCTTAATCTAACAGTGTGGTATTGAGGATTTTTATAAAGGCAGTGGCAATGAAAATCATTTATTACATATTTGTACCATGTATAGTTCAACTTTTTAACATATCAGTGATAACTTTTTCTTGCAAAAAAAATCTTTTGAGTGCATAGTTGTCGCATGAATACATCACAAAATCACAATTTCGATGTTTTAGAAATCTACGAATAGGAGAAAACTAAATTACACACAGAAATGGGATAATTCACACGGAAAGACGATGGCAATAGCTACTTCGAAATGTCTATAAAATCTTACAAGGAAATGATTTTGCAATAACAAAAATTGCTGCAAATAAGAAAATTCTTGTTTTTTTTTTTTTTCTTTTTTTTTTTTTTTGTTACCAATGAATTTTCGTAAAATAAATTTGACAAAGCGTGCCTTAAAATTTAATTAAGACATGGCCTTTCAATTTCCTTTGTTAAATGTTCTGCAGACAGATTTGGAAATTTTATTTGTACATTACAAAAACAGTAAAATGTTGACTCTGACAAATAATTTTGCAAAGATCATGTTTTCTAATAATATTTTATCAGAGGAAAAAGTAGTAACAAATGTCTACCAGTTAAACAGTACAGGGTCCGGAATGAAGGAGGATAAATGCTTAGGAAAACTGTCCCATTGCAGGTAAACAGGAATACAAATGAACACAAGGACTCCTAGATACAATTCAGGCATGCTACTGCAAGACCAAATATTTTCGGTGATTGGTTAGCAGTTTAATATTTGGTCACCACCTTAATACTTATTCAACCTATGACCAACCAGGGATGGTGTAATATTCTGCAAGTTCACAGATTTCCATAAAAATTTGTACAGTTCATAAAAATCATGCGGCAGAAATATTATTGACAAATAACCACATTATGTGTGGTATACAGATTATTAAAGTTTTGTTGTACGTGCATGCACATCCATTGTACGAGGATGTTGCCATCGCTCATAAAGTGATGTACATAAAATGTCTGCAGAACAGTGTATCTAATATAATCTGCACAATATTTAACTATACCAATGAATATGCAGTGAAGATGTACGAGGAAGCTATACAAACCACCGATGGGGTTTGAGAAAAGCCAGATAATATCGCTGCGAGAGGAAAAGAGGACAGCTGGCCGAACTGCTCTACATCTGGCCCATTTAAAATTCACACTCATATTGTGTTGGCAGCAGAGGACATGTGAAAGAACCCTTACATGACAGATATATTTTATACGATCCCAACAGACAACCCGCAGGGAGGATCGCTTGATTGTTAGACAAGCCCAAAAAAGCCAGCAGCTTCCTCTAACATCCATAAGCACGTAACTGCTTCACTGGACATTACGAGAAGCATTAAATGCCTATCACAAACAAATGTGCGATTCGGAAGACAAATGGAATGCTTGAGCAACACATTATCTGAATCCAAGGGAATATTCTCATTCTCGTGAATAATATAGAAATGGCCCTTCTGAAAAAACTTAAATGTATTAAGAATAATCTGAATAGGATGCCTGAAAATATAAATATGGTTTTCGTCCTTCTGAAGAATTTTTTTGCTCGACCAGTGCAACGAATGCTTGAGCAACAGACTTTGAAGACACCTCAAAAGAAAATTGCAGGATGCAGTGGACAGCATATAATTGATGTGTGCCGCATGCCCTCACCTCTAAGACAGTTTATCCGGCCGAGACCTGCTATGCCACCGCAGCAGGGCTGTGCGCTCTACAGATGGGCAGAGCATATGCCAAGTCGCTGGTGAGCGATCAGGAATGGCGAAGTGCAGAGCAGTACAAGGGCATGCCGGTGCAGAGCAGCGGGTGGTTGCCATGGTAATGTTAGAGACTCCACAAGGCGGAATAATGTGGAAGTAGACCTGGCAATAATAGGACTTGTGAGCCCAGGATCCACGCCAGAGACTTTGTTGTGTTTTTCGTACTAAAAGGTTATTGCTTGTTGTGTTTGTTCTTTTGTGCACTTTTAACGTACTATAATTTGTCTCATCACGCATCCAGTGTTATGACCATTTCATTCACCAGTGTTTATGTTGCAGTGTTATTTATGTTAATTTTAATATGAGTCTTGTTTAATAGCATGATGCAAGGTAGGAAAATTCAGGCTATAACAGAAAGTAGTGCTGCTCTGGTGCATGGGTCAGCGGAGGCTCGCCCGCACATCAGGCAGGAACGATAACGAGCGAGTAGCATCAGATGAGGGTGGTGCATACGCTGTGAGCTCTGGCTTTTCCCGCGCGTGCCGGGCACCATTCAACATGTTGAAATGGGCATTTCATTGCAATAGACTTTAATTTATTCCGGAACCTTTTTTTCGCATGTAGCCGCCTGGTACACAACGCTCCCTTCCTGCGGAAATTAAATCGCCCAGGGAGGTTTAATTCTACCATAACTTATTGTGTCGTAAGACTTATCAGTGTTATTGCAGTGGCCGGTCTTTGCCACCCTTCATTGTGTAAGTGCTCTCCTAGGGGAAGATGTAATTTCATCGAATAAATACGACTGTGAACTGAACGGTGTGTAGTTTATTTCGATCGCAATATGTGTTTATGGGGATGGGCCCTGATAATACAGTCTCACACCAGTTCTTACATTGTGAATTTTTGCAAGTGTCAGTTCTACGCATTGCTCCATATCGTCTGGGCACACGCCCATACAATTCACTTGCGCGAGTGTTAATGTATAGTCAGTTTTCCCACCACGAGAAGCATTATGGTACTTAGTCGACCCACCAACTAACATTGAGTAAACAGCTACCAAATCATCCAAACTGGAACAACAATCAATGAGGCAGAGGTCATCAGCATCATCGGCTAGGAGATTCCGCCCACAACCCCGAGATCAGCAGAGTCAACAATCACCTTAATGTCGCCTCGACGGCGTCTAGTGCCTATCCAAGATTTCGCCTCCACCGCCCCAAAAATAATATCTTACACCTTTCCGACGTTTTAATCATGTCAAAATTATCCAGTGTAGGAACCACAGCTGCAATTACAGCATAACTGTGGGAATGCTCGGGGTTCTCCAAGGTGGACATCTAAGACAGCTCTATCCAGATGACAGCACAGAATGTAGACATAGTTTAGTAATAATAACTGATTAACTGCAATAAAAAACAAGTTGTATAAAAGACGAATTTCAATGTGTAATATGAAATGGGTGAGACTAATTTCAGTTTTGTTTCATTACAATTGTAAACAATTTTGTGTAATATTTGCTTAAAATGCTGATTTAATCACTACACTTATTACCATTGTTTTTTTTTGCTGTAAAAATATACACTTGTTTAAAAATGAAGTGAGATATAATATATTCTGCTTATCAAAACTGTTGAGTAAAAGTTATGGATGGGTGAGGTTTTCACATGTAAACATATGTGGCAGCTTTCTAAATAGGGAGGTTTAAAGCATACCACAATATCGTCGAAAAGGTAAACAACAGTAACCAAGATAGGAATCCAAATTATGCAAAGGATCTTTTTACAAAAGTCAATTCTGAGCACAGCATCACAAAGAGAGAAATGGTCATGTGATAGGCAGCAAGCAATAAAATTGCAGTCTTACCCCTGACAGCCCATGCTCTGTATGAGGTTGTCGATGATCTCTTGAAACGTCATGGCCCATCTCTCTTGTAGCGCCGATCGTAGTTACTAAATTGTTGCTGGCAGCTGGCAATGTGCTGCCAGGCATCTCCTGACAACATCGACCAGTATTTGATTGGATTTAAGTGCAGGGACTGTGCAAGCTAATCCAAGTGACAAATATCTTCACTCTCCAACAGCCTGAGAGTTGCTGTACGATGAGGTGTAGTGTTACTGTCCATGAAGAGGAACACAGGGCTCACAGTATCTCAGTAAAGATGTATGTGAGAAAAGAGAACCATGGTACAATAGCTGTCATCAGTGACTGAACCTCCTTGGAAAATATGAAACTCAATTAGGCCACCAAGCCTTGTAACTTCCCCAACGAGAACTCTGTCACCTGCAAATTGTTGCCTTTCGATAATGTTAGAGGGGTGCTTGTATGTTCCCTGCTCTCTCCAGATATAAATACATCTGGAATCTCTAGTGAGACTAATCAGCTCCCACTGTAAACATCACTCGACTTCTCTGCTGAGTTCCCCTTCCTTGTAGTCTCAACATCACAGCAAACACAGTATCTGATGGTGGGTAGTTGTCAATAGCACACTATATACTATGCATTGCACATGACTTGCGATTTCATCCGCTGTATACCATCTATGTCTCATTTCTTGTAGGACACTATAGCGGTCCTCCATCACCCTGGTTGCTCGTGGACGACCACTACTAAACCTTGATACAGCTGTTCCTGCCTTCGAAATGCCATCGAAGCCAGTGACGCAATGGTCTGTGCGATCACGAACTCCTTGGCCATGCTAGAAACACTTTGAACTTCTTCCAACTGCCCAAAGATTCGACCTCGTGTCAATTAATCCACATGTCATCTACAGGATAGTATGTTAGCCACATAGGACATCAGAGAGTAACTCGATGTCGTTCAACCCGACATCCACTATGCAGTGGCTTCCACTGCAATATGCACTTGCCCTTCCATACTGTACCCTAGGCGATATCATCATTGTTTTCTCAATCGGTTTTGTTGTTCGCAATGGAGTTATGTTAATTTCCCCACTTTGTCCACAACTTTTCATGCCAGTGAATTTCTTGTGCTTAGTACTGGAGATAAAATAGGAAATTTTGTTTCGTTCTTTACTGAATGGAAAGTAAGAACACCATCCTATCAAGGACCTAACTACATCCAGATAATTGGAATAATATTGCAGTGTACTATTACAATATTTGCAGTCACAAATGTCGTCCTGCCTTCTCTAGAACATAAGAGTCCGATCCTGAAATGCTACTTGGCACATGCCACATGCACGAGTGCTTAACTCGGAATGCCAGCACAGTGCATCGTCGCATTCGACATGGCGATGTAAAAATGAGCCTAAGTGCCACAGGCCCGAGCAAGAGTGGAGACCACCGAATTCAAACCATCTTCCCTACACCTATGTGGCCATCCACATACCCTCAAAACCATATTGTGTGGTGAATGTTGAAAAGTAAGCTTAATGTGGTGTCACAGACTTGCGATGGTCAGAGGTGTAAGTAATAAATTATGTAATTTATTATGAACATAGATTCGAGGGGGCTGCTTTTAGCTTCAAAATTTAAGTGAAATCTGTACTGACTCGGCACTTGGACTTGAACAACAGTATCAGCTCTTATGCCAAGCATATGGCTCTTCCAACCAGCAATCATGCATATTTTTGTTTTAAGGGTTTTATATTCTTCTTTTCTTCAGGCCATTGCAGAGACTGTCAGTAAAGTGTACTCATTTCTCCTTTTTGTTAGTGCATTAAAATGTTTAATTTGTGTATTAAGTAATTGTGCAACCCCCTCACCTAACTCTCTATTTACACAGATAATTTCAGTTCTTAAGTATTTGTGGACTACTGCAGCTTGAAAAAATATATATATATATATTTAATTAATCTCTCTTGTAATGTTTAAGCTTGTTTGTGTTTACACTGTTATGAGGTATATGTGACTGGTATAAGCTGCTGGTCATGTCCGCCATAGTTCAGTTTATTCGGGCCATTGGGGTAAGGCACATCGGCAATTGAGGGGATTTCATCTCTGTGCGAACTGATCCAATAAATGTAAATCTTAACTTTAATTTTGGAGCCTCTTTTGTTTTGCTCCCACACCTACTCTGACTCCATCTGTTGAGACTCAACACTTGTTGATGCTTGTTTTTGTGGCCTGCGAGGCTGGAACCTCAAGAACGTGTTCTTTGTTAAGCAGCAAGGGGTCGCTTGTGGTTAGTTGAAACAAAAGTCTGGAGGAATACAGATGTGTTGTATGGCCGCATGTGGCTACTCGGCAATAAAGTGCTCAAAATATGTTCTCAGTTTCCCAATCTTATTTCATTACATAAAAATGTGTGCGGCATCTATAATTAAAGAAAGAATGGATTGCAACCCCGATACAGGAAATAAATAACTGCATGAACCAAACACAGTGTCAAAATTGTGATACTGTCCTGTGTAACCAATTATACTCTTGCAATTGAGTGTTTGGTTCTACGTAAGATTTCTGCTAATCTGTCAGGGAGTTATATAGATTGTCACCAATGGAATATTCCAACTTCCACTTGGCAGAAACAGCATTCAACCAGCCAGGAAACATTGACCTCTTGCTTGTAGCAGAGGTCTTCGACATTCTCCACCCTGGAAAAATTATACGATCAAAGGACCACCTCATATTGCAAGACACCGAATTTGGATGGATGAGTCAGAAACTTCCCAAGTTTTAGAGAACAATCGAGAGATGCATACTTTGTGAGAATACGCGACAGTCTGGATCAGCTCGACATTTTAGAAATAGAAGAATTACACAAAACTCCTAGAATTCTTTGAATATTGGATGATGTTGCATATAAAAGGTGACATCTGTGGAATTATCTGAAGTTTTTGTGGATGAATACGAGGCACTGGGACATATGCAGCTCGTTGCGAGTGGTTGCATCAAGATTTTCTAGCATAATTTGAGATATCAACAGCTTGTGCAACGGAATCATTATGCCTATGGCTCTGATAGCATTGATATTACTCGTAACTTGATTGACAAGCAACTGGAGTTTTTTTGGTTGACTGCTTGAGTTCTTCAAAGCTGGTCTGCTGTTCGTCCTGCCATTTAAAACGAGCATTCGGCGACATGAGTGCAGTTAGTGGTGCTGTCACAATGGCAAACCCCATAATACATTCACCAAACCAAAATTTTTCTTACTTGTTTCCACGTCGTTAGTGTTAGATAGTCCTCAATTAATTGTAATTATTCCCGCATGGGTCTGCTTACATTTTCGTCGACTATGTGACCCAGAAACTGAATATTTCGCTTGCCGATATGACATTTTAGGATTTGCACACGAGTCCATTTATTGACAGGCACTCTAACACTAATGACTGGTTATAAATAAATATCGGTCCACGACTCGCAGTACACAATGATGTCGTCAAGGTATGCGAGCGCGCACTCGCCCACTAGGCCATCAACACACATATTATGGTTGCCTGAAAAGTCGAAGGCGCGCACTTCAGCCCAAACGGCATAGAGCAGAACTAAAAGCGACGTCCATCGGGAGCTGTGGATGTTGTTTTGAGGTGGTTATCTGGTCGGACAGGAATCTGCCAGTAGCCACTGCAAGGATCAATGGTGGTGAGTACCTTCGCACGCTCCAGGGTGTTCAATGCGTCTTTAATATTGATGTACAGTGGTGGGGCGCTACTTGTAATCAGATTGAGGCTACCTAACTTCACACAAAAATGCCATGTCCCATATTTCTAGGAAGCAAGCATGATAGCAGAGTTGTGGGTGCTCTCAGATGGTTTGATAACCACTTCTTGGAGCATTTCGGCGATCTGCTTTTTAATAATCTTGCACTGATGTGGATAATATCGCAGTAGACTGTCATAGATGGGTTTTCGATTGTGACCTGTATGTTATGTTCTGCTACCTCGTGCATCGCAGCGGGTCGGCCCCAGTAAACACATCCCGCCAGTCGTTGACGAGTCTTTGTATGGCATCTCAGTGCTCTGGTGGTATGGTGTGGTCCAGGTCGTCCAGTAACGCAGCTGGTGTGTTCCCAACTGATCGAGGTTCTCGATCGTAGACAGTTTGACATTCTTTGTTTCCAAAATGGATGTGCCGTGCTGCAGGTTTCACCACTGTATTTTGCTCCATTAACCATAGGATACCAAGTATGACGTCCTCTCGAATGTCGTCAGATACAATTGTGGTGTTCATTATTTCTATGTCCCTAATGCATACTGTAATGATAATTTCACAGGCTACCTCTCCCATGTGTTGGTGGGTGGCTGGCTGGATCACTCGTTGCACTGGTCTTATTTCCTTTCAATTGATTAAGTTGGTCCTGATAAAATTATGGGATGCTAGTGTAAATGACGGCCCTGCATGGAGTATGATTGACAAGGATGGTAATTTGATGAAGCTGCTGCTGTTGCTAATGGTCTGAGATAATAGTATCTGTTGTGATGTTGGATCCGGATAATTGCTGGTGACCCGAGGTGAGTGGCGTCGGGCCACTCTACCCTTTTCCCCGTTTTCCTTTGGTGTTTAGTGCCTCTCCTCTTCTAGCTGCTCATAGTCTGCCCATGTTGGGCACTTGTTATTCCAATGGAGGCTCTGCACCACCTTCAGAGGTGTGGTGGTTGCCTGAGTCCTCCAAATGAGGGTGGTGGAGCTATACGAGACACTGTCTGGTCGGGTACACTAGATTTTGGGGTTATATTGATTGTTGTGGTTGGCGGGGCGAAACTCTTTAGTTTTGCTGCTTGACTGTCCTTGTTCGCGACCCGGATGCATGCTATCCGAGTCGCGAAGCAGCTGGGCAGGAACATTTGCATCGAGTAACATCACTGTTTGTATAAAATCATTCTCTATTGCATCAATGACTAGGGTCAGTGCAGGGCGGTATTCCGCATGTGTGAAAACTGCGACGACCTCAAGTATGTCCTTAAATGAATGATGTGTCTGGATGATGTGTCACTACCAAGCTGATTTTCTGCATTGCGAAATTTAAAGAGATTCTTCCCCTTGTTCTTCAAGTACCACATTGCTATGCACCCGTAGGTATGTAAATGCATTGGCGAACCGACATCACAACCAGGTTCAAACATCAACCATGCCCACAAGATTTCAATCGCTGCCAAGGTATTCTGGAACATTGAACATAGACCTGTTGGCATTCCATCCAATACTGCGAAAGTAGGACCCAAAGAAACTGTGTCGACCAAGAATACTGGGTAAATTGAATAGGGGAGCTCTTCTACGGCGATGCCAGAATGTGGTGGCGAGGGTCACAAACTATGGTATGACCTGGAGAGTGTTCTGCCTTACTTTCACATGCAGTTTCGCCAACAACGTTACATCATTATGCACCAGAAGCAAGGTGTTCGTAGAAAAACAGGGTGAAGAAAACTATACCAGTTCACTACGCAGAAAATCAGTTTAATACACACTTATCACCCATAACTTTCACTGAGAGAAATACTCAAGGTCTCTGCCCAACCCGAACACCGTGCAGCGTTAGCCCCAACGAATCACACAACAGAGAGTGATTTCATACAGACAATAATGCTACTTGAAACGAGCAATCCCAAACTACCATGCCACGACCATGAGACTGTGCAGCTACGATGCGAGACAGGCAGTCTAAGTACAAGACCACATTGTTCAGTGAAACAGAGAAAAACAGTACCACAGGCACCACAACAAACCATCAAATAAAATCAAAACCAGCACCAACAGAACAGAAGGAGGTTGGGCCTGCCCCGCCTTACCAGTCAAGTGGATCCCACCATCAGCCACACCCGTGCAGGTGGTGCGGTGGTCCACACTGGAATAACCAGTGTCCTAACTGAGAGGATTACGAATGGCAAGAGGAGGAGAAAGACACAACATCGATGAGAAATAGACGAAGGGGGTAGGGAGGCCTGATGCCACTCACCTCATTCCACCCATAACTTCACCAGATCCAACAATACAACAAATACTACTCTCTTAGATGACAGGTCATAATCCCAGTTTCATCCACATCGCTGTCCTCATCAACAAAACACAGTGCAGAGCTCTCATCAATACAGCCATATCTCACAATTTCATACGGACTAACCTGATCAATGCCAGTGAAATTCGGGCCATTCAACGTGTCATTCAGCATGATAACCATCAACATACAGGACAAATAGCTAGAGAAGTCAATATTGCAGTGCAAATTCGTGACATTGAAACTGTCACGACCGCCTTTGTATCCGACTACATTTTGGAGGACGTCATCCTCGGTGTTCTGTGATTAACAGAATAGAATATGGTGGTGGAACCTGCGGCATGCCACATTCATTTCAGCCAAAAATAACGACGAACTGTATATAATATCGAGCCCCAGCCAGCAGGGAGTGCGCCAGCAGTACAGTTACTTGACCTTGACCACACCATATCACCCGAACACTGAGAGGCGATACAGAGACTCCAGAATGAAAGGTGTGATATATTTACAGTCGCTGACCCACTATGTCACACGACGGTGGCAAAAAACAGTATCCAACTCAGCACCGACCAACCAGTGTACGATAATCCACAATGGAATCATCCCCATCAATGTAAAATCATCAAGGAACAAATAGCCTAAATGCTCCAGGAAGGGGTAATCAAGCCATCTGAAAACGCCTACAATTCCACCATTACATTAGTGCCCAAGAAATATAGGACTTGGCTTTTCTGTTTCGACTTCCGGCGCCTCAACCTCATCACCAACAGTGCACCCCCACCATATATTCACATCAAAGATGCCTTGAACACCTTAGGACGAGTAAAGGTACTCACCACCATCGACCTTCCAATTGGCTACTAGCAAATACCTGTCCAGCCAGAGGACCACCACAAAACTGCCTTTACCACCCTGGACTGATGACACTTCCATTTCTGTACCATGCCATTCGGCCTTAAATGTGCACCATCGACATTTCAATCAATTATGGTGCACGTACTAGATGGCCTGGTGATTGAATGTGAACTCGCATATCTGGACGACGTAATAGTGGGGTCAGAATCATGGGCTGACCACATCCCTCATTTGTGACTAGTGTTCGAACACCTGGCCTTAAACGGACTCGTGTGTGCGAATCGCAAGTGCCGCATCGGCAAGGTGAATATTCGGTTCTTGGGGCACATAGTGGACGAAAAGGGGAGACGCCCCACTCCGAAGCAGGTACTACACATATGAAACTAACCCGCCCCAACCACACTTAAACAAGTGACAAAGTTTTTCGGCCCTATAAATTGGATACACAAATACATTCCTGAGTTTGCAGTTATCATCACTCCGCTCACAGAACTCATGTCGAAAAACATCCGCTTCAAATGGCAGTGGGAACAGCAAAACAGTTTCGAGGAAATAAAATGTTGCTTCAAAAACTGCTTTGCACTAGCTCGCCACGACTCGAAATGTCATCTGTACATCCAGACCGACGCTAATGAAAAGGGACTGGGTGCAGTGCTATTACAAACTCTGGACGATGGAACATGCTGCATTCTGATTTCGGCAGTGCAAAATTCGGCCCAGTAGAGCGGTGTTATGCCGTGAGCAAGAGGGAGCATCTTGCAGTTTTATAAAACCTAAAGAAATACCACCAATTTCTAGAGTATTAGCAATTCACACTCAGTACAGGCAACCGTTGCCTACTGTGGTTGCATAACACCGAGGAGAGCCGCAGTAAGTTGACATGCTGGGCACTGCTGTTGCAAACATATGATTTCCAGGTACAGCTGATGGCGGGAGAAGCAAATCAACTGGCCGACTATATCTCCTGCACACCGAGCGAAACAGTTGCTTGCGATGAGGAGTGGGAGAGCGTCCCCCCCCCCCCCCGGCACTACATGAACACACTCGCCGCCACATCTGAGCAGTATACAGCAATATCACAGCATTACCGGCCACACCTTCTTTACCTGCAATAAAGGAGCAAATCATCATCGACCAAGTTAAATGCCCTACTGCAACAACATGGAGAAAAACATGTGAAAATCAAACAGTGAATCAGTGGCATGTTGTTGACAGCTGTGCATAATCCCGCACGGACACTAATAGCTATGCGTGGTGCATATTTGTGCCCAACATAGCACATGTCCTCGATCTCACAGGCCACCCGGGCGCAGCTCAGACCTGCCGGAAACTGTTAAAGTACTTTCACTGGAAGGGAATGTCAACACAAGTGAAGAGTTGACAGGGTCGCTTGTGATGATACTGGGTTAACATGGTTTTCAGGAGAGGTAAACTCAGTGAACAGGGAATTTAGATGAGGTTTATAATTATACCCGGGCGCCAAGGCATTGCATGTGGAACTTATGCCAATCAGAAGTGGAGAGCTGACTCTGTTTCCTCGGAGTCGTGCGCCGACGACCAAAGACAGAATCCTTCCGACATAATGTTCCTTAGATAAATTATAAGTCACAAATACGTATTGTGCAGTGGATTATTAAGGCTCACCACACACCTTTAATTACTGGTAAACAATTAAGAAAACACTTGATAATAATAAAGACACAGTACCCTGAGAAAAACATGTTACACTTTAAGCGGGAAGGTGATGGCCCGCACCCCTAAGTGCCCGAAAGCTACCCGAATGAAGATGCAGACACGTCTTACATAATTTCAATAGGTTTTATTAACGTCCTTCTCTGAAGACAAAATACAATGCTGCCGGGATTAACCTGCCAGTAAGGTGACACAATACAAGAAAGTGCGAAGACCACAAATAATTAATGTTGAAACTTATGACTCCCTACGTAATGCAAACCTAAGGGAGGTAGAAAGATGGAGATTCCCGGGCGGCAGATGAAAAATGATTCCTAATTAATTAGACTATAGTAATTAATGTGATTGATGAAAAACATGAGGGCCATCGGACTGTGCATCCACACTTTCTCGACACAAAATGCTAACTTCTCTCTGTGCGGCATGCCGCCCGGTGTTGGCGGGTAGGCAAGCCATGGAAACTATTTTCTTACACAGCACACAACTGACATGAAACACAGCCCTTCTTATGTTCCTACATTAACTATGTAAATAAATGGACCATGGCAAAACATCTTTAATACATAACACAAACACAGGGTAGAATGGAATGGGGATGACACACGTGAAAATGGGGAACACAAGATGACTTAAAATACGTTTGAAAAAGCCCACTGGGGTGTAAAAATACTGTAGGGCATCTTTTCTTATCGTTGCTTGGCTTGGCATTCATAAGTGTTGCATAGTTATGCCATGTTATTATAGCCCTTTTACCTTGGGTCTACTTATTGTATTCGTGCATGTGAGCGCATGTGTTGACTTCTCGCATCGCACTGGTTTACACTCACCTCACACTGCCTTGCATGAATACTGAACTTAACCACTTCAGGTCGCACTAGTGGGCTGCATCTTAATACTGATGTAGCAGCGCACTGTCATACATGATGCACACGAGCGCTCAGTAGAGTGCTGATGCCTGCTGTGCAGTATTTACGGTGGGCAAACAGGCTAGGGCACGAGTGACGTCAAATTCTCCCCCACCCCCCTCCACCAAAAGGAGCCCATTGCAGCCATCACATCACTCGACACTGGTGCACTACTTCGGCTCCCCATGACGTGGACGTAATTCATAGCTTGTTCTATGCAGCTCTAGTGGTGTCTCGTCGCTGCAGCTTGCAGGTCTGCCGCTTACGGAGTGCCGAACAATCACCGCACGCCCTGCATTCCCTCGGCGGATGTCTCTGGGTGTTGTCCTACGTAGCGATAGTGAGCTGGCCGACCCACTACTCTCACTGTCATCACTGCTGGCCCTACTATTTACACTCCTCTCCTTCCCGATGTAGCAGGGGTGCTGATTGCAGTGGTGACCCGGGTAAACAGCTATCATAGACTGAAACACTTGTGTTAAGGCTCCTACGATCGACCGGGCCTGCTCCATGGCCTCCCGACTGCTGTCGGTTTCTGCACTCAAAAACGGCGCTACCCCAGCAGGATTCATATCCTCTGCTGCCGTAGCTCCCACAGGAAGTACTGGTGCTGTTGTCAACTTGTTAGAATGAACAGTTGTGCTCCGCGCCACTTTGTCATCGGACTCTCTGACACTGGCCATTGGGCTCACCCGTGCGGCGGACTCAAGTACGTCGGGTGACGCCGAACCTTCTATGTATGGTGGTGGTACTCCTGCATGAGATGCTGACCCACTTTTCACTGCTCTGGCATCAGCAGGGTGCTAGTCAGAAACGACGCCGTCGTTCGTCTACCGCGTATCCCTGCTGCATTCCAGCTGATTTGGTTCCTTACTATACATATGTATACCATCTGCCTCCACTTCCGTTGCTTTGCCCCGTCCACCATCCTGGGTGGACGTCGCGGCTCGGTTCATTGCCGCACCTGTCTCCTCTTGACACCTGGGGAACATGGTGGTGCTCGGCGTCAAAATTTCACCGGTTCTAGTTGGTACTGCCTCTGTTTCAGGTGTAGGACTACTATTTACCCCACTGCATGATGGCCATTGCTCATGAGGAGCTCCGCCGTTCTCGCTATCTGGGACACCTGCTTCCATATTTACACTAGTTGTCTCCTTTCTTGCTAATGTAGTGAATCGTTGCGATGGATTCACTGCTATTTAGGTGGAGCATGACGATCCCGTGCACTATGTTGCTGTATTCGGCATTATGACTGATGTGGAGCTCGAACCCATGGACCTGAGCTGAGGAAGAGGGGTGGAGAAGGGGCTGAAGTTTCCCCATCCATCCCACTGTGATTACTGATGTGTTGATGTGGGTCCAAGAGGGAAAGGGGTGAGGTGTAACACGCCGCCCGCATCCTGCCATGTGACCGAATGAAGAGTGTGCTGAATGTCAACAAACATGTGGCTGCGATGAGCTTACTGCCAGACCAAACAAACAGGTGTAAATGTGGCTGAAATGAATGTTTTTACCTTACTTTGAATGTCTATCCACGATACAATGCCAATATTTACACTTGCACTTTCCGAATTAGTACACTTGCGAAAAAAAAACATGTTTACACTTCAATATCTTACATGGATTTTGTTGGCCTCAGTGGCCGAAACATCTTGAACTTTACTCGCGGGCCTTTGTGCTGTGGCTGCATGGTAATTCATGAACACTGCCTGCAAGTGAACAATGGTACAGTCAGTTCGCAAATTGCTGCTACAATACAGCGAACTAATGTGTGCATGGACCTGTCCTTTACTTGCTGAATGTTTACGTTTGAAATTACGTGACATTGATTCAGAACATGGTGTGCTCTTCGTTGCAGATTGTACACCCGATGCGATAATGGTGCGACATGTGGTGGTTTCGCATGTGGTGAATGATGGGGTGATTGGTGTTTGTTTACCAATGACCACCTGGTCCTCGGGGACCGCACTTGTGTCGCTGTCACTCTTCCACTAACCTGGGTTACTGTGACCTTGGTGATAATGGTTTGCCAAACTGCTCTCGGCCTGTTATGGCTTCCGCTATGCCAGTAATACCTTATAGTTGTACAGTATGCAGGGATGAGGCAGGCATGAAGGTTTCGCCGATATCCTGCAGTCCGCTAATGTGTTATGAAGCATGGTGTAACTTAGTCTGCTATTGCACTCAGGCTCGAGTAGTATAGAAATGCCTATTTGCAATTGGGAGCAGTTGCAAAAATAAGCGTAAAAAGTTGCGTTTGGGAGCAGTTGCAAGAACTGGATTAAAAAGTTGCGTTTGAGCACAACCGCATAAAAATGACTCAAAAAGTTGTGTTTGGTTAGATCGTAGTCTTTAGAAAAAAAGTTGAGTTAAACTTTGCATCCGAGTGCATCAACAAAAATACACGTAAAAAGTTGTGTTTGTGCGCAGTTGCAAAAGAAAGTGGATCAAAAAATTTGAATACATAAAAAATAAAATATTGTATATAATAAATGGACACAAATAAAAATCAACTGATGTCTAATACGATGACGACCATGGCAATGAAAAAGGCTATGGCAACTTGTAATGTTTGGAAAGAAAATAAATTTAAGGAAGTTATTTTTTGCGAACAGAAAGAAGAATAAATCTCAGGAGAAATATGTTAAGTGTGAAACTTGTAATCATTTTTACAAACCATCTCTCATAAGAAGTCATCTTAAAAGTAGATTGCTCAAAGGTCTTGCACAAATACATAATAATTCACATGAATCAACAAATGCATGGGACATTTTAAAAATATCACAACATTTAATATCAAAACAGAAGTTCCCATGAGAGAAACAAGTGAAATGAGAAACTTGTAACCACTATTAAAAACCGTCTCTCATAAGAAGTCACTTGAGAAGTAAAATTCATAAGTACACACTCAGATTCAGTGTAGAAGAAATCGAAACAGCATTTCAAAGTATGATCAAGACTTATGCTGTAAAGAATGTGAATGCATACATAGACCCAAATCATTTCCTAAACGATGTAAAAGAAACTGTCATGGGACTAATTAATAAACATTTAAAATCACTCAAAGTGAACATAAAATCAAAAATGTTTTTGTGGTCTGTTCTATCTGCATTGCATCAAGTACAAAGAAACCCCCAAAGAGTGAATAAATAAATAGCTTACGAACATGAATTTGAAGATGCACTTAAGGGTCAGGAATTTCCAATGAAATTGGATAGCATACCAACCTTTGAGAAAAGAAGTGGAATTTCTATTAATGTATACGCATACGAAGAAAAGGATGGTGCTGAGAACTATATAACCTCCCCATTAAAAACCACAAAAAATAAGACAAATAAGCACATTAACCTACTCTATATCAAAGATGAAAAGAACGACCACTACTGCTGGATAAAAAGTCTTTCAAGACGTATCATATCACAAGTAACATATAATGATCACAAAACATATATGCGATAGATGTTTGCAATATTTCTACTCTGTAAGTAAGCTAAAAGATCAAAAACAAGACTACCGAGAACACTGTGGTGTAAGAGTTGAACTACCATCTAAAGGAAAAAATGACATATTAAGATTTAAAAACAAAAATTATTCTTTGAGAGTCCCATTTGCGATATATGCCTATTTTGAACGTTAGTTGACTAAAATTGAAACTTACCAACCAAACTCCGACGAATGCAACACGAAACCATACAAAAAACACGAGCCTATTAGCTTCTGTTACTATGTAAAATACGAACCTGGATACTATAATTCACCAGTAACTTATGAAGGATCTGATGCATCTACTGTATTCGTTAAAATGCTAACGGAAGAAGCAAAGTATATTGGTGATATATACACAAATGAAAAACCAATGCTTCCACTAACTCAGAAAGAACAAATTGTTTATGATACAGATACCCATTGTCATATATGTGAAAAGTCTTTGAATGGTGATTCTGTGAGAGATCATGATCATCTTACGGGAAAATTTAAGGGAGCTGCACACAGAGATTGCAACTTATCATATAGAAATCCATGTTTTATCCCAGTGTTTATACACAATCTATCTGGCTATGACACACATTTATTCATAAGAGATCGTGGTATCGATGAAGATAAAATTTATCTAATTCCAAACAACAAAGATAAATATATTAGATTTATTGACTCATTTAAATTTATGGATAGTAGTATCGATAAACTCTCTAGTAACCTTTCCAGAAGCCAATTCCGAGAAACATGTAAGCATTATTCCAATGAACTTCTTGACTTTGTTATAAGAAAAGGTGTTTATCCATATGACTACATGGATAGTGTTGAAAAATTTTGTGAGACATCATTTCCATCAAAGATACATTTTACAACAAACTCAATAAATGTGACATTACAGACGAAGATTACGAATTTGTGAGAAAGGCATGGGAAAAATTCAACATAAAATCTCTAAGAGAGTACACACAACTCTTAAACAAATCTGATGTATTGATATTGTCTGATATAATGGAAAATTTTAGAGATGTATGTCTCAA
Organism: Dryococelus australis; assembly: GCA_029891345.1. Taxonomy (NCBI): domain Eukaryota; kingdom Metazoa; phylum Arthropoda; class Insecta; order Phasmatodea; family Phasmatidae; genus Dryococelus; species Dryococelus australis. The sequence goes on along the minus strand of CM056997.1, from coordinate 48,945,214 downwards.
AACATATAAGCTAGATCCAGCCTGGTATTACAGAGCCCCAGGGTTAGCGTGGCATGCTATGCTCAAACATACTACAATAGAACTAGAATTATTAACAGATTACTACATGATTTTGATGATAGAAAAAGGTGTTCATTGTGGAATTTCACAATGTTGTAAGCTATATGCTAAAGCAAATAATAAATATATGAATGCTTATTATAGTACAAAGGAAATCTTTTATCTTACATATCTGGATGCCAATAACTTACATGGATGAGCTATGAGCCAGTATTTACCCTACAGTGGGTTTAAGTGGAGAAATACCAATATAGATGTAATAAAAGTACAAGATGATTCTAGAAAAGTTATGTATTGGAAGTAGATTTGAAATACCCACATGAACTACACGATCTCCACAGAGATCTGCCATTGGCACCAGAGAATAAAATACCAGAAGGTTTCAAGAAATCCCAAATTCTTAACTACTCTGGCTGATAAAGAAAAATATGTATTACGCTATGCAAATCTTAAGCAATATCTGTCTCTCGGAATGAAGTTGATAAAGATCCATAGAGTTCTGGAATTTGATCAATCAGATTGGCTCAAGTCCTATATTGATCTAAACACAAATATGCGAAAAAAGTCTACAAGTGACTTTGAAAAGGTTTCTACAAATTATTCAAGAATTTCTTTTTGGAAAAACAATGGAAAATATTAGAAACAGTGTATATATATTGTTGTGTACAATTTCTAAGCAAATGGATTAACTAGTGGCTAAACCAAACTTTAAAGATAGGAGTCTATTTACTAACTCTTTGGTGGCAATTCATATGATTAAAACAAAACTGTGCTTTAACAAACCCATTTATGTTGGAATGAGTATACTTGATTTATCGAAAGTCTTAATGTACGATTTCCACTATAATATAATGAAACCAAAATGCTGGAAAAATATTGAACTGTGCTACCAAGATACTGATTCATACATCTATTATATAAAAACATCAGACTTCTACAGTGACATGAAAGAAATGGTCGATCATTTTGATACTTCTGACTATAAAAAAGACAATCCATATGGTATACCATTAGTTAACAAAAAGATTATTGGCTAAATGAAAGATTAATGTAATGGAAAAATAATGGAAGAATTTATTGAATTGAAATCGAAAATGTATGCAATAAATATGGAGGGTGGTGTAAAGAAAAGAGCAAAGGGTGTGAAAAACACTGTACTCAGAAACGAGATTAGTTTTGGTGACTACAAAAAGTGTTTGTTTGGTAAAAAAAGTGTTGTACAAAAGTATGATTCTTATTAAAAGTAAGAAACATGAACTCTATACGACTGAGTTGAGAAAAAAAGCATTAAGTTTCGAAGATGATAAAAGATTTATTCTTAAAGATGGTATTAATACACTACCATGGGGGCACTGCAAAATTGAGAAATAGTGATACTATGAAATATTATATAACAGTAAATTTTTTTAATGGATAAACATCCATTAAAAACTAATAACCATACATGTTTGCACACTATTGGACATAGGCGATTCTTTCACATTTAACATCATAAATTAGGTTTCTTTGACTTACTAGTACCACATTACAAATAGTTGTAGCCAATATTGGTTTATTAAAATGAACTGTAAGTTTCAGATTAGTTCGATCTTTTACAACAGCATTTTTTTCTGTAAGAACAAACAATAACATACAATGTTCTTCTTCCAATAAATAACCCAGAGTTGAAGCGCAGTTCATTATTACGATAAGGGGTATATAATTTAGTTTTTGAATTTCTAAAATCAATGAAGGCAATATATATCTTATTGAAAATTTTATCATCAATGATTAAATTCCAATTCTCTTTGGGAAGCACATCATTCTGCCCATTCCTAATAGAAATATTTTTGACAAAACAAGAGTCAAACATTGAACCGTGTGTGAATTGCCCAGGATCTTCTTTTCTGTTTAGCCGAAAACAAACAATGACAAAATCTGACATATCGAATTGGATTGAATTGAAATGATCTATTATATCAAACTGAAATGAGTTTGCATTAGTAGGTACTGGTTTTTCAAGACATTGCCAATAATTAGAACCAATTGGAATTTTGGGGTGTTTGTATAATTTTGCTTTAATTTCATCTCCATAAATAGGATTGTATTCAACAATTTGTCACAGAATTTCCATTTTGTCAATAACAATTTTAGCAGCATATGGTCTATTATCTTAATCATCAGATCAATCTGGTTTCTTTGGGGGTATTCTGTAAAAAGAAGCATCATCATTACAATTTCGAATTAATGTGATCTTGTACCCACATTTCCAGAATATTAGATTGCAATCTCTCATAAACCCAAACAAATATCTTAATGAATAGGTAATTTCGTTAAGCATATCGTTCCTAACATATGTACCTAGTTCTATCCCCAACATTTCGAAGTATGCTGATTCTGATTCCGAACCTAGCAATGTATGCATCATTGTTGAAGTGATGCCAGGGTTGTCAATACTTTCGATTATATAAAACCATGTTAAGAGATCTCCATTCTTGAGAACTGGAATGGGAAGAAATGCTCACAAAGATCAATAGTTGAAGTTTTTTTCATTATCTGCAATTGTATTTCTTTCAGTTAGCTTATACTGTTGGTATACATAAACTTCATTCAGATGTGAAAATGCATCGCCAATAAGAATATCAAACTCAATGCGCTTGTTGTATTCATTCAAATTATTTTTTGTTTGGTTGTTTGGTCGTTTGGCAGAAACAACTGATGCTCATAACTTTAAATTTTTTGTTGATCCATTATTTATATAGAAAAAAATTTCTTAAACAACTACACTTTTCTTATCAACCCAAGAATTATGACTACTATCAAAACCTAACCATTTAACTTGCAACCTATTTCCTTTTCTTTGCAACACTTTTTCCACTAAGCAGTCTTTATCACATTTGGTCTTAAGCAGCTCTGGCTCATAAAAAAATACCTTATAATAGGTTCATTTTTTTAAAATCTTTTATTCCGTATGTCGTGGGAATTGTGCGCAATACTTCACACACCTCAAATACTTCAGTGGACCAATTTGGTGTATATCCTTTTTCAAACAATTTTTATTTTTACTTATACAAACTTTATCTCCTATTGCAACGTTGGTTTAAACATTTTTCTTTCTCCTCCATACGTGTTGATTAGACTAGAACTTTCATTCTTTGCATTTACATTGGTGAGTTTAATTCCGATTGTACTATGAACAGTGTTACGGTATTCACGTATTTATTTAGGTATTATAGCCACTCATTTATAGTTTCCCTGCATAGTAAATATCTTCCACATTTTCTCCTTCAATGTTCTATTAAATCTTTCTACAACACTAGCTTTCTATTCACTGTATGTGTTATGTTGTAATTGGCCATTAATGCTTAAATTATTTATTGTAAAATTGTTTCCCTTCATCTGTTTGTAAATGCATGGGTTTGCGATCATTCAAAATAGTTTAAAATTCTAATGTAAGATTTTCACCAGTTTTATCTTTGAATGGTGATCCCCATATATATTTGAGAAAAAAAACCGACACTGTTAACATATATTTAAACCCTTTGTTAATTCTGTGTATACCTTTTAAAGATCCAGAATTCATCTCAACTAAATCAACTTGCCAAAGATCATCGATACCAAAAGATAGAACAGTTCTTCTGGGAAAGTTTTTTGGCATTGGTTTATGAATTTCATTTACAATATCGTTTTTTATACCCCCCCCCCCCCCCCAATAAAATAATATGTTATTGGTAACACAACATCTACAAACACATTTAATTCTTGGTTTGTTATTTTTGTAAGTTTATATGAACTTAGTGCTTTTTTCATACATTTGAGACAGTATACATTTAACTTATTATTGTTCATTTTATTTATATATATAATAAATGAACCAACAAAAAAATTGTAAACAATATAGAGAAGAATATAGAGAGAAGACGGAACCACCATTGATAAGTGTGATAGAAGATTTGGGACAAAAAAGTGGACACCTAACAAATGAGAATAAGAACCAATAACTTGTTCCATTTGCTGTTAAGAATTTAGACTACCCACAGACACCAACAGAAACATCTTTTGAAAGAACACTGTTTGGTAAAACAGGCAATGATGAATGCTATGAAGATGGTATTAAACAAATTGACGATGATGATGAATGCTATGATGATTGTATTAAACGAATTGGCGATGACAATGAACGCTATTACGGTGGTTTTTAATGCATTGGCGATGACGATGAATGCTATGACGATGGCATTAAACACATTGACGATAATGATAAAAGCTATGACGAAGCATTGGAGCATTTGAAAATTGATATCTTTCAGTTAACTAACTACAAAGCAACATTTATTGATAAGAAAGTGGCCCGATTTCTTAATTGCCCACAAAGACGATATTTTTGGACTAAAGGCTGATAAAGGTAGATTGTATATTGGTGATAGAGAAGTAACATTCATCAATGACAAATTTACTGTAAAAGGCCGGACATACACTGGAACTGACGGTTTGATGAAATTACTAACTAGTAACAATGTAACTGAAAGTGACTACACTGCAACCAACTATGAACAATATAGTCGTATCCTGGCAGATACAAACACAGTTTTTCAAAACAATGATCCAAACTTGGGAACGCCAAAATCGAGTAAAGGGAATAAATGGAAAATTATTGCTTACCGTATTTACGATTCGATTAAAAAGAAACGTCCCTCACCTAAAAAAGGGAAAGGTATAAAGAAATATACAGACTATCCCAGAGAATACATATAGATGCATGATGTTAGGGCGCTTATTGATCGACTTCTCGTTTTTTATGGCGAAGAGAATGCTGGAAATGATAACTATTACAATGAAAAAGTTGGAATAATGAATATGCTCAACAGCACAATTAGTGACTTTGTTGTAAATAATCCAAAAGGTATACCATATCTGATACGAATGTTAAACACAATACCACATACTTTTTGGGAGTCGGTGCATCACGGAAAAGGGTTACTCAATTATATAATAAATTCACTACCTTTTGAGTTGCATGCGCCTGGTTATCAGTACTTGTGTCCGGGTACTAGACTAAAAGAGAGAATTGAGTGTGGTTATAAACCCATTAATCCACTAGATGCGGCTGCAATGGAACATGATATAGCTTATCATCATAAAGATCTAGCTGAAATACATATAGCTGACAAAGAACTAGAAGAGAAAGTGTTCAAAAGATTAAGTTCAGATGCTGATCTCAATGAGAGATTGTGGGCTGATGTTAATGGATCTGCGATGCATATTAAACATTAGCTTGTCTGGGGAATTCAAATGAAATTATAAAATATTTGTTATAATACATGAAAGTAAAAAACATTGTATTTCAAGTTACTAATGAGGAGTTGAAGGGTTTGAATATTAATTCTTTCCTAACGAAAGACCAACTGGAACGTAAAAACAAGAAATTAAAAGAGGGTAAAGGGACGAATATCACAATTTCAGTTCCACAACTTAAGAAAATGTCCACAGAAATGAAAACTGGAGATGGTCTGACAGTTCACAAGGGTGGATTTTTACCCTTAATTTTCGAAACATTGGGAGCTCTAGGAGCGTTAGCTGGTGGTGCATCATCTATTGGTACATCAGTAATTAATGATAAGAAGAAAAACCAAGAATTGGAAGAACCACACAGATATAATTTAATTATGGAGGAATACGGCAAGGGATTGAAGAAAGTTAAGTGGGGTAAGCACGTTTAAAAAAAGTAACTCCACTCAGTAACTTTGATATTTATAAAATGGTTAAAAAATTAATCATTAAAAATTTTCGAGGTGTATTTATGATCTATGAGCTACTTAACATGACACTTGATAATGAATGTGGGATTGTTAATCTAGATGTTTCAACAAACTCTGGTACACACTGGGTATGCTTTTGGAAAAATGCAAACAACAAATAATATTTTGATTCATTTGGTGGAAATCCACCCCGACAATTAATAGCATATCTCGGTAGTATTTTTTGTAATGATAATAGAATTAAAAAATTTCAATCAATTAACTTGTGGTCATTTGTGTGTAATTGTGCTAAATCACTTTTTACATAAGTTTAAAGTTCCAAAAATTATTTCACTATTAATAAACAATGGATATAAGTGGAAATGCATTAATGAGCTCTTAGATTGAAGATCAAATTAAAGAACACACGAACAATGATACAACTACTGAGAAGATCAATACTAATGATTTTGTTTCCTACACACAGTTCAACGACTTTATAGCCACACTGACAAGAAATAAAAGATCATTGGATAAAGCCTATCTTACTTACTTGGGAGTACATTATAATATAGATTTATTCCTTTAACCACTATGTTTATATCTGGATTTTGTGCTAACTTTGAATTTGACTTAAAGAGGATAATTGCTTTATCTACTTTAAGTCAATTGGGTTTAATAATATCTATTCTTTCTTTTGGTTTTGTGTATTTGGCTTATTTTCATCTATTAAGTCATGCTTTGTTTAAGGCTTTGTTATATATATGTTCAGGTGTTGTTATTCATTCTTTTAAGGACTGTCAAGATATTCGTTGTTTAGGTAATTTATTTTTCAAATGCCTTTAACTTGTTTATGTTTTGTTATTGCTAGTTTGTGTTTATGTGGTATGCCTTTTTTATCTGGATTTTATTCTAAGGATTTAATTTTAGAAATTTATTCTATGGGTTATATTAATATATTTGCATATTTTATATATTTTTTTTTACTGGTTTTTACCAGTTTTTCTACCAGGTAATTACTGCTTTTAAAATACTTTTTTCTCAAATATATTTTTATGTTTCTGTAATGCATGAATGAAAGCACATTAATTCCCGATTCTCTTTTTCCACAGTCACAAAAAAGCAACATGGCAATTTTTCATTATAAAACTCTGTAATGCGTGGTCAAACGAACACTAAAATGTCCTTAGAATAGCTCATTTCGTTAGTAAACCAAAATTCTAGTAATAACAAATATTTTAACCAACAGGAAATTAAATGAATTACTTACACCACCCCCCTCCCCCCTGCTACCCACCCTCGAACTTGGTCGTAAAATTTTATAGCGGCATACAGGCTTTGCCCATGGATGGTAACCAAATTAATTTTGAAGAATCAAAGCAAACCCATTGTTTTGTGATATTAGGGAATGTATATCTAGCCACCCATTGGTTGTAGTGGAATTATTACTTGCATTGACAAAAAAAAACACAAAATAAATTAAATTTACAACTGAACACTGAAAGCATTTTCTCACTATGCCTATGAAATTCTGAGAATAATTTTCTACATCAATTATTTGTAGTTCGCAGGGAATTTTGTAGCACATTTCAAATTAAACCTATGATTTTCATCCGATGCGTTGTGATGAACAGTAGTCAACCAGGATGAAGCAAACGAAGTCCATCGCAGCGCGTCGGCATCGAGTACGTTGCGCGAAATTCTTGAGTTGCGATTGTCTGCGTAAACTTGCGACGGAGAAGAATAAAACCTTCTATTTTTCTTTTGTTACAACTTGAAAACGACGATCGCGTTTACGCCGACGTTTTCGTATTTGTAGTTTTATTATTGCTGCGTGTATGTGCCAAATAGAAAACAAGGCTTTTTATAGATATGGACAATATCATAAAATTCGTTTATTAATATCAAAATAATTATCCTTCATCTTAATGTGTCTCGTTCCCGCTAGTTTTCGTCACACATCGCATTTATACTATCTTGTATTTATCTTCTACTGCTTAAGGCCCTTACACAATTGAAAACTTTAATATTTGACTTTACGTTTGTTTTCCGACATGCTGTTTCTTATGGGGCTTCAAGCACATTTGACTTTACGATTTTGAAATGTTAAAGTCAAGTAGCCATTCTGCCGAGTATTAAACAGGGGCTATATGGAAAGTGCGTTATTTTATTAAAGGTCGATTTTAATATCGGTATAAAAAAAACTTGTCTTAAATTAAATAAGTGACCAACAAATATAATGTGAAGAAGGAATATATAAATTGACATATTTTATTAATGAAATCTAATGAGTGTTTTGTTTTGAAATAAACTTTTAATATACATTTAAGCCTTTTTTTTTTTTTTTTTTTTTAAGTACGTAAATGCATTTCTAGGTAATATTATGATCACTTTCATAACAAAGTACACAAATTTACGAATCTCATAGAACCGATATTCAATTGTCTTAACTCTGACTTTATAATTGTATTATGTATTGATGGTTTCGTCAGAGGAAAGGAAACGTAAAGTCAAATACTAAAGTTTTCTATTGTTTAACATACAGTTTCAACTTTTTATGCGTCTTTTGTTACATCCGTAAGATCTGAAAATGTAATTTCCACCGTTAAACTAGATAGCAGCATCATCTCAGACGGCGTTCGTAGCCGATAGATTGTATAATTGTGAAACAGCATGTATAGCTCGTCCCAGCCCAACCCATCGCATTGTTCTATTGTGGAACCAATTTAATGCTTTTGCTTTCAAAATGAAAAAAATTCAATTAGATATGCCTACTGTAGAAAAATATACATATGATTTAAAAAGCAAACAAAAATGTTTAAACAGCAAGGCCTAACTTATTTCTGAAATAGAACAATACATTCTTAAAAACTGGGCAACCCCCTACCAGTAAAGTCTTCATGCTGCTGTAAATTCACCCCAACTGAATTCTGAAATTACTCAAAGAATTTTTGTGGGTTAATTCAACAGCACACCTATGTCTCCCTTTTAAAAATTGTTAGCAATCTAATACATTAGAATTACACTTTGTTAGGAGCAGCACCCAATATCATGGTTCACACGTCACTCACTCCAAAATGTATAAATGGTATAGGCCTACATGCCGAAAGTATGGTTCACAGATTATTTTTGACTCACTTTTTATCAACTGATGCGTTTCTCTGCTATATTGAACCTTCCGACTGTGGAATATCCCTTCACCTCGCGGTACGCTGTTGGATCTCGTTGTGGACAGCATTTTAGCAATTTAACAATATCCAAAAGAAATTGTAATCAAATTCCTCACGAGTTACACAGCCTTAGCATACACAGGGTCGTCAAAACGTATACATACACAACGCGTTTCCATGGCAATTGCGGCCATAGAAAAGGGATAGAAAGTGTGGTTAGCTGCACGCAAGTTTCAATATGAAGGTGAAAGTCGATAGTCGTTATAGTGTATTAAAATGACACATGTATTAATAAAGCTTCTTACACAATAGAAAACATTAGCATTTGACTTTGCGTTTCCTTTAATCTAACGAAAGCACCATACAAAATAGAATTGTAAATTCAGAGTTCAGACAATTGAGCATATGTTCTGGGGGCTTCGTAAAAATGTGTATCTTGTTATAAAAATAATTATGATACTATCCAGGAATGCATTTTAGGTGCCTTTTTTTTAAATAGGCTTAATATTTATTTTATAAGTTATTTCAAACAAAATAAACTCTGTTTGCTTTATTAAAGTATGTAAATTCATATATTTCCGCTTGGAAATATATTCGTTTGCCAATTATTTTAAGACGAACTTTATTTAATATACCGAGATTAAAATAGCGCACTTTCCACATAACCTGTTAGATTCTCGGGAAACTGGCTGCTTGACTTTACCTTTGATAGTTCCATTGTGTGAAGCTCCATGAAACATGTCGGAAAGCAAACGTAAAGTCAAATGTTCAAGTTTTCAATTGTGTAAGGGCCTTAAAACTATAAATTGTTGCCGATTTGATTGTATGTGTTATTTACGTGTATTAACAATTTTGGCTACTCAAGATAACTTGCTTTCGAGGATAAATGTGCTTAGTTACTTTTATATCCCTCTGCACTTCTTGCAGGATATCCAAATATTCTCTATTTCGGCAGCCATTTTTGTTCCACCTTGCTCGTTTTGATACTATGGCGAGCAAGAGCAAAAGTAGCTTGTTTTCATAGCACAAATGGCAACTGCTACCGCCACCTAAACAGTGTACAAAAAAGTGTTTCCGGTAACTAGCATTATTAGCACATTTCCCCCACTATCTGTCTACATTCCGAATAATTGTGAATGCTTGCAGAAGGAACATGATAGTACATATATTTTTTTTAAATTGATATTACCTGGAAGTGCGCAAGGAAGCGGGCAGCACCACAGAAATAAACATATATGCTGTCCATGGCTATAACGGCAGGAGCACGATCATAAATATAGGTCCGGCAACTTTATGAACGTGGTCGGGAGCGACCATACCCTCCTCTCCCCGCGCCGTATGCACAATATAAACGAAGCTTCCAAACATCAGGCACTGTCTTGCATAGTTACAAATGTTAGAAGTTTATTTTTTTTTTCTGTGACTGATCAAAAATAGTACAGTACAGTAACTGCCAAGTTTCGAGTAAATAAACTTGGATAACTTTTTTGAAGTAATCAATAATATATTTTCAAGACAGATAGTGTTAAACAGCATTCGAGGTTTCTGTATATTAAAAGAACACTGATTTGACTCAAAGTCTAAACAAATACATTGACTAAGGGCCGGTTTCACCATGCAAGATGACAGTTTATCGAGATTAACCTACAAAAAATCTCGATTATCTGTATTTTGCATCGCACCACAAACATTAATCTCGATTTTCTCTGAATATCTCCATAAAATATTAACCCAAAGATTTTGGCAGTTTAAGTCACATCGGAACTAAACTGTAAAATATAAGACAAATATTTTGGGACGGTGACGAGAGGGCAAAGTTATTTCATTGAGAATAAAGATAAAATGGCTCAGGCAAAGTACAATTTAATTTTGAAGAGGAAAGTGATGAGGATTACACCAGTAGTGTTTTTAATTGAAACTGTCTGCGGATATACTCAAAAACAAATGTGAGCTAAACCACAACAGATAACACATTAGTTACTTAGTTCTGTCTTTAGTTTTAGGGTCTGCAAAGTTAAGAGCTCTGTTTGAAGCTTCTCCTGTTTAGTTCTTTCTTGTTCCTGTTGTAATTTTAGACGAATCTCTTTCATTGCATCGTTTTCTACTACAAACTTTTTGCTAACTCAATTTTTGCTATATGCCGGACACTTGCTTCAGCCTTTTTTGAGTGCATTGCTGGTCGTCGTTTACTAGTCCAGGAAGATGTTGACATACGGTTTCTCACATGGCTGGCAGATACTGTCCTCCAACCATCGGACCCAGTCGAGGCATAGTTATCTGAAGCATTTGCAGGGTTAGTCATCTGAGCTGTGCTTATTACAACTGATGAGTCTCTACTGGAATGACATTCCGCTGGCTTTATTAGTGGCAATGATCTTGGGTGGCTATTTTGAGGGCAGAACACACTGCACCCTTATGGACACGTTCGTCTACATAGGTTTTTCATGTATGGTTTTATAGGTTATCCCACACCGCCTTCAAGTTGTCTGCTGTCCGGTATTGATCACAATATGTACAATTTAAACTATTCACAATTGTTCGCCACTGTTTCGCTTTATTTTGTTGTGTCCCAGCATCAGTTCATTAATTTTCAATGTTATTGAAATGTTCTGTAATTAATTCTAACAAACTGTTTTTCATGGGATGAAAAAGTTCGATTTCGCTGTTTCCTTACAACCACAATGCCTTCCCTCTCAAAATGATTTCTATGTACCAACTCAAAGCAAAGTCTCTAATGTTTCCGCAGAGAAAATCGCGATTGTCAGAATATTGAGATAATTTTAACGAGATATTCTTTACTGAGATTAAACGTGGTGAAACACGCTGAACATTATCGAGATTAAAATCGAAGTTAAACCTCTCATATGGATAAAATTATCTCGATATTCTGAAAAGTTAAACTTTGTTGGTGGAACCGACCCTTGGGCCGATGTGAAAACAAAAGACAGCAAAACAAAACACTGCACACACTACACAGCCTTGTAAAGAACTCGGGATGAACGAGTAACAAATCGTACAAGTTTAGAAGGCTGTAATTTCATCCGTTCGCCCATCAAAAGTTAAAGTTTGCCAAAGTTTTGACGAACGGATAGAATTAATGGCCTGTTGGTCACATGATTGATGAATGGATGACGGACGGACAGGACAGGTCGTCGTAAATCCTGCCTTAAACAATCAATCATGTGTTGGCGTAAGGCAAATGTGGACTTTAACCTCATAATGAAGTTCAAAATAATTTATTCTTTCACATAAACATCGCGGACGACGAACAATAAAATCCTTGTCATCACTTTCCTCTTCAAAAATTAAATTCTAGTTTCCCCCGAGCCATTTTCTCTTTACTCTCATACTTTGCCTTCTCATCACCTTCCCCAAGTATTTGTTTATGTTTTACAGTATAATCCCGATAATGTGACAAACCACCACAATCGGCAGGTTAATATTTTATCTAGACATTCAGAGAAAATATAGATTAATATGCATGGTGAAACATAAAATACAGATATTCAACATTATTTGTCAGTTAATTTCGATAACTATCATTATCTCGCGCTGTGAAACCGGCCCTAAGTGTACGAGGCATAGTGATAGAGGAGGACAACACGCGCGACCAGCACAGTGTCCCGTTATTAATGTGTTTGTTCATTATTTTGTTGCACATTTTTAATTCTAAGTACGTATGTATTTATCATTATCCACAACAGACCCAAATAATTGAACAATACAAATCTAAGGATTCGCCACACTGTTCCACGAACCTCTTTTAATGAAACCTCAAGAATGTTCCTTTCAAAACTGAACGTTCTAGCTATATTTTCCTAGCTCATTATATAAAATAGCCACATTGATTTTTGTTGCAACATCATGTATCATAGCCGTAGAAACACAATAAAGACTCATTTTTTGTTACATTCAAAATTTAATAGAACTCTATTGCTAGGTTCAGGTTGACTAAACAAGATAATGGCTTTGGACAGACATTTGTTGGCAGTGTTATTAGATCTAGATACCATATTATAACATGATTGGGTCCAGTAGCACTAGTGTTTTGCATTGTACTTCCAAAAGATTGTTGATACACATTATCCTTAAATATGTAAGAGTATGTGAACCATCAAAATATCCTAGGTTGGATTAGGCTTTGCTATGTTGTTGGCCACATTAAACATCCATGGGCTATACACTTCAGCAGTGAGATATTGTATGCATATCGATTCCTTACAAAATACTTGTTACTTTATTATAAATTATTCTTAAAAAGGCATGATTTATTCTCCAACGTACACTCGAAGGGGTAGAGGGGGTTAGTAAGGTTGTGCACTCCCCTCTGTATCCGCCAGATAATCATTGTTTTCTTGTTATATTAGCTGATAAGTTTTTTATTTTATATTGTAACTTCAAAAGACCAATTGTTTTGTTGGAGTGAGCTATGTTTGATGTCCTGACAACTGTACGTATTCACACAATTTTTTTGGATGGTCCGAGTGAAATAAATTGACCAAATAAATTTTAAAATGTGCAGTAATGAAATACATCTTCTTTACATTAGATGTATCCTATTTCATGCCTTAAAAGGATGAGACTATCACAGCCTCAATGATTAATCTCAACCATTATTCTTATGGATGAATATTTTTAGGACTAGCTACTGCAGAACACTTGCATAAGTAAATGTGACTATTACACAGGATTGTGAAACAAATACACAAAAAACCAATTACTATTAAATAATTATGAAATATATGTAAACTTTGGCCAATGAAAGTAACGAGTATCTAGTTCATTAGTTACTATGAGCTGTAAAAAAAAGTGATACAGAAATGCACATTTATCATACATTTAACTATGAAATGTGATTCTATCCAGATTTTTTAAAAATTTACTTGTACAGCCATATTCAGAACATAATGTCATTATGTCCTTCCAAACACATTTCAATTCATTCCAGTAATACAGCTACACCCAGTACAAAATTGCTTTGTTTTGGTAGTCAGAGAGGGCGTGTCCCAAAAAATGAAATGGCTTCCGGTTTTAAGTAATACGCCTACTCCCCTACTTCTTACCTCCATGATGGCTACTAATGTCCAGCAGTAACTGGATTTACAATTAAAAAAATTATGCATTAAAAATTATGCAGCAAAGAACTAATCTGGCATATGCATTTGCAGTTTCCAACAAGTTTTACTTATTAATTTCAACCAATGGAAACGAGCAACACGCCTGTCATGTTTACTTTGTTCCTAACCTCATACATCACAGCCATATTTTAACAGATCATACTTGAGCCGATATTTTCTATTAGAGAAGCTTATTTTTGTGAACGTGCCTTTTAAAATATTTTTTATACTTACGTCACTGTAAATAAGTTACCCACCAACACCACTATGGCTCTATTCTGATTGGCCACCACCTCACAAGTTTCACGTAAGAGACATAAAATATAACTATTTCTTTTAACACTTAAGGAAATCCCTAAAGCGAACATGATCAACGCATAATTTAACATTTAATTTTTCTATTGTAAACCAAGCTTACTGCCTACAGTGGTGCCTATAATATATTCGCGGTTTCTTCACATTTTTTAAATCAAACCTTTGAAAAATTACCCCATGAATGACATGTTTGGTTGTTTCCTAAATATGGCATGTATCACAAGCTTTCTATACCAATATGTTATTCAGGATTCTATGTTAAAATTTTGTCAGGAGTCCATGTAATTTTCATATAAATAGATGCTTTTGTGTTTGACCACGCGGTCACTTTCATGTTTGATTTTCCCGCCATCAGGCATGCTACAAGCCTGTAATCACTTAAATCATAAAGAGTAATTTTCTCTATCAGAATAATATTTTGTTGGAATTTAATTTACAGTTATCACAATGGAATATTGCAATTCCACTTGCACCACGTGGTCCACTACGAACTTCATCCAGCGGCATCCGCGCCATCTAAACTTGTTTTCACACGTGTGTGTGTGTGTGTGTGTTTATTGTGAATACTCATCTCGTGCCCCATCATCTTTTAAGGGTTTTTATGTATTTTGTGAAATTTTGCTATTTGTGTATGGTGCAATTACTTCCGTCCTAGCCGGCTCTGTGTATAGGCAGTCACCACACTACCCACGTGCTGGCAGGCGAACCCTGACGAGTTTGCGTTAGTTATGCTGAGTAGTCACACGTATTAATGTGTTTCATCAAGTGTTTTCATTTGTAATTCAGTGTCCTTTCTTCAGGGAAAAACCGTCAGTCCACTCTAGCTGTCGGCCCTCTTCCCTTGTGAAGGCTGTTTAATTAATTGTAAATATAGGAATATATTTTATTGATAGTATTTTGATAACACAATGTAGATGTTACCATCATAAATTTAAAAAAAGCTCTGTGTAATCACATATTTTCCTCAAGTAAGCCCATAGTTGGCATGTTTGAAATGTCAAGCAAAAATTCACATGATGTTGACATGTTTTGACAAGTCGCATGGAAAGCACATGGTGGCGGAGGGATACGTATTCTGTTTGTTTACAAGGTACTACTTTCATATAATCTGTCAAAATCTAGAAACTTTACACGAGACAGACTATAGCCAAGTGGTTTCTGGATGTATGAATTAATTAACTCAAAGACTGGCCTAAACCACCCACATAACACCACACAGTTGTCCACAATATTGGAGGATAGTGGAACCAAATTCCTGCCGAAAACCACCAAAAATGAGCGTAAATTCTTCCTCAAAATACACTGCTATATCATGACACCATAACACATAATGGTTAGTAGGGGCCAACACCAGAATGAAAGGGTGGGGAAAACAGGTGATCACCCAGAAAACCAGCGGCATCATCTGGCACAATTCCCACTTACGAAATTCCAGGAGCAACTCAGCCAGGTATCAAACCTGATTCGTATACATGGGAGGTGAGACTATCCTCGGGGTGATTACTGTACTGTGTATAAAACCTACACTAGGGAACTTTACAAAATTAATTTATATTCAAGGATACAAATTTTAAAAACAGTCTTTGACAATCCACATTTCACCACTTTCTATTTATAATTCAACTAATTTCTTTTATGTTCAAAAAGGTTTTCTATCTCTACTTACATAAGAAAAACATGTAAGAAGAAAGATCATTTTCAAAGCTTGGAATACCATAAACTGGGTTCTTTTTTTCTTATCACTGAGGGTCAACTCAGAGAAGACAAGGACAGATGAATTTTGAAAATTCAGATTCTTACATAACATTTTAGATGCTTTGGGAGTCTAGGGAACAAACATTGGATTATACCCATTGGATTGTACACTATGAAAAAACAACATAGCTCTTTCAATATTGTTAGTTACAATATTTTGAGTCTTAACACATTATAACAGGGTTCACTATAATCAGGCTTGTTTTAAAGGTTGACATGCGCCACGTTCCCCTTCCTTAAGACAGTTTGTCCAGCCGAGCACCCACCGCCACCGCAGCCAGGATGCGCATTCTGTAAACGTGCAGAGCACACCGAGCGTTCGCAGTGCGTGACGAGTGCAAGGTCAACCTAGGGCACACCGGGGCAGCGTAAGTGGTACCTGCCCAAGAAAAGTAGCCAGGACTCCGCAGGGCGGAGTGATATGGAAAAGAGAACCATACAACGCACTGAGCCAAGGGCTTACGGCTCACACCATTGCAGTTGTTACCTGTAATGCTAATAAAGAGTCTAATTTGTTGTCCTTTTTGTTCTGCTAGTCTTGTATTGTGTTCCTCTGTAAATGTGTATTTTGCACTTTCATTGTTATGCTGTGTTCATACTAATTTTGCCAGTGCTATGTGTGTGTGTATCATCCAGGGTTTAATAAGTAAATTAATGTATCATGTAGCCGTAAGTTTCAGCAGGTAAAGCAGGAGTTAGCATGTCATGCAGGAAGTAGTCCCCACCTTAGCGCGCAAGCCAGCCTTCGCCTGCTCTCGCACCAGGGTGGGAAGTTAGTAAGCGTCTGACATCCACGAGGGTGGTTACGTGTGTCCGCGAGCTCCGTGTTTCCCGCGCACCGGGTGGTATGCATCTTTTTGAACTTATCACTTCACTGCCATAGTTTAATTCTTCAGAACCGTTTCGTTTTCCGCCTGGTACACCACCCTCACTTCCCCATGGTTAGCATTGCCTGGAGAAGCTTCAGTTTTTCCGTAAGTCTTTCTTCATGGCGTAAGTCAGTTTTAACAGTGTTACTGCGATGACTGGTTTACATCATCTACGCATGTGTCAAGTGTCTTCCTGAAAGAAGTGTTCATTCAGACCGAATAAATACCCTGAGAACTGATCAGCGAGTAAGTTATTTCCGTAGCCACAAGGTGCTTAAGGGGACAGGCCCTAACAATACCCGCATTCAGTTGCAAGTGTTTTTCAGCAGGGCTCAACATAAGTATGTGTCAGTGTAATTGTAACCCTATCAGTATGGGCATGTGAGTAGCCCCGATAATCCACATTGCAAGACGTAACAGTAATTAGCAGTTTGCCACCAAAACGTCACTGCAGCAGTACAGTTACCATTTAGTAAACACCAAACAATAGCACCTCTATAGCGTCAACTGTGGAAAGGCAAAGGTCAACAGTTCAACAGAAGTTTTTGTCCGGGCGTACAGCCCGCAACCCTGAGGTCACTGAATCATCGTGCTACAGCATCATCCACCGTCATGACGTCGCCTGGTGCCTAGTCGGGTAATTCCAACATTCCAGGCCTCACACTTCATCGCCTTAAAAACCCTATCTTACCCATTTCCACACCATTGCACGCCATCTAGGTTTACTAGCATCTCATTACATTGAAAGAAACAACAGCATTGTTCGAGCTTTTTAAATAAAAAAAATGAAAAATCAAGTAGACATCCGCTGCACATCAACAAAAAAATTCAATACTTTAGTCTCTATGCTTCTGGCATATTTCAGTTACTCCAATGGCCATGTCCACATATTTCTGTTCACAAGGACTTGCACAAATTGCAATAACTTTCACCCCATCTTAAAGGACACAATGGATGGGTGAAAATATGGAGAACAATGTAGGAACTTGCTTCAATTAGTCACATGATTACTGCACAATCATAGAGCCCACTTTATGCAGAAATAATACAATTTCATTAACATGCCCCAAAACTACAAACAATTAGATTGCACAGTACTTTACTTGTATCCTAACTATTTATCAGCTCAACTGATATTATAAAAATTATTTGGTAAAATTGTTTAAACCAAATCTTCAGGGTAAAATGCATCCAATACCAAAATTACAATCACATAAATATATTTCAGCTTTAAAAAACTTTTAACTTACAAGCAGTGAACTTACTCCTGATGTTAACTTAAATTACTTGTAGGTGAACATGTGAACATCTTGATACAACTAGAATTATATTTATTTTATTATTAATGTTTAGTTGCCTCATTATTACAATGAACTTAACAGCAGCACATAGTAGTAATTTTGTTATAAACAATTAGCATTTAGTCATCTTAGAAATTTTCCAAATAGCAGCAGTCAATGCTAACAGTATTGATGGTTAACGAACACTTGAATGTCAAATCATAAGTACACCTCAAGCCATTAATGCTTCAAGTACAAAAAATGTTGTGCAAAAATTAATACAGTAGGCCTCGATTCACTTGCTTCAGATTTTCCAACCTCCATAATGCAGTTCCTATTTGGCAGTCAGCAGTTTTGACTGATGAGTAGCAATCTACGGAAAAAGATTACACACATTACCAAATATTTAAAAATAAAATGTCACATTTTATAATTAGGCCACATAAAAATTTCACAATACATTAAACAACGTATCAGCACAAGACCCGTGAACTTACAATTTGGTTCAAAGCATTAATTTGTGTGATGACTCGCTAAAAATGTAAAAGTTGATGGTGAATGTTTTAAAACACAAATGCTGAAAATGTATCAGAGGTAATGTCACCCCATTTTGCCACTACACTCTTAGTATATGCAATAGAATAAAAAAGGCATCCATTTACATTTTTCAATCAGGTCACAAGCCTAGTTAACAAGTGTATGTAAATCTATACGGACACATTTCTTGTTTCCAAAAATAGATTACCAGTATCAAGGGAAAATGGACTGTAATTAATGGGGTGTTTCTCTTATAATTTTGTATTAGAATTATCCTGTAATATCACTTCAGCACACACATTCTACCTGACATCAGTTTTCAATTATTTTATATTTGTTTTTAGCTTGTAGCCATAAAGTATAAAAATATGCTTAATGTTTTAAAACAGGTAGATATTTTTAAAATCAATTTTCGAAAATACTGTAACCGAAAAAATTAAATCTTCCATGTTTTTGATTTTTTTTAAATGGTTGCAACTATGGAATGGTTGGTGCTATAAAGCTGCAATTTGGCTGATTTCAAAGATCTTTTGATGTGCTTACGTATGATAAGCAACTTAATGGATGTTTTAAAAAAAAATCAAAAAATTTTAATTTGGGTTATTAAAAAGATTTTTTTTTATTTTTTATTTTTTTTGTCACCCATTTTGAAATACAGATCCACGCACAGTAAACCCTATTTTCTCATAATAATTTTAAAAATCAGGGATTCAAGAACCGAGGTGTCAAAGAATAGAACAATAAGCCCTTTGAGTCATTCCCTTGGCTGGCACTGAAAAACTGCGCAAGAACCTTTTTTTTTTCCTGCCTCTTTGCCAGCCTCCCATAGCAATTTAGCGTAGGATTCCTATCAAAGCACTCCGTTACAGCCGCCCCAGTGTGTGTGTAAAAAGCTTCAGTTGCACCATCCATCCCTTCCTTGCCTTTGTCAACCATTTTATGACAGTATGGGATGCTTAGCGTACTACACATACCTCAAACTGCTTTGAATGAGGACCAAGTTTCACACCCACAAGATGTGATATTCTTTGACTGTGTTCAAATTCCTACATGAATAAATGCAGGTACTAGAAAAACAGTAGAATGTTGTGCCACATTACCTATGCTCGTTTAACTGTGTTGAACAAAACTAGTTTGTTTGTTCTCCCATATCGCTTGAATTCAAAAATTGCATGTAAACAAACCAGACAACTTCACCAAACCAAACTACATAAAATAAACACATCTTCTAGGTTGAATTCCATTACCTGTACAATGTACAATATGTTTAAGGAAGTTATTCTGATCCTTTCCTGGTGGTGCATCAAAGTATCTACAACATTCTACTTCTAGCCAACTGCATGTGGTCTGGTACAAAAATGCTTCATGCACTGATGTCACTGTGCAAATTGCTGGTGGGAGTGTGCCACCACCTAGGTTATTAAGCTTAAAGAATGTAAATGGTGCCCTAATTAGTGTAGGTGTGTATGAAGAAGATATATTTGTGTACAGTAAAACCTGTTGTAAGATTATTCGAGGGATCAGAAAAATAAATTGTTATATTCAGGAATTGACATAACCTACACCCGTATGGCATATCACAAAAATTTCTAACAAAATAAGTTTTCTGTATAAATAGCCAGTGAATAGTAGTTTAAATATTTTTTTTTTAGTTTACACTTGCTAAAAAAATTAAATTAATTACATACTGAAAAAAATACAACATATTGCAAACACAAAATATTGCTGCGCGCAGCTGATGTTGGCCTGCCCCGCATGAGCAAGTGAAAAGGACAACAGAGAGTCGTTATATGATAATCGCGGCAGCGAGGCAAAGTATTGTTTTGAATGAACAGGTGAGTGACACACCGGGGGCTGCGTATCTGTTACAAAAAGTGAACCAACACGATTATCCCTTTTTCTGTTCATGCTGCTAACTCTGGTTATATTGATTTCTGCATTTATCTGAAGAATGCTCTGGATTACTGACATCTCAGCACGACTCGGGGTGCATTGAACCTTCCAGATGGTCATAACAAATGTTATATAAGTGTGACATGCCTCCGAGCTGAGGAGTTGATGAGTGAATAAGTGGCTGAGATCTGAGCGATAGAAGACGAGCAGCGAGAGAAGTGACCGGTGGATGGTAAATCTGCGACTGCAAATATTAAGTAGTGAAGAATGTGGCTGGCAGGCTGGATTATTGGACTAGATGCATGAGTGAAAGACATTACAAATGATGGAAACAGATAGACTGAACATATGTTAATGTATGAGTTAGTGTATGTATGAGTTAATTGACTGTAACCAAACAGTGACAATTAAGAAGAACATTAATTAGAGTTGAAATAGACATTTAATATTGCACTCACTGTTAGAGTAAAAGTGGAGACATAATTTAATGCTGTAAATATTAGCTGTATGAATTATAAATCAAATTTAGTTATTTTATTTTTATTAAGACCTCCATCGCTCACGAACTCAGATACGCCCCTAAGGCATCCCATGTAACACTGGTGTCAGAAGTGGGATGGAGGCAATTGGCAATTATTTATTAATCAATTATAAATAAAGTTAGACTATAGGCAAGTAGTTAGTGATTTTAAAACAAATTGACTAATTGTAAGAGTTGTGTGTGAAAGTGACTGATTTGTACAACTGATGGAGTGAATGCTAACAAGGAAAAGTCTGCAGAACTGGAAGCACTTTGAGCACTGCTTGAAGGGGTGAAGAGGCCAAGTGAGCACAAATGTAAATAGCTTGAGAGAAACTGTGAATAGCGTAAACGAGAATGTAAATAGCGAGATAACCAATGTAAGTGATTTAGTATATAGGAAAATAGACACTGTAGATAGGAAAATCGAAGGCATTAGCGAGTTAGTTAATACGAGAATTGACTGTGTGGATGGGGAAATTGACAGTGTGAATGAAAAAATGGACAGTGTAACTGAAATAGTGAACAGTGTAAACAGAATGGACAGTGTCGAGAATGAAGTGAAACAGAAGATCAGCAGTAGAGAATCGGATGGAAGAATTTCTTCTGCAACAAAGTTCCACAACCACCACATCAGCAGACGAGAAAAGTGGGGACGCAGTACGAGTTGTCACCAACACAGCGACCTCGGAGTAGAGCCAGCAGCCTTGTGAAATTGATGTTGTGCAGCCAAGAGCGGGAAAGGGGGTCTCAATTAAGCCCGCCCCTTACGATGGCCAGACTTCATGGTGGGAGTACCAACACCAGTTTGAAATAGTCGCTACCCTTAATGGCTGGACAACAAAACAGTAGGCTTACTACCTCGCCACTGTACCGAGACGCTCCGCACTATGCATACTACAATCTCTGAAAGAACAACATTGGCTGGAGTACCCCACACTGGTGCCAGCCTTGGAGTTATATTTCGGTGACCAATATCTGCGACATGTTCACCATGCCCAATTGTGAAGCTGCACCTAGCAACCAGGGGAGCCACTGCAGAAGATATGACAAGACATTGTGTGGCTCTCCCACTATCTCTGGAAGGGTGCCCCAATGAGATACGCAACTTCATAGCAGTTGGTTTCTTCATCTATGCCATAGTCGACACAGAGGTATGGAAAGCAGTACGTCTGACTGCACTTCACAACATGTAGGACACCCTGGCCTGACCACTGGCGGTGGAGTCAGCAAGACAGGAACCTTCACTCCGACATCCAGTACATGCAGTGATGCTGAACAAAGGCGAAGACAGAGTAATAAAGACAATGAAATAGTTGCAGTTGGCTTTGAGGGACATCGTTTCCAGGAGTTCAAGCTACAGAGCATTGCCACACCCACCCAAAGGAGGGAGTGTTTGTCATATGTACAGCTGGAGCACCTTAGAGCCTATTGCCCACAACAGCAGCAGCAGGAACAGAAGCAGCAGCGGGAAAAGAAGCTGTGAGATGAACAAATTGTTTCTATGAGCACATGCAAGCACTTGTGTAAAGAAATTTGTGAGCGTGCCTATAGCCAACAGAGATACCGCATCGATGAACTGATACTGCAAGATGCACACCTCACAAAGCAGTTGGAAAATGCACATGATGAAATGAAGTGTAGTCCAGAAGCCCTGTGCACACTGCCATACAACAGTGAAAGGTGCCCATGGCATGGAGTGAATAATGTGAAGGTCCCCCTCAGTAGTGGCTCTGAGGACAGTAGTCCCATGAAGGAAGTGATTTGAGGGGCAAAGAACCAGTTGCATGAACTCGAGAAAGGGAGTGAAGCAGTAGACAGGAGCTACCAGTGCTTCAGAGTATGTCGGAGGAGGATCCAGCCAAAACATGCAGAATCCAGTTTTTCAGATTGGTAGACATGGTCTAAAGGAATATGCATGAGGAAATTTGGGGAGTTGCTTCATCTTTTCAATCCAGTAATGAAAGGATTAGTTCTTCTGCAAGTGGATATAGATAAAACATAAAATCTCATACCTTTTGTATGAAATAAAAACAAACATAAAATTACTCTTGAGAATAAAATATTAAAACTACTTTCAAATACTACACAAAACATCAGCCATTCATTTGTGTGAATGAAAACTGTAGGTTTTTTGCAGAAATGATACGTGTAAAAATTGATAATTCAATGATAAATGAAAAAGATTCAGTGCAGAAAATCCAAAAAAATTAATTGAATCAATAAAAAAAAAAATTTGCTGCTATTCAAATCAGAAAATCAGTTGTGATAGATCTGAATACTAAATCACTTCTCGAAAAGTAGTAATGAAAATGGATAATATACGTGAGAAATTAAAATTCAACTAGCTCAAAGTAGCCACTTAAAAATTAATCTTGTTAAAATGGTTTCGCACGGCATCAGAACAAAAGAGCTCATCTGCTGGCTTCTGGTTAATGTCCGACCAAATAGATACCCCCTTCATCAATTTCAGAAAATAATTATTTAAATTCCAAAAATCACTCTTAGGAATTCGAGTTAGGTAATCAAAACTGTTCAAAATGATAGCAGTGCACATATCTCCAAAATTGTAGTACCATACCTGATGTAGATCATACTTATTCAGTACTGTTGGAGATGGCAACTCAGTTTAGTGTAGCACTTCAAAACTACAGCAATGCATTTAGGGCCTCTTCTTTATCACACCCCGCATATTCAAACAAACTAGGTGCCTCTCGTACACCTTTCCTAACATTATGATGTGCAGTATGTGCAAAATAATTAATTCTTTAAGAACAAAGGTTACGATGTACCACTTTTCAAAGCATCTAAGGAGACAGCATCAATCAAAAAGGGTTCACATAGTGACACTAAATAAAAATAGGAATTCTAAGATATTAGTCACTTCCTCCGACATGGCACTTATCAGTACTGAAATTAATTGTATTCCTCCAAGGGAAAACATGCTTGATTAAACCAGGTAAAGTGCAAAGAGGTAACAGTCATAAAATAATTAACAATTCCAAAGATAATTGAGTTCAGTTCACATAGCAAAATAAAAGAAAAGATATAAAACTGTTCACATATGTTAAATGTAAACAAACAAAATAAATAAGAATTTTGAGCTGACGTCCTAAATTACAACTGACTATTCCTGAGGGCAGGGGCTTTAAAATTACATCCAAAATAAATATTCAACTCAAAACAAATTAAAACATAAACAAATGGCTTTAAATGCTGAAATTGCTATAGTTAAAATTAGGTACTTTCATCTGAAATAAAGTTTTTTTTTTTATTTCAGATTAACTGTGCTATCTATATTTTACTTCTACTGTAGCAGGATGTCTCTACGGAGTTAAAGTTTGTTGTTTATTTTTATTTATCTAGTATTTATTTAAATGTGAACAGGAAATGATCGTTGTCTTATTTTATTTTGTTCCGTCTCTTTAAAGTTATGTTTAAACTGGACAAGTAAAAATTGACTAATAATTGTGATTATTAATGTAATTCATGATTGATTATTTTTATTAGATTAGATACAAATCTGGTGTGATACGAGTTAAAGATTTTATCAGGATTTGGAACTGACCTACGTTGAATGTTCTGAGGATGAGCAAGTTAAATTGCCAGTTTACAATTTTTCTTTTCTCTTTAGTAATAACAAAGATATCTTGGGTAATATGGCCTTAGGAACCCTATGATTTGGAGAACATTCCAGACTATTTTGAAATGACAATGGGCCATGTGACCTCCGCCTGCAACAATGCGTGGGAGGAAGCCTTGTTTTAGTAAGGGACTCTCCTGCCAGACACCATGTAAAACGGACCAGCCTAATTTGTAGGGCACAAGCTGACTTAGCTTTTATGTCCATTGACATACGGGTAGAGCAGACCGGTGTGAAGGAGAGATTAAAGTCGGTAGATATGTTTAGGACATTTTTAGACGAGGCTTATTAGAGATATTTTAATGTTAATGAAGATGAAGACGACTCAACCAGGATTTGAAGTAAGCCTACAATGTCCATAGTTGGTATCTCTACCAGATACACATCATATTCAAAGCATCTCAGTGCTGTGGATATCGCAAACTTTTCTTACGAGTGCTTTAAAAACTTTGCTGGCAGAAGTATTTCTAAAGATTTTCAATTGGTGTAAAGAAATTAACGTAAATTTTTTTTGATGGCATGAAGCTGAAGATGAACAAGCTATGAAATTACTGTGATTACTCATGCCACTACAGAACTTTGGTTTATACTATGATGTTCAGAAATAGGTTCTTCAAAGTTTGTTTTGAGAAAAAATTACGTTGTTTGTTTACAGTTTTTATAGGTACTAGTGTTTGACAAGTCTTTACCACTGAAGAGCAAGCACGCTGGTGTTTGTTGATGACTAGACTACAGTATGTCAGGAGTCTAGCGTGGGGAAATGGGATGGTAAGTACACTCCATGCACATGCATAAAAGACTCTAGGAGGCCTACTGAACACAGCACATGCAGTTCTGGTGTAACTCCTGGAACCTTGTCATGTTGCCAGCATTTCTTTACCGTGTAATGTGTATGGACCCTTGTTTCGTCCGTATATATTACAGGTTTGTTAGGTCCGTCTGCATTTTGCCACAGTGCACGTAGATAAGGCTGCACGCCATTCGACAATATCACTTCGCTCCGTTAACATGTGTCATAACACTATCACTTTACACATGAAATAAAAGCAGCGATCAATGGTTACTGCGATCATTTTAGACCCACACAACACTCCGGAATTGGTTGGGTGAAGGAGAGTTGAGAGAGCTCGCCACCGGGCGGTAGTCTAATTGCGAGTGTATGTATGTATGTATGTATGTACTTATTTCAGAAAAATGAGTCCTTTCATAAACATGACACTTGAAAAAAAAAACATATGCTTCAGTTAACTTAATTAGTCCAGAAGGGGCCGTGCTATCCTGGAAACCAACTTTTCAATAAATTACCACAACGCCTTCAAGAAATTTACTTCTCTAACCAAAAATTCTTTAAAAACAGCTGAAAGAATTTTTTATTTACTGAGCATTTTATAGCATCTAAACTACAAATATTAAGACATTACTGTATAACATTTCATTGTACACATTTCTTGTTCCAGTTTTTCTCATTCCAGTTTTCTTCCGTTTCAGCAAAACGATGATGCCCCACAGCATGTTACAAGAAGATTAGTCACATTACAAAGAAATATATGACATGTGTATGTGTGTGTGTGTATACTGTGTCCAGTGTTTAAACTTTGTATACTGTAATTTGACTTGTCCCAATATCTTTGCACAGCTATGTATTGAAAGATTTTTTGGATGCAATAGAACAAAGAAAGAAAGAAACAAACAAAGATTTAATTTATTTGACCTTCTTTCTCATGGTTGTAGTGTAGGAGTACCATAGCTAGAATATTTATAGATGCTGAATTATTTTGCTATTGTGTATGATACAAGGTCTAATACTCTTCTTTTACACCCACAGTAAAGAATTTCCTAATAAACATTTACTATGTTATTCTGATTTAAAGCAAGTTGATATTGGACCTGTGTTGATGGTGGTATGTTTTTACAAATTACTGATATAAATTTAATCAAGAGTGACCCCTTCACTCCTCCCTTCTACTCCTCTTTTCGAGGTGCCAAGGTGCGAGCTAGTTCAGTTCCATGGAGGAAATTGCTTTCATTAATTAAATCATGTCTGCTCACATGTTTCTACACTTATATTATATTTTCCTTTTAATGTATGCATTCTGCTGTGGGAAATATAAACAATTACACGTTACCACTACACAGAGTTAGTTTTAGAAATTTCAGTATACTACTAAGGCTTCCAGAGTTGCAAATAAGTGGTCGCCTTAAATAAGTTTACATGGTTGGTCCAGATAAATAATTTACCCAAGTGATATAGGGTACCTTATTGTTTACATGAACTACCACAACGTGTGTTAAATGTTTTTCTTTTGATGAACGTTAACCACATTGTAATCATGTGATTCCAAAATACTTCTGAGCATATATCTTGAAGAAAAAATTGTGAAGTAATGGTAATTATCAGTAATTTACACAAACCACAACACTGCTGCCCATTATTGCGTGGTGAAGGCAAAGCACCTTTAATAAAAGTGAAACAGTATGTGCGTCAGCATTTACTTTTGGTGTGGAAAATTTCAGTGGATCGAAAGTGGTCAGTATGTGGTGAGAGTTTTATTGTGTTCACTACTGGTATTTTCTTAATTTCACCATATCAAGAATTTGAATGAATGGGGTGTGAATGTGCAGGCTAAGCAGGGGATTCAAATTTGCTATGCAGAGGATGTTACCTGGACCTTTACAATTTTGCACATTGTCTGGCACCTGACAGAATTCATGCTACTCGTTCAGTTTCCAATTCCTCCTACCGCCAAAATGCGCCATCAAACATAAGTGAGTACAGTAACATCACAGTTGCTGACAAGTTTCATCTACTACATTATGTTGTTTAGCGCATAGGGCCATACCAATTCACCCACTTCATGTTTTTCCCCCAAATTGTAGCATATTGATTTTGGTTAAATAGGTATACTATGGGTGCAGCCCTTGTGCTTGCTATCACTCGCAGAGTGGTGAAGATTTTCTTTTGCGGATTGAGAGTTGTCAACTTTTTTTTTTTAGTTTAATTTTTTTAAACTTATTTAGTACCTTTTTTTATATTTTTTGTTATATTTATGTTTTTTACCCTACAAGTTCCCTGGTATTCATAGCTCTCCCCTCATTCAAAATTCTTAATCTGTATAGGAAATAGATCAACTTGACCAAAAGTATTATCGTTTAGTAGAAATAGTACTATCAGGACATACCATCATTTTGTACTGTAAACCTTCCCTTCAGATGTGCCCCCAGACTATAATCAGGCCCTACCTAAATTTAATTTTGCACTATCTACGCGTCTTATTTAAAGTGACCAAGTTTTTGCAATTAGGAAGCCTAGTACGTAAATGTATAATAAGCACAATTAATTGGGAGGAACCATTCCTTTATATTAGACCCTAGTCTAGACAATTACTGCGTGTCTAGTGTTGGACCTGATTCCACAGGTTTGTTTATACATGTAACGTAGTTAATGATGCCAGGACGTTAGCAGTATAGTAGAAAAGGATGATAGTAGTTGAAACGAGTAAAGCAGTAATTTACAAACAGTTGAGGGATTTTGTTTTCGTAAGTTGTATGGCTGTATGTTTATTCGTATTGTAGAATAGCCTTAAAATTATGACTAGTTGTCCTTGTCCGTTCGTTCCGTACATAGAGTAAAAACGGTAGTATAGCTTACATATTCAGTCATCAGAGTCAGTTTTATTATGCATCAGTATGTCATAAAATGGATATGTACCATATACAGTGATAAAATTGCTTTATATAAAGTGACGTTTTATAGAATAGTGTATGGACTTAGTGAAAAATATGTGGTGAATTATGGTATTGTGTACAGCATATAATTATATACGTACCATAGTGCAAATAATATGAGCATCGTTGAATAATGAGTAATAGAGTGGTATTACATGTTCGCAGAAAATGGATATGTTTGGTATGTTAAATTAATAATGTGTGTATTGGGTGCAATTAACAGTGTTGTAGGTAAGTAATGTTAGGTCAGGATTCTGAAGCAGATACCTATATTCCATTCACGAATGAAACACACTTATGAAAATCAACATTTGAAAACACACCCTAGCCTTTAGCTGCATGCATAGCTAGTAAAAAAAGTGGCTGGTGTGTGTACTGTATGCGCACCCGCCGCTTTTTTTACTATCTATGCATGCAGCTAAAGGTTAGGGTGTTTTTTCAAAGGTTGATATTCACAAGTTGTTCCAGTCGTGAATGGACTATAATCTTTACCATTTGTAATTAGTAATTGGATAAGTCTGATGTTTGTAGTGACGTGTAGAACTAGGTGGTTGTGGGGCCTATCAAGATATGGGGTAGTATGTTAGGGGTATTCGATACAGCAAAACGTATAATATAGCTGAAATTGTATTTAACTATACGGTATAGGTGAATGTGTGTGGAAATAATCCTTTTCAAGTGGTCCAAATATGCACCCATTACAGTGACTCACAGACACACAACTCGTGATAAACAAGGTGAGGCTGAAGAACCGAAAATTGTGATTTGTCGTTTATAAATATCATACGTTAGTTTAAGGTGCAAAATATTGATTAATTGACAATGATTCACATGTGGTATTGAGTCGTACACTTGGGCGGATGAGCTCAAGTGTAATACCCAATACCATATGTGGTATCAGGTAGTACACTAGAGCAGATGGGCTATAGTGTACTTCACGATACAAATGCCTATAAATGCTAAACATACCACCGCCCCAAAAACCCCCACATTCCCGTGAATGCCCCGTAAGATTGTCAAAGGTAAGGGCGGAGCCATAAGACACACATGACGTCACTGACGCTATATAGGTGAAGTCATAACATGCATGTAAACAATGTGATATCGGATTGTACACTAGTGCCATTACTTCCAATTCTTCCTATGCCACAACTCTGGGTGCTTATGACTAATTGTATTGCATTAGCAGCGAAGGATCTTCATGAAACAGAACTTGGTTTTTTAAAGTTGCTCCAAGATGAAATCTATGTGAATAGTGCCCAATAGTCAAAGAACAGTACAAACATCACCTTGCCTTTTGACCTGTCTTGATGTATAGGGTGGTTCAAATGTCTTGTCACTCCCTTAATTTTCCTTAAAGTTGTGTATGACATTTAATTCTTTATGTCAGATGGCCGACACGAGCTCCTACAGTGTTGAAGAGCAGCTTATTGATAGTGTTAGGACATATGAACGTCCACATTTTGGAAAGAGCATAGGGGATGTGCGACGAGAGTTCACGAGACAATTCCACAAAGAAGACCCTCCTAAAAGGACAATACTGCATTGGGAATGCAAGCTGTTCTGACCGAATCAATTAAAGACAGACAGAAGACAGGATGACCAACATCAGGACAGGACATGTACAGCGGTGGATGCATCTGTGCTCCAATCACCCAAGAAGTCACTGCGGAAACAAGCATCCGAGTTTGCAATCCCAAAACCACATTGTTTAGACACATGAAAAAGGATCTTGGATTGAAATCCTTTAAGTCAACAACTGTCAATGAACTAAGCGATACTGATAAATTCAGGATGCGCAAGATTGCTTGAGGTGTTTTCAACACTCCCACAGCATGGTAAACTGATTTTTTTCTGATGAATATGTAATTTTTGAGAGTGCAAGTGCTAGGACTGTTTATTTCTGGGGCAAGGACAATCGCCATTATTACCAGGAGCTCAAGCATAACCCCACACACATGATGGTCTGGGCCGCTATGTCTGCTAAGCACTTAATACGTCCCTATTTATTTGATGGCGCTGTCAATTAACACTCCTAACTCATCATGTTAAGGGAGGGGTTTGTTCCAGAGATTGGACGTGCAAGCTGACTGTTGGTTTCAACAGATGGAGCACCACCCCCACCCCACTATGCAATCACTGTCTGGAAACAATTAAATGAAGTGTTTCATGACAGTTGGGTAGGACAAGGCTCAGTACATTTTCCAGCGTGGTAATTCTTAAGAATAGGGGCTTTTCTGGAAAAAAATAAAATATATATATATATCTCAGGAAGTGGTATAATTCCACTCTACTGATTACAGAGAACATGAATTTACTAGGGGCATCAATATTTGACCAATAGAAACCCCAGTACTCTCCAACCATTGGTCACAGAATGCAGTGTAATGTGTAATGGCGATTCAGCGACCCTATATAAATACATTCTAAATAAATTATACAGATTTTATAGCATAAATACAGCAATCATGATCACCCTCCTCCCGAACGCATTTTATTTATATTTTTTTACAGAAAACTACTCGAAGCCCCTCCAAAATTCCTAGTAATAATGATTTCTAATAATCATATCTAACATATCCAGGTATTATTTACCCAATTTTCGAAACGGCCCCTATTACAGTATTTTATCATCAGAAATGTTAAGAGATGATTTGATTAACTTTTGGCAGTGTTTGACATGTACCCATTGGCCAAGCTAAAATATTCAAAAGTTTTGCTGTTCACATTGAACTACTCTTCACAACAGAGGCAGACTTTTTGCTTGCACAGTACTGTAGGAGCACCATTGCCAGTGGTATAACCAATGTGCTGTAGTGCACCACAGCTACACAATGCAATCAGTCCATTAACTTATAAATTGTTACTATGGTGCATGGCTGCCTACACTCAGAATGCCAGTCCCTCCAGTCCACAAACTTGTTGACTGTCACCATGGTGCTTGGTTTCCTACACTTAGGGCACCAGTCCACTAATGTATTGATGGTGGTAGCACACCACATTCACCACAAACTTATTGATGGTGGTAGTAGGCTATACCGCATTCAATCACCTGAAAAATTTCTTTCAGACGAGTCCCTATTCTTCATAATTACCAAACAGCTACTAAGAATACATGATACACACAATTCAACACAGAACAAAAATTACAACACTACTACATTTACTAATAGGTATAGGTACTCATTTTAAATGGACCAAAATATATTCCTACACAAGACGTAATAAAAATATACAGTTCTGATTCATACTAATACCCATACATTTACTGTGGATGCATCACGCCAAAGCACTCACAAAATACATGCCAAAAGGAAAAAGTTAAATTTTAAAAATGACTCATTCTCTCACCTGACTCACATAGGGGAATGTAAGCAAGATCTTATCCTTTCAGGGAAGACATCCCCGCTCTCATTATCTCATCTACGAGAAGCAAATTACTGGCAATAACTGAGCAGGAGCTGATGATTTGACGCTTCACAATGTAGTTATCAAAAATACCGGCATCAACAGGTTTCAACGCTTCTCCGGTATTCACATCTAAGCCGACTGGATCGCTAGTTCCACGACTCTCTTCCTGCAGCTTTACAATGGTCTCCTGAATGTCAAATCCACTGTTAACAGCCAGAGTTTTTGGAATGACAAGTAAAGCTTCAGCATATGCTTGAACTCCAAGGCGAGCTTTTCCTTTCACTTCATCTTTGTACTTTGACAGTTCTCGGGCAGCTGCTATCTCATAAGCCCCGGCACCTGGCACCACACACTTATCGACAATTGCATTCATTATGGCTCTCAGTCCATCTCTGATAGCATCCTTTACCTGGTTCAATGTGTGTTTGTTTGGACCTTTCATCAGGATGGTAACACTATGTGGATTCTTACATTCCTCGACAAAGGTGTACTTATTTTCACCCAATACATGCTCGTACACAAGACCTGCATAACCCAAGTCATTTTCTGTTAAATCATCAACACTATTCATGGCTGAACCACCACATGCAAGAGTGAGGCGTTCCATGTTCCGGCGCTTGGCCCGTCTCAAGGCAATAATACCCTCTTTTGCAAAAATGTCGAGTGACATGGGATCAATTCCCTTTTGATTAATAACAACAAAATTCTTATTGGTATTATCACACAATTTCTTCTTCAGCTCAATTACTTTCTTTACTTTATTTTCGATAAACTCACGCTCAGCAAGAACAAGTTTTTCACGTTCTTCTGCAGATTTGTAGAAAAATCCAGAATTTACTTCGCTCTTTTCATACTCCATACTCACATTGCAGGTAAGAATATATGCATTTTCAACACGTTTAGGCATATCTGGATGTCTGCTACCATGATCCATTACCAAACCACGAACCAGGGTTGTTTCAGTTGCAGTCTTGTGCTGCATTTCCATCAGTTCTATCATATGAAGATCCAAGGGCTTACCTTCTTGACGTATGGCAAGCACTGCGTCTACACAAATCTCAGCAAGCAAGTCTACGAGCTGATGGTGCAATTTCGTTTGAAGTGACGTGCGTGTAACGTTAAGCAGAACTTCTCGTTCTAGTTCAACAGGGATTTTCATTTTATCCAACACTTCCAAAGCTTTGCGGCGCGCCAGGTCAAACCCTTCCGTAATGACACGTGGGTGTAGCCCCTCGGCGATGTACATATCGGCTTGTTTCAGCAGCTCTCCAATTAACAAAACAGTGGAAGTAGTGCCATCCCCTGTCATATCATCCTGTGCTGTCGAAGCTCGAGCAATAAGCGAAGCTGTTGGGTGCTGTATTTGCATTTCGTGAAGAAGCACATTACCATCTTTGGTTATCTTGATGTCACCTGCGCCGGACACGAGCATTTTCATCGTTCCTTTAGGGCCTAAGTTTGTCTTCATTACGTCCTGAATGCCCTTAGCAGCAGAAATATTGATTGCAAGAGCTTGAGCAGCTCGAGCAAATTCTGCTTTCGGATTTAGCAAACTAATTGCAGCCATTATTCGAAAAAATTAAGTCCTCTACAAATCTATAGCTTCTAGAAGACCGTGCTTCTTTATTGTAAAAAAAAATTGCCGCACGCCACAGATAAAAACATAACAAGCATTTTAGAAGCAAAGAGCATGCAAAGCAAAGGGGCTGACATCTACAGGCAGACTTTAGAAACAGAGAAAGGATGTCAATAAATAATTGTTAAAAAAGTCATATTATAATATGACAAATTAGAATAATTTTCTACAATTGGGGCTTTTTCGAAAATTAGGAACATAATACCCGGTCATGCATGCACAATCGACACGTGTAGCTAAGGAGCATTATTTGTAATATTTTGTAATTCTCAAAAAATTTGTTTTAATTAAATGTAGTCGGTGAAAAATTGTGTAAATTACCTGGCAAATTAGAGTGATTTCGATAACAAATTGAAGTTAAAAAATAATGGCGTTTGCGTTAGAAGTTGACATGAAGCATGCTTACAGCTGTATCCATGATTACGATAGTATTTCAGTTATATGCCAAATAAATCTCTCTTTTGTACATGAACATGAAAGAAACGGTTTGTGACACATAAATATTCTGACTTTTTTTGATAACATTAAAAAATCCCAGGTAGTTTCTGCTTTCAATAATATTGACACAGCGCGTCCCCAGAGGTGATGCGTAGTGTTCATGTCCCATCTGGTAGCAGGTGAAGAACAGGAACTGAAGATGTTGCCCGGCGCCACGTTCGATAGAGCGAACGATATTGATTTGTTTTGTTTTGTTTTATTGCATCCGTAAGAGCTTTGTTCAATACATAGCTGTACAAAGCTATTAGAAAAGTCAAATTACAGTATACAAAGTTTATACACTGGACATAGTAGTGATGTGTAGTTCACGAACTACCAGTTCAAAATGAACTGGTCTTGAAAAAGAACGAGGTGCATATATCAACGCGACTTAAAAGTACCAGTCCCTTGTGATATCGGTCAGTCATTCTCTCAGTACCAGTAACTATGCCAGGTGCGCCACAGTGCATGCTCAGATAATCCGTCGTTTGTTGCACCCTGCAGCTTTCCCCCCTCCGGCTTTCCAACCCTTCTTTGACTGGCCACATCGCAACGTGCATACTTCTTATCTATCTGCCTCTGTCTATCGGTATCTTTGTTTTCGCCCGTTCAGCACTGCATCGAACTGTAGGTTACGCAGATCTACTTAGTTAAATAGTGACATGAGTCAAAACCGGTCGGGAACTGCAGGACACACAGTGCGAGACAGTTGACAGACCTATGGCTATACAGCGATCTTTCGTTCTTTATTACTTTCTCGTGCCGAGCCCAACTGTGTAGACGGTTGCACCCCGGTCTGCAGTGCGAGGGGTTCCGGATTCAAAAAACCCATTCAGGTAATGGATGTTTGTGTCGTCCATTTAACTTTTTGCATTCTCATCGGCACTAAAGACCTGTTATGGTGTCGAAAAACCCTCTCACTCACTCACACTATAAATACGATGTTGCCAGACATATGGAAATTCCAGTATCAGTAAGAAAATACATCTGATAGCCACACTAATATGAGTAAAGTTACAGCAGTAAAATATATAAAAACGCTCATTAATGTAATGCCGACTTTTATACACTCGCAATAAAGAAGTAAAAAACTGCTTATTTCTAGTATATTCACTCAATACTTCGGATATAGCATTTTGACATTATTTGCATCATATTAAAATTAAGTTATTTTTGTAATTAATGTTTTGTTCGAATGTTTCTAATACTGGTACGAATAAATCCAGTGTGTCGGAACCATTTTTGTTGAGTTTGTACACGCCTGACTTCGAAAATTAACTTTACATTAGGTTGCCTCTCGCAACACAACCTATTATAGTATTGTTCAGGTAGTTACTATCAGTGTCAAAAGTACTTTGGTGTTATTTTACACAACATAGGCATGAATAACACAGAATAAAGATATTTTCACTATTCATTTATCTTACTTCTATATAAAAAAGAAGTAATTTTATCTAACCACAATAAAACACTAATTCTTTGGCAATTAATTTACAAACAACACTTATTTGCTTCTCTTTCCATTTCACGTTTGCTTAGATTCTTCTGGGGAGGGGAAAAGGAACTGTGAAAGAGGAAACTGAGAAAGACCTATCTAGTTCACGGATCGAGGTTACACTTGAGAGCGTGATCATTTGACTGTAGCCTATATAGATCAAAGGAACGGTTCCCAATGAACTGTTCTCAAATGTGACTAGTTTCTAACAACCTAGTTCATTCTAGTGAACTATATTTCCCATCACTCTAGGACATAGTAAACACACACACACACACACACACACACATATATATATATATATCACTACATACATGCATCGCATCTTTTCCTCATAATTTGACTGATGGGTGTCCTTGAATGACCACCTATCCCTCTACAATATGAGATTGCTTGGTAAGGCTGTGGACCTTAATAAAAGAGGTAAGTTCACGTCTGCATGGACCAACCGGGGAAAAAATATTCGTTAAAAAGAATGCGAATGACAAACCTATTTTAGTCAAAGACACTTGGGACTTAAATGACCTGTGTGGACTATCAAATGAAAACTGAAGAAACTCCCCTCCACTGTGGCATATTAAAAGGTAAAGTTGTGGAATACAAAATCGACTCTTTAATTGTGATGAAAAAATCAGAGACTTTGCTGTCACAGCCGTACTCATGACAGTGACTATGCAGTATTGGTGACATTTATCGGTGACGGTGAATCACAATAACATGCATCGTGACCGTGTTCAGCCAGGCGAGAAGTTAACTGCTCCTACCAGTGCCGTGTTATCGACCGTGCTAAGAGTAGCAGTGACAGGCAGGTCTGTAAGTGTGGCAGTGACAGGTGACTCCTCGAGTGCATCAATGTTAAGTAACATGCCAAATTAGAAAAAAAACTAGGGAACCAGTAGCCTTCAATATTACAAAAAAAAAAAAAAAATTTCCTGTTTTTCTTATTAATATATGTTTTCATTTATCAGATCAGTTGCCTCGCGTCTGCAAACCAGCCTGTTTATTTTGTAAAAAAAATTTGTTAAAAGTTTTTTCGTGTGAAGTAGTTACAAGTTCGGAGATTCATAAAGGCAGATATGAAGAGTGTTTATTTTCTACGAATTAAAATACAATATTGTTATTATTTTTTCATAGAATTATGGCTGCGACCAATATACACAATACTATTAAGTTATGTATTGTTTTCTGATGTTTATAAGCATAATAGCTTAGAAATGTAAGCATAAATTTTATCTTTTTTAACAAGGTGATACTCCTCACAGTGCAAAAAGATGTATTTTAAGAAATTATATATTATTGCACAGTTATTTCCTTTAAAAGATATGATTTCTAATACGTGAACCATTTTCACATAATTATTATGTGATATACTGAGATATGTTATATTTTGAATGGTACTTTATTATGAAACTTAAGTTTCCACAATTTTTCACTATTTTCCTCCATGCTACAAAATAAATAGTAATACTCGAACAACAAAATTAAAATAACAATCACGTTTCTGCCAGTCGGTTATACTAGACAAATGCTGCAGAGATATCAGCACACATTCGGTACCTGGAACAAGGCTACACGGGACAAATCAGTGGTGCCAGTGATGACAGTTTTTTCGATAGTAGAGTTTCGAAAAATATAGGTTGGTGATGGTGATTTGTTTGGGGGGGGGGGGGGGGGGGACTGCACGTGTAGCAAATTCGAGAGTTTTTTTATTGAAAGGGCAAGGGACAAAAGCTGCACAGAGCATGAGCACTGCATTCCTGTGGACAGTTTTACAAAGAAAAAGAGCAGAGTGTGGATATTCATGAGCATGCACATCTACCATTACTCGCTGCCACGCCGGGGCCAGTGACGTTGACAGTATCTATTAGCACTCTCGTCGACGTGGGCTGGAAACTGGGCCCGGATTCTGGTGACACACTGTCACTGATACTTTGTAAACTATGTCACCGGTGACATCTGAATCACTGATCCCGAATCACAGGTTGCAAGATATCGTCCACTACTACTCTTTAACAGATGCGTGTGACTCGTGTGTATTCGCAAGTAACTCTAACTCTTATGAAACCCTTTACCTGTTACATTTTAATATAAGCCACATGTAAGTGTTTCTTATTTTAGTGTCATTTATATAAAAAGACTCATTTTTCTGAAATAAATGATTGTTTTTGCGCATGAATATAAGTACTGAAGAAATGTACTCACATGCAAATGTTAAAATCTCTGAGCTCTTGAAAAGAGCTCAACATGAGTCTGACTTTCGACAGCCTGCGACGAACTGTGGATACACGGCCAGTTTAAATGAGAGTTTAATTTACTTATTAACTAAATTGTGTTGATTGCATTCAAAACCCTTTTATAAGGGGAGAAGTTGTCGGCCACTTCGCACGCCGATAGTAGCATTGATTTTACCTTGTTTAAGGAAGGCTGGCCCTGTAAGAACAAACCTTATTAAACTAAATGTACACATAATAATGATTTTGCTATAGGGTGCAGTACCCGATGTACTAAGGAGGGTAAATACAATAAAACTCGTCTCGTCAATCTGTGAAAGTTTTATTAATAAAAGGGTACAAGAGAATGTCATGGAAAATCAATCCTACTCTTTTAAAAGTGGACCCCGCACACGAGACCTGTCGGTGGTCGTTTATGCAGAATAAGGCGAGGGCCTTAGGTGACGATTGAGTGACGAATGCGCCCCAATTCGTGAAGTCCTGGGATATTACCTCAGGATGCAGGAAGGCCTCCCCTCGGCTATAAGAAAGAAGTTAAATTATCCTGTACTAAGTTAAACTATTGCGGTGGTAAAATTCAGCCTAAATTGCAGAGCCGGGGGAGGTGTCACAGGAGCTTACTGCCTGTACTACTGGTTGTCCGAGTGCTCAAGTCTGACTGAAGAACATGGTGGAGGCCTCGCCAAGGCTCGGTGAGCCCGGCGCCAAAATGGAACTATGAAAAAACGTAACTTCACATTTTACATGATTAAATAAATTAACACTTGACATAATTATTGCTAATGACTAAACACGTGTTGGTGACATACCCGTGAATGCTGGAACCCCAGATATAGTTAAGAATGTGATATCACGAGTATGTCACTGCACTTAAAGGATAATATTAAATTTAATAATGCCTTAGGTAGCTGATATATATTGGCATATGTCGTTACGGCGAAAATGGAATAATGTGTATGCATTTAATTTCTTGTGACGACACACACATTTGACTAGAAGGGGCTGGGCTATGCCCTGTCCTCTGCGAGATTTTGCTAACCCTCTATGGAAAAGAGGGTGGCTTCCCTAGTTAACAATGGGTCAATAGTTGCTGAAATTCACTGTAACTACTCTAATTAACGAATGCTGCTAGGGAGCCGCTCGCCACTTTGCATTTATGCCGGAAAAATTATTCTCCATCTTTTGACACCTCTTGGAGCCATGTCGCACTACGGATTCGGACACAAGGCTCGTTGACATCGCACACATTGAAAAGCCTTGGGATAATATTTGCTGCTTACCCCAGGGTTCCCTCCAATGGCTGTTGCGTCTAACGGTCGTGATTTTACGGGAAGCACCCATTTGGGCCACATATCAATTTATTATGAGAGTTTACTCCTGTAATAGATTTAAAATATGGTGGCCCATGGCCCACAGATTACAGAGTGACAAGAAAAGTGTAAACACGCTGTTTTTGTCAACCTGCACTGATCGGGTCCGCGACCTAATGACGATCGATCAGGAGTGGTTGTGCAGTTGATGCATCTGCGATGGTACAAATGGGCACAAGGAATACGTGGACATCTGGAATATGTCAAATGCCCCCTCTCTGGTGACAGTTGGTCCTCGCAGACCCCCAAGGAACTGTCACATTGCTACACACAACAGGATGTCAGCGGTTGCAGCTGGTTGCAGGACCTTAAGATGGAAGGCCCGCATTGAAGTTGTGCTGTGCTGGCTGCTGATG
Source organism: Dryococelus australis (assembly GCA_029891345.1). Taxonomy (NCBI): domain Eukaryota; kingdom Metazoa; phylum Arthropoda; class Insecta; order Phasmatodea; family Phasmatidae; genus Dryococelus; species Dryococelus australis. The sequence continues at coordinate 48,905,636 of CM056997.1, read as the reverse complement.
TTCCAGGGCTGAGACCCTGCTGTTGGTGATAATGTGCATTGGCACGTGCTCGACGAAGGGGATTGGCCCCGTCGCAAACAGTGCATGGCGGTCCATGATGATGATACACCAGATGCTTCCACTGCCACTACGGACCTCTTGATGCTCCCTGTTTTGGCGAGGGGAAAGTATGTGGTCAGTGAACATTGACTTGTTGTGCCTCCAGAGGTGTTGGGATGTGTTAATGTCTGGCCAGGAAGCAGCTGGAGAACAGGGACTGGTGATGTGCCCGGTGCCACGTTCGGTAGAGTGAACTATGTTGAATGGGGTCGTACGGCCGATGGCCTATGGAGACTCTGCATATGTGGTCAATATGAAGGAGAGCTAATTTTTCAGTTAAATTATGTTGGATGTAAAATATTTCCTTAGGGCCGAAGTAGTCGGCCACTTCGCATTCCTATATAAACACTGAATTTACTCTGCTTGAGGGAGGCAGGCCCTGTAAATATAAAACACACATTGAAAACAGTTTAAAGTTGATGCTGCTATGAGGACGCAGCACCCGATGAACTCTGGAGAGTTAATACAATAAAGTATGTCTAATTATGGTATGACTGTCTTATTACAGAAATTGTACGATGAAATGTTGCTGCACATGAAAATGTGTACCCTTGGTTAAGCGGCCCCAGCACTCTGGACCTGCCGGTGGTCACTACTGTGGAAAATAACGCATGTGCCTAGATTGAATTTCCGAGGGGGGTATGCAGAGCTTACTGTCTGCCCTGTCAGTTGTCTGGAGTGCTGAAGTCTGGCTAACGACATGGTATCAGATTCGCTGCACTACCAACGAATATGGCACCAAAATGAAAACATGAAAAAATGGAACTTACTAACTAAAATGATAAATGAAACTGAAATTGTATGTATTTATGATTACTAAACAAAAACACATTGGTGACATACCCGTGAACGTCGGAGCCCCAGATATGGCTAATAATGTGACATCATGAGTATGTCACCGCACTTGAAGGGTGATATTGAATGAGAAGATTCCTCAGGTGGCTGATTCTCGATAGGTGATTAATGTATAATCTTATAATTAACATATTGAAATCTGTGTGTGCCCTAAAGGTTATAATTGCAGGTATGTGTATGGATGTGACAACACACCGATTTTGTCACTAGAGCGGAGCTACGCCCGGTCTTCTATGATACTATTTATGCTGAAGTGAGCGGGTTACCTTGTTAATAGTGGTGCAATCATAGCTAAAACTGCCTGACAATGCTTATATTAATTAATGTGGCTAGGGAGCCGCTCGCCACTTTACACTTCCTGCAGGAATGTGATTCCCCATTTTTTGACACTACTTGAAGCAACGTCGCACTTCGGATTCGGCCATGGACTGTCGACATCGCGCACATCCAAAAGCTGTGGGAATAAGCGGCGCAGCTTATCCCAGTGTTCCCTCCAATGGATGTTGCATCTTAGGTAGTAACTTCACGAGAGACACTCCTTTAGACGACATACCCATTCATCACGAGAGTTACCTCTTGTGATGAATGTTAAATATTACGACCTGTGGCTACAAGTTACAGGGTCAAGAAAAGTGTAAACGCCTTTCTTGTCGACCTGCACTGATCGAGACCGTGACCTAGTGTATATCGGTCGGGCAATGCTGTGTGGTTGATGCTACTGCAATGGAACAAACTGGCACAAGGGATACGTGAAAGTCAGGAACACATCAATATAATACTCGTTCTACTACTCCTTCGCCTGCTCTTCTGATGCGGTCCTCCAAAGTGAGGTCAGCCAGTATGATTGTCTTCCTGGGCATCGTAGCAGAGTTTGGTGGTGAGCATCCCTGTGGGCTGGTCGGGCCCTAAGTTTCCCCTACTGATTGGCCTTGTGCAAAGTCTCCCGAAGTCAGTGTCCATACGCTGGGTGTCATGACACTCTGGACTGACTCACTCTGTGCTGCTGTGCTTGCTATGCAGATGACCCCAGGGCGGTGGCCCTGCTGATGGTGATGAAGTGCCATTGTACATGCTTTGCAAAGGGGGTTGGCCCCATTGCAAGCAGTGCATGGTGGTTGATGCTTATGATGTTGCTAATGCTGCCACTGCCGTTTGGATCTCGGGGTTGAGTTGGCGAGAGGAAAGGTAGGTGGCCCAATGTATGGATGTGTTGATCCTGATTCCCGTTCCCCTGCTTGTGTGAGGAGGTCCTTTGATGTGAGGTCAGCCGGGATGGGTGTCTTCTTAGATGCCTCGGCAAAGTTCGATGGGAAGCTTCCCTGTGGGCTGATTGGTCTCACAGTTGCCCCCACTGACTTGTTTTGAGTGATCATTCAGAAGTCACAGCACAATGTTGTGCATCAGGATTTTCTGGTCTGACCCACTTTGTACTGCAGTGCCTCTGTGCTGGTTACTCCTGCTTCGATGATGTTTATGATGATGATTGAGGATGCGATGAGTGTTACTAAGAATGATATCATGTGTTACCATTAAAAATTGCCAGATGTCTGTCCCTGGCACACACTTGTTTATAAAACACAGATCTTACTCATAGAACACTGAAGCTACTATGCAAGAGGGTGTTGGTCCCATAAAGACAACACACTCTCTTTCTATAATAGGCTGTAGATTGCCATACCCAAAGTTAAGGCAATGAAACAAATGGAAATTGCATTCACACATTTTATTATTGCATTTAATTTACAAGAACATACTTTGCACGTGTTCCTAAGTTGAAATGGATCTGATGCTCAGGTCCGTCTGTAACCAAAACTGCAATTTGGCACGAAGACAATGAACTTAATTTGTGTAACATTTTAAGAAAAAGAGCAGTTGCGCCTTCGGCACTAAGAATTTAATAAAAGGTTCCTGTACATTACGTCCATAGATAATATAAATGATTGCCGCCTTAAAGTTGTTGTATCGAGGGTTCGCACAAAGCGTGCGAACGAACGTGCATCTTATTCGCTCAGGTGGCGGAGACAGACTGCGAGCATGGAGCCGGCCAGCCTTCAAGATGGCCTGGGCATGTCAGAAAGCGCGACCATGGGGTCACTAATATTTACATATACACTTATCTTAAATTAATTCCACATCAAATTCAATAAACATCATTGCATTGCTTAAACTAACATTTTTGTGTATTTAAAATCTCAACATAATATCTTTTTATTTCTTCATGCTAACAGTTCTGCTAATGGGAACATTGCACTTTGAATCCACGTACTCCTCCATGCTGTCAGGCGCAGCAGGTTGTTAACACTTAACATATTTTTCGAGGCCTTAGTGGGTATGGTCTGTGCTGTTGCTTGTCGTCTTGCATCTCTCATGTGGTGCTGGACCCTCCTGTTGGTCCTGTTGTTTTTCCTGTTGCCGGTATCGAGTCCCAGCCTGTGTGAATATGCGTGGTCAGCACCCACCACATCCCACACATGCTCTGATGACCTTGCAGTGTATCCATGCAGAACGGCGAGGTGGCCCTCTCTGCCAATGACTCGTTACCACCATTGCTGCCACTGATGCTGCTGCTGTCGCTGCTGCAGTTGCCGAGGCCCATCCTGCTGCCTCTCCTGTTGTTGTTGCTGCAGCCCCTGCTGCTGTTGCCGAGGCCCATCCTGCTGCCTCTCCTGTTGCCTCTGCTGTTGCTGCTCCTTGGCTGGTTAATTCCGGCTGTTGGTGAGGCAGGAGGAGGTGGAGGCCCAGACAATTCCTCGTTCAAGCCGGTTCCACTCTTCCCTTCGCTTGTGCCGTCATCCTTCGTTGCTGCCCTGTTGCCATTGATGACTCCAAAGTCGTCGCGACCAAGTCAGTCCTGAATCCTACTGGTGGGTGATCCATTTCCATTGGTAGCTCAGGTGACTGGTCTTCGGCGAAAGCCTCAGGACCTGGCATTATGGCAACCCCTGCCATGATGCCGCATTCAGTCTCCCTCTGCTCTCTTATAAAGGCTGTCCCTCTGCTTCTGCAATTGCCTTCCACGCTGTGCGAAAACAATTGCCACCTATGCATCAGAGGCAGCATCCTCCCCATACTGAGACAATTATTGCTAATGCTGCTGCTGCAGAACCCACTCTTCCAAAACTGCTGCAATTGCTCCCTATGCTATGACTACTACAGTCTCTCCAGTCTAGGCGACAACGATTGCGGCCGATGCGGCTGCAGCTGCATCCTCCTCATGCTGCTGCACTTTTTGCTAATGCTGCCACTGCTGTAGCCACTGCCCCTTTATGCTGCTTCTTCCGCTGCTGTTTGGGTTCCTTAAGATACTGCTGTCCAGGTGACTTCATTTGGCAGTAATCTTCAGGACCAGCATTATGACCGGGGTTGTCGCAATGCTACAGATGGTGCTTGCTTTTTTCTCCACTCCTCGTGCAGTCCTACACTCCCATACTGCTTCTTCTAACTGTTATTGGGTGCTTTCTTGTGGCATCTTCGCATCTTGTTTGCTTATTTTAGATGTTGCTCTTGTACTCTCATGCTTTCTCTTGCTGGTGGTGGGGTGGTAAACGTCTGGTATAGCAACCCCCATGCCAAGTTTCCCATCGGTTCTTTTCCTCCCTTTATCTTCGCCTTTATCCTCTCCTTAAGTGTTGGGTGCGTGCTGTATCAGTGCTTTTGCTAGCCTCCAGGGAAGAACTTACACATTGGTATTCGCTCTTGTCCCCTTCTTTTTCCTGGCAGCCTGTCCTTCTGACCAGGGGACTGCAGACATGGGACCAGAATCTCGGCCACTCCATACATCCGTGTGAGGTTGAGACAGGTTGGCATTTTGGTTTCGGATCCAGTTTGTTGGTTGCCATTTATTTGTTGTCATATTTCTTGCATACACCGGTTGCACCTTGCTTTCTTCCATGTGGTTCAGTACCCTCGGTATCCCACTACTCGTTCCGAAATTCCGTTCATCTAAATTTTCTTGGTCCACTGCTACTACTCCCACTTCTGTAGAGTGTGCTATTGGGCTCCATTTCTCGCTACCTGCATCGCTGTTCGTGAGTGGCAGTGGTTTGGCTGTGTCTCGCGGTGTCATTACACATTGCCCGCATCGGAACCTATCGGATACAGTATTTACAATCTCTGTTTCCGTAGTGCACTGCAAATGTGTTATGAATCCGCAATTTTCCCACGTAGCTTGGTCGCATGGCTCGCCGCTGTCACCTACACATGCGTCGTGGGAGGGGTGGTCCTGCAGGATTGGTGTGGTGCAGATAGAGGGGGTAGCAGGTGCCTCACACCACTCAGCAATGTACATGGTCCCAGATGGTGGTGACTCTTACATCGCAGGTACATCCTCGACACAAGATGGCAGACTTCCTTGTTCCCACTGAGCCGATGGTCCTTTTGGTGCCAAAACATTTTCTTTTACTCGATTTCTTGCTTTTCTAGTGAGTTTTCCATGGTAAATTGCTCCAAACACATGAACTTCTTCTTGGGTAGTTCACCAGTAGCGTTATAAAGGGAGTTGAAGCTAAACAGGCCTAACACTTGCACGCACACATGGTCTCAAGTGCCGCACAAAAAGCATGGACAATGGAATTTTTACAGGACGTGAATTTGGAAATTTTAGCCAGAAGGTTAAAAGATTTTCTGGCGGACAGGGATTTCACACTCGTGGGTCTTTTTAAAATATCTACAAAAGTTGGGAAAGCCAATTGACATTTGAATATGACATTCATAAAATAAGCCTCACATGTTGGGCAGCCATTTTATGTCTGGCTGGTGGATCATCGAGGAGAGAAGTTATGTGGACTAGAATGAAAAAGGTATTACTATCATTATTTCCGGGTGGGCGCCAGCATTCTCAGCAGAGAGTATGATGATTGGTGGGGCCGTGTGGCCGACGAAATTAAGTGCCCCCCTCGATGTCCGACGTCTTAACTTAAGAGTATTGTAGAGTTGTAGATAGCATGGAATCCATTCTTACAATACCAGAAGACAGTGGGCTAGTGGAGGTTATCGGAGCTACCTCCATATGCTCATGCCACTCCCGGGTCTGTTATAAACCACCTTACGCTTGCAGGGTTATGTCGGTACATTAATATCGGTTAAGCGACCAAGAGGCGGCCGAGTAAATAAAATGTCGAGTTCCTTTATAATGTCATTAATTTTCTTACTTAACATTGCGAGCACATACAATGAGGTTCACCATTATAGTGGGTGAGCACTAACACTGAGGAATGGCCCTAGGCCTATATAACATTGAAAAGTAAACCAGTGGAAAGGTAAACCACCACAATGTTCGGATATGGGGCATTGAAAATTCCCATGCTTCTGTGTAACACATATGGGATTCGCCAAAATTTAATGTGTTCGCAGTCTCACAGACATTGGTGTACAGGCCCTTTTTTCCCCTTGAAAACACTGTGACGTGTCTGTCCTATCTCGACATGTTGGATTTGTGGTTACTTTCACAAATCAGAGAGGATTCCGCTAACTTTGTGTTGCAGCAGAATGGGCCCCCACCTCATTGGCACACAGAAGTGCGATGCCACCTCAACAATGAACTCCCACACCACTGAATTGGATGCTGTGGTCGGGATGACTTGACGCTGTTCAGATGGCCGCCCTGGTCTCCCTACCTTACACCCTGTGATTTATTTCTTTGGGGGTACAAGAAAGACACTGTTTTACGTGCCACCATTGTCAACAACACTGCATGAGCTCCGAAACCGCATGACCACAGATGTCATGGCCATCGTTAGGGTCGATGGCCATGACATATGTGGCAAAAAAAAACTCGGAGAATTTTCAGGTGTTTTCATGTATTGCACATCATTTTCTGACAAGTACTTTATAATTACAAATTTTTTAAACCCGATGAATCCTTTGTAATAATCCTGTATTATTTCATGTTTGACGTTCTCAGCAAATCAGAATTGTTCACAACAAAAAAGGAGTAAAGAAACATTTTAAAATAACGAACAATTGTTTGAAACGATGTAGTTTATGAGGATAATTAGTTAATGTAGAATCTGTCTGGGCATGAATACTGTTTTAAGTAAATAATGGCCATAATATAACGAACTCAGGGACTTTACATTCCATTGTGCAGGAAACATCCCTTATAAGTAAAATTTGACTTTAGTAAAGAAGCGAAAATAAATTACAACATTCCTTACATTTCTTCCTGTAATGGACTGAATGGAAAAACAAAAGCAATATCTCACTTTGAAAACAACACTAATTCAAATAATTTTTCACCCAGTAAAAAGTTTGATATTGTGACACATTTCAAACACACTCAAGATTATTTCATAAAAGTTCTTGGAAGGAAAACATTGATGGCCGTATAGTCTTCTCATTTTATTGTCAACATTGTAGAAGGCAAAAATTTGAATGTGAGACAGGGGCTTAATGGATGCAAAAAACAAACTAACAAACAATTTTTAAGTTTTTTCACGACCATTTTTGTCTTGCGTGATTCAGATGGTAGAGTTTTTCAAACTTCACATAAATTTTAGAACCAGTCCAATCTTCAAAAGTTTGATGGAAACTGAATCCATCCAAATTATCCAGACAAAAATTGGTGTCTTTATGACTTTTAATTTACACCATAACTGTGAAAACTTATTTACATACATACATACACTCGCAATTAGGCTACAACCCGGGGGGAGAGCTCTTTCATCTCTCCTTTACCCAACCAACTCCTTTTCCACTCCCTCCCTGAACTTACCAACCCCCCTCACAGATATCAATTCCTCCCTCAACACATTCCACTCTCTCACAGACCTCACAAGCATGGACTGCCATACCCGCTCCATTCTCCTCCACACACTCTGAAGCTTCTCACTGTTGTTTCCTCTTCCTCTAAACAGCCCCTTACTTAGTTTCCAGTGTAGCCCTCCCTATCCTCAGTCTTCATTCACTACCCTGTACATCCTGACCAGCCGTTCAACTTTCCTCCTGTCCTTCAATGAGCTCCACTCCATTTCTTTCATCATCACTGATGGCCTATAGTTCCCTTCTTCCTCACCATCATGCTCCTGCCTTCTCCACCTACCCTTCACCCGTCTTGCTGCCTTTCTCTGCACCTTTTCCAGTTCTCGTCCCTCCGCCTCCACATATGGGTCCCATACTGCTGCAGCATATTCTAACATTGGCTGTACCATTGTGCCATATGCCTTCTCCTTCACCTCACAGCCAACTCCATTCAGCACCCTCCCCAGCATACCCAGAGCCCTTCTTCTCTTTGCTACCACCCTCTCTACCTGTTTTTCCCCCTGAGGTCTCCCTGCAGTACAATCCCTAGATACTTATATTCTGCTGCTTCTTCTATCTCTTGTCCCTCCCATCTGTACATGTCCCTGCTTATCATCTTCTTCCTTGTGAACCTCACTACCTTAGTTTTTCTTACATTTAACTTCATTTTATTTTTCCTGGTCCACAACCATATTTTATCAATGTCTGCCTGCGAATTTCCACCCCCTCTCCCACCTCAGCATATACATCACAATCGTCTGCAAACAATCTGATTTTTCCCCTAATCCCCAAACCCATGTCATTTACCATTCTGGTAAATAACAACGAACCCAGCTTGCTCCCCTGTGGTACCCATGACATAACCTCCTCTTCCTCCGACATTGCTCCCCCACTTTCACCCTCTGCCTTCGCCCCCTGAGGAAGTCCCCTATCCATTCCACTACTCTCCTGTCTGGTATCAGTGCCTCCACTTTCCTCATCAGTGTCCCATGGGGCACCTTATCGAATGCCTTCTCAAAATCTATGAAACTGGCATCCACCTGCTTCCCCTCATCAACTACCTGCACCAGATCCTCTAATAACCCAGCCAGCTGAGTCTCACATGAGTAACCCCTCCTGAAACCATGTTGGGACTCCTCCAACCAATTCCTATAGTTCATAACCCTCGCCACATACTGCACCACCAGCCTCTCCATTACTTTTCCTGTACTTGATGTGAGAATCACCGGTCTGTAGATGCCAGACCTCCCCCTATCCTCTCCCTGCTTGTGTATAGGACCACCATAGCATCCTTCCAATCTTGTGGTAACTTACCCTCTCCTAAGGACTTTTTAAATAGCACCTCTAAATATTTCACCAACTCCCTGCCACCAAACTTTAGTGCTGCGTTTCCTATCACATCTGGACCCCCTGCCTTACTGCTCTCCAAACCCCTAATTACCTTTTCTATCTCCTACTCTCTCTTCTTATACTTACTAAACACCCCCCGAACCCTGTTTGTCCCACTATTCCAACCATCCTTTGCTTCAAATACTGACAAGTACTGTCCTTGCAGCATCTCCGATTTTTCTTTGTCATTTGTCTCATGCCATATTTGACTAAACTTATTGGAAGCAGTTAATCAAGAATATTTGACAGTGGGACGAGACATTTTTTGTTGGGTTTCTTAAAGTTTTGTAACTTTGTGGGAAATTCAATAGTGATGAGATATTTGGATCCTCAGCTTGGGATTTTCACACTCCTTCGTTTGCAACGTTGGATGATATTTTTATTGATATTTGTGTATTGCTGTTGTCTGCTCACTTTTGAAGGAAGGCGCAAAAATTTGAAATTGGGAGTTTTTTAACTATACAAATCACTTTTAACTGTACATAATGGCTGTTAACAAACTTCCTGAATCCGTTAGATCATTTTTGAGAACTGGAATTGTTGTGACAACTCCTGCACAGACAATTGTTGAATTGGTATTGTATCATAATTTTGTTAAAACAATAGTATTTGTTTATAGTGTATTCATGTTATGTTCACATTATTTAAATCATGCCTTTGAAATATCACCCCATTTATGATCATGAGGTTTTTGATTGTTTCCTTAATATGTCGTATATTACAAGCGTTTTATACGTGTGTTAAAGGTAAAGGGGCCGTGGTGGCGGAGCGGTTAGCCTTGCTTCCAACCATGGCGAACCGGGCGCAATCACCAGCCGGGTCACTCCTGGATTTTCACTTGTGGGAATCGTTCCGGACGATGCTGTGGATAAGGGGGGTTTCTCGGGGATCTCCCGTTTCCCCCGCCATTTCATACCTCAATCACCCAATTGGCTCTCAAGACCCTAGCTGTTAAGAGCCGACCATATCTCTTCACTCGCCCTCACTCACGTTACTGTTTTAACAAGAGTACTTTATCTTTGGTTAAATTGAACTTTTAGTTTTATTTTATTTTACCCTTAAATTACAATATTTCATTTATAATTAATACAAAATAAAATAAATAAAATTGGTGTGTTGGTAATGCCTAGTATGTAGTTCGCATGCAGAATATTATTAAACTGAGTGTGCATGAATGTAATGTATTGTCCCTTCGGTGTAATGTTCTAAGACACTGTTAATCTTTGTTTTCATGATGTGGAGGAATATCCTGGAAGCAGAACTTTAGCATGGCTTCAGAAAAGTTGTGGTAACCCTAAATGAACTAACGTGTTTCCTTTGAATGTACAAATAAATTGGTTTTTTACATTCTTAAAATTGTTAAGTTTTTAGTTATTTATGTACGATTTTAGACCAGCAGCTTGTATAAATAAATAAAAATAATCTAAAACAATAACATTTTGGCTGCAAAAGTTCCTTAATTTCTCAAAGAGGCCCCCCATCAGAAAAAACATTAGGATTATTGTACTACCTGATACCATGAGTTTACATGCATGTAATGACGTATCCAATATTTGCTGATGTCTCCTGTTTTTTTTCTATTACGTAACCGCTTTCGTCCCACAATCTAACGGGGCATCGATGGAAATGTGCGGGTTTTTGGGCTAGGCCACTTTCAGCATATGTATACAACTTAGTAAGACAGTATTGTCCTGTGGCCTATATTTATTTATTTTATTTACACCCAAACTGAGTCGTTATTTTGGTTTAAAACACATTTGTTTGCAAATTTTTCAGTTCATTTGGTTGGCTTTGTAACATTAGGACAACCTATCTTAAATTTATTTATAGGCCTAATATTAGTTTTCTTATATTTAAATCTTGCTGAAGATTGCAGAAGTATATGTTATTTTTTCTTCTTTGCACTGCAGCCTCAGCTACTTGCCACTTGAATTGCATTCCAGTGTGTTTGAAATCCATGTTTATTTACGAAACCACTAAACGTGTCCCCATCAAACCAATTTGCGATAAGAAAACATACTACAGATGATGTACATATAATACTCCCAATACATCATTTATATTATAAATACTATTCCAGAGCCCTCCGACATAACTAAAAATGGCTATTTAAGACTGCTGTATCTCCTAATATACCATTGGTCAAAAGCATGCAAACCTGTTGTAGGGACCTGAACTGACCCTCACTGCTTAAAGTCCCATAGGTACACGTAGCTCAAAAGAAAAACTGCACAACTTATATAGCGGCTTGTGGATAGGGTTATTGGGCACCAGGCGCATGTGTCAGTGTCACCCTTATGGTTCGTCTGCTTCTAAACCTCGGACACGCTAAAAAGTTCCAAGTAGGCGGTGCTCTTAAAACGAATGTAAGTTTATTTGCACCACAGTGTAAAAGAATTTTCCTTTGTATATTTACACGTAGTGTGAAAGAATTTTTCTTTGTTTATAAGGTAAAAAAATCTCTCTTTTTATTACGAGAAATTGCAAGTACAACTTTTCTTTTGAAATCATTTTATATTCTAGCCCCATCCCTTTTTTTTAAGTTATGGAACAGAGTTTCAACCTATTTCTGTCGCTGGCCTTGTCACGAGTCTTATATTTCATTTGTACCCCCTTCTATAAGGATTTCTGGGTCAAGTGTACTTCTCGATTCCCAAGATTTGTTTATAAGTGTGACGTCAGCACATCACCCGTATAGTTGAATATGTTGGTAGTAGTTGCAACGAATAAAGAAGCAAGTTAGAATAGCAAAGAAATTTGGTTTTCGTAAGTTGTGCATCTGCATGTTTAATGGTATCGTAGAATAGGAAAAAAATTATGACTAGTTGTTCGGGTGTGGTCGTAGAGTAAAAACTATAGTAATTTAGATGTTCCAAGTCTTCAGAGTCAGTGTTATTACGCGAAAGTGTGTCAAAATGGATACGTACTGTAGACAGTGATAAAGTGTGTGCTTTATATAAAGTGAAGTGGTATAGAATAGTGAACGGAATTAATATAAAAATATGTTGTGCATTATGGTGTTGTGTAGTATGACAGATAATTATATACATAGCATAGTGCAAACAATGTTAGTGATGTGGAATAATGAGGATGAGTGTGGCATTACAATCATTACAATTTGGCAGAAAATGGATCTGTTTGTTTTAGGTAAGTGTTGAAATGTTAACTTGGTAATGTGTGTATCAGGTTTAATTATCAGTGTTTTAGGTAGATAATGTTAGGTCAGTATTCTGTAGCAGATACCTAGTCTTTACTATTTGTTATTAATAATTGGATATGTTTGATGGTTGCAGTGACATGTAGAGTAAGCTTGTAGTAGCTGGGTCCTGTTAGGATATGAGTAGTATGTTTAGGTGGTATTTGATACAGTGAAGCATATAATAGAACAGAAATGGTATTTAACTAAACAAAAAAATGTTATTGTGTGAGGAAATAATCCTTTCCAAGTGGTCGAAATATGAAACCATTACAGTGATTAATCCACACATGAACCATGATAAACAAGGTTTGGCTGAAATACTGAAAATAGTGAATCGTCGTTTACAAATCGGATACATTAGTTTTGATGGCAAAATAGTAATTTATCGAGTATGGTCCCTATGTGGTATAGCGTAGTACACTTGGGCGGATGGGCTCAAGTGTACTACCCTATACCATATGGGGAATCGGGTAGTACACTTGAGCGGATGGGCCCTAGTGTACTACGTGATTCCATATATGGAATAGGTTGGTACACTAGAGCAGATGGGCTTTAGTGTACTTACCTATTCCAACGCCTATAAAAGCTGAAATTGTCCCTGCCCGAAAACCCCCACATTCCCGTGGATACCCCGTTATATTGTCATAAGTAAGGGATGTGGCAATAGTAAAATACACGTGATGTCATCGACGCCATATTGGTGACGCCATAAAATGCATGTAAACATTGTGGAATCTGGTTGTACACTAATCCCGGCTTTCTAATGGTGAAGTCACAATCTGGCCTGCGTCATCCATTGTCCTGGAAAGGTGAGGGGCGGGGGGGGGGGTAAGACATGAAGAACTGTTGAGAAGTCAGACCAGCAGCCAGTGCGCTAGTATAACGCTAGCTCTGAAGCCAGAACCCAGTAGTGGCAGAGGTCAGACGGGGCGTTCGCTCCCAGTTAAGCCAAGTCCACATCAGCAATTCCCTCGTAGCACACGTAGAAACCAACAGCAAATATGGTGAGGAATTCTAGGCGCTAACACACTGATAGTTGTGACATCGTCACAATGGTAAAATAAAAAAGTGTTAATATACATATTCCTGTTTATTTCTTCATCTATAACAACTTATACTTCAGAATATTTCATTTCATTTGTGCATTGTTTATGGATTGTACAATTTTTTTTTCTGCAACTGGGATTCCAACTGCAGGATTAAACATTGATCTTATGGGGAAAGGTAACTGTTGATGTTATTTTTGTATAAAGTTGTGGTTTCTTGGAGCATATAATATTTGTATTTATTATGTGAAAAAATATTATTCTGCAACAAATAATTATGCCTGGATTTATTATTTTCTTTCCAAGTCGGCATGTTTTTTTCCTTCCATTTTTTAAATTGCAATATTTTAATTTGTTTCACGTGAATCAAGTTCTATTACTTAGCCTTATGGCTGTCACAACTAGGATTTGTAATTTAGATTATTTTTCTTTATTGTCACCAATTTTTAATAAATGTGGGTAGATAACTAATTTTATTTTGGGAAGGAGGTTATATTCCACTTGACTGCAAAAGGTAGGTACCAATAGACGTATCCACCATTGTTAATAGTATATTTAAATTATACAAGCATCATTTTCTTAGTTATGCTTTTATGTGAGCTTTCCTTACTTTGTATTTGCACTAGAAGGGTTATTATAAATAAAGAAAATATTTATAGTTAAAATTACTATATCATTATTGTATAAAAGCACTTCATTACAATTTATATTTTGAGACATTGAGAAGGAAGTGAATACAGTTTGGAAATTCCACATTTATTTAAACCTGTGAGTAATTAAGTAGAAAAGGGGCCATTGTAGTCTGACCTTAACGTGTAGCAAAAAGTCTGACAAATTTTTCAGTACTATGTAAATTTTCATCAGGCTGGAGCTCCATATTAAGAGGAAGTGTCACAAATTCAATCCCATATCTGTTATAATGTTATATTTTATGACGGTTTTCTTCTAAAACTATAAATGGTAAACATATGCAATTCTACGTAATGAAAGTTTATAAAAAAAACTTGTCGACTCTGCGTACTTAAAATTTATTTATTGTTCAGTATTTTCTTTCTATGATGGAAATTATGTCCTCAATTGCATACAACCACATAAGTTTAAATTAGGCCAAAGTATTTATAAAAAATTACATAAGAATCAAAAGGGGGATTAATATTTTATTTATTAACTTCACTCAAAACTATGTTCGACATACTGGGTGAATTGCGGTGCGTATTATTACAACAATCCAAATGATCACATAACTTTTGCAACTGTTGTTGTGGAGATAGGCGTTTCTCATCCTGTGTCCCTACGACTTGGTGGTAGCATCCCAGCTCGAGAGACCACCCTCTTCCCCTCTCCCCTACTACTTATTCACACCTCAGGGGTCCTTGTCCATCTGAGTCTCTTATAAACCTGTTTCCCTATCTTTTCCATGTTAATTCAAAAACTGAATTTTCTCGATAACTATAAGCGGTAATGTTACAAAATTATAAACATTAAAAGTTTCTAATATACGTGACACTTATAAATATCTAAAATGTATTCATCATTCGGTAGCATCTTAGTATAACAAAAATTATGTCAACAATTTTGTGATCCATCTGCATAAATTAAAACTAATTCAAGAATTTATAAAAAATAAAAATATATGTGAATATTAAAACAGGATGAAATTGTTATGACTACTAGCTTCCGATCATTATAGCTAAATAAAATTGTTGGGTTGATTTTTACGTATGTTATCGGTGATAAACCAATTTACACTGCAACTTCAGCGACTGCTATTTCTCATCTGGTGTCAGCTGTCCGGTCTGGCCATCCATCCTCACTCAGTCATCCCAGGGGTCCTCGACCTTCTGAGGTTTTCTAGCACCCACACTAGTCTTCGGTGCTATGCAAAGTGAGTTCGCTTCTTGCCAACAGTGTCTCAGCAACTGTAGTGGACCTGAATTTGGATTCTAGATTAGGCATTGATATGTGTTACATGGTTGCGTAAAAATAATAAAATTCCCTGACTTTACCATGGTTTTCCTTGTCTCCACATTTTTCTCCCCTGTCTTTCATCTATGCGATTGGCCCTAGTTTTTGACAAAGTCATAACTCATCACCTTTGTATTTAATGGAGTAGGATTTTGCATAGCCTCTTCTGTCAATCTGGGAAAATCACTTGGGAGGTAGATAGGCTTTTCTTTTAAACGTCTTTAAATTAATGAGTGAACGGTGTCCACCCACATTTATGTGTGGCCTTTGAGCAAATATTTCTGCTCTATTACAACTTGCTTTTCATCGCTAAATGACAACAATACATTTGCCATTATTCTGTTCCTATTTTGGTTAGTACTGACGCCAGCTAACAGCCAGCAGCGCTAGAACCCATAACGACACTCCCCACACACGTGTCACGTGTCCCGCACATGCGCAAAGAGGCCAATAATTTTGAACTTTCATATAAATGTTATTTTTCAGTGTATAATGTGTTATATTGTATTTGCAAGATTTAATACGTCTTAAAATGTCAAAGTGTTTGTTGCTAATTTGAAATTGTTTGGTTATAAAATTCAAAGTGCCCGCGGCACTGAGATTAACAACGCTGATATTCCGGCATGAATGCCACCATAAAAAGACCCTAAATTATTATGAAAATGCATAAGAAAATTATAAAAATGTAAAACAATATTTTAGTTAATTTCTGCCATTTTATTTTCTATAATAAAATAATATACTTGGCGTGCATAGCACTTCCACTTATGTGAACCCCATAGGCGGGCATGGTAGGTCCGTGCAACTTTTGTCTCGTTGATAGTCTGTCGAGGAGAGCTGGCGAGGTAAGACTCTGTCACGTACGCACTACAACTTTTGTTCACTGATTTAGGTTTCCATAGTCAGTTTAGTTTACCAGTTAACTTTTGCTTGCGTACGTTTTTGCCAGACATTTTCCCCATTATTATGCGTCCATTTTATTAATTAATTGTGCACTTGCGCCATTTTTAACTTAATCGAGGAGAAGAAGTAGAAAGATGTCGGAGAGGTTACGTGACCCATACAACTTGAATTAGGCGCCATCTGTCTATGTTTATGGTGTTTCATTGTAACTTCTGCATTATTGCTACACACAATTTTAAGGGCTTGGTTTTTATGTATGTATTTGAGGGTATTGTCCATGTTTGAATATTTTATGGCAACTTCACATATAACCACGTGGCCGACAGACGCCAAGTCTTTGTATATGCCATCGTTGGGTTTTGAGTGCTTATTTATGTAACATCGTATGTGCAATATTTTATTAAGGGTTCTATGTTAAATTTTTGTCAGGGTTCCGTGTAATTTCACATAAATTGATGCTTTTTGTATTTGACCACTGGTCATGTTAATGTTTGATTTTACCGCCTTCAGGCATGTTACAAGCCTGTAATCACGTCAGTGACAAAGAGAATAATTTTCTCAGCAAGAATAATATTTTGTCTGACTTTAATTTGCAGTTTCCACGTGGAAATATTGCAATTTCACCTGTACCACGTGGTCCGCTACGAACTTCATCCAGCGGCATCCGCGCCATCTAAACTTGTTTTCACACATGTGTGTGTTTATTGTGAATACTCATCTCGTGTCCCATCTTGTTTCGTGTATCTTTGAGGGTTTATGGAATTTTGTAATTAGTGTATGGTGCAATTATTCCCATCCTAGCCGGCTCTGTATATGCCGTCACCACACTACCCACATGCTGTAGGGCGAGCTCCGACGAATGCAGAGTAATCACATGTGTTAATATGTATCATCAAGTGTTTCATTTGTAATTCATCATGTCCTGTTTCAGGGAAATACTGTCAATCCACCCTAGCGGCTGTCTGCCCTCTTCCCTTGTGAAGGCTGTGCTTTCACGCACCTCTGTGAGATCATCCATCTATGCGTACGCTAGATTAATTGCGGGCTGGGGAGCACCCAAGTGGAATTGGCTAGTCATGACCGAGATAATCATAATTTCATTGGCACGTTGATATGTATGCATAGTAACAAAAAAAACAAGTCTACAGTGAACTTATCTCTTTTATTCAGTAGTGACAGTGTCCTAGCCACATATATTTTATAAAGTGTTTTTCAAGTGATGTTTAGTAAAAGTTTAGTATTGCATACATGTTTGTAAGTACACATGGGTGAGACGGACACACAGAACCCACAGCATCTCTGAGAACCCTGTGTCTCAACAGTGCGGTGATTGGGAAGCACTGCCGACACCCAAATTACCAGTAAGTATTTGTGTCATGGTTCATCTCGTGTTTGGCCCGACTGCATCACAACCATCACTCCATACTATTATCGGCTTTGTAAAATCACACTTTTCAGTTAAAAAGTCTACCAAACATGATGCAAAGGTATTACTTGAAAGATATCTGCCTGGGTTTCATCAAACCAATAACTTGTAGTTTCCTGGTTAACGAGGTTATAGATGGTGAAATTATGGCAGCACAATTTGGTTATATAGTATAAGGCAGACACATTCAGACTGGGGCAGACTTTAACGGCTTCAACATCCATTGTTAGAACAGTACAGACATCTTCAAGAGCTTTTTTTTGACCTCTTCTTATTTTTTCTTGCTCTGTTTTTCTGAGTAATGTGTTCATTGTAAACAGCTTCATCCATGTTATTATTTTCAAACATGATGCATTCATCGCACCAATCTTTTTTAGTTAGCTGAAAAGACAGATTACATTTTTAAACATGCCTGTTAAAGGATGCCCTTGAAACAGGTTTAATAGGCCCTGAAGGTTTTTCCTGACATACTTTAGTATACTCCTTAAATACTCCAGCCCAAGAGTTTCCAAAAACTGGCTCCAAATATGTTTTGCTACTTGTTTACCGACAATAGTGTGAGGGCAGCTTAGGTAAAGGCTCTAAAAAAGAATGTAGTTTATTAGTCCCAGCAGGATTTTGGCCCTTTCTTGGTGGACTTGATTTTTGCCTCGCAGTTCTCACAGTATCTTTAGAAGGTGCCATACCGTAGCTTTTACCTTCTACATTTCCAGATGCCCACTGTGCTACTATCCATTCCCCTAGACCAAAGGTGCTGAGGGACAGTTTCTTACAAACTTTAATGAGTTTCCCATTAGGTTTCTTTAGTGTATACATCAGTGTGTTTAGCCTTCTTGATTCCTTCGGAGCTTCCTTCCTCATTATGAAAGGTTTAGAGCGGTGTACTAATGAACGTATATAAATATTTTTGTTGTCCCAAGGATAGTTCTCTCCAAAAAGTGTAAAAGAGCAGTTTCCTTTCATCTTCACCTATGTTGTCACATTGTCGCATGCCTGACTTTGGGCAGCCTTTACTTGTTACAAGTAGGACCCATTTGTCTTTAATTTCTGTCTTTTCCTTGCTTTCCTTTTCCTCCAGGCTTTTTTGTCCAGCCATCATATTTTTTACCTCGCTCTCTTAATTTTTTATTTTTATTATCTCTCCATTCTTCTGGCTCAACTATCTTTTTCCTTTTACTCTTTATCTCACCTAATGTAGTAGGCTCCTCTGGTCAGTTTTCATTGATGGTATGTACATTAATTGCTATTTCATTCTGACCGAGTGTTCATCACTTTCTAGCTCAGGCATCTTGTAGTCCGGATCGTCAACGTTGTCAGACACATCAGTTTATACAACATTATATGTGTTTTTTTTTTTCCTTGGACCAAATCATTGCCACTGATTTGTAAATGAACAGCTTCAGATGTAGGTCTAGGTGAAATTGTACTTTATTCAACGTTAGTAGGCTCAATATCCTCATCAATACTACGAATGAAGGCAGGTTGTATAATTTTAATAGTAGGCCTAGGTAATGTAAAGTCAACAGAATTATTAACATTTTCACTAGCCAAAGTTTCCAATTCACAAAACAGATCCGAAATAGAGGAAATTAAAATCCACAATATTATCTTCAGTGACTGCATTACATTCTTCAGGTTGCAAAAACTGTGAATTTTGACTTGAGGAATTTACTATTTCTAATACAGGCCCTGGATACTGTTTTTTGATGGCAAGAATCAATTCATCTGAATTGCAGTTTGGACAACTATCCTCAGCATCTGACTGTATTTCGTGCATCATTCGATCTTGAAAATATGGAAAACCTATTTTGTAATTGCATTTTGTTCATTCATTCAATAATAATCAAAGTATTGATACCTCATATGTGAGCCTCTGATGATTGTGAACCTTGATTGTGATACCTCGTATAACACAACCTCTACATTAGCCACTTTTACAATACTGTTTATTGCATTTCAATAAATTTCAATACATTGCTCTACCATATTAGGTTATTAAGTTTACGTAAGTAAAGATAACCAACACTATTACCTGGTAATAAATGCTATACCTGGAACATTAGCAGCTGGTTACAGGCACCACCATTCACTCTAACAGACATACGAGTTGACACGATGATGTGACAGGGTCGCCATTCCAATGGATTTACAAGTTACCACTCTAAAACAAAATTTACCTCAGTATTTTTTTTTGTGGCCCACGTGGTATCACTAGGACAATGCGGATGATTTTTCTGCAATTTTTGATACCAATAACACATTGTGGTAAAATGGGACTTAGGTATCACATGTTAAGTAGCGTTATGTGTTTTACACACACACATACACACACATGATTCAGAAAGACACGTACAAACTTGAGCAGGTTATTCTTCCTTACAAAGTAGTGTTTTAAAAAGATGAATTATACTGCCAGTTTTACTTATACAGTCTAAGTACTGCAGCAAAACAAAATACTACAAGAGCTTTCTTAAAAAAAAACTGGGATAGGTTGTGAAAACAATCATAGTGTGTAAAGGCATATCTTATTTTAACATAACGTGTTCTTTGGTTCTGCAATTTGGTGTATATTTAATCATTCTCGTTTATTCTACCTGCCCTGGAAATACAAAATTGTTCCCCTGGGCAGCATTCCAGAATAACGTATTTGAAATGGTATTGATTAAAACATACAAAATTAAGAACTTATTTAGCATATTTCTTGTGTGTTGGATATGTGGGTGTGTGAGATTCAAGTTGCTGATTCAAAATTCTTGACAATGTGACGCTTAGTCCCTGTGTTTATAGGTTATTCATGTTAAAGTGAGAACTTTTGAAAGCCCTCTCAATTGGAATAATCGTCAATTAATATATTTTATTTTAGCCTTTGACGTTAACTTCAAAGTGTGGTGGAGTATACAAACTGTGTTTATTACTTAAATGGCAATAATAATTTTAAAAAGGTGGTTAGAGGATAAAAAATGGCTGAAAGGAAAAAGTAACTAGGGCCTCAAAAGTGCTCATTTTACAGTGAACAGCCTATAGTAGTAGTGAACTGCTATACAACAGATGACAATCGCAAGCAGTTTCATGGTCGATTTCATTTTTTTCTCTTTTGGTCCGGAAACTGTGCTGTCAACACAGTCAGCCGGCAAAGCAAAATCGTGGCAAGTACCCTTCCCGCCTTGCGCCTTGTCACCCCCAGGTGTGAGGGATTTCCCAGCCACATACCTGCAGGTTCCTCCTTGCTCTTTCAGATTAACAAGCCATTATATCTCACTGCCAGAAAGGATGCCCAGGCAGTAGAATATTTCAAACCATGTTTTACTGACTCTGCCTCTTAACGGTTCAAAGTTACATCAAAAAAAGATGCTGCTCAGGACATCACACCTCACTATGTTTCTTCCACATGGTGCAGTGCATACACTGATTTTCAAACTCTAGGGAAGAGGAAAATACATTATTGGAGTTTTGGCATGCTCTGAATATCTGCTTATGGTGCTAATGTGTTGACGCATGACATATTTTCCAACAATGGAGATTAGACGACGTCCACTCCATCCTTATGTCAGTTTAGCTTAGGAGCCGGAAGTTTGCATTTTCATTTGTCCGGATGTAAGATGAAATTGTACTGTCTGCCATGAAGAATGATTTATTCACCGGCCCAATGTGGCAATGCTTAGAGGCAATGAGTTCTTTTACTCTCCGCTAGGTAGTACCAGTAATAGGATTATCGTTTGTCTTTGCTTTTCATCCCTTATAACGGCCGGTGACGTCAGATAGGCAAGTAATGCATACGCTACCGCCCGTTCTGCGACCACCCGTCGCCTTAGTGACACCAGCCAATCAGCGTCGGGCAGCGGCCCATTTTAGTATAAAAGGAGAGACAACCCATTTCTCCAGGCTAGTCTTCGTTCCTAGCACCAGCTGCTCAGGATCTGACCAGATTACTCCAGTTATCCAGCACACATTGCTCAGACACTGACCACTCGACCTTCGTTTAACCCCCGCTTACGAATAGGTTTTGCTTCCAGCGTAAGCAGCTTGGAATTTTTTAACTTGCTGTACAACAGTTAGGATCTCTCCCTGCTTCGTACCGTGCAAACCCTGACAGCCATGCAGTACATGGACGTGTCTGTAGGTATCCTTATCCTGGAGTCCTTCTCAGGACTCATCCTGACACCACTATCCTTAGTATTCCAAGCCACCTGTCAGTATCTGTACGTAACATCATTCTACACAAAGAACACGTCCAACAATGCAAGAGGAAATTGCTTAAACGTTCAGTGCATCACACCTCGTATTCCTCCAGTTTTCACCAGTTGCCTCTACCGGCCTATTCAGTGTTGTACTCTAGCTTCCCAGTCAAGTCTCGTGCCATCGACAGGAGTTGGGGTGCATTCGCCATGTGTGTTTCCATTCGGAATTAACGTGGGTCTGCCTTCACTTTGAGTTTGTTTCCTGTAGACTTAGCGCCTTGTCTGTAGTGGCCCTCACGTAACAATACTGTAAGCAATTCCGACATACATACTCATTCTAGCTATCACACTGAACCTTTTACCCACACTCATTCAACAAGGCCGCCCTTCCCATCAACCTCGGTTGGTGGAAAGGAGGATCCACATGGGTACACTATCTTGAATCAGTTTGTCAGCTTAATGTCCGTCGGTCTCTCCACTGCTTTCTGAGCCAAGAGAGGCTGCTATTACCTGGGTTTTTGAATACTCTGCATTGTTGAATTCAAAATTTTCCATCACTTTGTCTGGCCAAACCACAAAATGAAATAAAGTACAGTTTACTGGAATTAAGTGATGTAGGCAATAAAATTATAACATTGCCATACTATGATCTGCTCTTCTAAAAGACACCAACTTTATTTATTGTGTCGCTGGCTGAATATTTGAAGCAAGATTGGAATGAAAGGGCTGGGAATACTGGAGCTCCCCGAGAAAACCCTCTGGCCAGCGGCATCGTTCTGCATGATTCCCACATGCGAAAATCCGGGAGTGATCCAGATTGGGATTGGACCCAGTTCACCTTGGTGGGAGGCGAGCAAGCTAACGCTCAGTCACAACAGCACCTTGGTGAAGAGAATCATTAGTATAGTGAACCTATGATTTTTCCTTGTGTCAGTATAGAGTAGCAGTTCTGACAGTGTTAACTGATACATTTATCCTACTTATAGTATCTGTTTCAGTAGAAAAATAAAATTATAATATGATGATTACAATACCAAACATTTCTTTTGTTGCAGGTTTTGAATAGCATTGATGCTGGAGCAACTTCGGTTTTAGTGCGTGTTGATCTCCAGAATTTCAGGTTGGAAGTATCTGATAATGGTCATGGAATGGACATGGAAAACATTGAAAGAGTGGGCACGAGGTACATAGCATATTTGGTTTTATTATCTGTATGCATGTTGGCCTTGTAATTAAGTAGGCAGAATATTTGATGGTCTACATTTCAGCCTGTTTTTTACTCCAGGCTACAGTTAGTCCTGCAGTAATAATGTATCACTTCAGTGACATTAGTAATTTGTGACAGCCCCATCTTTTCTTGCTATAGGCTCTTTACGGTAAAGTGAGCACTTTTGAAAACCATCTTGTTTGGAATAATAGTCCAAAAATATATTTTATTTAAACCATAGACATTAACTTCCACGTGTGGTAAAATATACGCACTGTTTTTATTACTTACAAGATAATATTTATTTGAAAAGGTAGTTAAATGTTAAAAAATGGCTGAACGGAAAAAGAAACTAAGGTCTTGAAAGTGCTCACTTTACCATGAACAGCCTATATGACCTTTTATTTTTCTGTTATACTATTTCTACGAAAACATTTTTCAACCATAACAAAGACAAATTCATGAGAAAGATTTTCTTTAATCTCTTTTATTCAAACAATGTGTGGTTAATGCATATTTCGACACATTGTTTTGGAACAAATGTAGTCGTGTAGGACTTCACTGAACAGTTGGTTTATGATGTGCATCATCGTTATTAATCATCAGAAACCCCAGGAAACTAAGTGGTATTGTCCGTACAGATCATATTGACATGTAAAGCATCTGCATCAGTCATTCCTTGTCAAGTGGTCCAATCAAAAAACCTGACCCTCTTCAATTTTGTCCCATTTTGGCTAACATAATGTACTGCCAGAGATAGTACAGCACATGAATTTTTAGATTTTTTTGGTGATGTAGTTTTTAAGTTACAGTCCTCTGAAATCTTAAAAAATTTAACTTTTTTCCATTTTCATCTAATTACAAAATGAACTGTTACTTGGGCTAGAAACGTAATAGGTGGAACTGAAAAACATTTTGTAGCATTTTTTCAGGCTTTCATATGATGTATAGGGTCACCAGTTTTTTTGGAAATAAATTCTTTTCAATGTCAGTTGATTCAAATTTTTACTTTGACTATCTCATAAAGCTTCTCTTAAAATATTTTCAAAATATTCACATATAAACTTACATAATTCAGCATTGTTTCTATAAAGTTTTATCATGGGATCAGATATGTTACAATTTTTTTTAAATTTAGCTTGTGCATGTTAGCCATAGGTATGAAGCAGGAATTTTCATGTTTTTTTTTTTTTTTTTTTTTTTTTTTTTTTCCCAAAAACTTTAAGCAATATTTAGGTCCTGATTTGGAGGTTGTATGTATTTTTTTTTTATTCTACATTAGCAGTTTTAAAAAAAATTGTGAAAATTATCATATTACAGTTATTGGGACCAAACATTAGTGACAGGCAGGCTGTGAGATATTATCATAAGCTGCAACATGGATATTTTGTAGCAGGTCAGGGCAGGTTACAGGCCTGAAGAGGGAAGGCCAAGCTGCAGGTATGAACAAGCAGCTAGGACTCATGTTGGGTGACAACTGGAGCTTGTGTGATGAAGCAGCACACAGCATTCACTTGTCATGTATTTATCTTAGAATGAAGTTTTCTGTGCACATTATTGTGGTTTATATGAACTAGGATAGAATTTATGCATTACAATTTTTGTGTGTGCATTTTCTTACAATGGCTGGCCAAATAAGAGATAGAATGTATTGCTGCAACCCATTGAACAAAGACAAGCACAAAGGATTCAAACATAATCTTAGGCCTGTAATGGACGTGTTCTCTTTCTGATAAGATTAATTATGGAATAAGAATTTTTTACAGTTGTAGAAAAACAATTAGTCAGGAAAGAAATAAATTTGACACGTCCCATGTGGTGTCTCCCTGAGACCGTTCGTTACGTCGCTAGCCACTGTGTCCAGCTAGGAAGGAGTTCACCCATCACCAGTGTGAGGATAGTGTGATAATGAAATGTTGTGCAGTGTCCCTTGCGCTTGATGGTGTTTGTTTATGTTATTATTTGCATGGTCTTTTTAAATTTGTTTCAGTGTTTAATAATTTTACGTTCATTGTTAATATTTTATTATTTTGTGAAGTGTTATTTGTGGTATTCAGTGCTACATAACATGTAAGTACCAACCAGAGGTCAAGCAGAACGTAAACAAACTTACTGCGTAACACACATGACGTAATGGCCACATGCCCATTTGCATAATTTCAGTAGTTTGTTTAAGTTAAGCATTTTTTCAAGGGTTTCGTGTATTTAAATTTAACATAATGAATTTTGGAGTGTTTTGATATAATGCACATTAGAAACAATGAACAGAGTGTGACACAAGCTCAAGGTAAAATCGCCATAATATTGCGGATAAGCACTACATAAATGTATTAAGTATTAATATTTCCTGTATTTTTCTTGAAAACATTTTTAATAAAGGCTAATAGTGTTCATTTGTTTCATCCTACCATCAGTGTCACATGCGTCCCTCTCATTTCATTTTTCAAGTGCCCGTTAGATATGAGGTTTTTCATCATTCACATGGGAATGCCGTGCAAGGCAGCCAGCTCCCACGCGAGCAAAATTTAGTAGCATCTCAGCATTTGGGTGGGGTGGAAGTCCATGTGCGGCCTCTCCGGGTATTTATCATTTGTATAATCGCGTAGAATCAGTAGTAATTATTTAGAGTACCAGAACCTTTAGTTACCTCGTCTTAACTCTGAGAGAGCGCCGCCCCACACCTCACTCCATCTTTGACACGGTTGAGCTTAAATATTCACTTAAATATCATGTAGACCTCAAGCCATTTTTACCACTTAAGAGCTCTCCGAGCTACAGTGGAGACGTGTTTTTGTAAGTGCCTCTTCGGAGGATCTCAGTGGAAATAAAACGTTTTTAAATGTGCACAATTTCTTTTATTTGGTCTCTTCATGGCAGCATTATCTTTGTCACCGATTTACATAAAGCATAGAGATGGCCGTAAATATCTCTGTATGGGAGAAAGCATTGAGAGGGGTTAAAACATCTCTCATTAGACCAGTCACCAGAATCATCAGAGGTGGTCAAATTTAGGGTTGTCGACCACACGCCCTGCATCCTCGTGCTCTCTGCGCTGGCGCCCTTGGGAAGGTATCATTGGACCATTTCCGGCCGTGACACCCTATTCCCTCAGATATCCTATCCACAAAACCAGTATAGCGTCAAATTAATGGTGATTGAAGATAAATCATTAGCAGTAGGAGGTAGCTTGTGTGGTCCTAGTAATCAAGATGAAGAGTTTGTAGAGTTAGAAGTAGCATGCACAGTCATATTATGAGCAAAAAGTAGCAAAAAAAATGAACTGAGAAAGTACAGACACAAGTAAATGAAGCAACAGACCATGAAAAAGATAAAATAGTTCTGAGAGTGAAATAGTAACTCAGTTGGAAAAAAAGTCTCTTGAAGAAAACCTGAGTCTTTGTATAAAAATTCAGATCCTACAGTTCTATCCAAAAGCATGATCTGCAAAAAAATTTAAGAGAAGTTTGGTGTTAACAACAGAATGGCAATGAAAGTAAAAACTCTAGTAAAATAAAATGGTAATTTGACAACACCTAATTTGAAGTCTGGCAAAGTTTTAAATGACGATGTCATCCAACAAATTAAATGCTGTTCACGATAAAGTGAGCACTTCTGAAATTGACCGTAGAAAAAGTCACCGCTCCTACCTACCTGCATATATTTTAACGAGCGCATTAAGTGACATGTGCCCAGTGAAGTTGGTAACGATGAATGGGAAGTAATTCTGTATCTTAACGTTGAATAAAAAGTGTTGGGTAACTGTTTGTGATAACTTAAATTATTTCATTGGCTTTCTGTATTTTTTAATGCGCCGAAGTGTAAAAATGAGCAGATCTGAAAAAAATTTATACTCTTCTAACAATTTCAAAGATTCACTTGACCTACGCACGAATAAAGAGATGAGGCCTATGGCAATGTTAATTTTACACAAGGCGGGTTAGTACACAACGTGGATACAAGTAGATCTTAAGCAGGGCTTTCAAAAGAGCTAATTTTACTGTGAATAGCCTATATCAATTTTTATAACAGTGATGATATCAGTCCTTTAATGCCTGGGAGAAAAAGACTTTATTTCAGTAAAGACAAATAACAGTTCTCAAATTCATATACAAAAAAGGCTGGTTTTAGGGAATTTAATGGAGTTGTATGATTTATTCAAGAACAAGTTTCCAAATGAAAAAATAGGGTTTTCAAAATTGTGTTTTGAGTTGCACGCAAAGCATTGTGTCTAGCTGGAGGAATTGGCACTCACTCCATCTGTGTTTTTACAATACATCAGAATGCCAAAATGAGGATACAATGTCCTATATTAGAAATTATTACACTGACTTCTGGTACAGCTTTGAATGATTACAAGTCTGGTTTAGCCAAGATAGTGTGTGATGAGCCAGGTACAGCATGCCACCTTAGTAAGTGCTCTTAGTGTCCAGGTGTGGAAAATTTTAAAGAAGAGTTAAGCATAAAGCAAGAAGAAATGTTTGATCACGTCGCTTACAAGCAATGGGTAGCCATAGACAGGTGGACATTTGAATGAAACCTTCACTAAAACCACAGAAGAATCATTAAGTGAACAGTTATTGGTTCTGAAAAGACATACTTTCATAGAGAAAAAAAAAAAAAAAAAACTTTTAGTTTTGCTTGATTTTGCATAAAATTATGCCTTCATTTTGCAAGATGAGCCACTGGGATACTGCAGCTCTACTTGGCATTACTCTATACACTGGGCCTCTGTGGCCCCACTTGGGATCGTTCTAGCCACAGGGCCACTACGGCCCCACTTGGAATCACTTTAGCCACTGGGCCACTGAGGCCCCACTTGATATATTTCTATCAATTGACCGCTGCGGCCCCACTTGGATCGCTCTAGCCACTGTGCCTCTGAGGCCCCACTTGATATATGTCTATAGCTATATGGAAGAATGTAGCTTTCTAACAATGAAAGAATGATAAGAATCGTATTAGTAGTTGGTTCCAGAGATTACCTCTAACAAACAAACACAAACAAACTTTACCGCTTTATATAATAGTATAGATTTCTTGTTGAAAGCTTCTTTATTATCTTCTTAGATTCCATTGTTGTGAATACGACACGTCTTTAATTATTTCATGGCAAAGTGCTATTGTTAACATTTGTATATATTTGATCACAGGGTACATACACTATGTTAATTTTCTGTAAATAGTTATTTATCAGCACTGAAATATACTGTCTACTATTTAATGCATCAGTGAATTTAACCATTTTTTGCATGTTTGATTCTAATCGTTGAGCTGTTGTGAAGTCCACCGTAGCCACAATATTATTTGACGAGTTATGAAAGTCTACTATTTTGCTTCTGAACCTGTATTCTCCTGTAGTTATTCGCTCAGAGTCTTCTGAAAACGAACCTAGCAGTTCATTAAGATATGTGGCAATGTGCACAGGATAACTATACATTGACTTTATCACTCTCTTTTGCAAATGTATTAATTGTGAATGGTGATACTACGGCGGGAACTTCAAGACATCGACGACAAGAAGAATGTTGTTACAATAAACATTTTATACCTTAGCAGTTGTTTTAACAATGTACATTTGAATGTGTTAGCATGATAAGTGAATGTAACTAGTGCGAGAAGACAACGTGCAATGTAAGTTTTACATTAGGTTCTTTCACACTAGTTTGAACAAAAAATTATTTGCATGAAATTAACTCCTATCATTCTTTACACTGCACATAGATGCTCTGCATTTCCGACTGCATTTTATCTTTGTAATAGTCCTGCTTACTGAATATTAATCACCATCGAAGAGAGAAGAGGAAAGCTACGTGCGACATTGTGACACGGGGAGGTTGGCAGTTTAGCCTCTTCCTACCCCCTGGCGATTGAAATTGCAGGCAGCCTGGGAGACATTGCTCTCAACTTTCTTTTTCAATGCAGTGCATGGCATATAGAAAAACTTGTAACTTATTTAATTTATTGTTTTCTTTTCCAGATAGTAAGAAAAGTATTTATTACTGAATATATAATGCAATGTATGTATTTCTTTCATTGGGTGTTTAATTGATTAATTGTTTATGTTTTAATGAGTGGATGTTTTTCTTCAAGAATGGCTACATTCTAATTTTGGACACAAAATTCCAATCTGATCTGTAAGTACTGTATTTACCTATTGTTCATTTTCCAAAAATGTTGTATCACAAATAGTCTACAAAAAAGAGAAGCTGTTTCAAAATTTGTATCACTATGACAAATGTTTTAACAGTTAGGGTGGGGGAGGGGGGGGGCTCTCTTTGTGGTGAGAAAGTATTCTCCCACATGTTTATTTACATCTGAACTGAGTCAGTATATTTTAGTTTAGTTACGTTTAGTTTGTTTTGTTACGTTTCATTTAGTTTGGTTAGAATTGTATCTGTAGGACAACCTCTCTTAAATTTCTTTATGATTTTATTTTGTTAAGTATTGTAATTTCACTACAGAGTGCAGTTTAAAAGTGGTAGAAATAATGTTATTTTATTTTATCTTTGCAGCACTCTATTTAAAACTTATGTATGCAAGTTTATTTTTGCGCTTCAGAGAAATGAACTTTTACTATTTTTGATAACAGGATATGATGTTATCTTAGATAATTTTCAGGGTCATTGTCCTCATGTGTGAACCCGGGGACTCTCAAATCAGACATGATATAAGACAGTCCACTATCATTTTTGCTCTGCGATTTTTCAGTAAATTTTGTCAAGGCTTCCCAGCATAAGCTTAGGAGAGGTGTTGAGAGGTACCTCAAAGTGGTATAAATGTGTGTGGACAAGCAAGAGTCCTAAAATGCCAGATTTTAGTTTTTGAGTGGGATTTTAATTCAACAGACACTGCCGACTCCACTTCAGAAGGATGAGTATTATTAAAGACTTATGCTATCATCTAATCTTAATACATCAATGAGATTTTCTGCTTCTCATCAAGGGTTTAATTATTTCTGGAACTTATTACCATTAATTATATTTGGAAGTTTGAACTACCTAGGACTTTCCAGAGGTGTGAGATTTTTTAATTATACCGTGCATGCTAGTTGAGATGTAATAATTTCCAGCATATTAATTTGAGAGTCTGATAATGTTGTTTTATTGAAGCCTGAAACTCCAATGTCAGTTATGTTGTAATGTAATTTTAAATTTAATATGGATCCCAAAAGAGAGGTGATAGTTAAATTGATATTTAATTTAATTTCCATAGTAATTTCAATATTTTCTATTTGCAACTACGTCAGATTTTATTTTAATATACCTAATTTTTCCAGTTTTCCAGACTCAATGTGCGGATATATAACAGGATCATCATATAAGATGATCTTCGCTCATGCATTGCTATCTTTGTCATGCGCTTCCTCCACCTTTTGTATTCCATCAACTACATCTCAACCAAGGCCTTCACATTCATTGCTTTGTAAGCAAATGTCGCAGAGGAAATATTTTCCCTGCCTTGCAGGTGGTCAATAAATGGAAGATTTAAAAGTGCTATAGCCTCTTGCAAAAACACAAGTTTAGTGTTGGCACTTAACTGGTGCACAAAATATCACTGTGTAAACATTAGAAAAATAAAAAAAATAATTTTCCGAGCATTCTGGGTCAAAAACCATTTGGAATTCCTGGTTCGAATCTATAAGAAATAACTATCCATGCTTGGTTACACATCCTACAGCACAGCTACTGAACAACAGGAAGTGTCATAGACTAATTTACATTCAATAACATGGCAGTTTCTGATGACACTCATATTGATTTGACCATAGCAATACAAAGCATGTTTGATCACACTTCAAACAAAGTTCTTCCATGAAACTATTTTTGTGCCTGTCATATACAGGTTTGGCATAAATCCATCAGTATTAGTAAGTGATGCCGAAAATTTACCAGAATTGAGTTCATCAAGAGTCGCCAACCTATTACACATGCACCTGTTAATCACGTTGAATGTTTATTTTTCAGTGCTCTGTTTTTATGGTAATAATACAGTTGTGTTTGACACAGGTACATGACCAGTAAGTGCCATTCATTAAAAGATCTGCAATCTCGTCTCACCCACTTTGGTTTCCGTGGGGAAGCCCTGGCAAGCTTGCGTGAAGTTACAGGCTTTTTGACAATTGAGTGTCGTCCCACTGGTAGTGATGAGACTTACTGCAAGACATTCATTCGTGGCAAACCATATCAAGCAGCAGTGTCCGAGACAAAGCGACAGTCGTCTGGGACAACAGTGACAGCAGTAGAGTTCATGTACAACTTGCCAGTTAGGAGGAAACGAATTAAGGAGGCAATTGATCTTGAGGAGATTAAGTTCCAATTGGAGTGTATTGCAGTGATACATCCACAGGTACAATTCATGTTAGTGTTCTAAATGGTTATTATTATGTTAAAGCTCTTGTAGTGCAGTCATATTTTCTGCCATTTTAAAATTACATCGTGTATGCCAGTACTAAAGTATGATTAAAGTATTCCTAAATTAAGCATTTAAAGGTGTTTGAAAATGTTTAATTTTGTGAATAAGAAGAAATTTATTACACATGGTCCTGTTGTTCATACATTTTTGCAACATACAACCATTGGTGCATACCTGCGAGGGAAACTGCAGAAAGTTTATGAATACTGCAAACAAATAGCATGATCTGAAAGAGCACAAAACTTGGTAATAATAATGCACAGAATAACCAAAAAAATTTCAAAAAATGGTGTGTCCCGGTCACACCATGACAGTCCATTGAACTTATCTAATTTTTTTTCTGACAAGGCCCATTATAAATTGACGTGGCTCTGGCGAGAGCAGGGGCAGAAGGAAGCAATGTAATGGGCTCCCAGCACCTTGCTCATGTTTTGGTGGTATAATAGCCTGCCAAAAATGGCTTCACGTATTTCTTACTGGCTGCTCTAGAAGTTACGACAGGTTTCAGATTTTAGAGGTTCATGTGGCCGCACGTTCCTGTTCCTCATTTATTTGAAAGAGTATGTGAAGTGGTTTCACACCATAGGTGACTAGTGATGCACCTATCCTTTTTTCATTCAAACTGTTATGTGCTACATGCAATGTGGGGATGTTCTAGCATCTCCACATGCCAACAAGAACACTTCATAAAGTTAACATTATACGTACTTAGGATGGCTGTTTGGTGGGTTCAGCTTCAGATATGGTTGTGATACAACCAGACATGTCCAGCTCCCAACATGGTTATGATACAATCAGACATACAGTAGAATGCAACCTAGCTTAGACATTAAATTACGTTGAAAAGTATCTCAGCACCAATGCTATCAAGTAAATACAGTAATAAAACAATTAATTAATTTTTAATTATTCCCGATAAAAAGGGGAACTTCTAAAACATTACAAATTAAAGAAGATAGTTGTCAAGTTATAAATTTTACTAAATTCATTCTTTTTTCCAAAAACCAAAAGATGAATCACCTACAAAAACATTTGTGACAGAAAATTTGAATTAATTTGCAGTGTTTACAGATATGCATTGCACAATTACTATTCCACAGACGGTAATGTGACTTGTGAAAGTAAAACTACTGCAACATGTTACACAAAATGACATCTTATCAATGTATACTTGTAGTGCAGTGGCGGGCATGCGAACTATGTAACATATCTTTCTCTTGTACAGCAGAGAAATAATTTTCTCATGTACGGCATCTATGGCTGAGCTCCAACATGTTTACATTATACATGTGTGGGATGAAGGTTATTTTGTTTATTAATGCGAATGAGAACAAATAATTTCATGAGTGGGAGGTTTCTCTCCCCCCAACCCCTTCCTTCCTGTCCCACTCCCTCTCTCCCCCTCTCTCTCCCCCTCTCCCTCCCCCTCTCCCTCCCCCTCTCCCTACCCCTCTCCTTGTCCCTCCCTCTCTCTCCCCCCTCTGTCTCTCCGTCTCTCTCTCCTATTTCCTTTCCCTTCCTTTGAAACTAAGTTAAACCATTTAAAATGTTCTGTATGATGACATATTTCTAAACATGTTTTGGGGGGGAAAAAAATTTTCCCCCCAATATTTCGTAGATAAGCCGCAGCCTTTTTTTTTTTTTTTCCCCCAATATAGGTTAGTAAAATAATAGTTAACATTTCTTTATAAAAATAATAATTTAGGTTTGGCTTTCTTAAAAATTTTACCATTAAAATGAATTAAATAAATGAATAAAGTCTTTACACATCTTTTTATAACTGCATTAAAAATTGTAACTACAAATTCTTCATTTGCCTCTTCCTTTCCGAGTTTTCTCTTTTAACAACTGATTACAACTTCTTTCTACTAACAAAAAGATGTTATCACTTATATTGTTTTACATTTTAAAGTTCGTGACTATCGGCTCACAAATTTATCGACGGAAGGAAGACGTCTGTTAACTCAACTAAAAGGTCTTAACAGTTTCATTTACATTATGATAATAAGGGCCCTGACCTACTAACCTAACAGAGCTAAACTTACTAAAGTTACAATAAATTTCCAAGAGATCCTTAAACTTTATCTTCTGAAACAACCCTTAAAACTTTAACTTTATGCCGCCTGCTGGAGCCCGTGCAAAAAAATTGCAACTACAAAACAAAGAGTACTTATCTTTTTAAAGGACTACATGTTGAACGGCCAACCCAGACTCCTCCAGCCTGCCTTCATTCAGACCTGTCTCAACGTCTAAACATAGACTCACCTCGATGACTGACAACTTCCTCCGACTGACTCAGACTCACTCCCGCTGTCTCTATGACTCTTAAAAAGTCACCTCTCCACAGCTGGCTTCCATCAACAATGTGTTGCACCTGGCTTCATCTGACTTCATTGCTCTTGTCATCCGGCCTTCATCCAATCAGAGCACTTCGCACACACATGCAACGGCTCACAAACACACTATTAGCACCAAACTCACTACCCTCGTCACCTGAGCTCACCCACCATCGCACATCTGTCGAAGCAAAAGTCCCCATCAATTAAACTTCCAGAATGTCCGTGGACAACACACTGACCTGAAAACAACTCGGTATAATGATGGTTGCACATTTCAGTGACGAAGTGGTGAAAATTAAAAGGTAAAACACATCTGCAGCCAATACAAAGAATGCTGAAGCTGATCTCAGCTTGTGGCAAGTTTGAAAAACATGTACTCCACCGACTCTAGAATTTTCCACAGCTAACTTAAGGAGTATTCCCAGGAAGACAATGTAAATGACCTAATTTCCTAACCTTGAAAATAAATAATTTAAAATCATCTGAACAGAATAAATTCACAAGACATTAATACCAAAAACAAATAAAGGACATCTAAGCAAAAGATTAATGGCCTCTGTACAGAAAAACAATAATTAAAAATTTTTAACAGGCACTACAAGTTAAAATCCAAACAAAAACATTACTACTATGTTGAGGTCAAAAAGGTCCTTAGTACACGGAAACTAAAACAAAAGTGAAATGACTTTCTGAATTTATAATCAAAACCGGAATTAGAATAATTATTGTCATTACCAAAACACCACAAAGGAGGACTCACATCTGAACAAAAAAATAGTTATAAACTTGACCAAAACAAAATAATTTAAATCCCTAAAACCTAAAGAAAAATAATAAAACAACCTAAAGCATCACAAAAAAGAAGAGGCTTCTTCTAAGAGAAATTAAGCGCATCCTAACAAAAAATGAACTAGCAAAAATCACTTAGTGACAATATAAATACCTAAAAACTAATTAAATTTTTTTAAATTCATCCCCTGAGAAGTTGAAATGGTGTAGTACATGCGAGCGAAGCCACGGACAGAAAGCTAATTTAGTATAAATACTTTTATGGTTGTTGGTTAGTTTAATGTCTCATCAACTGTGGGATTATTGAGACAAAACAGTGACTTGGACAGTCAGGATCAAGAACTGGATGGAGCCATGGCATGTAGTAACGAACCTTCTCAATAGTATCTTGGTCATGGTAAGTCATATGTTACATTTCAGTGAACATGTTGCAACCTCAATAAAATTCTGATTTTCTTCTTCTTCTCTGGAGTAGGCATCGTTAGCATGTTCCATTGTCCATTTTGCTCGGGGTCTTCTTACATCTCTGATTTTATACTATTTTTATTCAGTACTATTCAGTATTCTTGAAATATAAATTTCCCTCCAATTAGACCTTGGATTTTTATAGTCTGCTGAATACTGTAAAACAGGGACTCATCGTACTGTAATACCATATCAGTCAGGCATCAATTAATTGTATCCAACATTAGTAAAATAATTTATAGCTTCAGCCACCTTTTTCATACTGGCTAAACTAAGCAATATTGCAAGTTATTGTAACAATAGAAATTTTCTTTTCAATTCTAATGCATACCTTTGAAATATGGAAATTAAATCTCATAACTTTAGTTCTGAATCCTTTATATCTGTGGTTAAAGATAGATTTCTTTTTATTTTCTCTGAAAATATGGAAGGTAAAAGTTATGGCAGTTTATTTATAAATTGTAGTATTAAAGATAACAGTAACACTTTGAAACATAATATTTTAGATAATGTCAGTTTGATAGAGATATTGTAAGGTTACAAGTTGAAACAAACATAAATTATTCCCCACAGACCCCTACCTGGGTTTTAAATTTATTTGTGTGCCTGGATGTAAATGAATTTGAAACAATTATTATTTAGATTAGTTTGTAACATATGTAAATAAGAAAGAAGTATTAATGCACTGTTTAATTTCACTTAGCAGAGTAACGAGCAAAAGCACCACTGTATATTTTAAATCAGGTTTGTTTGGAATTATTTTCTTTCGTCCATGAAGGTGCTAGGACAGGGCTACCACCAGCCCTGAAGCAGAAATCCGGTTTCCTGTATATAAAAATCTTGTAAAATCCCAGAATCATTGGGTCAAATCCTGTAAATTCCTTGGAATTAAAAAAATTTGCAAATTACAGAAATAAAAAGTGGATATGAAAGACGTTTACATATTTAATGTAGTTTTTTGTTTGGAATGTATAAACCATCTTAATTCTTTTCTCCACTCACACTTATACTTTTGTTTATACAACGACTCTATTGGCGATAATTTTTGTTTCCTCACAATTGTGACATCAATGCCAAATGCAAAATACAGTCACCAGATTCAGATTGCATGCGTAAAAACTGCAATTCACGGCGAAGGTTCTTTTCAATAATGGCCTTGGCCTTTGTATGTGGTCATACAGCCAGGAACAGAAATATGTAGATAACTGTATACCCACACTAGTGATTAATTAAGCAAAATATTTTGGACATACACTATTGAAGTATATGTCCAAAATATTTTGTTTAGTTATTCACCTCCATTGTAAGAATCTTTCAAACAAATAAACAAATGCATCAGTGAAACTGACACACATCAATGTGGGCCCTAGTGTTGCCACTTTGATCAAAGTGCTTTTAAAAAAAATTGTTTGCATTTTTCTAAAGTTATGGTTTGAATTTTTCTAGAGTGATAAAAATCCGTAAAAACTGATAAGATCCATTAAAACGGCAGACCTGTGCTAGGAGCAAGTGATTACTATACTGTTAATGTTAGAGAGAGGTGAGGTCATTATCCCGGCGAGGATAATAGATAACCATGACACATGAGACACTTACTCGCGGCACACCCAAGGTCGACTAGCCACAACAACCACTCGTGGGCAGTGGTACCACCATAACTGACCAAATCTACCATGTTTACGTCACGACTGCCAACACTGGGGTATGTAACATCTCCCTTCCAAGAAAGAAAACACTTAAAAGTAGTACACAACCTTAATGGTCTCCACGTCGTCATCACAGCTTTAGGATGCTGTTTTGTGTTACGGCCTGCACCTTCGCCGGAGTCACTGCACATAGTCCTTCAATTTCCCTGGCTGGCGCCTCGCTCTGCGAGTGTACCGACGACCCCCTGCTACGTGGTCTCTGCTCCCCGGCAACCCGAACCCCCGGAAAGGGCTTGTGTCGCCGTTGTCCCCCGACTCTACAATGGGCTCCCCTTCTGCTGGATCTGGCACGTCACAGGCGTCTGCTAATGTTCCTCTGCTTGAGTTCCACGTGATCTGCTCTGCGGCTTGGTTACCTGGAGCTACCTCCGTGCACCCCCCAGTACCAGCTGCCCGCTGGTGGGAGGTGCCCTGGCTGTCCTCCTGCGGGTTGCTGATGGGCCGTCGAGCCTGGCTGTTGCTACTATGAGCAGGACCCTGGGTCCCTCTTGGAGCCATCCTGGGAATGGTCTTACCTCTGGTCTGGTATGCTGGGCTCTCTGCGCAAGACCTGGTC
This sequence comes from Dryococelus australis, assembly GCA_029891345.1. Taxonomy (NCBI): domain Eukaryota; kingdom Metazoa; phylum Arthropoda; class Insecta; order Phasmatodea; family Phasmatidae; genus Dryococelus; species Dryococelus australis. Next base: position 48,868,364 of record CM056997.1, on the reverse strand, counting down.
CGTGTGCCACCTGTGTACCTGCCAATCCTTACCTGTGACAAAAAATATCTGTTGCTCATGTGATCCAGTAATGGTGCCAGGCAACCACTTCACGCTCCTGTTATAAACACTGTACCACACGGCATCTTGTAACCTAAAGCATCAGCTCCTGTTCCCTGCTGGTGGTTGAATCATCGCTGCTCCCTCATTGGCCTCTGGGCATACCTGGTCCCAAGTGGTCCTGAGTGGGCGACCCATTAAAAGTTCTGCTGGAGTCTTGAGGCTTCCAGTGAAAGCACTGGTGTGCAGTGCAAATAGTGTTCTAGCCAGTCTGGTCTGCCAGTCACCCTTGACTAATTTCTTTAGCTTTGCCTTCACCGCCTGGACCATGCGCTCCACTTGCCCGTTACTTGACGGGTGAAACGGTGTTGTGCGAATCAGCCAGACCCGATTCTGCCACTCAAAAGCCTTCAACTTGTGTGCTATAAAAGTGGAGCCATCATCTGAGACCAAGCATTCAGGTTTACCATGAACGCTAATTATGTCCCTTAGCTCCCGCACAATGGCTGCTGATGACATCGACCCTACCAGTCTCACCTCTGGCCACTTGAAGTAGGCATCCACAGCAACCGGGAAAACCTTGCCTTGAAAAGGCCCAAAAAAGTCCACGTGGATCCTGGCCCACGGTTTAGTTTCTTACTCCCAGCCCACACTTCCTTGCTTGGGTGGGTCTCCCATGGGTGGGATATCCACATCTGGAGCTCCCAACGGGAGCCTGCTTAGGGTATCTGCATGCCCGATACTCAGCCCTGGTCGATATACAATCTTATAGTCAAACATGGACAGTAATAAGATCCACCATAGTTACTGTGGAGACAATACATCTGGTGTTTGCCTGTTGTGATCTAACAGCCGCAAAAGTGGTTGGTGGTCTGTTATGATAGTGAATGGCCAGGCTGTAACATACTGCCTGAACTTGGTCACTCTGAACATTATAGCTAGAGCCTCCTTGTCAATTGGGACGTAGTTCTTCTCCTATTTGTGTAAAGTGCGTGACCCAAATGCAATGGCTCTTTCGATCCCGTCCGCATCCACGTGAGCAAGTACTGCCCCCAATCCATACTCCCTGGCCACAACTGCTTAAATATGTCACTGCTAATGACCGTTAGTCCAGCCCCGGTGTCGACTTCCATTTCTAAAGGCTTGCCGTCCAAGCGCACAATCTTTTTTATCGGCGACTGGCTCTTGGCAGTGTGCAACCGTAACTGGTACAGACTGTACAATGTTTTATGTTCTCCTCAACCTCCTCCTCACGCGGGCCCCTCCTGGCAGTTACGTGAAACGCTCCACTGCTCGGGTTCTGTTTCAAGCCCCTGTGTGGGGATCTGCGGTCGGGTACTGAGTTTCTTTTCCGAGATGCACGCTCATTCAAGGTGCCCTTGTTTAGAACAGAAGTTCCATTTTGTGGAGCGGTGATTACAAATATCTGGTTTGTGTGACCCGTTGTAGCGCCAGCAAGGTGGTTGATCCCGCGAGTTCTTACGTGGAGGTAATGTTCTTCCCTGATGTGCTTTATCCTGAGAACCGAACTGGTGCTTGGGCACCCCACCTGGTGTACTGCTTCTGCCAGCTCATGCACACCGCCATTAAGGTCGCAGACATTCCAACTAGCTGCTTCGGCAGCAATGGCCATGTCTAGGGCAGTCTGAAATTTTAACTTTGTCAAACATAGCACTCTATTTAAATCAGAGAAGTTGCAATGCGCCGACAAACTGCGCAGCTGGGCCACATAATCGGAGATTGACTCACCTTCGTGTTAGTCACGCTTGTGGAATTTGCATGATTCCACGATTTTGTTGGGCTTGGGGTGGAAATGGTTCGATAATGCCATCAAAATGTCCTCTAGATCCACTTCGCCTGTTGCTTTGGGAAGACACAATGACGCTGCCAAATTGTACAACTCAGCCCCACAAATCGTAAAAAATATAGCCTTTTACTCCTTCTTGCCGGCCACTTTGTTCGCTACGAAGCAATACTTCAGCCATTCTGAGTAAGTTTGCCATGTGTCCCATCCTGGGATGAACTCCCCGAAATAGTTCCACAACGCCATGTCTGTTTCTGCAACCCCGAGACTGCCCAATGCGTTAAGTTCGTACCACTTGTCGCCAATGAGGTGTAGTCATTATTCCGGCGGGGATAATGGATAACCATGACACACGAGATACTTATTCGCGGCACACCCAAGGTCGACTAGCCACAACAACCACTCATGGGCAGTGGTACCGCCATAACTGACTAAGTCTACCATGTTTATGTCATGACTGCCAACACTGGGGTATGTATCAGAGATACTCTTTAAAACAAGAAGAAACTGTTATGTACAATTAGAATTTTTGCAATGAAAGAAAAGGCATGATTATCCATTGTGTGTACTGGAAGAATATTTAATTTTTAAACCAATAATTTGTCTTGAATTTTTACATGTGTCAACTTAATCTGGAAGTGTTGACGTTGACATATGGAACAGATGATATATGTGACTATAAATAGTCCATAGCAAGAAGCCTTATATGTTCCATTTGGAAATCAGGATACAGTATATGTCTTACAAGCAGCGCAATGGTAATGTAAAAGAATTTGTATGCATGAACTGTACTTATGTCATCAAATGAAATGGTACTTCACATGTTATTTTGAAATGCACGGCAACTAATTACCCAGTGGATACTGAGAACATAAATATTCTTAAAAGCAGTGCAACTTAATGAAAGAGATTATGGAAGTTAATCACCAAACTACCAGTTTGGGCAAATATTAATAATGCTTCATTTCGAGAAATACCATTTAATTTGGTGAAGTTGTTTAATTATTATGTTTTCATATGTGCTAATGTAGTATCTAGGTTTTAACATTTCTTTAATTGTTTGTATGTCTGCTGTGTTGTGTATGTGTTAGGGATAATGTCAAGGAAATTATATATTCTTAGTTCTTAGGAAGTTGAAACATCAGATTCTCTTAGTGTTGGTTTGTTGATCTAGTGTTAGAGTTTTCTGAAAGTTAAGTAGGAAATAATATTTAATAAGCTTCTAGAGGTTAACTAAGACATTTGATTTACTAACCTAATTAAAGCCACAATTGTGTATTACACATACACATAGTATTACAATATGTCAGAAAATAAATATACGAAGGCTGGTCCGAGAGTTTGTGAACTGGCAACACTGTGCCAATTCTACGGAAGTAACTTTGACTGTCATCTGAATATAGCCTGCGGTTTTATTATGTATTTTGTGTTGCGTTTCATAGAAGTGTCAGGTTACAGTTGAGATGATTAAACAACCATGAAGAAACAATGGGAAGATGGATGGGCCAAAATTTCCAATGCATTCATTGTTGCCAGGCATTTCTTCATTGAGTAAAAAAGTTCTGAATTCTTGAAAAGAATAATCACTGTTGGCGAGTCCAGGATCAGACATTACAGTACTGAATCAAAGCAGCAGTACAGTGTATAGAAACTGTCTCATTGCATCTCTAGAAATTTAGGATTTTTGTTTTTTGATATGTATGGAATAGTACTGCAGCACTGGGTTCCAGTGAAACAAAGAGTAAATAAAGATTATTCTATTTATGCTTTACAGGGTCATTTGAGGAATTAAATTTACAAAAAAAAAAAACCTGAACTGCGTTTTAAACAATGTTTTTTTTTCCTCCAGGATAACATTATGTCACATGTGGCGTGACAGGTTATGTAAAATTTGGAGAAAATTTGTGGGAGGTCTAGACATTGCATCCTGCAATTTATGGTCTTTTCAAACACTCTAAGGAAAATTTAAATATAAGGAAGTTTAGCATGGACCAGGAAGTAAAAGATGCCTCATCCACTAGTTTACATTGACTCCCAGAAAATGGTCTGCAATATGGGTTTTAGAAGCTAGTTCATTGCTGGAAATAGTTCATAGAGTGTGAAGGTCTCTATTTCAAAAAACAAGACTCGTCAAATTACGTACTGAATTGGATTCCAACATCTCAGGCCAATAATTTCCAGAACTGTTCTCATATTTTATAACAGTATTACTCCTCATAGTAGTGTTTAATCATTCCAGTCATAAATAAAAATATATTTTGATATTTTTCAATATTTGTCAGTTTGCTTTTTGTTCCTTTTAATGAGATATACTTGAGAAGGTAATTGAGGTGAAAGCTAATCATAATGTGTCACTTTATATAAAACTGCTTTGTTTAGGTATTACTTGTTATTAGTAAAAATTTTTGTCATGTAACTTTTTTTTTTTTTTTTTTTTCCTCCAGATATCAATTGGTCTACGCAATGATGTCAGCTCTAAAACAATAATGCAGTCTCACAAGTGCTCATCCATTGTGCAGACATTTTCACAATTGTTTGGAGACAGAATAGCTGGTTATCTTGCACTCGTATGTCATGAATCGAGTGGATACAAGCTGACAGGTCACATTGGCAAATTCTCGCATACACAGAGGCACTTGCAGTTCATTTTTGTGAACAGGAGACTTGTTCTGAAGACTAAGCTGCATAAATTCGTCAATGCTCTGCTGGCGAAAAGCTACATACTTAAATCGAATGGACCATGGAAGAACTCACCAATTTCAAAAAATATGAACGTTGCTTTCTGGCTTACCTTTCCTCCACGTGAAAAGAGAAACAGATTTGCTGTTTTTGTTTTGAACATAGAATGTGCACCTGCAAGTTATGACATCAGTTTTGAACCAAAGAAAACTTTGATCGAGTTTGTTGACTGGGATGTAGTGCTAAAGCTCATTGATGAAGGTGTTAGAAAATTTTTAGCTGAGGAATCTATAGGTTTGGTTGATGACAGTCCACCTAACTTGACAGTCAAAAACCATAGCCAGCTATCTGTTATTCGGGAAATGGAGCAACTGGAAAAAGAATGTGCATTGGCCTCTGCAAACATGCCAAATTCCACAGGCAATGGTAATGATGTCTCCAAATGTATTGCTGGAGATGAAATGAAGAAGACTACAGTGGCGATTCAAGGTGTGCATGGTTTGCCAGCTTGGAGAAAGAAATCTGTATCTGAGCAAGCTATTCCAGTATGTACCATTTCAGACAAACAGCAGGAAGCTTCCAACCCCTTAAAAAATTTTTGCACTCAGAAGGTCATTTCAGCAGAACACTCAGAATGCCTTACTGAGGACCCATTCCCAACCACTTCCAACTTCTCTGATGTAACAGCAAAACAGACCAAAAGTATACACAGAGATGTGAATTGCTCTTCAGGAATTAATGAATCGTTTCTTCCACCTCCGTCAAAACTGCCTCGGAGAAGATTTAGTCATAAAGTTGTGTCTGCAGAAAGCACAGATTCTGAAGACCCCAGTGCTATTACCCAGCAGCAACATAATAACACCAGGTGGCATGCAAATGGTCAGAAGCGCAAATACATTGATGCACACAAAAATCTGAACATGACTAAGGGGAAGGTAAAAAACTTTTCATTCAGCTCAAGAAAGAAGAATGTTTTTAATATGAAGCACAAATCAAAAAACTTTGGTGTACAGCATAATGTTTCAACTCAAAATGATGTTAAGAAAAAAAAATTTTCATGTACCCTAAACAATTTTTCATACTGTACTCCAAATAACAGGCACATTGTAACACAGCAGAATGAAAACTTTGGTATGGAAGCAATTGCTAGCACTCAAACAAGTTTTTCAGGGGATTGTCAATCTTGTGTAGAGTTCAGTAGCACTATGCCAGTGTCTAGGAAGGTTTCTCGTGTTACCACACACAAACCTCCAGTGCTTTCAAAAAGTACTCAAACAGAGGATGATCATAATGAAATTGGAGGTGACATAGCCAAAGACAATCTCTCTTCTGTAGTTCGTACACGTGACATAGGAATTAGTGCTTTGTGTGAAACATCTACCAGTGCTGCGGAACCAAAATTGATTTCTGGTGCTATGTTGAAAACAAACTCAGGATTTAGTGTACAGAAACCAAAATCTGTAATTAGTGATGTCCTAGAAACATGCTGTGAATCAAGTGATAAAGGCATTACTATAAATAACAATACTACAAATAAAACTACCTCACTAAACTACACAAAGTTGCCAAAGTCATGTTTGAAAAATAACATGCTACTAAAGCAAGCATTTTGTAATAAATTACTTTGTGCAAGCAAATCTGTATCATTTAACACGGATACTAAAAACACCTTAAATGCTAATACACTAAAATCTCTTGTTCAGGATAACAGACTTCTGTGTTCAGTAGATGACAAACAAGATTTTCATTTGCCATCTTCAGGAAATAAAAAGTTCTATATGACTAGCTCAGATTTTTTGCACACCTTTAAAGCAGTGCAGAAGAAATCAGTACCATTCTTAGATAGTGATAACTGCAAGTCAGAGGAAATCTGTAAAAATCTGTCAAGTATACTGGTGAAAAATAATTCATATGATTGTGTTAAATATATCTCAAATGTAAATGAAGTGAACAGTAAATATCTTATTATTAATGAAAATTCTGCAAAACGTGGAACAAAATTGGAAACAAACTGTGTAGATAAAAATATTAGTAGTATTCCAGAAGACGTTTTGCATGTGTGCAACAGTATACAGAACAAAAATTCTGATGATCAGCAAAGTAAAAATTTAGTGGGAAAGAAAACACAATTTCAGTTCAGTTGTGCTGAAAGTGGTGAGTCAAGATCATCATACCAAGCATCAGAAACGCCAATTTATGTTACTGCTGTGCCTAACATTTCTACAGATGATGAGAGTTTATCAGTTAGTTCTTTACAATTTAACAATTTAGACATAAATTACATGAGTACTCAAAAAGAAACTGACTGTCATTCCACCTCTGAAGAAAATCACGTAAATGCATCTGCTACCAAAACTGAAATGGTAAACAGTGTCACGTTGTCAGATGTTGAAAGTTGTAAGCAAGTGATATCACCAACTAGTCATTCTGACACCATGATTTATCACAAGCTCAAGGAGACAACTACGTGTGCGGGGAATGAAAGAACTACTTTAGATTCACCTTCTTGCAATGACAGCATCGGACATCTTGAAAGTTGTAGAAGTTCTACAGGAGACAGTATCTCTTGTGGACAGATTTGTATTTCGCCTACACAGGAATGTGATTCTCCAATTTGCAGATGTGAGTTATCTAGTTCTGGTGGTCATAAACAGTCTAGTAAAGGATTCCATTCAAAACTTTGCTCCCCATATTTTATCACAATATGTAACAGTAGCAGCAGCAATAGTTGTAGCAGCAGCCATAAAAGTAAAGTTAATGTTGACAATGGTGCCGGCACAGTTCTTTGCAGCAAGGAAGGTGATTCTAATGATAAAAATACTGAAAAAAGGTCAGTGAATATGGAAAGCCAGTCTTCTGTTAGTTTGGAAAGCCACTGCAGTGGAGTTAATGTTATTCACAACATTAATGGTGCCACTGCACATGATCAAGTCTGTAACTCAAATCATGAAATTGTGCATGAAATATCACACAGAAGTCAGGGAAATCAAGGTATGACTAGCTCCAAACACTTTGAAAATCAATGTGAAGTTTTAGTTAGCAATGACTGCATTAACAGTAATGGTGATATCCCCAAAGAACCATCAGATGAGAAAGAAAGCAATGCAGAGGTTCAAGTTAGCCAGACGTGTGGCTCTTTGTATAATATTTGTGAAAGTTTTAGTGATGGTCATAGAGAGGAAAATAACAGTAGGGCCTCTGATGTTGATGGTGTTAATAAAGCAACTGACATTGAATCCCAGGCAGCCTCTTTGTCCTCGCAGGTTCTGATTGAAGTAGCTGACATGGCATTGCATAACATGAATGCTAGTGTTGAAGATTCAGGTGAACTACAGACTTATTTTGACAGTAGTTATATTAGTGAGCAGACAGCCCATCCATCAAAAATACATCTTGGTGTACAGAACATTACTACAGATAAAGTTTCTGGATTCAAACACTGGGCTGAAGCTTTTGATGAAAGTGGAAGAAAATTCTACATTCACAATAGGAGTGGCATCACATCTTACGAGCAACCTATACCAACGCAGGAGCAAGTTTCTTTCAAGATGACAGAAAGGTATGAATTTTTGCCTAAAGGAATGTCTCCCATTCTCCAGCTGCCAACTGGTAAAATCAGCGAGGCCCCTTGTTTGGCTGCCGAGCCTTGTGAGATACTGACTGATGCAGTTTCCAAGAGTGTTCAGCTGCAGGATGAACTAGCTACAGTGAAATGGGATGTGTTAGCAACAGAGAAACCAGGTATGATCAAGTTGTTCAAGTATGATTGTTTTTAGTTTTTTTTTTTCCTCGTTTATAGATCTATTTGTAGGCACACATTGTTGATACCACTAACTATGTAGGTTTGGTTGGAGATACTTATAATAAAAATGTAATCCAAATGTTTGTCATTGTGAGTAACTGCTATAAGGAAATTGCTATGAATTTCTTCAGCAAGGAAACATTTTTTTTGCAGATACCAGCAGTGCCAAGTTGATTGATCAGCTGATGTGTAGTGCTGAGAGGCGTATGGCCTATTGTGAGCAGGATGTCCCAAACATCTCTGTGACTGACAAGTATGCCATTAAGGTTTACAGCGTTATGTTTCCGTATTCACTTACCAAAGAGGCTCTTACAGCTGCCAGGGTAAGTAAAAAATATTTGTATGCGCAGCTCTTGATTTCGAAACTGTTGTTGGAGTAACATAAAATCACTACATTATTTCTAATAAAATGGACACAATATGTTTATGAAGATTGTTGAGACAGTTAATTTTTTTATGTGTATAGAACTACGAAGGATTTTTGTTATATAAAAATTAAAAAGGAGATTGTTTTTATTTTCAGGTGTAGAGTTACTTGAAATATGAAGTTGTTTCCCAGAATCTTTTGAGTGTAGTTTTATGTTCATATTGCGCACATAAATTTGTCAACCTTATTAAGTCAGATTATCTGTGATAAGTGGCGGCTGCGACAGGACAGTTTTGGTGTGCCAGGTGGAACTATAGGAAGCTGTTAAAAAGCGGGCAGGAGTTGTATAAAAGTAAATATAGTACTCTGTGTATGAAAATCACAGCATTATGTCTATTGAAGAAGCTGTCAGTGACTATGTAGGCGAGTCGAGGCGGTAAAGTATCATCAAAACTTAAATATAAATAACCGAAAGTCGAACTTAAGAAGTATAGAGGGGGGTTGACAGAATGGTTGGGGTTCTGGAGCCAGTTTTCTAAAATCCATGAAGATGTTGAATTAGATGACACAGATAAGTTGTAGTATTTGCTGCTTGGACGTATCTCTTGATGTTCACAGAAAACGCTAGTTCGGACTAGCTCAGTTAAAAGTTGTGAAACTTATAATAAATAAACAGTTGCACGTTTGTTGATATCAGAAGTGCCAATACAAAAAATTAAAAGATGAATTAAATTTCACAGAAGTTTATTGCTGTCTGTTCACAAACAATTGACACACTAATAAATGAAAGAAAACTAAGCAAGAGACAGAATGGCAGTGTGGTCACTCGCTGCCCTGCACGAACACTACATTGCTGAACTGACTGATAAACTGAGACGAACTTGAAACTCTGACGACGAGAGAGTCGTGCTAACCCTATTTATGCCGCCTGAATTATTGCTTAAAGTAAACATTGTCCAATCATTTTGGAAGGGTTTGTGATCTAGCTGAAATAGGGCAAATTCAACTCAGAGCTTGCGAAATGGATTCCTGCTACTATTCAAAACGCGCGCTGAACGAACTGCATCTCGTGGTGCGACAATTTGCACACATTTTACAACTCGTTTGAAGTCAGAATTTTAAATTATATATTAAAACAATGTATTAGGGTCGGAAATGCACAAATACTAATTGTGTGGCGCGCCAACCGAGCAACGACACCTGTTGACCCGCCAGGCCTTGTCCTTACTATACTTAGGGTATGTTTCTTGTCATTATTTCAGTAAGTATTATTTACGGTAACCTAAATTTCACTCTACCTACTCTCGTAACATATTTAAAAAAAAAAGAAATTATAAGAAAGGCTGTCTGTTATGTTCCTTCCTGTTATCATTTAAGTATTAGGTGTAAATTAATGTATATTACACTAGTCGTGGTGTAGCAATGTATAAAGTGTAAGTATGATCCAATCATAATGAAAGGCAACAGCTCTCGTCTCTACCCCTCTCAACTGATACATCGCACATGGTTTTTGTTAACTCTGCCAGGCACTGTGCTCATTCACCCTCATTGCTCTTGCGCTGGTCGTGCCCCAGACGACAGCTCAGGTCCGCTCGCTACAGCACCACGTGCAAAACAAACTATGTATTTAATTACGTGGTCCATGTATAGTTCTTACGTATTATTTACTCTACCATCAGCAAACCTTATTCTCACTCATGTATTGCAACCTATGTCCTTTGATTTACAAAAGATTTTCAAGTTTGAAATTATTAAAAAATTAAATTTACGAAGAAAATTAAAAATTTGAGTGGAAGCCCGGAATACCGCGGCCCGCTATACCGCGGATTCGGTTGTACCACCAGGCAATTTATGTTCCCTGGCCTGAATAAGTGGAAATTGTGCGGTCAGGTAGGTGTGTGATCTGTCAGCGGGTGGTCATGAGTCGGGACGTTTATGTATTAGGCGTAGGGAGCGGGCTCACATTCTCCCTCCTTTCAGCGTAGACATCTATTTTATTATTCATTACAGCCAATATTGTATTGTGTTCCATATTCAGTTTTGTTGGAGTAGTGCAGTGTATTTGACGGAAGAATTCCTAGTGGTACATTTTTATGTGACCCTATTATACCTGTTCTGCTGTTTGGTTGTAAACGGGCCAAAAAATTGTACTGTAGTAACCTTTCCACCTTATCTGGCTGTTGGGTAAGTGTGGGAGAATGTCATGGCTACATTCTAAGCCATTATATATTTGCAAGTGTCCTGCTGTCACACATTTACTTGCACTTATAAGTTAACATGAAATTTGCATGTGTTGTATAGCATAACACATTTAAGCAATTACAATAATTTGATGCCAAAATGTTTAACTAAAGTAAGTTAAAATATGTTTGAATACTGTCATAAAAGGGATGCCAACGTCTGTGGGGCATTCTTTATAAAACTGGGTTGCAATGCGAGGGGATCTGGGTACAGATTCTGGGTAAGGTAGGGACTAAGTTATTTACAGGCCTATAATTAATCACCTACAGAGTATAGTGCTATATTATCATTATAATAATACTGTAGACAATTTAGTTATGTGTATAAAGCAGTTATAACAGTAGGTCTTCCTATTTTCGAAAAAAAAAGTTCCGAAATTTGAGGTGGGCCTTGAAATTTGTGCTTCTAAGTCATTTACAGGCCTATAATAATCTCCTATGGGATGTAGCACTACGTAATCATTATAATTATGATGTAGATACTTTGATGATAATGTGTATATAGCGGCTATTCTGCATTTCTTCCCATTTTCAAGAAAGAAAATCCAAAATTTGAGGCGTGCCTCAAAAGTAGGTCAAATTTTCAAAAATAGGTCGAAAGTGCATTCAGAAGTAGGTCAGTAAGCCAAAAGTGCATCTCAGAAGTAGGTCACAGGTCAAGGGTCAAAGATGAAACTAGTCTCGAAAGCCTACATACACTAGCTGTACTAGTGAAAATGAGTTTTTGTCATGGCAGAAGTTAAATCCCTATATTCAAGATCATGAAAACAGTCCAGCTCATTGCTCTGCATTTTTAGAATGGAAGGAATTAAAACATTCTTTCAACAGTGGGGGACTTATTGATGATCGTCTTCAGCCAACAACTTGTTACAAAAGAAGCAAATACATACATGGAAAGAAATCCTTGAAAGGGTCATTGCCACAGGACAAACACTTGCCCAACAAAATTTGTCATTGAGAGGTCATATTCAGTTGTCAAAAATTCAAATCCTGGAAACTTTCTAGCCTTGTTAAAATACTTGATTAAATTTGATCCTGTTAAGATCTCATTTGTGTTCTGTCTCTTAGTAAGTCTGAATGTTTATCATATCTTTCACCAGCTATTCAAAATGAAATAATTGGCCTGTTGGTAGAAAATGTGTGCTAAACTGTTATTTCAGCGTGTAAGAAGGCAAGGTACTTCAATATTATACTTGACACAACCCCAGACTATGCACGTGTAAAACAAATGTTTCAGATCATCAGATTTGTCAAGATGAAACAAAATTCACTGGATATTGGTGAAGTATTACACATTATTCCTCTGGAAGTGAAACAGCAGAGGGGATTACTGAAGCAGTTGTAAATAAACCTAAGAGAGGTAGATTGGATGTTGTCAGTTATACCACAGCCGAGCAACAATAGCTGGTGTTTATTCAGTAGTTCGAGAGAGAACACCTTACAGTTGCCGTTCCCTTAATTTAGTTGGAGTTCATGCAGTTTGTGTAAATATTCTAGCAGTGACTTTTTTACGACAATAGTATGTATGTTTACTTTCTCTTATAGTTCCATCCACAGATGGAGTGTTTGTAAAGAATTTGTAAATATTACTTTAGAAGGACATTGTGACACTAGGTGGAGTTCAAAAGCAGATGCTGTAAAAGTATTATCATCCCAACTTGATCTAGTCTTTGTTGCACTTGAACATTTGAGAGGCGCACCAACTGAAACTATTGATACAAGGGAAGATGTAACATTAATAATTAATGCTGTAGAAATTTCAAGTTTGTAGCGCTACTTTTTTTTTTTTTTTTTTTTTACAAACGTTCTGTCTTATATCGACAAGTTCCAAAAAATTCTACACACAAAAGGTATCAGCTTCAATCAAACACTGACACTTGTGGAGACAATAGTGGACAAAATAAATGACTGGAGGAAAGAATTGTGTGACAGTATCATCGCCAAGGCAGAAGTTATTTGTAATGAATGGGGTGTCAGCACTACAAGTCGGATACAAAGGAAGCGCAGAATGCTAGAGGAGAATACTGATAATGCTGCGTTAAGCACTCGGAAAGAAATTTTATATTCTCTTACAGAAATTTTGGACAAACTGTCAGCTGAAATTTCAGTCCGTTTCTCAATCTAAGGGAGCTGGAAAAATGTTTTAGATTTATTTGGAAATTGGAGGAATATGTGAATAGTGTCCGCACTTCTACTAATGAACAGTTACCCCAAGTTAATGTGAAGTGCACAGCGCTTGCGAAATTGTGCCCAGATGACTTTAACAGTAGAGAATTGTTCAGTGACTTAAAATACGTTATAGTTTTAATGGAAAGAGCACAGAAGAATAGCAAACAACTACAATTTACGCCTAAGGGATTGCTGCAGTACATTTCTCCAATGGGATTAGAAACAAACGCAACACCAGCAACTGCTTTATACTTTTACTACTTCACAAGTGTCTGTGGCAGCTTGTAAAAGATTGTTCAGTAAACTTAAATTCATTAAATCATACCTATAAGATTATCAAATTTAGCAATAATTTAAATAGAAAATGCCATTGCTTCCTCTTTAGGTTTTTGTGATATAGTAAATGTATTGCATTTCTTTATTGCTAGTCACTCCTACACATTACAACCTTTACATTACAGCATGTTTCATCCATTTCCATTCTCACTCCTTTGTCCTCTCCACTCCCGTCTCGCCAACCTCCCTACACACAACTTACCTCATGCAACACATCTTCCCTTCCCTTAAGTAGTACACTTGTCTTACAACTGGACAAACAAAAGAACAGAACATAACACAAAAGGAATTTCCCTGTAACATTATTATATTATAAATTCAGTCTTTCTCTTGGTTTCACTTCTCTTCCGCTTGTACCTGATCCTCCTCCAGGGCTGCTGCTATGTTTTCTCGTGGCATGGTCCTGATGTTTGGCTCCTCATCTTCCAGCGGGTAACTCCCTACCCAGTTATAACCTTGCTGTTCATCTTCTTCCTCGCCTTGCACTGGTTCCAGGTGGTATTCGTTTCTTCTAATGATTCGTCCATGAGAAGACACTCTGTATGATTGAGGCGCCTCCACTTCCGATATTACTTTCTCAAACCTCTGTAATTCAGTGATCCACACCCTTTGTTTAGGTTGTAGCAGAAATCTTTCCCTTGTTTGATGGCGTCGATTGAAGTGTACTTTCTGCCGACTCTTTGCTTCATCATGAATAACTGTAAATTTGTTCATATCAACAATTTTGGGCTGTAAGTTTTGGTATGTTGCTGGCAATGTATCCCGTAGCGATCGGCTCGTCAGTAATTGGGCTGGGCTTTATTCTAGGTCAAAAAGAGAAGTAGTCCTGTAGTACAACAATCCTAAGTATGGGTCTGCCGATCGTTTGATGATAATTTTTACGTTCTTGATTGCTGCCTCTACCTGGCCATTACTTTGAGCGTATCTCGGGCTGCTAGTAACGTGTGAGAACCAATATTCCGTGGCTAAATCTTTAAAGGCCTGGGAGCTATACTGGAGACCATTATCAGCTCAAACCTCTCTGGGAGTACCTTATCGAGAAAATACTGTCTTACATCTTGATATGGTGGTTGGGGTTTTTGTGTCCGGTAATTGAAATATCTCTGGGTACCGGGAGTAGTAGTCTATTATGACCAGGTAGTGTGTCCCATCTTGTTCTGCCAGATCCATTCCGACCACCTCCCATGTGACTTGAGGTAGTGAGGATGGTAACAAGGGCTCTGGTCTGTTTGTTTTTTCTTTAACACAGACTTCGCAGCGTGAGACATAGTTTTTTATATTATTCGTAATACCTGGCCACCACACTGTCGCTCTTGCTTATTCCATGCACTTCTTGATGCCCAGGTGACAAGTGGATACGATCCATGATATCCTTCCGTAGCCTAGCTGGTATTACCATATTGACTCCCTTCATTAATATACCTTCGACTTCTGATAATTCTCCACGGTTCTGCCAGTATGCCTGACACGATGGTGGAACCTGTGTGTGTCTCTGAGGCCATCCCTCCTGAACCAGCTTCTTTAACTCTCTGCAGGTGGCATCCAAGTTCTGTGAGCGTCTCACCTCCTCAATCCGTACATCTGATGCAGGAAACTGCCTCATCAACTGTGTCGCATATTCCTCAATTTCGTCAACTGCCAATCTATCGCGTTCATCTGTTCCCTTGACAGGTGCCCTCGATAAGGCATCAGGGGTATAAAAATGCTTCCCTGATGTGTGTTTCACCTGGTACGTGTATCTCATTAGCCGCATCCTATACCTCTGCAATCTAGGTGGCAATTCATCTATATTCTTGTTCCCTGATATGGACACTAGGGGCTGATGATCAGTGATGAGAAATATGTCTTTCCGTAGTTTATACATATAAAATCTATCACATGCCCATGTCAGTGCCAATGCTTCCTTCTCAATTTGCGAGTGTTTTTTCTCTGATGCAGAGAGTGATCGCGATGCATAGACAACTGGTCTCCAAACCCCCTCTGCATCCTGCTGCTCCAATACTGCCCCTATTGCATACGAGGAGGCATCTGCTCCCACTCGAATATCCTTATTTGGGTCGTAGTGAAGTAGAACTGGTGGGCTGAACAGAAGGTGTTTGATATTTTTAAAGGGCCAGCTCTTGTGGTTCTTCCCACAAAAATGCGTTACTCTCTTTCAATAACTGACGAATTGGCTCTGTGATCTCCGCCAGGTTAGGCACGAACTTCCCGACATAGTTAACCATTCCCAAGAACCTCCTTACATCAGTAACAGACTGAGGTTGTGGCATGTCCCTAATAGCTTCAATTTTGGCTGTATCTGCTCTTACCCCTTCACTGGATATGACGTGGCCTAAGAATTTGACTCAATCAGTTCCAAAAGTGCACTTATCATTTAAGGTGATTCCTGCTACTTCCAGTTTCCGAAGAACTTTATCCCGGTTCTCGTAATGCTCTGTTCCATCTTCCCCGAAGACTAACATGTCGTCCATATGACAAATCACTCCAGGTGTGTTTACAAGGATACAATTCATTTCCCTAGAAAAAAATGCAGGTGCACTTGTGATTCCAAATGGCAGTCAATTGAAGTAAAATCTGCCAAACAGTGTGATGAACGTCATTAGAGGTTTAGTTTCCTCTGCTAGCGGTACCTGCCAGTACCCACTATTGGCGTTGAGTTTTGAAAAAACTTTAGCCTTTTGGAGCTGTGCAAGTGAATCATCAATGGCTGGTAAGATTGTACACTCTGTTTGGACACTTGTGTTGAGAGATTTAAGGTCGACACATAATCTGATTTGTCCATTTTGTTTCGGATTAATCACAATGCCAGAGCACCATTCGGTAGGCCTATCCACGGGAGATATGATGCCCATATTTACCAGTCTATCTATCTCCTGTTTAAGTTTTGGCTGAAGTGGCAAGGCCACTCTGTGTGGTGCAAGTAATAACACTGGTACTCCGTCATTCTTCAGTCTGATTGTGTAAGTGGCTGCCATTAGGCCTAGGCCTTCAAAAAGTTTAGGATACCTTTCCCGTGGGTCAAACTTGTTGCGCAACTGGCTTACCGCTTCTACCCATTGAAGCATTCCCAACGACTCAATTGCAGACTGTCCCAGTAATGGTTCTTTCAAGCCCTGAACTACTTACACATTCACCATAATGGTGTTACCTCACCATGTAATTGGAGTTGTGATTTTACCTTGAATTTTCAATGGTGAACTGCAGGGGCCAAAAAGCTGAGTGTTTACCGGCTTGATTTCAAGATTTGATGCACTGTACCAACTGCCAAACACCTGCTCCGGGACCACCGTAACGTCTGCCCCCATATCAATCTTGAACTGAATGACTTGTCCCCCAACATTTACTTCTGTCCTCCAGGGTGAACAGATTTCCTTCCCATTAACTGAAGCTAAGAACCATTCATTACCAGATTGGCTTGGCCCTTTAATTTCTGATATTTGTGGATTTTTTCCCTGCCTACAAACTTTCCCAAAATGATCTGTCTTTTTGCAAACTCTACAGCTTTCTCTGGGGGCTGGACATCTCTCCATGTGCCTTTAGTAAATGTCCCACCGCACCTAAAACACTCTCTTCTATTTGAACTTCTCTGGAATGTACTACTAGCCTGTTTTGTTTTCCCTTGCATGTATTTACTGAACTGTCTGCCCGTTTGTACGCTAACTCTATCAATGATTTCCTCCATTGGTTGGTCCCGATTCAGTTTTTGCACAATTAACTTTTGTTTTCTAACGGCTTCTGTCTGTCTGGCCTTATTAACTGCAGTTTCTAAGGTTAGGGTTGCATCTAATTGTAACTTTTCTGATAACCTTTTGTCTAAAAGTCCCACTACTAATCTATCACCTATTAGTTCATTCCGCATTGACTTGTACTCGCACTTCTCTGCCAATGAGTATAATGCCGTAGCAAATGTATCAACAGACTCGTCTGCCAGCGGTGAACGAAGATTGAATTTCGCCCTTTCGTAAATCACATTTCTCTTAGGGATTAAATGAGACTCAAAAACCTTTTTACTACCGCCTCATATGATGTTAACTCTTCGTCGGATAGGTTAAAACTATTCATAATGTCTTCGGCTTCTTGTCCCACGATATATATTAGTGTACTGACCTGTATTTCGCCGCTTTTCTCCGATAGCCCGCTCACCAGTCTGTACCTCTGAAATCTTTTGAACCAGGACCCCCATTCTTCCAGTCTTCTGAAATTGAAACTTGCAGGTGGTGTGAGAATGCACGTACTCACCGTTGCGCCAGCTTCGTTCTTCTCATCTGCCATTATGTACTTCTTGGTACTTCATTATCCAACACAACTCTTCCCTACACCACATCCCACTTCTGACACCATGTATTGCATTTCTTTATTTCTACTCACTCCTACACATTACAACCTTTATATTACAGCATATTTCATCCGTCTCCATCCTAACTCCTTTGTTCTCTCCACTCCTGTCTCGCCAACCTCCCTACACACAACTTACCTCATGCAACACAGTAAAGGACTTGCAGTAATTAAGGCCAGGAAAGTTAAACTGTAAAGTGTCTCATTTTAATTGTCTATTAACAGTGCTTATTGCTACACTAAACCATTAATATAAAAGTCTATTTACAACATTTGAGACAGTATGTGCTCCAGTTTCAAGTCAATGTAAATTATGTTATTTTTATGTTGAAATATATATATATATATAATTTATTTTTTTTTAAAGTTTGCTGGATGTGCTTTTAAACACTACTGTATATATTCATGAAGTGTTACTAATTCATACTTTAACTAGGCTTTTATGTTAGCTTGATGCTTGACGTCCTGATGTTGATGGAGAACGTCGGTACGTCAAGAGGGTTTTTGGTGGGTGTTAGGTCAGGCGTACCTGGTGGCAGGGGGCTCTGGTTTAATTCAGTCTTTACGTGTTGCTGGCACACGTCCAATGTAAAGTACTGGCCTGGTAGATTCACGGCAGGGCACAATGTCAGATTCCGTGAGAGTGATCTTTCGTTTCAGTGGATTGGCTCTTATGCGGTATACATGGGCGATGAGTAACCTGTGGAGGCTTCTTAATCTGTGTCAACTCCAGCTGACACAAGTGTGAGCTATGTTGGTTAATGTGCAGGGGCTCGAAGGTTATGTCAGTCGTAGAGGCTGGTTCCGCTGGCTCAAATCCCCCGAAGTATGTGTTAGCGAGTCCCAAGGACTGGTCCTGTCTGCTTGTATACGCTGTAAGTACAGGGTGTGTCTCTTCGCTCAGACAAATGGGGTCCTGAAAGAGGTCCTTAGGAATCTCTGGTGTGGCTGGTATCTGCAGATGGCGCTAGGCCTGGGCTTGATCCTTTGGTGAGAGCTTGGCGAGTGTACTCAGGAGGAGGGTGGTAAGCTCCTACAGATGCCCGGAGGCAGTAAGCACCTGTCTGACCTTCTCTCGGATACTACTACGACAGGAGTAGGGCATCTGGATTGAATCACACTCTTACGTCCATGAAGTGACCGCAGGTGACATGTTCTTCTACCTGGTGTAGAGCCATGTGTAGCATCTGCTGACAGAAGACTGTATCCCTATCCCAGCAGTCGGCAGTGAAATGCGGCGAACACTGAGAGTTAGATCTTGTTGGTTGACAGTCCCTGCACATGGGTGAGTGTCTCAGAAGGGAACAGTCTCCCCCAACTCAGAGAACACTAACTCCAGCACCATAGGCGCAGTGGAGAGAGTATCGGCTGAGCAGCCAAGCTGGCCTCAAGAGACTGAGTACCTAGTGTCGGGGTTCTACTGTTCCATCCACCGTGGTACACAGAAAGGGTGGCCTTCCAATGTGTGTGTGGGTACTGTGATTAGTGTGCAGCATTTGAGTAAATTCCCCAGTCACCTGCAAGTCCATGGACAGCGTAAGGCCCACTGGGAGAGGAATTACAAGTGCTGAAAGAATTCCCTTGAATTAGTAAAACGTCTGTTTATATCATTTTACGGGAAGTAAACAGAGTGGTGTCGTACTACCTCCTAGCATTAACAAGAGCTTAATGGAAGCTTAACATACGCTGAGCCAGGTGAAGGCGACCTGGACCTAAGCTAACAATGGCAGGGTAGACGAGTGTTACGAAACTAACTTAAAGTTGTACTACTCCTACTAGTGTTGCCCAGAAGGAGCCAGTGTCTGGGTGTGTAAACGACGTTAACATTGGTTGGATCTTCGGCACAGTGTGCGGTGAAGACTAAGCTGGTTAGAAGGATGGCTCCAGTAACAAGTTGTGGTGGAGACCAAGGAGCTGATGTTCCTTCGGCACAAATACAGTGAAGGAAGGGCAGGTAGAGCTATGAAGCATACTGGTCAAGATCTCCGATGAAGAATAGTCACGAGCAAGCGAGCGACCCGCTATTTATACTCTGTCTGGTTATTCCCCTTCAGTCAGCTGGATAGGGATGGCGAAAGGAGAGGTGGTATCTGTAGCATACCTTCCTCAAGGCATGATACCACCGGCCGGCTTGGAGAATCGAGATGCGGCAGAACGTACTGGTAGAGCCATCTGGGGGCGTGTTGTGGTACTGAAGGTCCTTGGATGCATAGTTTCGGTGGCTCAGCCAGTTAATAATACAATCTTCGGGTTGGAACATCCATTTTTGCCATTGTAGACAGTACAATCGTGCACCTCGTGATGCGTGGCAACAATGAAAACTCTGTAGGAATCAGGCGGCAATGCTTGCTTATGGATGAGGCGAAGTCATAAAATCATTGTTGAAAAGACATTGTGCATCAAGCTTATACATTTTAACTCTCAATAACAGCAGCAAAAGAAAATTGTGTGCTTGGGTGAGATTGGAGGTGGAAAGGCGAGCTGCCTATATGACCTGGGTACCAGAAGAACCAGTTACACCACTGAGTGGACTGACCAGCCTACACTCAATACATATGCCATGTCTTTGGTTAGAATCTCGTTGTCCTAGAAGGTACAAGGGAGGGGAAAATTGTCCTCAGTCCATCTGTCAGAACACTTCATGGTTTACAACAGTATCTACCCTACTTATGTGAGTTCGAGTATATATTTGAATTAGTTTTCTTCTCGCATGATTTTCTTGTCAAAATACATTGCCACCATAAAAGAGTGAAAATCCACTCGAATACAAACAATATAGTTGTGTTCCTAAAAAGGGTGATGTAAACAGTTGCAGTTTTACTAGAACTGAGGTGGTAGCATTCGGGAGAATCATTACTGAATCAACAATTTGTTTCGAGACCCTTGTCTGTTATTACATAGATATTTAGGTATATTTTCATACTTTCTGTTTTGTACACACTATAAAGTACACCTATAGGTAAGTAGAGAATTGCATATACTGCACATTTTTCTGAACAGCCAGATATGTGGGCTTATTAAACACAAATTAATTGCGTATTGTAATATTAACTGGTATTATCAATGTGAATGTGCATGATTTATACAATAGGTTCTGTCATAGGTGCTGAGGCAAATTGACAAGAAATTAATTTTGGCTGTGACTACCATGGACAAAACAAAGCCACCCCATCTGTTGATATTGTTTGACCAGCATGCTGTTCATGAGCGAATACGTGTGGAACAACTGTTCAGAGGCAAGTGTGAAATTCACTTCATAATTTTAGAATGTTTAGCACATAGATGTACTGTGAGATTGCTCACTAAAATTATTGTGTGCACAGTTGAAACATTATTAATTCCGCATCATAAACATTCTGCAAAGGGTTAGTGTTGAAGACAAATTACGTACATTGTTGTACGCAGGTAATTAAACCATTAAGCATTATGGATAAATGGTGGGACTATGAAATAATGATGTTATATGCGGGAACTTTATAAAAGGGTTCTACTGTATAGCTTGTGTGAAATAATTTCATCCCATTTGGGCATATTTTTTCATAAATGCTGGCATCATTATTTAAATTGTTCTTGTGTGAAATATACAGTCGCCTATAAATTACAGTAGTATTTCTGGTCATTAAGTACCTATCAGTTGTAGACTTTTGAATCCCTTCAGTTGGTCACATTTTCTTCAATTGTCTGGCTTTGCTAGTTTAGATTCTTCATGTGTGCACCACACGCTACTAGCTGTCATGCTGCACATCCCTGATTTTTACACCAAAACTAAAAAAAAACTAACTCGGATTCACTTAGGCATGGAGTCTTGGTGCAGGAACCTCCTGCTCACTTCAAGAATTCAAGATGACCGAGTCAGACTGTTTATTGTCCAGAGTGGTACAAAATGCCATCCAGTCAAGTAACCCTTCAAGGAACAAGCTCAAGGCTTGGCTTACACTGTGTACACTAAGCACTACACTGTCTACAAGTGTGTGTGGTCTATTGCTTCCCAGCAGGCTCAAGACAAGCCAGATTATTCTGTCACTGATACTACAATCTCTGTAACTTGCAGTCATTTCTGCATCTGCCAGGACTTTGCACCGTTGCATGCAGACTGGTAAAAGTCTAAGCTTTTCAGAAACTTGAAAATATATGGTTCTAGCAAAGGCAGACAAACAAATAAATTGACTTCTAAAATCTGAACTCATAATGCTCTAAGTCAGCTTTTTTCCCTTTATACAACACTTTTTGTTTAGGATAATGGTTACTCGCATCTATCCCCATGCTGATGTAAAGTGCAGAAATATAAAACAGCAGTGTGCTGCTGTTATTACGCACTGTCATTCATTTCTACTCCATAGTGCCTGCTATTTCTCACATTTCAGCTCACAAAATTCACTGCCTTCAAGCATCGTTAGGTGATGGACTTAAAGAGTTGGGTGTTTGAGGCTATTATTCTCATTCCTGGGCTTTTACACTCAAAGCTGTCCTTTTGTATCAAAGGCCCCAGGTTACATCACTTCTCTTGAGACCCATGGTGGTGTAGTGGTCAGACTACATGCCTCCCACCAGGACAGACTTATTTCACTTCCCGAGGGGTCATTCAGGGTTTTGTATGTAAGGAATGTGGCTCATGCCATTGGCTGGTGGGTTTTCTCAGGGCACTTCTGTTTCCCCCATCCTTGCATTCCACTGCTGTTCCATTTTCACCTCACCTTCACCGGTGTTTAAGAACATACTGTTAAGTACCAATCAAAACATCTCTACTCAACTCATCACTTATCATCTGTGACATCACCTGCTACTCATTTCTTCTTGCTGGAACAACCCCACCCCATTTAATGGCCAGTTGGTTGGATGGGCAGAGAGAATCATGAAAGTGAGGATTGGAATGTCTTCATAATTTCATGAAGATGAGTTAAGTTAGTGCTGCTTGTTAGAAGGCTATAGGGAGTGGACATTGAATGTTAAGGTTTTACTTTGTTCCTTCAGCAGAAATTCTTTGTTTTTGCATCATAATTTTTTATTCGTAGTAATAACTGACAATGTATGATTATAGAAAATTTACATTTTACGAGTTGTGTAATATTGAAGTCTTTTATACATCTATTCATATAGGTTTCTGTACAAAAGTTTTTCACTTCTCAAAAATTATTTTTGTTTCTTACAGCTTCCTAACAATTACACACTGTTTCATCAATTAAGCTATTAAGTCTTAGAACTGGAATTTCAAGTTATGATTTATTTACTTCAACTAATTGCCATAAAAAATATAGTTTTCATTATTTCTTCAAGATCATTAATCAAACTCTAGAAATGGCTATTATCTTTACTTCTCTTTATAACATAATTTTCAGTGGGCACAAATCAGTACGATATGATGGAAAATGCAACCAAAATGTTAAACACATTACGCCAAGATAACAACTAGTACTTAACTACAACTAAACAGGGTTATTATCACACCTCTTTAAGACTGTCCTCCGCCCTAACTGCTATTTAAAACATTAAAAAATAGAGTTTATTTTTCAAAAATAAACTCTTGACTTCCTTTCTCGTCAGCACAAAAATAACCAAAACTGAGAAATAGCTGCCTGCAATGACAAAAACTTTTACGATCTCAATATTTAAACCTTATTGATTGGGTTCCTACCCTTCACACTATAGAACTATTTTTAAATTACTCTCAGCTCTTCAAAATCATTTAAACTTCTGACTTAAACTTCTTATTAAAAGGGCTGTTAACTACCATACCCTACGCTCTGTGTCATGCTGTAAAACTGTAAAACACAAGAACCAAAATTAACTAGAACTACAAACAACAGAAAATTAATACACTTAGCTTTGCAACTTCATGCTGGTAATTTCCTGTAGATTCCTCCAGTCAATGTCTGTCTTGTTGATCTATGCTCTTTTCACGTCTGCTCTTCTTCGTGGTCCAGCTACGACTCTTCTAGATGCCGCCACGTCCCCAAAGACCTGGCGTGCCACCCACGCTGCTACGTAGCAGTTACTAGGCAAGCGTCAGCGAAAACTCACCGCCGCTTGCCCTTCGTCTCGCCCATATGGTGCAACCCCTTCTTCTTGCCCACATGGTGCAACATCTACCTACTCCTACCCCCTCGGGTACCCTGGTGCTACGCACGGCTGTCTTTCAACCGTCCACACTCAGCAACTTCACGGTCATGTTATCGTTGCCGCCATCCTTGCAGTGTCCCATCCAGATAGTTGCCACCCACGTGAACCACATCGGGCGCCATACTGGCAGAACGAAACCCCAGCTCAACACCAGCTCACGACTGTGACACGTGTTCGCAAAGACCCCGAACTAACTAGAAGTTTCCTACCCAAGCCAACTGGTTATAAACTGGGTGAGCTTTTAATACATTTTTAATTAAATCTAAAAATCAAGTTCCACCCAAAAAAAAAACACCAAACTACCAAAGTTAAAGCCAAACATGTCTTAAGATAAAGAATTCACTAAACAAACTTAATGACTCTGATAAAAAAAATATCCAAAAATCCAGAGACTGACTATGTTGTTAAACAAACTCAAAAAAGTGATCTGCATCCGAACAAAAATAGGGACCAATCCTTGCATAAACAACAGAAATGGCTAAACCATGTCCAAATTCAATCTTAAAAAAAATTAACATCATTTACTTAAAAATTAGCTTCGTAACAGTATTTCCACCAATTCTGCGTATGACTTTGTTCCCGGCTTATTTGGCATACATAAATTCTTCAGAACTGCATATGTTTTGGGGCCTAACTATATCAAAAACAAACTACATCTTTCTTCGTCCTTAGTCTGGTTTGCCTTAAAGTAATGTTCCAGGTGTTCAACATAACATTCAAAATCACCTTGCTCACCTTGAAACTCCTCAATCTTGCCAAGTGACATCATGTTGCCTACCTCACCAGCCAAGTGAACAAAACATCACAATAATAATCTATTATCTTCACTGCTTCGTGACTGCAACCTGATCACCAATTGTTGTATTTATTATGAACTGCACCTTACAAGGTTACATCAAGTCGTCCATGACAGTTTTCACTGTTTGTCCAACAAACAACACACGCTATATTTACAATGCCAATATACTGCAAACATTACAAAGGCATGTTGTAATCGCATAAAGTAACCTTACAGATTCTGCACTGTTATTTAAAGTATTATATTTAGTTATGGTCATAATTTCTTTAAAAGTACTTATGCATGACATCTTTTCGTCAATGGTGATTTAACTACTTCCGCTCCAGCCCTAGGTCAGGTGTTGCGGAGTTGGAAGTTAACTTTGTCCTGTTAATACGTGAGATTGTACTGTCTTCCTTGCAGATTGTTTTATTCTTCATGGATCCACCGTAACATTGCTTAAAGATAGCAAGTTTTTTACTCCCCTGCTGGATTGCTTTAGTAGCAATAATCATCACTTTTTTTTTTTTTTGCAACCCCTTCCAGCCAGCCGGTGATGTCACAGAGACAAGTCATGCATCCCCCCCCCCCCTGGCTCTGCGACTATCCCTGACCCTAGCAGCGCGAGCCAATCAGCAGCGAGCCAGGCCAGAATTTAGTATAAAAGTGAAGACAGGCCTCGTCTCTAGACGTCTTCATTTCTAACGCTCGTCGCTCAGAATCTGACCAGATTGATCTCAACTCTTCCTAGCGCACGCCGCTCAAGAATCGACCCTTCTTCATTAGTTCTAGCACCCGTTGCTCTGGACACAATGCCCTGTTCTTCGCGTAAGCTACGTACCCCGCAAACCCTTTGTCTTCCTACAGTTATGTATGTCTCCGTAGTAGACCCATCCTTAAAGTCTTTTTCAAGACTGAAACCTATCACGACCTTGCTTAGTCGCCCTGCTACGTGTCAGAATATGTGCAACATTGTCCGACACACCCGTAACGTACAACAGTGCAAGAGTTTATTGCTTAGACTTTCAGCACATACACCGCTTTCCCTTAGTTGTACACCGGTTGCCTCTACCAGCCATCGTAATGTGTGCTTTTAGCTTTCTGGCTGATATTCGCGCCGTTGACCAGGAGCTACAATGCATTTGCTACGTGTTTACTTCCATAACGGGAATAAAATGTGGGTAAGCTTTCAAATTGAGTACTTTTCCTGTAGACGTTGCATCCATCCGTAGTTACCCTCACATAACATGTTTGCAGGTGATCCCAGGGAATGTCACTCAAACGAGCCAAATACTATTTTACCATACACGCACTAGCTTTGGCCGCCCTTTCCCTCAACCCTACGGGACTGATGGAAAGGAGGAGCCACACAGGTACACTGTCCTGGCAACAGCTTGTCGCCTGGTGTTCACTTGCCTCTGCTGAAACAGTATAGTGAGTATTTATTCCAGGTACATCACGCATCAGTACATTTATTTAAAATGTTACACTCGGTGAAAAGAGGAGGGTTTTGTGTGTGTGTGTGTGTTTGTGTGTTTTTTTTTGTGCACATTTGTAAGTTTGTTGAATATTAAAAAATAAAAAGTGATCAATGAGAAACTTGGAAGTAGCTCCTCAGAAGGTTTTTAAAAGAAATGAGCCTTCAGAAAGCTGCTCCTCCCCTCAGCATTCCATTTTCAACATAGAAAGTTAGCCAATTCACTTTTTAAAAAATTGAATAGGAAAATGGTGAAATTACTTTTCATGCATTGTTTCA
Organism: Dryococelus australis; assembly: GCA_029891345.1. Lineage (NCBI taxonomy): Eukaryota > Metazoa > Arthropoda > Insecta > Phasmatodea > Phasmatidae > Dryococelus > Dryococelus australis. The sequence continues at coordinate 48,841,942 of CM056997.1, read as the reverse complement.
CCTGGACATCCTACAGCATTTAAGAAGAAGAAGATATGTTTTCATGTCAAATGCATTCAGTTGTGACTGTCATCAATACAGTTCATGTTTCCATTAACCCATCTTCCATACCTAATAATTGTAAATTCCTTCCTTCTCCACCAGGTGAACCGGGTTCAATCCTCGGCTGGTTCACTCCGGATTTTCGCAAGTGGGAATTGTGCCGGATGATGCCGCTGGTCAGCGGGTTTTCTCAGCGATCTCCTGTTTTCCCACCCCTTCATTCCGGCACTGCTCCATCATCACCTCATTCACCCCCATCAGCTTTCAAGGCCTCAATGTTAAGAGCCGCCCAAATCTCTTCACTCACTTTGTTCACTCGTGCCTTGTATTAATTTTACAGGTGAAATGTGAGTTATGAAGTGTAACAGACATACACCACCTGCAAATATGCCATGTGGTTTCTTTGGTCTCACGTATTTTTCTGAAAAATAATTAAGATAAGCGTACTGTAGTGCATGCCAGATGAGTCAAGTGTAACTTCACGAATTGTGTGTAGGTGTCGCAAGCAAAAAGTAATTTACATGCAGAAACTATATATAAATTTTGAAAAGATTATCTGTAAGTGGACTAGCCCCACAGTGAGCGGAATTACCCTGCAAATTTAACATTTTAGTAAATTTGTCATAATAACAATGCAGCCTCACATAACGACGTTCTCTAAGAGGTGGCTCGTCCTGTACCAGGTGCTGTGGAGAACTCTGAGGTTCCTCAAAGAGGAAAAAACATAAAATACCAACAGTAAGCAACACAAACAAAATGATTCAATATTTGCAGAACAAACATCACCATGAATTAGACGAAACAGACCACTTGATGCTGGAATATGCAAAAATAATTAAGACGGTCACTCCCAGAAGACAGACAGTCACAAAAATGAAAATCGCACAACTTATCATGCAACAGGAACTCTAAGAAATCGACGAAAGCAGTGGACCAAGTACTTCTTCACCACCAACAGAAGGGGATTGGAGTCATCACTTATGTGATCAATCTGTCACTTCATGGCAGTATAATTTACTGTCACATCCGATGGAAGAATGTAGTATGCGTGTGTTCAACTCATACCTGAGACTCAATTGAAGTATTTCATTTCATAACAGTATGACTAATTCAATGTGATCTGCCTATTAAAGCATGCAGTGCATGCTTTAGTAAAATTCAAAAACGGAAATGTTTCTTAACCATATACTTCCCATTTTTCTTTTAAATAAAAATAAATTTTCTTTTCCTCGCTACACATGGGACTGAGATGCACACGTTTTGTCGCCTCTTTTCTTAATAGTTATGCAAAATGTCGTGGCAAGGTGCTGAGGGGTGGTGGCGCGGTGCATATTTCTATAATTGATTGTAATAGTTCCCTGAAACGTCGAGGTATAACACTGTGGTATTCTCAACACTCGTTCAGCTGGTGTGATGTCACAGCAAGCTCGCGCGAAACGTGGGCGAATGCATGCACATTTGAATTAGTATTTTAAACAGTAGTTTTGCAAGATAAATTATTACTGTAAAATTGACATTTTAACAAGTGTATTTAATAAATCATTTCAGTTTTGCTCGTTTAATGAGAAATTAGAAGTTGTTAAAAATTGGAGACTTACACCCACTCTCAACAATTTAAATACAGAGAACTAAGTCAGAAACTTTGTAACATTTAATCGTGACCTTCACAAAAATTGTAAATGATTACTTATAAACAAATGGTAAATGTTACAATGAAAAAAATTCTTGAAAAAACTTAAACGTAAATTGTGTTTTGTAAACTTTCAGAAGTAATTTTGCTTTTTAATTACATTTTTGACAGGCAAATATTAAAGTTTTTAATAGATTTTAAATTATTCTTGTTAACATGCATACATGTAACTTTGCCGTAGCCATAATTCAAGTAATTTACTACTAGCGAATTTAAGTGTTTTGTGAATTTTGGGTTTTAAATAAACTTAAAACTTTTCATATTAAAATGTAAAATTATTTGATTTGACCAGTGAATCTTCCTATTTGACACCTGGATTTATGTTTCTCCTTTCTCTCATCTGGAACATTAAAATTGTTTTCTTTCAAATTTGGCTACAATGCTTTTTTTTTTATTGGTGCCTTCACTAACACTACATGTTACCCTAGGGATTATGTTTTGTTCTTTTCTTCATCTTACATGCTGAAGGGTGTGTGTGATTCATCTTAATTTAAAGTGTCATTATTGATTTTATTTAGGGTTTAATTATGTTCTGTAATATGTATCAAAGTAGTTGAGTGTTGTGATTTAGATATTTTTGTATTACTTCAATACTTCAATTTTCTTCAGGATTGAAAGTTTACAGATCTCTTACACCTTCACGTATACTTATGAGAGGGTATAATCTAAATCTGGAGAAGCATTTGAGACTTATATGGTCTTATTTTAAGGATCGTAATTCTCTCGTGTTTCAAAGCAATTCAGTTGAAGGTAAGAGTGAGAGGGAAAAAGTACTAAAAAACTTAAAGCTATTTCCAGCAATATTTTATTTTCATTTCGTTAGTATCAATATTTAATTCCTCTGTCTAAAGTGAAGTGCCAAAGTAAGTTTCGTGTTGCATACCTTGCCAGAATTTTTCAGGATACGCCACCAAGTGTATGGTACTCTCTGTACAACAGTCTTTCTTTGTTAATTTCATGCACCAGTCGTCGAGCTCTTCTGTCATCACCTTCCACTGCAGCAACTAACAGTAACGCTTCTTCATCTGATGACATTGTCAGCACACAACTACACTCACCAGTGCACCAACAAAAAAATCACTCTGCTTCTGGAGTGGGTGCCTAAAGTTTCTGCCAGAACCGTTCCCGCCAGAATTTTCCGCCTTATTCCCACGTCGCCAGGTCCTGCGCCAGTTTGGGCAAGCCTTTATTTGTATCACATTACAAGAAGCATTTCTTTGTTGGAATGGTGCACAATAATGTGGTGGGACCTTGCATGATTACCACATCTGAATGGACTAGCCTGTCATGCTTTTCTAAAAACCACATTTCCTGCAATTCTGGTGGTGATCTTCCTTGCAGTGTGGCAGCATCACAGCAACACATTTAGTTACATGTAGATTGGGAGAAGGAACAAGTTGCATGGCCTGCGTGCTCTCATTGATCTCAACTCTTGTGATGTTTATGTGGGATTATGTAAGAAGTGTTGTACTTCACCAGGGATGAACTGATTGGCCAGACTAGTGAGGCTTTTTAACAGATCAGAAGTGAGCCTGTTGTGCAGATGTATAGCTATCAATATTGCTAAGATGTAATGAGTGCAGTGAATAGTGTTTGAAATGGTGTTGTCTCAGTTATGTGACTAGTGTCTGGAGTTCACTGTTTCCTAGCTCCTTATTAGGCATATTTCAGATGGTTGGGATTACCTAACAAAACTGATGCTTTCAGTGTGTTCTACCATACTGTATAAAGTTTGTGTAGGTCTTTTTTTTTTGTATGTCATGTGTCTGTAGTTAAGTGGACATGTATTAAAACTTGTGATGTAACAGTCTCTCTTACTATTCATGTGGAGTCATCACTTGTGTAGTATTGTAATTCTCTGTAACGTGAGATTGCTTAAAAGTGTCAAAAATAAATTTTGAATTTTGTTAAATGGGAAAACATTTGTAAATGCAAGTCTAAACTTTCTATGAAAATTTATGCATTTTTCCCCCCTTCCCATTACAGAATATCGATTGGAAGGTAGTACAATCCATTTCAAGTTCACAGATGTTGACCCCATTGTAACTATGGACCTTAGTGCTCAGGAGGTGAGAATTCTCTCCAGTTTTGAAGATGAATTCCAGCAAGCAGGCCTGTTCTATAATGTTTTGAATGACACACAAATTCAAATTACAAAAATTCCCACCTGTTTGCATGAGAGGGAGAAACGAGAGGTGAGTCTTATCGCTGTCATAATGTTAAATCATAGTATTAATTTATGTAATTAATTATGTATTCATATTATTAATACAGTACAATCCCAAATACCTTTGTCATTGATATAATTTTAATAATAGGTTTACAAAAGCTTGGGATTTGCAGTGGGTGGTTATTTAAGGATTTGTGATCATAAAAAATACAGAAATTTGGCTGTCAATGCATTAGACTGACTGCAGTATTGTTGGTATTGTTTATAAGTTGATGCCTGTTAATTTTGACCTGTAGCTTGTTGATGGCATCTTACACTTTTCAAAATAATCATTTGAAAAATCATCTCACGTATAACGTGTATGGTTTACTAAGTAAAGTATGTATCACTATATATATATATATAACTTAAATTTTATTTATACAATACTATATTTCTATCATAATGATACGTGACACTATCTGAGCATTTAGATAGAGCACTGTACTTGCAACTGCATCCCATATTGGAATGCATTGATCCTTATGGGCCAGTCCAAAACCACTGATGAAGGAAGAAACGGAAACGTGACATGTGTCTACACAAGCACCTTGGGAACAGCCACCATGTTAAGACTCGAACCGTGATCCTACCAAGCGAAGCTACACGTCACAAAGCCGTCAACAGCATCATCTCTCTGCTACAGTTAGAATTGCCCGCTACTCCAGGATGGCAGCGGTATTTCACAATCCCGCTGCTGGAAAGCAAAGTGCCACCTGCTGGAGCGTTCACTGCCTCCAAAATGTACAGGCTAGTCAGATTACAACATCGCCTTCCACCGAGTGCTGCAGAGATAAGAATCCAATCACCCATACGTGACACAAGACCAACCCCCAAGAGGGCGAGTTTGCTTCCCCGACACCCTTCTGAGTGCCACTAAGCTGGCAGAATCACTATAAAAGGACTTCCAGAACATGGCCTCAGGGCAGTCTGCTGCACCTCCACTTCTGTTATGGCCACTAGAAGGTGTCATCTCATCAAGGATAAGCACTAGCCCCTATCTCCCACTGTATCGGCCACGAGGCAATCTAACAGGGACTACTAGTTGCTAGAACACGATGATATTGACTGCTACGTATTGAAGGCAATCTGAACAGTAACCGCTACGTCGGGAGGTTTTAGAGCTTGAGGTGCTGCCTCTCCTTCACACAACTCCACATGCTATATTTTAGCAGGACAATACCCACCCACTTGTGGTGAGGAATGTGCACACCTTCTTAAATGAATGATGGGTACTACTGCTTCCCTGTCCTGCACATTCGCCTCGTATGTCGCCCATCGAACGTGTCTGGGATATAATTGGTCGACAAATTGTTCGTCACGGTCCTCCAGCAACCATTGTTGTTGCCTTGTGGACTCTCATACAAACCACATTGAGGGAGATTCTCCAAGAACATATCCGGGTCCTCTTTGGTTCCGTGCAATGACATTTAGAGGCTCTGCAGCACGTAGGAGCTTTACACCATGCTGAATTCTCAAGGACAGAGATCATGTACAGTTCTGTAATCCCAATCAATTGTATATTGTCATGTACCTAATCTTTGGTGTAAAGTTTATTTCAATCAGATGTATCCTTGGTGTGACATTTTTCACAAATGTTAGTGTATCTGGTTTATGCTCTATACCACAGCTTTGTGGAGAAATGTCCCCTTAATTCCCTTCCTTATCAGTGAGTCCCTCTATGTACGTATTATTTTTTATATTTGTCGTGATTTAGTTTGGACACGCATTAAAAAATTTATATGTAATGCATGATGGATGTATGAAAGTTTAGAGTTTTTTAAATAATACATTCTTTGTGTAGCTAAGAGGGTCATTGCTAAAGATAAGAATTACATAGTTTTTTATTCAGCATGTAATATACTTGAAAATGCATTCAGAAAATTTTGCATACAGTCCACCACACACCATTGCACCATTGCAGTTTTGCTCATTTCATGTTAACATTTGTGTGTCTGTATTGTAACACATGGAAAAACTTATACTTATTTTAATTGTTATTTTTCATCATTTGATGGTGTATATCTGAGGTACCGATTGTATCTAATTGGAGATTGTATGTATTATGTTCACCTAACCTATAGGCAATATGTGGCTGCAGTCAGTAAGAATTGTTTGTTTATTTTGACAATGTTTTCCCATAGTCTAGGAGTTTATCAGCCATCAGAATTCTTAGTTCCATTTGTTTACACTAATAGGAAGTTATTCTTTTAAATAAGAACTTGTAAAGAAATTAATTTTTCATTCAGAGAGAAAGTTGTCAACATTTTGTTATGTGCAAAATTGTATTTTGTAACTATGTGAGGCAATACTAGCTAGCCTATGAGAGATATTGTTTATTTAACACAAGATTGTTAAAAATTTTTAGTTTCTCTGGGAATGTTTTAAACTGTGTAAAGAAGTTCTAGCCATATTGGATTTTTTTGCTAGGGTTGTGGTTATTTGAGGTGATCATCCAGCTAAGAATTTTATGTAATTTATTGTTAAATGAGTTTGAATAGCAACAAAACCAGGCATATACATTGGTACAAAGACATGGTAATGTTTGTAAGTCTAGAAGAGGCTTGTGTTCGGACGACAGCAGAGATTTAAATGTTAGGTATGGTTCGCCTTCTGCATTCGTACCAAGTGAGTGTGCCAAGACTGTAGTATGCTCATATAAGTCCCTGAGCTTGTTATTTAGGGAACAATTTTAGACATAGAAGAGGAACAACTATAGCTGCGGAGATGTCTACAATTTTGATTTCATGGGAACTGGTTCGGCTAGATGCTATGTCAACAACGATCAGCATTTTCATTTACAGATAAATCTGAACTACCTCAACAGCATGCAGCTCTCTTTAATTAAAATTTTTATTCTGGACCACTATTAAAGTATCTTTGTTTTTCAGCTTGCACAGACTTCAGTATGAATACCTTGTATGAATGAGAAATGCTCATTAACATATTTTATATGTTAAGACGTAAATATTGGCTAGCTAGTGTCGGCATCAATCTCTATGTAAGTTTTTGATTGATAAATTAAACCTCTTCAAGTATGTCATTAATTGAAAGTACAAATTTATTTTTCTTAATGCACAGTTCTATTTGAATATATAACCAGCTCGCTCATCCAACTATTCACAAACATTGCATGCTGCAATTATATCTTATTAAATCTTTGAGGGAATCAAAGCTGCCACTGTTTCATTTACAGTAGTTATTCAGTTGGTAGTTATTGTATTTTTTCATTTTAGTATGTTAACTTGCAGATAGTTGAACAATGTTTTCGTAAATATCTGCCAGGTTGTATAGCAGAAGTTGAAATTTATTAAGTTCTTATCGGTGGTCACATAACTGCTGTGCCTTATTTCTACTCATGTGTGCAGTGTTAGCAGGGCAAGAAAATCTCACGAGACATACACTATTTATTAATTATTGTTACATTACAGTATGCATTAGTAATTGGCAAGTGGCTGTGTAACGAGTGGTGGTTTTGTTTATCAGTTAAAGCACGGGACATCTGTCCTTAAGAAGTTCCTGGAGTCCCTGATCAAAGAGCAGGTAGACTTCCTGATACAGACTCGTGGTGTTGCTCACAGTGTGCCACCTACTCTCCGCGACATCATCAATTCAGAAGCTTGCAAAGGTTATTTATTTATTTATTATGATTTTTTTCCTTGCCACAATTATTTTCCATTTAAGAGTTAAAAAAATTTCTTGTAAGCTGTATTGCATGTAAGGTATGTGCTCTGCATTAAAACTGTATGAACACTTTTAGGGAAAAGTATGAATAGGGAGTGTAATTAAACTTGCTGCATTCCCTAGTGATACTTCTATAACATAAAAAACAGCTTGATGCGTGCCGCTTCTGCTACTAATTAACAACGATTACGACTCATCACTAAGGTTCCTACTTCCACTGCTACAGACGTAAGAAATACATATAGAGAATTTTACACATGAATTCTCGGCCACCTACACTTCCAGGCAGCAGGAACTTATAAGTGAACTCTCGTCACCTGAAGGTTACGCAACCCGGCAGGTATGCCCCCCTACCCCGCGCTGAGAGCCTACAAGCTGCCCGGACCTTCGGCACGAAGCAGAAATGCTGACTACTGCTGACCCGAGTTTTTCAACTCCCATACCAACCAGGCATCATCTTGAGCACTGCTCAGTGCTGAGACCTTCCAAATCTTGAGTACGCCCTCAGGGACTGCTCCCTACATCCACAACCAGTCAACCCGATGACCAGCGAACACGCACTCATACGTATTAAATTCACTTTGTCTCCTCTAGACACTTTTACTAGAACAGTTTAATAGTAATATATTTTACCGTCTAGGTTTATCTTTCCTGCTTACAGCCTAGAACCAGGTCGCCTAAACCTAGCCAGCGTAGTAACCTTCAGCACTCAATTACCTGGCAGGAGGTAGCACGTGTCGCATATTTATTGAGACTTCAATTAAACATACTTTTGTTTCCTACCTTTCAGCTTATATTTCTTAGGTATCTGTCTGTTTGCCTGCTAGATACAGGTTACTACGTTCACCCTTAACAAGAACCGGATATTTTATAATAACCAAATTAGCTTCAACTACGGGCGCCCTTCAGGAGTCCATCATATTTTCTCACACACCCATTAGAAGGCCATCTGTTACTTTCCAACTGTCAGAGCACTGTCTAGTGCTGGCGGAGAGGAACAGAGGAGTCACCACCATTAGTAACACCTTTATTCAAGGAGGGGCGACAAATCCAGGTTACTACTTTACACCAGAGCACTGTTAGTGGTGGGGTAACTGTAACTTGAGACCTGCTGCCGGGACTGCGCCACCCAACTCAGGCACGAGTCAGTATCGACTGCTCTGGTCACTGTAGTGTACGTATCTCCTTGTCACCCCTCATGTTACCCTGTGGTAAAAGGGTTGTTGACCAGTACCGAAGTGAGATTCGGTTGGGACATAGACTTTTGGACCAGTGAAGCATACCAGTGGAATCGCCGCTTCGACGTGGGCCAAGCTCGCCACGTCTGAGTGACACCCACCACGACCACAGCGCCCAAGAAGCAGTAGTAAGTAAGTACTAACCAACACCCCTTGCCTCTCGTCGTCTATCTGAACTAAACCACCCCGCTTTTGGTCTAGCAGACAAAATCCTCGACCAACGTGCCAAGTCAGTCTAACCGGGCATGCGTCAAGTTCTAGCATTTCCATGATAAGAATTTTACCCAAAATTATTTTACTTAGGTAATTTAAAGGTATGCTTAAAATATTACCAGACTGAAGAACTGTGTGGAAAATAATCACTAATTCAACAGAGAATCACTTTAATGCTATTCAGTTCGTTTTTGTTGCGTGACCTGCTAATCTCGTTCTTCAGTTCTTTTAATACAAAATATTACAGTATATATTAGGAGTAAATATTACAAACGTGCCAAACTATGGCAGCGTGTGTGTAGGATTCAGAAACATTGGTGCATAGGTATATGGTATGACATGTCTCAAATATTGAATCACTGCATGAGACTGATGTGTTTCTGCATGCTTAACTCCTACAGTGTAAATTTTGTTCTTTTGACGTATTACCTACAGTCATGCAGTAGTTAATGTAAATGCTGTTCAACAATACAATTAATATTGCTGGATTATATTCCAGGTGCTCTGAAATTTGGCCACCAGTTGTCGACAGAGGAGTGTCAGGTGTTGGTGAAACACTTGGCCCTGTGCAACATGCCTTTCCATTGTGCACATGGTCGGCCTTCTGTGGTTCCCATTGCTGACCTCAATTTGATTAGTCAGCAGCAGCAATTTGTGAGTCTTTTTTATTTCAATTATAGTTTTGTGTGCATGTGAATTTGTATGTAAATATAATATAATATCTGTAAAATACCATGCTATTTGTTGAATATATTTGCTGCAAATTCAGCTGTTCCCTAATAGTGCAAAAGGTTGAGCTTTGGTGGGTGTTGTGTTGTGTGTAGTAATTTGTCTCTTGAGGTGGCAACAGAACAGTCAGCAGCAAGCAGTTATTAGCAGAATTTTGGCCATAATTGTGAATATTCATATTAGCCATGTACAGTAGCAGTACACAGTATAGTTTGATTCAAAGATACTAATACCAGAGTCCAAGTAAAGCTAGGATTAGTAGGGTGTATTTTACTCATTCTTGTAATGTTATAGTGTATAAATGTTGTGTAAATTGCAAGTGTTTATTAATTTTTATTTTAAGTTTTGCAAACAGCACCTATACTGATATGTTGCTCTTGTACCTATTACTTTTTATTCAGTTTATTTTAACACTGATTTTACATTTCTAAAGATAGTATAATAACATTTTGAATAACTCGTTCCACTGTTGTTTATCTTGTAAGCTCACAAACATATGTTGCAAGCAAGCATATCACAATGGCTTTATTGTACAGGAAAAGGTGCTTCATTGAAAATTTATAAAAATAACTACAAAACCTTCACACCAACATACAGGTTTTCGCTTTGTCAGATTTGGACCTAATGGGATTCTTATTGTCTGTCAGTAATAAAAGCTGAGTTAACACATTATTGAAGTTAAAAAGATAATTGAAATCCAATAATAAAAATGAGGAATGTGCAATGATGGCTGGAGAGGTATAAGTAAAGGACTTTGGTTTCAAAGTGATTTCATGCAGAGTCTGGAAGCTGCAGTTAGTGATGATTCCAATGTAAACAATGACATGCACATGCACATAAAGACATGGAACTACTTTTTTCTAATTCATTGCCAACTTTACCATGAGTATTCCAGTTAGTGCTTATGTTAAAATGCACCAATGGGCAGGGGCTGTTTTCAAAGGTTGATTTCAAAAGAGCTCAATTAATAGTAAACAACCTATATCTGCAAATACTGATGTCTGAAAAAGAATTCCAACAGGCTGCAATTTACAGATTTCACAATTTCCATAAGAGGTTTTAGATAGCCAACTTGAAATTTGGTGGGAAAGAGACTCTGTAAAATAGTACTTAAAATTTTTACTTTTATTGTTATTAAAAATAAATTTCTGCATGGAGCTTTACACCAGTACAAATTTTATTAGGTCCTAAATACAATGTTATTACATGAGTTCCGTTGGTAGACAGTGAAGTGGCTAGTCCAGATGATTTTCTGTGAAATGAACTTCTGTGAAACTAACTGAAAACATGGATACGAGTGTAAAACTGTTATTTCAGACTCTTTGCACGAAGATTAACGAACTTCCTAAGGAAGTGAAAGAACTTAGAGAGGACAATACATTATTGCGGGAAATGTTTGAAAAACAGCAGAGCACTAAAGTAAATGTCTGTTCAGTATGTTGTGCTGCTGGTGCAACTCGTAATCTTCCTAAAAAAAAAATCTTTTAGTGAAGTTGTTTGTAAAAATTCAGTCTACTGCTTATACTGAGGCCTCCAAATTGCCGTATGGTAAAGCCACGCCAACAACCAGTGTGTCTGCAAAAAATTACTGATCAGCAAGAATTTCCTGCACACCCGGCTGCTGACGACGAGGTTATTGTTGTTATCCGCAGACGCAGAACAAAGGCCTCTGCTGAAAGTGGGTCACCTGCTACAAGGCCACCTATGGCGAGGAAACAAATTCAAGTAGGCTTAGGAACAACGTGAATATTAAAACTGTCCCTAAAACAAGCCCCGTATGAAGGCAATATTTGTGTCTCGTTTTGATCCCAACGTCTAAGAAAATTATATAGTGTCATATATCAACCAGGAACTTAATGTTTCAAATTTAAAGGTTGCCAAACTAAAAACAAGATTTGACAGTTATTCTTCCTTTTACGTTTCTGTTGTGGAATCAGACTTCGACCGTATTTTGGCCTGCCAGCTGTTTGATTAGCCCCTTTTACGGCAGATTGCAAGATAACTGTTTAGCGCTACTAGCGCATTAAAGTCTACGACTGTAGAACTGGCTTCGGCTGCGATAAGCTACTCAAACGAGGCGGCTGGATGAGTCGTCGATGATGAAACTTAGGTTATGTTGAGGCAGCCGGAGGTGTTTAAATTGCTACTTTATGTCCTCTCGGAGTGATGATAATTTCTGTGTTTACTATCAAAATGTTAGATGTCTTCGTACCAAATCATTGATTTTTTCGGAAAACGTTAGTAGTGTTGATTATCCAATCATTTGCTTGACAGAAACATGGTTTAACACTAACTGTTTAAACTCTCGCTATTATTCAGATATTTACCGTATTTTTCATATAGATCGTGATCCCAAAATTACTAACCTCAACAGAAGAGGTGGGGTCCTAATTGCTATCAATTCTGAGGGTTATCCTCATACTGTTAAACAATTTGAGCTTCTCAAAGATGGAATATAATCTGTTTGGGTTGAAATCATAAGTAGCAATTCTAATAAAATTTTAATTGGAAATTTATATCTTCCTCCGCATTTGTCTGTTAACAAAGTTAAAGACTATTTTAAATTTCTGGAGTTAAAATTGACTGTTTATCCTTTTCAAATAATTATTGTAGGTGATTTCAACATACCGGGAATTGATTGGATTAACTTTCATACTCAGAATATTGCTTATTATTATAATAAACTTAAAGGTCAGGATCTCTTACAATTAATGAGTTCATTAAATTTGGAACAGCATAACTTTACTAAATCTTCTTCGGAATCATTAGACTTGGTTTTTTCAAATTTTTATATTAATATTGAAAAATCTGTAGACCCAATTGTTGAGGCAGATGTTTATCATCCTGCATTAGTCTGCAAAGGTATGGTTAATTTTACTAAAGGTGTGAACAATTCTTCCTACACTAGGAATTATGAAAAACGTGACTACTTATTTTTGTATCAAGCATTAAATGAACTTTATTGGAGTCCTATTTATTCAATGAATGATGTAAATAATATGGTGGACTACTTAAATAGTCAAACCCAAGTTACAATTAACCAGTTTATTCCTAAAAGTATAAGAAACAAAAGTAAATATCCCATCTGGTTTTCTCATGATTTGATAATTATTGAAAAGAGAAGTTCACTTCTTTAGACTATATAAAAAAAACCAAAGACTATAATTATTCTTGCTTTTCTGACTTCAGGAAGGCAGTGAAAGGATAAAATAAAAATTGATAAAAGTAAGTGGCTATCCAAAATCAATGATGAATTGAAACATAACCCGAACAGATTCTGGAACTATGTTAAAACTATGAAAAATGGATACAATGAAACCAAAACTCTAATATCCAATGGTAAAATGGTTCAAGATCCTAAAGCCATAGCAAATATATTTGGTAAACATTTTGCTTAAGTTTATGTACAGTCATCCCAGAACTTCAATTTGCAAAGTAAATGTTTTGAAAATAGTTTACTTTTATCAACTCCTTTAGTTACTCAAGGAATGGATCTATGGGCTATTAAAAAACTTAAAAGTATCAAGGCCACAGGAACTGATGATAATAAAAAGCTGTTCTAATATCTTTACTCCTATGTTAACTTTCAGTTTTAACTATAGTTTGTCTTGTATCATTTATCCTATCATTTATCTCTGGAAACAGGCAATTGTCGTTTCTATTTTTAAGAAAGGTAACAAACATGACGTGAACAATTTTAGGCCAAGCTCTCTTTTATGTAGTTTCTCTAAAATATTTGAGAAAGTCATACACAGACACTTACATACTAAAAATTTAATAACTGATTGCCAGCATGGATTTCAATTAGGTAAAACGACGTCCACAAATCTATTCAATTTTGTAAATGATTTATATGGTGCTGTTACGTCTAGAAATCAAATTGATGCCATTTAATTTGATTTACAGAAAGTGTTTGATACCTGCCAACACCCAGTAATTCTTAAAAAACTACAATATATTGGACTTGACAACTTATATATTAAATGGATTGGTAATTATCTTTTTAATAGGAAACTTGTTGTTAAATTGAAAACTCTCTTTCTTCCTTCTATCATGCATCATCTGGTGTTCCACAAGGTGGTACTTTATGACTATTACTTTTTAACATCTTCATTAATGATATTATCCATGTTGTACACAAATCACAAGCATTACTTTACGCTGATTACCTTAAAATATACAAAAATTGGTGTAACTGATAATCTAATGTCATTGAATTTTAATAAAATTATGTGTATTTCCTTTACCAGGAAGACAAATTCTATTATGTGCAAATATTCTGTTAATAATAATCCAATAAATAGAGTACAATATGTTCTTGAAGCCTTCTGCACACGTTGTAAACCAACAGCATCTGGGAGACTGGACCCTCCAGCAGCTCTTGAAGACTCCTGCTCCTTTCTTACTACCCCCTAGTATTGACCGCAGAACTGATAACGGTCGCAGCTAAGTCCCTTCAGGACCTATTGCCCACCGGATGGTATCTGCAATGTCAACACTACCTCTCTATTAGCGGTCCACTTCTGGTTCTTTCAGAACAACGGGTGATAGAGCAAGTTGTAAAGTATTTAACCTAGCAATAATTATTACCTCGTTCTCCAGCCAGATTAGAACCAGGTCACCTTCACTTGGAATTACGCAGGTTATAAAACTTCCGTGTTAAAGCAAGTTAATCTAGAAGGTATTACAGAGCCCCATGTTGTATTACTTCCTTATTACAACACGTGATTCTAACTATTCTCTGTGTGCTGATTTTATTAATTTGTCACAGTTTTGTGTCCTAACGTTGTGACATTGCAAAGACTAGTTAATAGCACTGCTACAGTCACAGTCTAGTCTAGCTCAGTCGGTCAATACACAAAACTCAGGCACCATGTTGAACAAATAAAAAGAATGTGAATTCCAGTTTGGAATATTTCTCAGTTTTATTTAACTTTTCCAAAACAGTTCACAAAATGAACACGGAACAGGTTCACTCAATCGACAAACTTTTTATAGCAACAGCGTCACAGTAGTCATAAATGGAGCGCATAGCCTGCCATGTTGCATGTTTCCAGACCGTACAACAACTGTACCAAGCTTGCCAGCTTGAAGTCACCCCCGCCTTACCGCTCACTCCCAGTATGTGTAAATTTATAAAATAAACATTTATCATAATTATTTTGTGTACCTTAGCTTTGAATTGTTTATTTAGCATCAAAAATTGTATAATATGTCATGACCTATTTAAGTATGTTTTACCAAATTTTCATCATTTGTGATCCTGTCTGAAATACATATTAAACTTATTGAAAATTAAAAATATCTTATGCTCCTCTATCCACGTTTATTTTACAGCTTCAGCACCTTTTACTCCAACTCCTCAAGGTGGTGTACAAGATTTAGCACCCAGGTGCTCAGATTGTGAAACTTGCAAACAATGTTGTTTGTGACTCATCACCACCTCAGCATATGTCTGCATGTAATTTGAAACAGTAATTCATTACCTATAAAAATTTCTAAGAATTAAAAAAGAATTGAAGTGTTGCTTGACTTCAAAATCATCTTCGACGAAGTCATAGGTCTTCATCTGCAACTTATTCGTATTGAAAAAAAATAGTCTTTGCACACCCCTACTTACGTGTTCTGGCAGCGTAGCTACATGATAAAATTGTCAAACATTCTGTAGACATCTTAAAGCCAGGTGCGTGAAGTTCTTGTTTTGCGGCAAGGCTTTTTTCTGGCAGGCACTTGAATCAAACTAGTGTCGTCGCAATTGTGTATTTCCTGTGGGAAGTAGTTTTGCGACTTAATTAATTCTGCAAATTCAGTTATGAATTCTAGTGCAGCTGGGTGATCTAATGACTATGAGTTTCCGGTTATAGATAACTGCCTTATGCCATGTCTCTTTGTCCAGCGATCTATCCAACCATCAGCTTGTTAAGGTGGATTGCTTTCTCCTGAATGAGGGGACCATTAAATGAAGTTCCCTCCTGTCCTCCTTGGGAAGCCATAAAAATTGCTTCATTAAGTTTGTCAAATTGTGACTCTTAAGGTGTGTGACATTGTTAAAGAACCTTGATGGATGTGGCTGCACAAAACCAACTCTGAATTCAACTGATAACTTAGTCACACCTTCTCGTTTGTCCAAACACTTCATGTTTATCTTTTAAATTACATGTACTGTGTTTTCATGTAGCAGCCATTTCGTAATCCAGTAAAAACTGTTTGCGCACAACAAAAGAAACTTTTTAATATGACACATCCAATATTTTGCATTAACTTATATGACCACCTAACTAAACTGCAAATAAGATGTCCATCCTCCTCCTACTCTGTGTATGGCAACAGACAAGTAATGGCACCTAGGTGAGGTGACTGAACTTGGCCGGCCTCCTTGTACTCTGTGTAAGGCAACAGACAAGTAATGGAACCTAGGTGAGGTGACTGAACTTGGCCGGCCTCCTCCTACTCTATGTATGGCAACAGACAAGTAGCGGCGCCTAGTTGAGATGACTGAATTTGGCCGGCCTCCTCCTACTCTGTGTAAGGCAACAGACAAGTAGCGGCACCTAGTTGAGGTGACTGAATTTGGCCGGCCTCCTCCTACTCTGTGTAAGGCAACAGACAAGTAGCGGCACCTAGGTGAGGTGACTGAACTTTGTCGGACTCCTCCTACTCTATGTATGGCAACAGACAAGTAGCGGCACCTAGTTGAGGTGACTGAATTTGGCCGGCCTCCTCCTACTCTGTGTAAGGCAACAGACAAGTAGCGGCACCTAGTTGAGGTGACTGAACTTGGCCGGCCTCCTTGTACTCTGTGTAAGGCAACAGACAAGTAGCGGCACCTAGTTGAGGTGACTGAACTTGGCCGGCCTCCTTGTACTCTGTGTAAGGCAACAGACAAGTAGCGGCACCTAGGTGAGGTGACTGAACTTTGTCGGACTCCTCCTACTCTATGTATGGCAACAGACAAGTAGCGGCACCTAGTTGAGGTGACTGAATTTGGCCGGCCTCCCCCTACTCTGTGTAAGGCAACAGACAAGTAGCGGCACCTAGGTGAAGTGACTGAACTTTGCCGGCTTCCTTCTACTCTGTGTAAGGCAACAGGCAAGTAGTGGCACCTAGTTGAGGTGACTGAACTTGGCTGGCCTCCTTGTACTCTGTGTAAGGCAACAGACAAGTAGCGGCACCTAGTTGAGGTGACTGAACTTGGCTGACCTCCTTGTACTCTGTGTAAGGCAACAGACAAGTAGCGGCACCTAGGTGAGGTGACTGAACTTGGCCGGCCTCCTCCTACTCTGTGTATGGCAACAGACAAGTAGCGGCATCTAGGTGAGCAGTAACTGATAGTCAAATTAAAATATCATGTGGGCAGCATTATTTTAATGTTAATATGTTCTAGTTTCATTAGTTTAATTTCTTGTTATATTAGTTTGGACAATCAGAACATCATCAAATCCAAACTAGCCCCTGTCCCAATTAGTTTGGGTGGACAGGGTTGTAATGTATTAGCAAGATTCCTTTTGTTTGTTGCACATATACATTTATAGGAATGCAACAGTAGGTGTGTGGTTGTAAAGCATGCTGTGAATGTAAATGAGTTTTTAGTTTCATCACAAACTTTTTTTATTACTAGGTGGATTTATTTAGTTAGTGACTTATAACTGTTTTGAATGGGTGAGGAGGAAGTACTAAATACAATTTCTGATTTCTGTTTTGGAATCATTGATAAACTAAAACAATAGGTCAGATGAATAACTACAGGTTGATGTAAATGATGTAAAATATTTTTCAGTTGTAAGTGCCTGATGCCCTAATATCATTTAAATATATACTTATATTTGTTACGTTCATGTATGTAAATTATCCATGTATGTTTTTCAGTGTGTGTGCATGTGTGTGTGTGCGTGCGTGCGTGCGTGCGTGTGTGAATTTGGCCGGCCTCCTCCTACTCTGTGTAAGGCAACAGACAAGTAGCGGCACCTAGGTGAGGTGACTGAACTTGGCCGGCCTCCTTGTACTCTGTGTAAGGCAACAGACAAGTAGCGGCACCTAGTTGAGGTGACTGAACTTGGCCGGCGCGCGCGCGTGCACACACACACATGCACGCACACGCACACAGAGTCAACAGTTTTATAGGAAAAATATTATACTCATTGTGTACAGGTTTCTTAAATGGTAAACTAACTGCTTAAATATTACATTCTTCTAATATGTAAAAACTATATATATATATATATTCAATCAGCTAGTACAGTAGCATGTATTGTTAATCGTGAATATTTTAGTGTCTTTAAATATCAGTCAACAGTTTTATAGGAAAAATATTATACTCATTGTGTACAGGTTTCTTAAATGGTAAACTAACTGCTTAAATATTACATTCTTCTAATATGTAAAAACTAAACTGGAGAACTTCTATTGTGTTTTTTTGCTCCAGGTATTGTTAGCTAAATGCCTGTGCTGCAGAATGTAGTGCAGAAAATTTTTGTGAAGTTGCTTTTTGTCTGTTGCAGGAGAAACCAAGATTATGGAACATGAGGAATCTTACTGGAATGTAAGAGTTTTGTACCTAATTTAATTATAGTTTCTGTTTCTTCAGTATTATCGTTGAGGTTTAAAATATTTGTTTTAAGATTACAGAGTGCCTTGAGTAGACAAATTTTATCATCTTGTGTTGGTGAACTGTATGACCTGACAACAGAATTATGTGTGCGGGAAATATTTGAGATTAGGTTTTCGTGTTATGATCTTATAATATAAATATTGCAAAAAACTCTAATTATTGTTTGCCATTTTTATATACATTATTGTTGTTACTGTTCTTGTATATACTGTGTATGATTATTGTGTGTTGTGAGTGTAATCATTGTAAATAAAAGTTTTGTAAATTCATTATTGATAATGATTGTTATGTGAATAAATTGTAATGTAGCTTTGTATACAGTGTTTTACTGATATGAATTGTTTCTTTAATCCTAACCTATTTCTCTGTTTTACAGAATTTTTGACTATTGGTAAGATCAGGAAATAGATTATAATGACCAGTTTTAAAATTTTTCGTTTTATATTTTTTGTTATATTTCATCATATGTTTATTTTCCACGGGGCAAAACAATTTTCACCTCTTTTCTCCTTGGTTTTTTTACTGCCTGCCTCAATGCTGTGGCCCCCTCCCCTTATCTCTTCTTCTGCTATAGCATTGGCCACATACTGAACTAGCATTCACATTTTTCATACACAATCATGCTAGTCTTGTGGAAACTTATTGCAAGAAGATTATGCTGGGTAGAAAATTCAGTATTGATGCTCACTATTTATGCTGGAAGGTGTTTGAGACAGGAGGCATGTCCACTAAACTAAAATCAAACTTCAGTTAATGCCTGGAAATGTCTTGCATATCCATGCCTTGTTTGGGATTTGAATCCAGTACCGTTTTCACTGTAATTATGTAAATGTAAATGATTAATGCAAAATATAATAATCTAATAAAAATATAAGCTTAAATTTTTAATTACAGGCAAATATCAAACAACAAATATGTGTATATGAACAACCCAGTTTCCACTACTTGTTTATTTTCTGAATTTACGTCGGTAATTATGTATGTTAGTTAAATTTACCTTGGTAATGATGTATGTTAGTTAAATTTGATTTCAAGGCAGGAACTCATAAACACTGAGGTGAAAAGGTAAAACTACCAACTAAACAAAGAAGCAAAGATTGTGGGTCACATACCATATGACTGAGGCGTAGACGAAACTGGTCTGCCATTAACAACATAAACGTAAAGGAAAAAACAAAGCAGAGAGGAAAAAAACACTTTCATATAAGCAGAACTTGCCTGGGCCATCAGTCACAAGCTACAGTGCCACAATGTAGTACCTTCGACAAAAGAAAAGTACTAAAAAGAAATAAAACTAGTGCGTACTCAAAATGTTATCAGCCAACAGAGTATAGAAATATAAAACAAGATTTGCTTACAGCTATCACTGCTGTGATGATTTTTGCACTTTTGCAAAAACCATCTTATAGCGAAACGAGTTGGTGAAATGGCACATAGATGGATGATACACAAATAGTTAACTTTGTGTGATAGCACATGTACATAAGTTATACATACATGGATGCTGCTGCCAGCCTTAATGTGACGTATATAAAGTTCTTGGGGACTGCAGGGTGAAATAATTAAATGCTGTGAGAGGCAGAGTAAGAGTTACCAACTTTTTCAGATTTTCTATAAGGCACACTTGCAGCAACTTGGCACATGTTATCTGACCTGAATGAAATATTCAAAAAAATTAATAGAAAAAATTTGAATTTAATTATTATATGTAATGTGCAAAAGTCACTATTATACATCAGTCAACATTTTCTTTGAACATACAGAACAAAATAGTAGTTGTAGCTACAGTCATAATCTTGATTTAAATTTCTGATTTAATTGACTTCAAAACTGACAGCACTAATACACACTGGAAGAAAATATACATATATATACATCTTAACAAGTGCCACTTCCACGAATGCACTTTTTGACAAATGCCACGAGTTTGAATCAGTTGTAACTTTCTGTGGCAATTGGGTTAGAGTATCAGATTAAATGTACCCATAGTTGTGGAAATGGTAAATTATCGACACTCTGTTTATTAAGACTCAGTTTATTTTTTAAGAAGTAGAAGATGCAGTATATATAATGGCCCCTCCTATGTCCATATGGGAAATTCTTTCAGCTCCAGGATATAGGAAATCCCGTACAATAAAAACAGTTGGCAACCCTAGACAGGATATACGTCAATCTGAATTGCCTATAATTCGGGTGGTTCAGACTTCACATTCGGACCGTATTTCTTAGATGCAATGGACACATGAAGCTGCCAATAAATGTAGAACTGGTGCTTGATCATCAGGAGGGAGGACCGTTTGGTTGACAGGCACTAACAAAGCCATTGGTTTCCTGATCTACCACCCAGTGACTTGTAGCATCATCAATACAGCACAATCTGTGTACCAGAAGCATTTCCAGGTTCCTATGTCAGGCAAATCTGCAATCCCAATGACCTGTATGTGTTCTGAATGCCTGAATATTGTGCCCTTCACTTGCAGTTATATCAGCAGAGAGCAATGTGAAGTGCTACAGACTGGTGACATACAGTCTTTGGTAGTGAATCCTGTGTTCCTTTGGGGACTTAATTTGCAGTTGCACTTGTTGCGTACTGCTACTAGCATGATGGCCTGGGAAGCTATCATATATTATAACAGTTATGTGAAATTAGGTCATAATGGTGGTTTTTTTTCCTTCTCATTTTTATTCTTAAACAAATTGGACAAAAAATTCACTTCTCAAACAAAATTAATCAGTATCATTCGTTTTCAATTATTAATTATTCAACTTTTAAACATCTTGCAGCAATATTCTTATTTATGTAAACATATTAATATTTCTTCTTATATCAATTTTCATATTATTTCCACCCACACGTCCATCCTTGATTGTGTTGGTAGGATTTTTGTTAAAGTGAAATATTCGACTTAAAACTTTTTCTTAACTTCTTGACATGGTTAGGGGCTACGGTGGCTGAGCGATTAGCACGCTCGCCTCCTACCAAGGTGAACTGGGATCACTGGATTTTTGCAAGTGGGAATTGTGTGAGACAATGCCATTGGTCACGGGTTTTCTGGGGATTTCACATTTCCCCTGTCCCTTCATTCCGCCGCCGCTCCATATTCACTTCAATCACCCTCATCGGCTCTCAAGACCTTGCTGTTAAAAGTGGCTTAAATCTCTTCACTCACACACACACTCTTGATACGGCATGGAGTCGTGATGAAGGGTGACATGGAATTTCAGAGCTGTTGAATTCATGGAAACAAAATTTTGGAATATGTTGACATTACCAGGCTAGATACCAGGCGTCGCAGAGTGGCTGCACCGATGATGATGATGATGATGAGGCGGGAGACATTGCTGCTCTCGAGGTGCTGCGGGTCGTTCACCCGGACATAGGTTTTCCTTCATTGATGTGTGGCACCCCTGTTATTTACGTACTGAATATTTATTTATGGTCTTTTTTAAACAGTAGGCCTATTACAGGCTGACTCGCACGTCTTAAATTACGTTATTGAGAAAATCACACTCAGAATTGATTAGACACAGGTGATGAACTTTTAAGGGTCCCATTCCCTGACATTCCCGAAGGCTTTACGCTGAAATAATACATGCTGTTACGAATTCATGTATATTCTCCATTGTAAATTACACTACCTCTTCTCCATAGAAGAAACTTTACATGTGGTACCAGGCATGGCCCGCCGGTAGGGTTACACAGATACAAAAATGCGCAAAACTTACACAATGAATTAAAGGTGAAAATTAAGCTTCCCCAGGCTATTTAAGTTCTGGGGAAAGAAGGGCGGCATCTCTGGTGGCTAAATAAACAAAACAATTCTAGTAATGTTAAAGAAACTATTGATACTCTACACAATTAGACACAAGTGGTAAAGGCCACTGGAGTGCATGGCGTTGCAGCCGTCCCTCACCGAGTTTCAGATGCTACTGACTCATTCTGTATGGCATGTGAACCTCCCCTGGCGGGTTTGCACAGCGCACGGGAACTACTTCGTAACACACTTGCTTTGAAAAATGGTTATACATAAAACCCTTGCACAATACTGACATAATAAATTACTCTGCATCATGTGAAAACATAACAAAACACTTGCACAACATGTGGGAATGAAATGGGGATAAAATGCGTGAAATGGAAAACATTGCCCTAGCAAATAAACATTAAAATAACACAACACGTGATTATATTTAGTAGTTCCCTTCTTTAGGGTTTAATCAGTGTGAGCCGTTAAGCCCTTTGTTGGCACCCTACTTTAGTACAGCGCACCATGTTGCACTGATCTGCGCTATGTTGCACTACGCTGCTCCCACTTTGCATCCCCCACACTCACTGCAATGTTGCACTTAGTACACCACGGAGTTAGACATTGCAGATTGTCAATACATGCTGCAGCGATGTAGAAGTGCATGGCCAAGCAAACGGTTAGGAGGCGAGGGATGCGAGCACACCTCAAACAAACCTCCCCCCCCCCCCCCATGAGATCGTTTGCAAGCTGGGTGCTGCTACTTACAGCAGATGCATTTTGTCCTATTCTGCTGCCATGGCCACAGGGCGTATGGGTTTCTTGGTTGGCCTGCACATCGCTGGAGCGGCTGCTAATCCTGGTGCTGTGGGCGGCCTTCTTTGGTGCAGGATGCTTTTGGTGCCCCCATACATCAGGCATGCCCGGGGCCGCTGTGGCCGCTGACATGACAGGCGAAGAATAAACGAGCAGGCCGACCCGCTGCCTTCACTGCTGCTGTCACTACTTGTGCTCCTGCTGGTGCTGGTGTCTCGTTGGCCCTGTCACTGCCGGGAACGACCCAGGCAGACAGTGACAGAGAGGTGATGCTCACGTGATGGTGTCCCGTCGGCCGGCGATGGCACCCTTGCTGTTTCCCTGGTGTGGGCGGTCACCCCCTCGTCAGCAGTGGACATCCCCAGTGGTCGCTCTGATGCCGTCACCATTGCATCAGGGGATCCCAGGATGTTGATGGTGCCACGACGACGGGTGTCCGCAGGTCGCTTTACCACTGGAAGTGCTGACGCGGGTGGCTGAACGGTGGCACTGGTAAGCGCCGCACCATCAATGGCACTTGGGCGAGCCATCAGACGTACCCCGCATGTCACTAGTGTGCCAGACAAAGTTTGGCTTCTTGCACCAGTTGATGGCATATCTGCTGGACGTGCTGGCACAACTTGCTCCTTCATTGCTACTTGGAAGAACTCAGCAGTGGTATCACCATCGTGGGGTCTCAGAGTGTACTTTTCGGCTTCATCTGCGACATCACCTGGCAACAGTCGGATGTCGTCCCAATGCACTCCGACACCTCTTCTCCAAGTCGGACCAAGTAGTTGGTGGGTCCGTAGTTCTTGGTGAGCCTGTGCGGCTGGCTCTATTTCGCCCAGAAGTGTATTTGGGAGAGAGCGCGCACATATCTCATCTGTCCTACTTGCAATGTTGGTGGTTGGCAGCCACTTGGAAGTGTATTCTTTTTGGTGTCTGCGCATCTAGCACTGCTGTTGATGGTGATGTTCGTGCAGAGTGTCGCTGCTGGCTGAGTCGCTGCTTTCCTCCACCTGCAGGCAGTTGGCCTCGCCCGGCAGGTAAAGGTTGTGCTCCAACAGCATGTCAACGGGTGTTTTGCTGGTGACAGCGTTGACATGCCAGCAAAGGGTAAATAAGGCAGCTGGCAAGTGGTCAGCCCACATGGCATGCTGTGGTTGCACTTTTAATTCTTGATTGCGGCGATCCGTGTTGTTCACACATGGATGATATATTGCCGTGTTATGTGTCATCCCCCACCGGGTACACACCTCTCTCCAACTTTTTTATGTAAACAACACTTGTGCTATGTTTGCTGTGTGTGCACTGCTTGCCGGGTTCACTTTCACCCATTTCTAAAGGTTTTCTGTGATAACAATTTCAAAGCGTTTCCGCCCTACTGTTCTGGGGTACGGCTCCATAATGTCCAGACAAACAGTTTCAAACAGTTTCTGTGGTAAGCGCAGCTATTGTTGCACTCCGCCTGCTCGTCTCACCTTGAACAAATTACACTTGGTACAATGTTGTGTGTTGGCGTGTCTTCTTGGTAAGACTGGGCCAAAAACATGCTCCCTTGCATTACATATGGTCTGATCAGTTCCTGGGTGTCTTGCTATGTTGCTACTGTGTGCGTACGCTAATACTTTCTCCTGTGCACACTATGGAACAAACAACCAACATTTCTGAGAATCGCTTGGCGAACAAATTTCTAGGCAGCCATCAATCGCTTGCCAACACTCAACTGCCCACTGCGCACACGTGTGTGTGTTTTTTTTTTTTTTAAAGCCATTGTGGTGGCAAGGAAGTAGCACGAGCAGAAGCTACAGAGCAGTGTCACGAGGGGAGATTAGCTTGATTCTGTTCTCCTGGCACATGATTCCTGTCTTCATGTTTTGTGCGCGTTCTGATTTCCTTTACCCAATTATTAAAAAACACCCCCCAGGCCTCTTCTTTCTTTACCCAATACAAGACCAGGGAGGCTTATGGAGAATACAGCATGTCTCTCATGTGCGTATGTGGATTGATGTGAGCCAGCGGCACCCTAGGCCGCTACGCCCAGCATACTGCTCCAAGAGTGTGCATCAGTGCAGTGATAGTGTGCAATTTAAATAAGTGTAATTCATTTGGTTTGTTTGTATTTTTGTATGGCCTTTTTAAAGTACAGGGAAATGTTTCTGAATGCTACCAGTGAAACGAGCATTGTGCCATGTGTATTTTTGAGGGTTATGTTTATGTTGACATGCTTTGTGAAATGTAAACAAAAGGGTTTTTGCATATGAAGTGTCCCAATTACGACACATTTATTATTATTGGAATAGTGTGTTATGTTTGTAATTATTTTTGTAAGTGTTATGATGTATTAAATACTAGCTTTTACCCGCTGCTTCGTGCATGGCCCCACTATCGGGTTCTCTACCCACTGGGCTACTGTGGCCCCGCTATAGGGTTCTCTACCCACTGAGCTACTCTGGCCCCACTATCGGGTTCTCTACCCACTGAGCTACTGCGGTTCCACAATTGGGTTCTCTACCCACTGAGCTACTGCGACCCTGCTATTGGGTTCTCTACACACTGAGCTACTGCAGCCCCACTATCGGGTTCTCGATCCACTGAACTACTGCGGCCCCACTATCAGGTTCTCTACCCACTGAGCTACTATGGTTCCACTATTGGGTTCTCTACCCACTGAGCTACTATGGCTCTTGGGAAGGAATTTAAGACAGTCCATAGACAAAAAAGAAAGGAGAAATTTTTAACAATGCTTTTTTATGCGGTAATCCTCAGAAAAGTTTAATACAGTACCTATGTACATCCCTAATCATAATTTTTTTGGAAACGTTTGAAATATTTTCCTGGGATAAATAGTAGCCTATGTCACTCTCTGGACCTCCAACTATATCTGTGCAAACAATCACGTCGATCCGTTGCTCCATTTTGATATAAAATAAGGACAAACAAACACACACACTTTCACATTTATATTGTAGTAAGGATAAAGGTGGAAGTTCTTATTTTCCAAGGAAGGTGTTTCGTAATATACATTATATTGAAAAGGACATTAGCAAAGATGATACTGAATGGACTGTAAGAGTTGTGGACATAGAAGAAAGTTATATTGTATTGTCATTGTTATTCAGATTAGGACTACAAGGTATTACTGCTAAAGCTGGCTCTGGTTTTTTTGGGGTTCTGTTTCTTTATACGAGCAAATATTACTAAGGACCCAAAACCAAAAGATATTGGTGAGATAGATTCACAAGATATAATTTGTTGGGAAACGTTCCCAGTTAATGAAGGCATTATAAGAAGTACTGCTGTTATAAGTTAATTTGGAAATCCATTTATGTATTTACGAAAGAAAATGAAATTTAATGTTGATGATCAAATTTATATGTACAGAAAGTTAACAGGTACTTGTGGTAATATGAGAATTTTAGGTTATGTAGAATTGGTTTGTAATCCTTGATATGTTTTCCATTTAACATGATCGCATCTCGACCACTTAACCTGCAAAAGTACGTAATCAGTGAAGGTGTTAGATGGCCCGAACAATCCTCACCGATCCTTAGCATAAGTGTATAGAGGGTGCTTGTAATATCCTCTACTAGACCAGGCATCATGGATGTAGTTTGTTGCAGTTTCAGAAAATCTACAGTGACGATGGTACATCTGGGGTCCACATTTAGGGCGAAGGGTCCATGACCCAAATTAATATTGTGCTCTACACTGAGGAGAGCACTAGCGCCCACCTGGTAATGTATCCTAACCTACGAATATCTCGTCACCTAAGCAATCCCCAGATGTCGCCGACTCGAAGACTCCAGAATGTGTGTGAGCAATTTTTATGCTAAACACAGGTATATTTTTAAGTACTATTCACAATTCTTAACTGACATATATTCACTCAAACTTAACACATTATTACAAATATGCAATCAAAATGTTTATTACTAAATATTTACAAATGTCCATCTTCGTGCACTTTCTTTCATTGACTACGTAGTGTCTTCCCAGTGTCTTGCATGATGTTGTGGCACTGCTGTTGGCTGTGCGCCTCCATGTGGCCCGCCGAGTGTCGACACTGCCACGCCCACCAGCTTCCAAAACAACAGGACGCCTGGAATATCGTCACTTGCCGAACACGCACGCGAAGCGGCAGTGCATTGTTCAGTGGCCGGACCAGTGGCAAACAGACCGGCGCGCCAAGACAACACGAGCCCACCCTGCCCATGCAGGTACTATCCAGGGGAGCAAATGCACTGGCATAAGGATTTTCCCAACTCGCAGGGAACGACAGAACATGGAGTCGGGAACGGTGGACAGGGGTAGGGACCACACTCCCTATCCCCGAAACAACAACAACAAACCTGATGCAGCACAACTACCTAGGACAAATCTACCAGGACTGACAGTTTGTTATGCGTACCTGTCATTGTCAACACCATTTCCACAGTGGTCTTAGATACAGTAGCATCCTACAATTTCGTCAACTAGTGAATTTTTAACAGTTTCAGCAATGTAAACAAACAGTGCAACGTGCCACACGTGATGTTAATGGATACGTTAACGGCACCGCAACATTAAAACCTTTGCATCCTTCTAGAAACGAAAAAATGGGTAACCCACTAGGATTTCAACCCAGTTCACCTTGGTGGGAGTCAAGTAGTCTACTACACCACCAAGGCCAAGGCCCCTGAGTCCGTGTGAGTGCGCATCCTAGCTGTGCCTGCTTGACTTTGTCAATCGATAGTAGCCCACCTGTTCTGACATTGAGGTTTTACATCACTCAAACACCAATAGATAAGGATATTTGTGAGAACCGTCCCCAATGGCAGGGGATCGAGATATGCCTGATCAATGCAGTAGTCTCAGGCTAACACAATAGTTGGCCACACCCAAACACATAAGCATGTCTTTAGCCACATTTCTTGTTCCGGTTTTTCTCGTTTCCTTTTTCTTCTGTTTCAGCAAAATGACAATGCCCCACAGCATGTTGGAGGAGGATTGGTCAAATTATGAGGAAAAGATGTGATGCGTGTATGTGTAATCTGACACATGTATGTATGTGTTCACTATGTCCAGTGTATAAACTTTTTATACTGTAATTTGACTTGTCCAATATCTTTGAGCAGCTATGTATTGAAAAAAGATCTTACGGATGCAATAAAATAATGCAAATACACTCTTGCACCCTTAACATCCTTCCACATTACTCCGAGACCCTTGGACTCAGGCGTACTCATGGTCTGGTTTGGGGTGTACCATTCTTTGGGCATTTGCACCCACCCCTACTGACTAACCAGGCCAGTACCAGAGCAGTGTGTTGCTCACTATATCGACTGTTCTTAGGGCGACAGGTCTGTTCCACTTTGGCGTCGACCAATGCCACCATGAGTCGCATCCTTGATCGGTCACTGGAGGGAATAACTTCTTGTGGGGCCAACTGATCACCCATGGTGCTGCTAAACTTTCCATCACACTTGTGGGTTACAGCTGCGCCAACCATTGTTTAGTGGTGGGGGGTGGCAGCCCACCCAATCCAAGGGGTAGAGGCGAGCTCAGACCGTCCCTCCGAGGATATTGAAACTCCCAACGGGGTGCTGTAAATATCCTGCTGTTGCCCCCACCCCCAAATAAGAACTAAGCTGAAAAGGTGGGTTGCAAACAGTCTCCCACCTTGTCGAACCTGTCTGTTAGGGTACTATAAAACACACCATGGCTCAAATAAGGTCGATTAATACTCGCCCAAGGTCCAAGGGTGTGCCAACCGTCCCACCACTTGGGGCGAGTGGCCTCTCTGACACCATGCCTTCTTTGCTGTTCCATGAATTTCTTCACAATAATATTCTGGTTTTGGGCTCCAAATGGTTTGAATGCTCAGTAGTCCATCACCTCACCTAGTGTTCGGAACTTGGTACCCTCTATGGCTCCGACCATCTGGGCAGATAACCCTTTGCCAGCTACAAATAAACTGGTTAGCTAGGGACTGCTCGGTGAAGCCCAATTTGCTAAAACCCAAAGGTGGCAGGTGCCAATGAGCCACTCGTGGTGCATTGGGTCGCCTTGGAGGAAAGAGACTATGTAGGTCTCGAATGTCCAGCATTTCATCGGCCCCTTTTAGGTCATGCATGGATTATCAAGTTTAGACACTATAAAAGGGTACTGCCATGATCACCCCAAGGACCTAGATGCCCTCCTCACCTCCTCAGGGAACCTCAAATTGTGGAGTCCATGATCCTCGGCAGTGCAATGGACAGCGGGGTTCCGTTTCTCTCTTCCACTGTTCCGACTTCTAGGGTAAGAACTATGTCAGCCCCGATGTTTGTGTGCATGTTTTGCAGCAAATATTTTGCAATCCGGAAGTCTGACTGAAGGATGAACGCATCTGCATCCATAATCCTCACAGAGAAGGACAGGTAAGTGGCAAATGTGGAATGGGAATCGGACGAAAGAATAGTATGGAGCAATAATTGAGGAGCTGCAATGGAGTCGTGTGGTAGAAAGCAGCTGCTTTCTACAAGTTCCATAATGTGCAATTTTCCAACGAGAGTGATGCCCGAAGACATTAAAGGTGTGCAAGTTCAACCTGGAGAAAAAGACATATACGTGTGAGGACTGCGGCAAAGACTATTCCAGAGCAGACAATTTTGGAAAGCATGCTGCTAAATGCAACCCCCCAACCGGCAAAGAAGGCCAGACGTAATGTCAACAAGCAACAGCCAGCCCTTCAGAGTTCAGCAGAGGGTAGTTCTCACAGGCGAGTAGTCGTCAGAGCCGGCGAACCTAATGGGTTCGGGTTCGTGGAGGCAGAGATGGCCTTCAGAGGCGCAATGAAGACCCTCGTGGAAAACACCTCGAGCCAGGCAATGGACATCTGCAGCTACCTGGAGAACATGAAAGACAAGACCATCGGACCACTGGAGCAGATAATCGAAGACCAAGGCTCCATTAAATTTAATATATTTTTATAATGTTTATGTGGGAAGCCTTAGCCTCATGAGCATGAGACCAACAACAGGGCATTCAAAATTAAGAATGCGCCAGTATACAATGTCAGCGACATAGAGAATGCAGTGACCGCCAGCATCGAAAATATTTGTCAGGAGAAGGATGAGTACCAGGGTAAAGGAAGTTGCTGAACTGTCACCTCTGTGAAACACCTGCAGCTCCGAATTAACAAGCTGGAACCTCTATATGCCTTATCATACATCGATTTGCCTGCAGCGATCAAGAGGAAAGAAGCCATCATCAACCCGAAAAATGCCAACGATCATATGTGTTTAAAGTGGTCGATTTTGGCATGTTATGTTGAAGGTACAGATCCCCAACGAGTCAACCACTGCTACGAAGCCCTGGAAAGCAAGGTCGATGTTACAGGCCTCGAGTTCCCCACTCTACTGCATAAAATTAAAGTTTTCGAGGACAACAACCCTACCATATCAGTCAAAGTGTACTCTCTCACAGACACACATAAGGTCGTGCCCATATGAGTGGTGAAAGAGAAGTCCGAACATTTTGACCTATTACTGATAACGGCCGAAGATGGAAATTCACATTACACCTACATCAAGAATTTTTCAAGATTAGTGCGATCACAGTTGACTAGTAAATGGTGTTTTACATTATACCATGACCTACCAAGAATAACTGGCCTTGATAGTGCTCAAACCCTTGAAGAACACATGAAATATTGTAACTCCTATGCCACAGAATGAAAATACTGGACAAAGACCAACCCTCAAATTCAAAAGTTATCAAGATGGGGACAAGATGCCCATTGTGATCTATGCTGACTTCGAGACCATGCTCAAGTCAGTACACACGTGCCAGCCTGACCCCAGCCACTCGCATATATATGCATACCAGAAACACGAGGCTCGCAGTTTTTGCATTTATGTACATGTGGACAATAGTATTATTTCTGCTTAAAAAACATCAAGTTTGTCCAATCAACTGGTAGTATACACTGGGGAAGATGCGGAGAAAGTATTTATCGAGACAATAGTTGACATTGGGCATAAGGTGAAGGACATATACGAAGTAACCGAGCTGATGGAACCCCTAATGAATGTGCAACTATTAATTTATTTGACTGCTGACAAGTGCTGTAACTGCTTCACAACATTCACAGATGGCAATCCCAGAGAAATGGACCACTGTTACTCCAGAGGGCAGTACATCGGACGTGCATGTTGACAGGGCGATACATTGGACCTGCATGTAACAACTTTAATTTGCTCCGCCGCCAGCCCAAGAAAGTGCTGATATTGTTTCACAATTTGGCCTATGACGAAAATTTCATAATCAAGCAGCTAGGCTATGACAACAAGGAAATCTTCATAACACCGCATACAGAGGAAAAATTAATAACATTTTCAAAATCGCTGGGGGAAAAGTTTTCAATACAGTTTATCGACACATTTATATTGGAGCTTGTAACCAGAAAGTTCATGTACGTCTATGATTATATAGACAGTCTGAAGAAACTGTAAGGGAAGCAGCTACCATCGAAAGAAGAATTCCACAACCAACTGACCGGCACCGACATAACAGATAAGTATTATGTTCATGTGCAAAACGTATGGCAAAAATTCAACTGCAGGAGTCTGGGGAATTATTCAGATGTATACTTGAAAACTGATGCATTATTATTACTATTATTATTATCAGATATGTTTGAGAATTTTAAGAGCATATGTCTCAAGATATATGATACTGACTGTCCACTATGTGAGCGCACCAGGCCTCTCCTTTGATGCTATGCTTAAACATACAAAAGTTAATTTAGAGTTACTTGTTGATTATGATATGTATTTGTTCATTGAGAAGGAAATAAGAGAAAAGGGGTTGGGGGAGGGGGGGGGGAGGTTTAGATTCTCAATGTATCAAGTACCACTGTGTTGCAAACAATAAGTACATCCCAACCACCTATGATGTCACCAAGGAACCAGCCTATCTCCAGAATGTGGATGCGAATAATCTGTACGGGTGGGCAATGTCTCAACCCTGCACATATGTGATTATCAGTGGATAAATAGAGACATATACATTGACATCATGGGTATGTCTGACAGCATCACTGGCTACATACTGGAGGTGTATGTGCAATACCCCGCATCTCTGCATGAAGTACACTAGGGCCGGCCATTTCTACCTGTGAATCAGTGCCCCCCCTCCCAGGCACGAAACATCTAAAGCTTATGACTACTCTGGAAGATAAAAGGAATTACATTATACACTATCGAAATTTGAAGCAGGCACTGAAACATGGGCTGAAAATAACTAAAATACATAGGGTACTGCGATTTGAACAGGAAGCATGGCTCAAACCATATATTGATTTAAATACTGAAAAACGACAGGCAGCAAACAACAGTTTTGAGAAAGATTTATATAAATTAATGAACAATGCTCATTTGGAAAATTAATAGAAAACAAAAGGAAGCGACAACGCATGGAACTGGCATGCACAGAACGAAGAGTCAAGGAACTAATAGCTAAACCATATTTCAAGTGCCACACAATATAGACAATCTATCCCTGGTGAAGAGGGAAAAGGAAACAATAGTATTTGACAAACCGATGTATGCAGGTTTTGTTGTACTAGACCTCTCCAGGACTCTGATATATAGATTCCATTATGATGTTTTGAGGCAGATATATGGAGATGACCTTGAACTGGCCTACATGGACACCGACAACTTCACATATGAGATAAATACCGACGATTTCTGTCAGAACATGGCTGCAGACCCCCAACCTCATGTCACAGTTTGGCATCAGTGCATACCTCCCCAGTTCATGTCTGCTATACTCTGTTTCATATAACTTCAATAAAATTTGACAGACGTTGTGACCAACCTACGCAGCATGTAAAAAGTAAACGCCCCCATTTCCAAAGTACTGTGCCAGCTGATGGTTGTTGCAGGATGCGTGTTATTATGTTGGCGCTCTTGGCGATGATTATAAAAGAAAATAGTAATCGGAATTAAAAATTATAATGTGGTAAATGAATTATAATTACAACATTTATGGTTAAAATTACGCTCATAGACTAATACGCAATTTTTTTGAGTTATAGAGCAAAGGCTTTAAAAATATTTAGAAATATTATGATAGAGCATGCGAACATCTAGGTTATGTGAAAGGTCTCCACCAATCTCCGTTGAGTCTGTTGTCTATGGTCTCCACTCGCCCGATGAAAAGCCGTTGTTGTCATTACCTCTTTCGTCATTATTTATCAATATGCGAGAATTCCTTGTTGGTGATGTTGGAATATTATATATGCAGTTAATTAATTTTGTATTTACGCGTTTCATTAAATGTAGTTCGTCGAAGGTGCCTTTTTTAGAACAGTCTCCTCAGTGAAATGAATTATCGACACTTGTCTGCCGCTTTGTAAAATGGTTTGTTGTGTGCTGTGGTCCGCCATTTTCTGTGGCCATCACGAAGCACGAGCGAAAAATTATTTTCGTTGTGAAGTGTGAATTTGTTGTTTTATAGCAATATTTCAAGTGTTTTGTTATTGCATAAGTCAGCAAATAAATTATTTCGTATCAGTAGCCGACACGTAATTAATCATCCGAAGTTCGGTACGTGTTTAGGAATTACAAAGTGGATAGTAAGTTGGTGTGTTTAGTAAATAATGTTTTCTTAAATTGTTGTTAGAATGTTTGAAATGTACACGGGCTTTTATATTGAAACACTAACGACTTTTACGTAGAAGTTCGATTTGCTTAAAATGTTCACAATGTGCATTTCGCACATTGGTAGGTATTAACTGTGAAGTATTTATTACGTTTTGTTCTTGCGGGAGGTTTTCAAATGTACTTAGCCCAATTAAGCGCCCTTGCAGTGTAGTTAATTATACAAAAATGCAATGATATTTATCTGTTGAGCATTTCTGACATCGGTATGAAGAGCGACACATTTATCGCATTTAGATCTTTCGATGAAGTTAAAACTTTTGAGTTATAGTAAATTGATTGCTATCTCCGTACGAACAAAATCTTCCAATGCATCATCAAAACAAATGCAAGTTCCAAGCGCCACTCTCTTATAAGAAGAACCACAAAAAAAATCGTCTCCTGAAATACGTAAAACTACAGTTCCCCACCCAACCAATAAAATAAAACAGAACTCTTAACTAGTATATTATGTGATCATAACAAAAATAGAACAGTTGGGAATGGCAACCAGCTATAGTAGCCTAAGTGCTGGACAGAAGTTGCCAGTCTTGCAATGCTTGCCATTGGATTCGTAGTTTGTTTACAAAGATCGGATTCTTCACCGACAGAACAGCTGTGGCGGAGGGATACATCGTGGCCGCACTTATTTTCGAGAACTTTCAAAATTTATTGAAGTTATATGAAACAGACTATATTCCCCTACCAACAGTATGGTTGTTGGGAAATAAAGGTGAGTATGGTAGGGAGGAAATGTGTGACTCTGTGGGGCTGCTGCCAAAATGTACACCTACAAGTGTGGAGGCAAGATTGCGAAGAAAGCCAAGGGAGCCAAGAAAAGCAGCTCGAAGAAAAAATTGCTTTCGAAGATTACAATAGAGTGTTGACACAACAGCAAGTCACAAGTTCAAAATATAAGGTCGCACCATCATGATAGTTACACAGAATGCACAAATAAATTAGTACTTTCGTGGATGGACGACAAGAGAATAATACTACCAGATGGAGTACTGACGGAGCCGTATGAATATAAAAATTTAAAAAAAAGTCTCGTACAGTATCATATGGTCATATTGGGTAGAAATGAAGAAGAAGAAGAAAAGACGATAAGAAGAAAAGATAAGTGTATTTGTATTTCTATCCAATATAAGCATATGGTGTTATATCCACTTTCTTTGCTGTTTAATGGCGGCACTATTGAATTTGGTACGCTGTAGTCCCAAGCAAGAGGTATACTCGTCCTGTCAGATGTATCGATGGCTTATAAGGGTCCTCTGTTTTAGGTGGACGGCTTTCATTGCCGGCGCCGTAACCCCACCTACGTAGCACGGTCATGCAACACTGGAGGAAATTTTAAAAAATTACGGAAAGTAAATTTAGTTAGTATATAATGTCTCCAAAAATTTGCTAGTAAACGTAAAGGGTAGTGCCTGGTCCCAGTGTCCGGGGCACCATGCACGTGGTCATGGCATGTGGATGGTAAACGGGGAGAGAGATGCTGGAATGAAAGAGGGCGACTACGCCCCTACACAAGATACGGATGTGAGTACATCTCTCTGCAGATTGCGGTGGACTCGCTCTATATATAATGCGATAAAAAAATAATGTTGATTAGAAATTTTTTTAAACTTATCTTTGGTTAAACATTTCATATATATGTGTGTGCGTGCGTGCGTGAGACACATTTTCTTCACATTAAAAAATATTACAGCTGGCTGTATAAAACATGAAGTAATTTAAAAAATTGTAAAATGAATTATTTTATTTAATTAATTTAAGAGAAAATAAATTAATTATACTGTAAATAAATGAGTTCTCTATGGAAAAATATATATAAAACATTACATTACATATACATTTTCATACACTATTTATTTAGTACGCGTGTGTAATAGAAAAAAAAATGTTCATATAGTTCTCTACTTTAAAAGATTGTTACATGCATACCTACAACAACTACCCAAAAATTACATAGAAAACAATGCTGTTACTGTGCCAAGTCCTTCAGTAAAAGTGGTGTTATGAGCACTCGACTATTATCAGACATATCTGCATATGGAATGATAATAAAGACTTTAAGTATAAAAATGCATGAATAGTTGACTGCATACAAAACATTAATTATGTCGACATGTACAAATTTTGGAGACAGTTGATGAACGAATGTAATTTCTATACATATGGGTTTTGGGGGCGAACCATGAATTGCGAAAGATTGTGAAAGATTGTGAAAAATGGTAACAGATTGTGAAATATTGATGAAAAGATCGACTTCTGCCGACT
The DNA here is from genome assembly GCA_029891345.1 of Dryococelus australis. Lineage (NCBI taxonomy): Eukaryota > Metazoa > Arthropoda > Insecta > Phasmatodea > Phasmatidae > Dryococelus > Dryococelus australis. Next base: position 48,806,032 of record CM056997.1, on the reverse strand, counting down.
GACTCCAGCAGACTGACTCCACCCAAGACTCGCTCCACTGGCTCCATCGCTCCACCTGCTCCATCGCTCCATCGTTGAGTCGTATGTACATATGTACGCATTTCGCCTCGGAAACATTTATATGAACTCTGTTCCTGGTTACACTACCAATTTTTTATTGGATTATCAGTCTCGTCTGCTAATTGGAATATTTCGAACTCTGTGCGTGTGTGTTTACAAGGCTAGAGGCATAGTTTTATTTATTTTTTTTGTCGTGCAACATTAAAAAGAAACTGAATAAAGTAAATATTTAAAAAAATATCGATTTAATTTATTTAAAAAAATTAAGCATTAGAATTCGAATATTTTTTTTACAAAGTAATGCCTGGAATGTACTTTACAATAACTATTTATATGCCTTCTCATGTGCGGAAAATTGTATTTTAAATTCGTAAGTAAATATACACATTAACAATTCACGCGCTCTAGCAGGAGTCGTGCAAGTGGGGGTTTCTATGCAAATTGAATTTTTTTTATAGGAAAATCAATAAAATTCGAGGAGTTTATTTAAGTTTTTACAAAACTTTTACAATTTTTTATTTTTTATTTTTAGATTTATTGGGATATTTTTAGAAAAAGAGCGAAATCTTGTGGCAAAATGACCATCGACCGACCGGAATGACAGAGCGTGAAAAACAGCAAGGCATGATACAGCAGGAAAAAATAACACAGAATGATAGAGCATGAAAATATCGTGTACTGGCAACCAAGATGGCTTTGCACTGGCTACCAAGATGCCCACCGGCGCATCAGCGTCACTGCCCTCAGCCCTTGCGCCCGTATGAAGATAACCTATCTACTAGGATCCATTATGCTTTTAGCCTTCTCATTATCATAATTAACCAACATTTTGGAACTGCTGAAGTTAATGAAAGCTTCCGAATTTGTATCATAGGTATTGCTGTGCTTATGAGAGAGCTTATGGCATAATGAGCTGTATCACATTGATCAGTGCTAGGAGCAGTACCTACAGTCCGAATTTGACTATAACTTAAACGGTTCAGAAATAATGGCTGACTATGTTCGTGGGATCAGATATAGACATACTGCTCTTAAAACATATCCTGTGGTAAAGCAACCACTGCATGCACTGTACTTGAGGCTCGGACTGGTTACATAAGTCATTCAAAAAAATATAAAATAATCTCTCTTATGCCTATTAAATTCAATATAGAGTCGAAAATGTGCGAATAATCAAATTTCATAATGTTACTTTACCATTCGACTTTAAAACACAAGTCCAAAAATATATAATATTTGGTATATTTGCTAATACGTTTATATGCTTGTAAAATTCAATGCGGCGCTGATCATAGTCACGTTATCATTTTTACTGATGGTAAGTTATATTCTGATCTGTCTGAAAAATACGAAACTGTAGGCACAGCACTCGATACACTTGTTTGTAAAAATTAAATTAAATGTATAAAATGAAATACATAAATTTTATTTTATAAAATTAAGGTGTAACAAATCGATGGTTGTGACATCATATTCTAATTATCCTTTAAAATAGGAGTCCATAGACATGTTGCTTGGTACATTTATACACATAAATTTTAGAAGTTAAATAAAAATACTGTATATATTAAATTTAATATTTAAATTAGTATAGTCCATTGAATTCGAGATTACTCCTGACTCCTCAGGCCCAAAATAGAGTCATTGAGGCAAATTGAAGCACTAATAATTCTAGGTAAGTAAGGCTATTAATGTAGCAGCGCAACATCATAGGGATGTTTTTTAGGAGCTGTCAATACGATGAACATGCGGTTGTAGAGGCGGGAAAGCGAAAAATCAATTTACGAAAAACTATGGTAAGTTTTAGACGTTTCGAGGGACGAAACGAGAAATTTGAGGGGAAAACAGTACATTTTAAAAGGAAATTGGGTAATTTTGAAAGAAAAAGAGAGAAAACAAGATGGCGGTCGAAAAAATAAAATGGTGGGTGGCAACAAGATGGTGACAGGAAACAATATGGTCGACAGCTCAATGTCATGAATATACAAAATGGCGGAAATCCCAGATGGTGGCAGAGCCGCAGCGCTCCAGCCCCCAGCCCTTGCCCTGGAGTCTACTAAATACATCCAGTAACTGATTTCCACCGAATGTTACACTGGAACATTTTCAACTAATTTGTACTAAATTGTGCACACCATAAATATTACGGACGGTTATGTAAACTTTCATGATTTAAATAGGTTGGACAATGATGCTCAAAATGGCGGTTTCATAAATAATTTAGGTAAGTTTGCTACATTTAGGCCCGTTTGCTCAATTTAACCAAATCCAACCAAAATTTTTATGTAAATAGTATACATTAGAAGCATCGTTTATAGAGACTCTTTTTTTGGCAATTTTGTAGGATAGCTTCAAATAACAAAATACATTTTTTATGTCATACCTGCCTCACGGACCAAATTACCAATGTCCACCAAATTCTTCACACAAGTAGCGTTACGGTAAGCCGCGTAAACTTGCTTGTTTTAAGTGGTTCAGTAACTTATTTTCAAAATTATGGCCTTGTAAACATTTTAGGTTAGCAAACCCTATTATTCGAAACATTAAACTGATTAAATTCGAAGTTGATGCTCAAATCCGACCTCCATAATGCAATGGATTGCACGCTGGCTTATGGTAAGAGATTTTATGGGTTCGAATCCCGGTAAGGTACATGTGTATTTGTAATTGTTTGACTCTTGTTGCATAAGTTTCTGGTTTCATTTATAATGCTATTGCTTTCAAAGAGAAATCAAGTCCTACCGATTTCATACGCGTGTTTTCAAGATTACTTTTAAGAACTGTAGTCCTTGTGGGTTAGTTTATTACCATGACGCAAAGCAGCTCTTAAAGCTCCTCATGACTCACTTCAGAAGCACCCAGTCAGTATCGTATGGTCAGCGCACAGTATAATCATGGAGGTCCCATCATATTTCACCATTCTGAGCAACCATTATACCTTCACACAAGTATAGCCTGTGTCTATTGGTTACAGGCTGACTGTGTTTTCTTCAAGAACTAAACTCGGTTATTGTAACCGCGAGAGGTTGCATTTGCGTGTCTGCATTGTCTCACTGTTCAATTCATCAAGTTTTTTTTTTTATTCAGTCCCGTCGGACATAAGAAGTGAATGAAAGCGAGAATGGTGGAGATGAAGCAGTGACGGCATGCAGTGGTGGGGGAAATGGGAGTACCCCGACAAAACCCTCGATCCAAAGTCCACGTTTCCCACGCACATGCGTAAAAAAAAGGTGGTGATGTCTCCGGGAAGTAAGCTTGGTTCGTCGTGTTGGGAGACGCTTAGTCTTCACACTACGCCTCCACAGCTTCTCCGCTGGGCCGGGTAGAACGCAGTGTGAGTTTTAAGGGTGTTCGCTGCGGGAAAAACTTGTTATTTGTATTTGTATCACACACTGTTCAACTGGAAGACATTATCTGTGCTACTTTTTTCTGAGATTTTTTTTTGCAGATCGCATGGTTTTTGCAAAATGACATGTCAAAGTCGAAATGTTCCTTTTTTTTTTTTTTTTTTTTTTAATGTAGAAATGAGATAAACCAACTATTTGCAGAAAATTTAACAAGGGCAACTCAAGGGTTTTCTCTTAGTTAATTTTAAGGTAAGCTTCGTAAAGGTAATGTGCAAGCATTCCCTTATTTTCAGCAGTTTTCCGAAATAGCAAAAAGCATTCTTTCTACGAGTTTATAGACGTCTTGAAGTAGCTCTTGGCATTTTCTTTCAGTGTGACTTGCTTCAATCCTGTACGTAAGTTAATTTTCATTATTTGAATACTTTTAAAACAGTAAAATGTTGACTTTGTCATTTAGTTATGCAAAAACTATGAGCTCAAAAAATTTCTTTACAAGGAACGAGTAACCAATGTTAAAAGCTGTTCACGATAAAATGAGCACTTTAGGAGTGAACCTTAGAAAAAAGTCACTGCTCCTGCATGCATTTATTTTAATGAGCGCACTGAGTGACATTCGCCAGTAAAGTTGGTAACGATGGATGGAAAGTAGTTCCATATCCTAACGTCGAATAAAAAATATGTTAGGTAGCTATTTGTGATAACGTAAATTATTTCTTTCGCTTTCGGTTTTTTTTATCGAAGTGTAAAGATGAGCAGATTTGTAAAGTATTTGCATTCTTAATAATTTCAGTGTTTCATTTGACCGACGAATTAATAAAGTGACGAAGCCCATGGCAATGTTAATTTTACATAAGGCGGAGGTATACACAACGTGTATAAAAGTAGATCTTAAGAAGGGCTTTCAAAGTGCTCGTTTTATCATGAACAGCCTATAATGTCTAAAAGTTTAACATATTGTGGTTCAAATTTTTTTTTTTTTTTTTTTTTTTTTTTTTTTTTCCGTGGGCGACGCTGTTAAGCACTCGTATCTCTGTGTTTGATTGTTCCAGTCTAGTCTCGTATCGTGTGAAACGGCCTTTGTTCTCGGCCCCTGGGGGTCGTTCCGTTCCCGAGATGACATGGATGCGCGCGCGTGCACGCTCTTGTGCCTTCCGGTAGTGTTTTAATTGATACCTGTGCGCTCACTTACGTCTTATTGGCCGGACAACGGCCCCGAACAAACACGATGCGCCAGATAAAAAGAAACAAGCGTTAAAGGAATATGTAATTAGTCCAGCAATTTCGGTTTATCGAATTTATTGCCTCGTAGACAATGATGTATGCGCCGTCATCGAGTATCTTTCAATGAATCGTTAGCGAGCTCAGAAAAAAAAAAGTACCGACTGAAAGTCGTTATTTACGTTTTCTTACCTAGCTAACTAGATACGGGCAGCAAATTATTTCTTAGACGTCGCGTAGCATGCCATTTAAGTAGCCCCTGTCAATTCCATTGCCTCAAACGTTTTATGACTTTCTTAGTTTATGCTGAACTGTAAGTTGTAAACCATTTAAACTGAAATTGGTAGTCGAGATACATGTCGAAGATATGCTATCACGAAGTCATGGTGTGTAAACGTTTTTCTTACACACTGTTAAAAAAAAAAAAAAAAGTCCTTCGTTGTACGGAAAAGTGCTGGTAAAAATTTATCCACAGGTGTCCGTAAACTCTCCGTAAAATTACGGACACATTGATTTAAAAAAACGGACTTGCCTTAAAATTCACGGAACCTCTCCGTTAATTCCCTAGTTAGCTTTCTGTGCTTCTAGTTTAAATAATTCATAGTATCTATTTTAACTTTATTATTATATGAGTGTTCTACTGTGAATAAAAAAGATATTTAAAAAGTTAAAAAATTTTATACTTAAGCAATATTTTAACCCGAAACAAAAAGTTGCAAGTTCACGACCCTAACCACTTACATTTAATGCTCACGTGGTGAATATGGTATAACTTTTGAATTTCTATATTAGTCACATAAGCAAATTTTTTAGTTTCTGTTAAAGTTAGTGCATTTTAAGTATTGCTAAGTGTTGCATACGCCTGTTGCTACTTTTAAAATGTTTGAAAGAACAGGTCTTAGGGAGGTGGATAACCTCCACTGCCGCAGAAACGATAATTTTCTGGTTACAGTGGCGAGGAAAGCTTTGTGTAGACTCTCGCCATTGTTCGTGCCCGTCACCCGAAGTTATAGGAAATACTGAGATTTTCCGTATTTAGTATTTACGCACTTAACTTTGTTATTTGTCATACAGATTGCATTTCCGCATATTTACTGTGCATTTTCATAAACATTTTCGTAAATATACGCAAAATTGCAAACAGTGCATGCGTTTGTATTTAGAAGGACGTTTTTCCGACCATGTTTGCTAGTATCTCTGAAAAACGTAAGTATTTACTTTTGGCGTTCTTGCAATTAGGATCCGCGCTACTGAAACGGCTGAGGGTGGAACTACGACGTAGTACCCAAAGTTATGTTTACTAAAGTAGTCTACATGTTTATGTAATTAAATCTTTAAAACGGTTTAGTATCCATGGTTTACTTTAGGTCGCAGACCTACCCACTTTCTCCTCCGAGAAGACTGTATACTATTAAGTGGGAATTTATCAAATTGCTATAAATAACAACGTAAGAAATGTTGAAATACCTTCGCGCAGTATTGCTGTTTGTTACTGATGTAATTAATTGAAGACAATTATACTTGGTAGTCTTAAACTGCCGCGACCTAAAAACCACCGCTTTTTTTTTTTTCAGCAAAATTTTTTGCGGGAAATGTGGAAATCTCTGATAAGTGTACTCGTAAGTTAAAGAAACGAACTCGTGACACCAATCGTATCAAAGTTTTGTTTCGATTGCATGTTTTTAAAACGCATCTTTGGCAGCTTCACAGTTACATATGGTATTAAATTTCGTAGATCTACTTGACAAGACCGACGGAAAAACATAGCAGTCATTATTTATTTGTGCTAAAACGGTCATCATTTATAACATTTCGAAAAAAAAAAAATTCTATAAAAAATTGAAATATTGACATTTACCTGAAGCATAAGTAGAAGCTAAAAATGCTTCACACAGGTGGCATGAATGTAAATAACATTAAATAAAGTGAAATTCGTCGCTAATATGCATTTGTTGAGTTTGTTTAGCAGATCGAGTTTTTGTATCGCGAAGTATTAAACCCACGTATTCTGCTGGTTTACTAAAGTTCACGTTTGCCAATCGTCCTGGAGATGACACATTTTACTAATTTAATTATCTGCCTTTTCTGATCTGTTCTCGAAATACCATACGTCCACAGCAATTGTGTCGTGCAGGACCGAAAATATTAAGAGGGCGGGAGTGACATTAAACTCAGTTTCTGAGATGGTAGACACGAATACACCAGAAACAGTTTGCAAAAACCTAGAGTACGAAACATGTGTAAGTACTGATCACTTAAAGTACGTTTCAGCACGTTTAGTCAATATACACCTGAGTTCCAGTTTTCTCCAGCTCGCGAGCGCAGTACTATACTGTAAACAAATTTATGCTAAACTTCCTAAACTGTAACGGAAGTTTTTAACCTATACACTGTGTGGTAATAATACCAGACATCAAGCTGCAGATTTAGGAATGTTTATCAACGCTACTATACAAAGTTGGGAACTTCCCTATGCATTTGACTGTTTTCTGAGCAATGTATGCGGGAAAACATTGCCATTTATGCTTTCTCAGTAATCGTATACACTGGAATGGTAAATTTCCGAATAATTTCTTCCAGTGTAATTTTTCAAACAAGGTAACTCAAGTCTAATTACTGCAGCCGGCCGGCCGGCCACACCGACACGCACAGACAGTATTTACTTGCTTAGGTTGTATTGTATACAATTTCCCAGGCAAATCCTATTTATTATCACAACGTTGCTGGTGCACATAAGCTGAATAGTACAATATTAAATTTTAAGGGGCCTCCACAAAAAAGTTGAATGTTTAGTGTATACTCCACAAATTAATATAATATTTCTCTTCTTATTTGTTTTAATCAAAGCACACTCTTGTATTAGTAATGAATGCAATGGAAAAGCATTCTTAGCAAAAATTGTACCAGTCTGGCAAAAAACAAGTTATAGACTTCATTGTATACTTCAAGGGATAGGGTACTTACAGATTCTTTTGCATATTCCCAATTAGCAGTTTTCCATTTCCGAGGTTAGCAGGAGTGGGGCGTTCCCTAAGCCTTGTTTACTAAAGGGGATACCTGTCTTGAATCTTGGGCAGTCATGATGGTGGTGCCTGGTGGTAGGTCGGTCGACTCCTTTACGGTTGGAGGGCCCAAAAGCCAAAATTTCAAAGTGAAGAAATTCATGCGAATGGAAATTGACCATTTTTGGGGTTGGGGGTATTAGCTCACTCGAAATGTAGAACCTAGGATGAAAAGGATTGAGCGGCACGGGCTGGCCTCACTACTCTAGAAGTTTCCTCAGCAGGAGGATCGGAGGCACAGCTCCGATGGGGCTGTGCCTCCGATCAGTGGTTCCACCTACTTGCCCCTGTACCCGGAGGTCAGATTGGGTATGGACTCATGCTGGCAGTGGTTTAAATATTCGTGATGGTGGTAGATAGGTTTTCTCCTACATAGGAGAATGCCCAGAATTGGGCCAAGAGCTTTCTCCGAGTGGGGTAGGTGGTCAAAAAGAGCATGGCATTTATAATGAGAATGGAACACCCCGGCATGGCCTAGGACTAAGAAGGATTAAGATGCATATTTATTATTATTATTACATATAAGTGCTGTGGTCGGCTATGGGATGAGTGGACACTCTGGGGGTTTTATATTGGGGGAACCATAGCATTCATTAGGGAATTTAAGCAAAGTAGATATTTGCAAAGGAAACATATATGCGTGCTAAAAAAATAAGTAGTCTTTAAAATTGTACCCTTAACTTAGCTTTTGGAAATTGTAAGTGTGCACATTTAAGTAATCTTGTGGTTATGAATAGGGATTTTTAATAAGGGAGAACTGTATGTATAGAATTGTAATATTCAGAGGTAAAAGAATGTTTATATATATATATATATTTGCACAACGAATTTTATGTGCACGGAGGGGGAAAAGAACAGTGAACAGGGTTGGAGTGCCCAGAGTATAATAAAAACAAAATGAATCATTTGATACTTTTTGAGTAAGTCGCATCTTTTTCTTCACCATAATGCTGTATATATATATTCTTTTTCTCAACTACTACTTCACATAATCCTATATAATAAGGAGACGGTCTCTGTCTGTCTGTCCGTCTTAAATACTTCTAAGTCGCTTGAAACGCTACCGAAGTTCTTCAAATTTTGCAGAGTGAATCCTCGGGGAAAAATCCAAGTCAAGTTCGAATTTCAGCAAGATCAGATTACGTAATCATGACTTTTGTCCCTAAAACTCGTTTTTTAATTACTCTTTTCCGATGCAAGTTTTGTATTAATGCATAGAGAATATCGCATAGAGATGTGAAGGTAATGGAATATCATTTTTGTTTACTTTAAATGTCTCGCTTCAATGTTGAGTTAATTTCCAAGTGGGGCCACAGTGGCTCAGTGAATAGAACGATTCCAAGTGGGGCCTTAGTGGCTCAATGGATAGAGCGATTAGTGGGGCCGCAGTGGCTTAGTGGATAGAACTATATCAAGTGGGGCCATAGTGGCCAAGTGGATAGATATATATCAAATGGGGCCTTAGAAGCTCAGTGGATAGAGAGATTCCAAGTGGGGCCGCAGTGGCTCAGTGGATAGAGCGATTCCAAGTGGGGCCTTAGTGGCTCTGTGGATAGAGCGATTCCAAGTGGGGCCTTAGTGACTCTGTGGATAGAGCGATTCCAAGTGGGGCCTTAGTGGCTCAGTGAATAGGACCATGTTAAGTGGGGGCGCAGTGGCCAAGTGGATAGATATATATCAAATGGGGCCTTAGTAGCTCAGTGGATAAAGAGATTCAAGTGGAGCCACAGTGGCTCAGTGGATAGAACGATTCCAATCGAGGCCTTGGTGGCTCAGTGGATAGAGAGATTCCAAGTGAGGTCGCAGTGGCGAAGTGGATAGAGAAATATTAAATGGGACCGCAGTGTCTTCAATGTTGAGTTAATTTCACATCATTAATACCTACATATATCAATGCAATATTTTTTCAGTCTTTGTATGATAACCAAGTTTTATAACATGGTAACTGTTCTAGCCCCGTGACAGTACAAAAAGAAGGCTGGGTCCCCTAGTTATGTATGGTATGGTTATGGAGTTGGAGTCTTGGATGGTGCATGTACCAGAGATTGGGAGTGTTCTCTGGATATTCCAGGCGGATGCCTAAAGGACATCCGGCCGCTGTTGCATTAAAAACTCGTTTGGGTACAAAGTCTTATGATCGCGTGATGTACTATATGTTTTGGGCCGTGAGACGATTCTTCCCACCTCCACAATAATTTTAGAACTATAAAATAAATTTATTTGTTTTAATGTCGGTAAAAAATACTCCTCAAGTAATTTATTGTGTACAAATTAAGTCTCCATCAAACACATGTGAACAAAAAATTAAATAAAAGCTCGTCTTACGTTGAATCTTGAGGCAAGTAACCTCTTAACTAGTATTTCACAAACTGATATCACTGATTAGAGTTTAGAGTGGGAGGACCTTGCTTCAATGTCGGCGAGATACGAGGTATATTGACATCTCACCTGTGGCTGCAATATCTCCTGGCTCGCTCCATGAGCTATTCGACCCAAACAGTTTTACTGAGGCTGAATCGGGTTGTAACTCGGGGGTACTGTGCCCCGGCATGTGCCTGTAAGTAAACACAAAAAAAAAATGCCGATCTCTCTATGTATACCATACTGTGAGAGACTGAGCAGCTGTCACTGTGACTACTTCATTTGTGACGGGTCAGGTTGGTTCTTGATTGGGTTGTGCATGGTCCGATGATTCTTCACTCTAAATCTAAATAAGTTATTTATAGAATCAACATTTTACTCATTGGGGATTAAACTGACGATATTACACCGACTGGTAAATGAGTAATATCAACTGGTAACCACTGCCTTGTAGAAGTATAATTCACCGGAAATAAGCAGAATTCGTTGGGAATTCGATTCCATTGGAGTTTTGCCTTGTCCGCAAACTAACGTCACTAATGTGGACCAATTTTCAGTGTTTCAGTTTACGAGCATTTTACGCCCTTCTTACTGTTATGTCGAAAGATACTAATATGTGGTTAATTTGAAAAAAAAAAAAAAAAAAAAAAAATTGCAAACGTGTATCATTTTGAAGAATGACATGACACCAAATAAAATAGCGAAATTTGTTGCCTCTTCAAGAAAGACGTCGTTGGTGCTTGGGGGATTCAATTCCCTGGCTTCTGATTGGCCTGCTTCGGCATGTGCGTGTGTTACAATGGGCTGGTCATCACCAGTGGCATCAGAAAGCGTTTACAAGGGATTGTGGGGGGGGGGGGTTAAATTCTCCCTCCCCCAGTATCACCAGGGAGCGCTGAAGAACTGACAAGGGGACGACACAAGAAAGAGTGCTTTCGTACTTTGTGTATATTTATTAAAAATGGATGTCAACAGTAATGTTAAGTAGCAATGGTTATACAAGTATGATAGGTATTTGTGTTACAATATGTCAATACTGACATAATTTATTTCAAAACTAAATTTTATGAAGAGATGTTTTGGCAGCAGCAGGGGCGTCAAATTCTGTACACGACACTGTTCCTCCCCTTTACCATAACCGAAAACGGTAGCCTACCTACGGCTCTGGTCTCCCCGCTGTAAAGAGTTTAAAAGCTTGGGATTCATGTGACACGTTTTTGCACATAAAGATTAGAGACGACGGCACCTCCAAGATAACGCTGATCTCCGATTCTCCTGTACATTAACTCCATGATTGCAGTCATGCCGGAGGGGGGTGGCAAACATCGATCTGGCCGTCCTCCTCCTCGCATCAGTGACGGTCATTGAAAACGCTACGAGTTACGGCGGTAAAGCACAGTCCACAAGCTGCTTATCGTGTGTAAAGGTCTGTTCCCACGAAGTAACGTGCAAGATAAAACCTAGCAAGCCCCGGCTCTTGTGGCTTCTTGTACACTACAGTAAAGTCTCAGAATTTTACGAGCAAGGCCAGGAGCAAAACAAGAAACCTAGGGAGGACAGGTACTATTTTTTTCGAGCAAGAAGGTGCAAGGGAACCTGTGATTCTACTAACGGTTTTCTACTCGCCACTTGATAAGCTGTACACCGACCACGGACATAGGAATATTAATTTCCTCATGAAAGATATGATACATGGTACAAAGTAACCTTTTGATTGTTTGCTTTCCGAAGAGAAGTCTCAAGAAGTGAAAATGTTTTCGATGAACTGCATTGTTTGCGATGTACTTACTATTGAGGAATCTGGAGCTCAAAAAAAAAATATATATATATATAAAATTTTACTTGTTATTGTGTTTTTGAATGATTATTGCTACGGGGTGAGTTATTGGATGAAAAATTATTTTAGAGATACATCCGTACAGAGCTTTGTATGCCATCAGAATATCCTATGCAATAAGTAGACGATCTCTGTCTGTCTATCTGTCCGTCTCTAATTCATCGAAGTCCCTTGAAACTCAACGGAAGTTCTTAAAATTTTGCAGAACAAATCTCCAGGGTAAAATACAGGTAAAGTTCGAATTTCAGCAAGATCAGATTACGTAATCTTTACACTTTACCATAAAAACTCATTTTTAATTACTTTTTCCCTATGGAAAGTTTTGTACTCATGCATAGAGAATAATGCATAGCGATATGAAGGTAATGGAATATCATTTTTGTTTACTTTAAATGTCTCGCTTCAATGCTGAGTTAATTAAGTGGGGTCACAGTGACTTAGTGGATAGAACTATATCAAGTGGAGTCTTAGTGGCTCAGTGGGTAGAGCTATGTTAAGTGGGGCCGCAGCGGCCAAGTGGATGGATAAATATTAAATGGGACCACAGTCGCTTCAATGTTGAGTTAATTTCACATCATTTCATTATTACCTACATGCACTGCCTCGGCCCATGGCACCTGATGTCTGGGTGTCACGTTTACATCTCGTTCTGTTCGTCGCGGCAGATTCTGCTGGGATATACCGTGTTCTCAGCTACAACATAAAACTTGAATCACTTATGTGTGTGTATATGTATATATATATATATATATATATATATATATATATATATATATATATATATATAAACCTAACAGTCAGTGAGTGAGCATTTGAAATCACAATAAATCAGCAAAACTTATCTGGTAAACCTGGAAACTGGTTCACGTAAGTAATTCGCACGTTTTCGATTCATTTCAGTAGTAAAGTTTTCACTGATTGGTTTTAATTTTCACTGATTAAGGTTTAGAGTGAAATTGTAAGGTTTTCTCTTTAACTCACTAAAATGCGTTGACTAAGTAACTCAATTTCTCAGATTTACCTCTTATTTTCAACAGTTTACTTAATTATACTTCAGTGAATTTTTACTTTCTTTCGATGAATTCGTGTGGCAGGAAGATATTTCCCACTAAAGGTATAATTCCAGAAAAGTTTTCCAAAAATTATGAAGCCTGGCAATAGTTTGAAGAGTTGAAAACCGCACCTCCTACATCCGAGAAAATGTAGTTTTACACTTTAGTCTAATACGGTAACCGTTGCAAATTCGAAGTAGGCCTACTTGTTATAGTGCTATAAGCAAATATGTAACATGATCCCAATTAACTATACAATGAATGACCTTTCATATCCAGAAAATTGTGTCCTTATAATTGTACACAATTGAATACTAGGAATGAAAACCACGTATAAAACATTATTTTCTTATTCCAAGTTCACTTTTGAAAATATGACATATTTTTGGCGTATCGCTATGATGAATGATCGCAGATAATAATTCACTTGGCGGTACTAATGGACTTTTTCGGAAGTTCTACAGATGTTTTCAGTAATTAACATTTTGTGCCAGAAAAAAGTTGCAAACTTGTGTGTACTGTGCCTTCTCCCCTCCCCCCCCCCCCCCCAATGCTGGTGTGAGCTGGAGCTTTCTTTTTGCTATGTTTATCTCATGGAGGAACAAGCGCAGTACAGAAAAAAATCATAATGGTTGAGCATTCAACTTCCGTTGCTCCTGTGGCTATTATTCCAAACCACGCCGAGCCCTTGTCCGCCGAAAGTTCTTCAAACGCCACTACAATCATCGCTAGGGCCAGTGTGATCGATGTGCTTCCCCCCCCCCCCTTTTTTTTTTCGCCGCTCACCCCGCGGCCAATCGGCGCACCCATCGCCAGCCGCTCGCCGGCCAATCAGCATGGGCAAGGAGGCGGGTGCCCGCGCCGGAATTGATTTACGTCTTTGGGCGCTACCGCGGAGACAATGGGGGGAGCTCCTGAGACGTTGCTTCAAGATACAATCTTCCCCTCCACCTCTCCTACCCTACCGGTATGAAGGATGGGGAGGGGAAGGGAAGGGAAATAAAACAGCTGCTTTGAGATTTCTATATGTGGCCTGTTTATTTTCATTATCCGGAGCTGGCTCGTCTTTTATGGGCCTGGAATGATGGAGGAAGCGCTCTGAAAAACTTGTTCGAGTTTAAATCATGCGCGCCTCGGGACAGACTCGAACCCTTAACGCGTCCTTTTCTGTGCTGCCTTTGTCTGCTCCATGTCGTATGTACGCAAGAAAGGGGAACAATCCTTCCTACGATGCCTCGCTGATTTAATTGAAGGAAAACATGTAGGAGCCGCTAGTTTCGTGACCGCATATTGACCGAAATACTGTCTAGTCCGCACTCGCAAGCCCTTTTTAAGGCAGGGGACACACGGCAAGCTCCACGGGCCGGGTCCGGCCATTCCAGTTTTGATGATATATGCTGTTCACTCTAAAGTGAGCACTTTTGAAGCCCTAGTTACTTTTTCCTTACAACCGTTTTTACACTTTAACTACCTTGTTCAAATAAATATTGCCATGTAAGTAATAAATATTGCCATGTAAGTAATAAACACAGTGTGAATATTCCACCGCACTCGGAAGTTAACGTCTAAAGCTAAAATAAAATATCTTTGTTGACTATTATTCCAATTGAGAGGGCTTTCAAAAGTCCTCACTTTACCGTGAACAGCCCATACATTGAGAGGCATTGGGAAGCACACACGGGTACGGGCCGGGCCCGGCACGGTGCAAGGCTAAAGCAGGCCTGGTCAGGCTTCCGGGGACGGGCGCCGGATGTTTTGCAGTGCCGTGTGTTCCCGGCCTAACTGGCGAGCTCAGAGTGCATATTTCACCTGTCACCTTGTGGGCATGCAGGCATTCAAGCCTAGCGTTGGTACTTGCGTGTTGATAATGATTCAAAACGTTCACTCAATTTAATCTTATGCAATTCTCTTGTATTCGCAGTGCTGTGGAAACAATATATCTATAGAGATTATCGCCGGTTTAAAACTTAGTGTCTTTTTTCAGTGTTTTAAATATTGATTATTACATTATTAAGCTTAATTTCGTATTTTTACTATTTATAATTTCTTCTGAATTAATTCATTTGTCTGTAGTTTTCATGACGTACTTGAAAAATGTATTTTACCGGCAGTGTATTTAATATTCTAGATAGGTTATTCATGCACTTTTAATTCCGTAACATACGGATATAATTTCATTAATATACGTTCTAAATCTGAATCGGTGAGGTTTTCAATGTTTCGATCAATTTAAAGCACCGGACTTATTCAACAGTCACCTCAGTGAAATTTAATGATGAATTAGTGAAGAAGTGCCAATTTTCCTTCACTTTTTTATTCAGTAGCATTTTCCACTGATTAATCAACCTATTCATGTGGTTTTTTCAGTAATTTGTTTTTTGACTAATGAATCAGTTAAACAACTTGTATCACATGGAATAATCAAGCTTGAATTAATAAATCCTATACAAATATTCTTTTTAATGTGAATTTTGTCTTTTGTAATAAAATTTTACGATGCAACATGAAAATTCAGTCTTCGATTCCGTTTTTAGATTTCCATTTCGTTTTCACTTAATCATCATAGGGCTCAGTCTAAATATTTAAACTGCATCAAATGTGGTGAAGTGAGTGCATTCATACATCCTATATGTTTTAACAGTCCTAATGTTACCGATTAAACTAAAAACGAAAAGAAAAGGCATACAATTTAAACCTTCATAGTTTCTATAGGCTGTTCACGGTAAAATGAGCACTTTTGAAAGCCCTGCTTAAGGTCTGATTGTATACACGTTATGTATTCTTCCGCCTTATGTGATATTAGCACTGGCATGGGCCTCATTACTTTATTCATGCCTCGGTCAAGTGAAATTGTGAAATTATTAGAAAACTAAATATTTTACAAATCTGCTCATTTTTACACTCCGATACATTAACAAAAAGCAGAAAGCGATACAATAATTTAAATTATCATAAATGGTTACTAACACTTTTTATTCAACTTTAAGATACGGAATTACTTCCCATACATCGTTACCAACTTTACTGGGCGCATGTCACTCAGGGAGCTCATTAAAATATATGCAGGTAGGGGCAGTGACTTTTTTCTAGGATTGATTTAAAAAGTGCTCACTTTATCGTGAAAAGCCTTTATAAATCATTATAATACAAATATTTTCCCTCCTAAAGTCGACGTTCACTTCCTATTTATATTGGGAAGGACACGAGCTATAAGCTGGATGCCGTGGGTTCAAATCGCCGACACCACAATATATTTGTTACTTTTCTTAAATTACGTTAAATTGGACAAAATAAACAGTGACTATCGGAAATATTATTATTTCTGGTAATGATTTACCTAAATTTAATTAAAAAAATATTTAATCCGCCGCTCGCAGTTGGCTGTCACTCATTAAATCAATGAACGCAATGTGCAAACGTTGAGGTCAGTATAATGAGAAGCAGCTTGTTAGCTATAGGTAGGTGACCTGTATTGATTAGTTAATCATTTCATAGCCATTCCTGATAGAAGAATGATTTACCTACAGAACGCCAGGACTCGTATCTTTCTTTGCAACTAGGGGCCTATTTCATAGAAGTTACAGTTCGACAGGTGACAAGAAACTGTCAGACAGGTTTACAATCCGACAAATGTGTGTTTCATGAAAGCTGACAAGTTTACAATTTTGTAATAACAAATTTGTAGAATTGTATGACAATTTAAGAAATAGTTGTTTCACAAAAGTTTTGAGCAGACAAGTAAAAATACGACAAATTTGTCAAATACTACACTATATACTGTTTCATGAAACAGATTAGTATAATCACTCGGTGACATACCTACAAATTTGTAGAATCGCCACTGCAGAAGTGGCAGGCAAGATTTCCTATGTAACCAGTAATTTGTAATGTTTATATATCATGTCAGTGTTATTGTGTTTCAGTATTGTGTAATTTAACATTGCTTGCCAAATATCACATCCTTATCCTCCCGGAAAAGATTTAATATAGTAATCTTATCCACATTACTCGACATTCTGCTGCTAGAGTGAACAAAGTTATGTGGGTGGAATTATTATTCATCGCTAAATTATTTCTGGTAGGAATCGACTGTTCATGAATCGCATATAAGGCTGCGATTGATTATCGCAAGCGCATTTGAGAGCTATCTAGAGTGTAATATATTAAACTTACGGTTTGACATATCATTGTCGCGTTTATGAAACTGTTATTTGAGGGCTGACAATTTACACTTTTTTGCTTGTCAAATAAGAGGAACTTGGATTATTTATGTAACATAACATTGTCATGACATATTGACAAATTTGTCGGATTTTACATAAGTGTCGTATATGTCACACCTGTCACGTTTTATGAAATAGGGCCCTGGTAGGGGGTGCGTGGTGGGTCTAAATTGGGATGAAGAGACACCGCATTCCGGGAGGGGGGGGGGCGGTCGCAGAAGCTCCATGATGCTTCATGAACTAGTCCGATATATAGCGCTATACTGGATCGACCTACCAATGAACCCGAATACAAATCTAGAGCTCGTAGTGGCAACGTCGCAACTCCAGTAATGGCCGATAGCCGGAGACTGGAGCAGTACTAAAGCTTGTTGTTGTTGTTGTTGTTGTTGTTGTTGCTGTTGTTGTTTGCAACCAGGTAGTGTACATTGATCTGCAGACTTTCCGAATGTTATGGACAATGACGGTAACTGCTAACCAAATTATCAAACGGTGAAAATAAAGCTGTAAACAGCTGCACAAGATGATGTTTTGTTCTGAAAATATAGTAACGAATAAATATCTGATTCTCAGTCTCCACGTAACACTTCATAAACATTCAAGCAGTATTAACAGAATTTGATAAAGTTGTAATCTGTCCTCTGTTCACTGATACTGGCACACATAGTGAGCATAAGTCCTCCTTCCTGTTATATGGGATTAACAAAACTAATCTAGCACCATTTTTTTTTTCGTTATTCCGTAATCGTGCTGTGGCTGATTAATAATGATAAGTTCGCAGATTAGAAACAGAAAGACGTCGCGACAACTGATCAGCCTCTCGACTGGGTTTATAAACATAGATATCGTGTATGATCTTACCTTTCCCAGCTGATCTAACCAATCTTTCCATAGCATTTTCTCTGAGGACATCTCTAAGGTTGAACATGCTTATATACAGCACGCAGTATTTCTGCTAAATCTTGTCCTAGCGTGCCACTTACTATTTGCATGTTGCTTGCCAACAAGCCAATGAAGTCCAATGGTCATAAATTCATGATGTGACATATTACACTCAATGTTTAAAAAAAAAAAGTATAAATATAACAATATCGCTATCAAATTAAATGTCTTTTTTTTTTTTTTCACTTTTGGTAATTTTTATCTTGGTTGCAAAATCTTCTTCTTTTTCTGTGAAGGACTGTCCGGTATTTCTTTTTCTGATATAGGTACGACGTCGTAGTCGTAAATTTAGGCCACGTGGTTCGCAGAGAAAGGTCGAAGTGAACATCAAAACCACTTGGCTGCTGACCCGAGTCTTAAATTCTAAGCCCTGTGGGTTTGAAACCATCACCATTTTTCCTCCTCCTCTTCGCCACAGGGCGGCTTATATCAGGTCACTGCCACTGTACAACCTCTACCACTTTTTTTTATCGAGTTATTTTGAAGTTCGTAAAATTTACAGATTTTGGTTTTTTTCGTTTATTTGGGCTCGTAAGCAACGAGCGCTCCGCCTGCAGAAAATGAGAACATTAGAATGCATTGACAAAATCTAAAACGCACGTAATAAATTACTCGTAGCAGCTAAAACAGAAAACCTTATTAGTGTAAATCGAGTTCATAACTTGAAAAATACCGTAGAGAACGTTAGCTTCCTTTCCCTTTTTTTATTTATGTATTTTTTCAGGAAGAGTAAAGACTCTTGGAGCCTTAATTACGAGGTTCTGTAAGTTGCTTTAGGAAAAGGTGGTAGGCACCATTATTTTTAATTTCTGTTATAATTTTAAGTCTGTGAAGTCTTTCTCTAAATTAGCCTTCGCTTCCAAAAGCTACCTTACAAACTGCTGCAGCAAACGTAACAAATTTGAAAAGTATTCCTTACATATAGACTTATACACACATACACGCATAGGCCTTCATGTGTACATATCAAGTTTTTCTAATTATTACCCCATAATATTGAGAACATAATGTTTGATTTAGTGAAAATTAAACGCAATGTTATAAATAAATTTTGCAATTTTTATCAAAACAAATTTTATTCCAATTTATTCTGAGTCCTAGTAGATATTAGTACAAAGAGAAAAAAATTACCAATATTGTATTGTGCGAAGTACTTGCGAATTAACGTTCGGATGCGTAAATCTACACATATACGCTGTTCACGGTAAAATGAGCACTCTTGAAAGCCCTGCTCAATATCTACTTGTATGCACGGTGTGTATTCCTCCGCCTTATGTAAAATTAACATTGCCAATGGTTCCATTACCTTATTCATGCTTCGGTCAAGTGAAACTGCGAAATTATTAGAAAAGTAAATATTTTACAAATCTGCTCGTTTTTACACTTCGATGCATTAAAAAAAACATAAGCTAAAGAAATAATTTAAGTTTATGACAAATGGTTCCCTAACACTTTTTATTCCACTTTAAGATTCGAATTACTTTACATCCATTGCTACCAACTTTACTGGGCGCATGTCACTCAGTGCGCACGATAAAATATTACGCAGGTGGCGGCAGTGACTTTTTCTAAGGTGGTTTTTAAAAGTGTTCACTTTATCCTAAACAGCCTTTAGTAGGCTAGACCAGACTTGACCAGTTAACACAATTTTTCTGTCCTACGTACAAGAATTTCAAATGGCTTGTCATCTTGTCAATCAGGAACGGAGGAGAAATCGTCATTCGCCTGGAGTATAGTTTCGGAAAAAAGCGCAAAATCGAAATCAGGATGGTCTAACGGAAATTGCGCATGATTTTTGAGTAATTTCTAATGCGAGTCCATTTTGCCACCTCTCTCGATGCGTGCGAAAACATCTTATACTCACAACAGGATTATAAATTTCGATATTTTCGAAACAGCGCAATGAAGATATTCCATATATTAAATAACAGAGATAGTTTATTAACATCTCCATGTACTCGCGCCATGCAGAATTCATGAAATGATCAGCATACAAAGCTATGCACAATAATTTTGAGCCAAAATTACGTAGATAATAAAAGGTCACCTCAGACATAGAATAACAACCACTCAAATGAGATTTTGAATAAATTCTCGGCACGTGTTTTCAAAATTTTCGAAATTTTACTTTTAGCCCACTTAACATGTATTTGATTTCTTTGTATTCGAATTCATGTCTGGTTTACGATCCGCTCCACTAAATAACTCTTGAACCGTTTTATTTATTTCTATATGTTATTATTATTTATTTTTTTAATTATTCACGATGACAGGTTTACGACCTCAACTTTCTGAATTCATTGTGTATTTTAAATACCAAAACACGGTTTGTGTAGACTAATATCGCGGAGCTCGTAGATAGAAAGTAGAAACAACTATCGCGCATATTACTCGAAGTTAATAAAGGATTTTTTTTTTATATTGGGTGGCTTCCTAGTGTAACATAATAGGACCATGACTTTATTTGGATACATAAACCAGCCCTACGGAGTTTAAATTAATACGAGATGGAGTTCCAGAATGATGCCCAATCTCTTAAATGCTGTCCGTATCGTGAATGTTCCTCAGCTCTTGTCATGACAAAATAGTGATCAGCAATAACTCGAGGAGCAAGCTTACGAGCCAAAATTAAGACACTAATTTGGCAGATATATTTTTTGAAGCAGATCAACTTGGCTTCAGGAAGGGTATGGAGTACAAGGACTGGAGAGTGAAGTGTGTTGTGCGTTTTAATTAATTTTAGATAAGACCTGCTCACGTAATGATGATTCGTACATCCTTTACTCTTTCCGGATAGCCAAATTTGGCCACACAAATTATTTCCTCTCAAACTCAATTCCACTAAATTCGTTAGGAAATGCCAAACGACATTTTGACCGATTTTGCAGTGAAAAGGGGCAATACACAAGGATTTTACAGTGAAAAGGGGCAATACACAAGGATTTTACAACAGGGCAGCGAGCAACGAAAGAGGGTACATTTGATAGCATATCTGGGGGGGGGGGGGCAGCAATAGCTTTTTTGGAGGAAATGTTTCATCTTTGTTGAGGTTTAAGATAGTTCATGAAGACTATACTGTAATGTTTTCCTGAACATTTAGGCTATTAACATACAAACTGATTAATTACTTAAAAAATATTCCCAATTAAGTTGTTACTGATTGCTTATGTAATCGTCTTTTCAAGAAGTAATTTATATGTGTACTGTTTATTTTTATATGGCACCCTGTTGGAAAAATAAAAATTTCCAGGAATTTATTTCTGAGAATATCAGAGGACAACACTCAGACTGGATCTTTCTCACGTTCTTGCCCGTGAGCTCTCGCTCACAATATATTTTGTATTTACTAATAAAATACTTTTCACTCGCACTCTACTATTGATTTGAAAATTACGGGCGTCAATTCATAATTAACTTAAAGTATTTTCCGCCGTAATTCAGAAGCAAGCTTTATTACGTACTTGAAAAAATAATAATCAAATGTTACTTTCAAATATGGTAATGAAGTAGTTCTAGGGACGATGGGCACGTAATAATGATCTGCTCCTTTATTTAAGTCGATTATTTCTGTCTCGCTTTCTCCCGAAATTTACTTAGTTGGAGTTATTTCGTCCAATCAAAATCACTCCAAAGATCGATAAAAAGTAATGGCCTCTTTGCAGTTTGAGGATGTTAAAAAGTTTAACGAATGATTTAGTAGTTGCAAGTACGGGCAGAGCATACATATATGAACACTCTCGCAAACAAACTGAATATTTAACCATCTTTGGCTCACTTTTGAGAGCGAGTGCTTGAGAATGTACATTCTCGTTTTCTGGAACAACGCCGCGGGTCTCACGAGAGGTAACATTTTGATGCCAGTTGTTAAAAATTGTTGGTAACGTTTTCTGGCATATTTTTTAAAATGACGGTCAAAATGAGTTCTGAAAATAATGCGTAAGTTTACAAGTTGTCCGAAAATGTATGTAACAAACGTTGTGAGGCGATTCCTCATGAATAATAAGACAGAGAACGTCATACGACCCGTAACCTAAAATGATTACTGGGGATGGTGTGCGCCCCTGAAACAAGAGGCAATGTATTTATTTACACATATTATAAACAACGTGAAACTAAACAACAAAAATCTGGATGATGTTTAGTTGATAAAAACTGCATCATTTCAGAAAATTTTGTTTGCGAAATCACCCTCCTCATAATTATTAGTTGAGATTGTTAGATTGAGATCACAAAAAATCATTCAAACTGCTATTTGTTCTCCGGTTTGGGTGCTTGAAGTTAGCATGTTGACAAATAGTGCCGCCTTAGTGAAACACACGGAGGCCAACGGTACTTTACGTTGTTCACGGTAAAATGAGGACTTTTGAAATCCCTGCTTAAGATCTAACTGCAATCACATTGTGTACCATTCCGCCATATGTAAAATCAACGTTGCCGTGGACCTGCTCACTTTAGTCATGCGTCAATAAACGGAAACTGTAAAATTATTATAAAAGTAAATGTTTTACAGATTTTCTAATATACACACTTATTTATATACATTAAAAAATCAGAAATAAAAATAAATCACTGCAATGTTGACAGATGCATACCGAACACTTTTAAATTCAACGTTGAGATAGGGAACTATTTTCCTTCCGCAGTTACCAACTTAACTGGGAGAATGCCACTACGTGTGCCTGTTAAAAATATACGCAGGTAGGGATAGTGATAGTTTTCGAGGGTTGATTTTAAAAGTGCTAATTTATCGTGCGTGAGCAGCCTTAAAAAAAATGAGTGCACTAATATTCGAAGGGTGCAGCGCCACGCCTATGGAGGCAGCATCGAAAAATTTCAGCAAATAACATTGTGCATCACACATAACACACATTTTTATTGGTAAGACACATTTCAATAATGGTGAATAGTTTATTGAAAACAAACGTAGTAGAAACGCGTAAAACAATTCTACGGAAAGCAGTTGTCATATCACTAGACATGTGCCATCCCCAGTCCTCGCAGTAAAAGGCCACACACTTGCGCGTTCGCGGATGGTAATGGTGTTACTTTCCTGCGCAGGCGCGCTTCTGCAACCTTCGAATAATAGTGCAGTGCACTCATTTCTTGAATACGGTTGGCCTCCATGTGTTGCACTGAGGCGACGCTGTTTGTGATGGGGTACACGTTAACTTCGAATGTAAAAACAGACAAAAAATAGGGACTAATGATTTTTTTTTGCGATTGTATTGTGGAAACTCTATTTTAATTTATGAAGGGGTATGATTTTACTTACAAAGTTTTCTGATATTTGAGACCTTTTATTATCTAAACGTCACGCACTAATTTGCTGTTTGTTCTCACATAGTTTTCAATATATTTGTATAAATTCATTACAAAACTTCTTGCTTTGCTCAGTAATCAGTGATAACTTAGGCCACGATTCATATAGTGTTTTTTGCCTCATTTTTCAAGAGGGATCAGCTCACAAAGTTTGGAGCGTACATTCAATTCAAAGACATGCATAAAATTAGATAATTTCCTTTTGTAACAAGACAGTTTAACTGCATACCTCCCCCCAAATCCCGTTTATTGTTGGTAATAATCGTGCACAGAATCTCCAGAGCTGGTCTTAATGCTTCTGCAAAACTTTGTTCTGTTTACATCACTTGTTTCCCGAGATTTCCGCGCGTTTTACTCTTTATGGCTGTGGAGATGTTCGTGCTCATCGTAGAATAAATTAATTTGCTCGTGTGACGCTACGCTGTGCTTGTCTCATCGTGCGCCGAGGTGAGACAGTGTTCATTTCTCTCTACTTAAGCAGCTCGCACTGCTGCTTCCCTCTGCTTGTCATAACTGAGCTCGTATAATCTGTCCTTCATTTGGGAAACTTACGAACACGTTGACGTAGTTCCTGGCTGCGAATAGCAGTCAAGGAAAGCTATACACATATGTGTACAAGCGCGAATTAATTATTATCTTTAAACTGTGAAAATGGTTAAGGGGTTTTAAGACGACTTTCAGGTACGAAAATTCCAGTGGATAAATCTGAAAGCGTTACAGGCAGGTAGGACTGCCTAATTAAAACCTTCGCATTCATCACTGTACCATAATGTGTCAAGAACGGCGAATACGTAGGTATAAGTGTATATTTTCTTGGATGCCGAAGTTGAAAAATTAAAATAATATGATGTCAGAAAAAAGTTTTTGCCAACTTATGAGCAAATATTTTCTTAGACGCGCCTCAAATCTGCACATTCCATAAAGACGTATAACCTTCCGCTAAATGGATTTATGAGAGTGAATATTTGTTCGGACGAAATTGTGTGTACTAGTATTCTTAAGAACTGCCTCTAGATAAAAATGTATATACTTGACGACAGTTGAAAACGACACAATTGGAGACAATTCGATGTGCCAGTCAGCTTCGCCCTCGGAGCTTCCTTGTTCCAGTGCTGCTAACTCGCAAAATATCCCCGAGCGCGACCTTCTTAATGGTGTTGGCAATTTTAATTCTTCTCTCCGGGAAAGCAGCGGGACACGGTCTAGTTCTTCTATGAAGTGTGCCCGCGGGAGCCGGCCATTGCCAAGTTCAGATGTAACGTTCTTGCGCGAATACATAGGCTCTAATTGGCACTCGTCCAAACGTAACTACAGCTGTCTGTGACGAGACGTGTTCAAGGCACAGTAAAGTCCTTCCAGCACGCACTGTCTCTTACAAACTGTTCATGGTAAACTTAGCACATTTAAAATCAATCTTTAAAAAAAGTCGCTGCTTCTACCTGCATGTATTTTAATGGGCGCACGGACTAGGATGAGCCCAATAAAGTTGGTAACGATGGAGAGAAAGTAGTTCCATGTGTTAACTTAGAGTTAAAAATGTCAGGTTATCATTTGGAGAACACTGAAATTTTTTTCTGTTTTTTTTTTATGCACGTAAGTATAGTAATGATCAAATTTGTGATATATTCTATTTTCTTGTAATTCCACAATTTTACTTGACTGACTAATGAATAGCGTGATCAGGTACATGACAGTGTTAATTTTACTTATAGAGAAAGAATACACAATATGCATACAAGTAAATCATAAGTAGGCTTTAAAACGTGCTCAGTTTACCGTGAACAGCCTTTACATCAGTCCTATTAAGATACACTGAAGAAGGTTCAGGAGAATAATGGAACGACGGAGGAGCGGGAAAGTGCGCAAAATTTAATCTAATCAGCCTTTGGAGTTACACCTTGTAAAACAAAACTAACTAAAAACGAAACTCTCTTGACATGCACTTACCAGGTGGTAAAATATGTTCACGATAAAGTGAACACTTTTGAAGTCATACTTACTTTTTTCTTTCAACCAATTTATATCTTTCCACCAGTTGTTAATGTAAACCCTGCCATGTGAGTAGTAAGCACAGTGAATACATTCACCATACCCAAACCCAAAAGTCCGAGGCCACAAGGAAATGCATTTATTAGTTATCATTTCTAATGAAACAGCTTCAAAAAGTGCTCACTTTACCGTGAACGGCCTATAACAAAACGTTTCGAGACTATCTCTGTTGACCACAGCAATACAGCGCTCCCCTCGTTCCTGCCACTTCTGGACTGTATCCCGGCAGTCGTCTTCTCGAAGCATGTCAAGTACTAGTTTTCGCACTGAACCTCCGCAGTGGTACCGAAACGCGACCTTTGAGATGAATATTCATCTTCGGGAAGTAGGCAAAGTCCTCAGCTACCAAATCTGGCAAGTAAGGCGGATGCAGTAACACGGCCGTGTTTTTACCGACGTGTGAGGGGAGCTCAGTGACAGGGCGCATCGTCGTCGTGGAACATCCAGTTTCTCGGGCTCCACAAATTCGGATGCTTTCAACGAGTGTCCTCCAGATGTCTTAAAACCTGACAGTAAGTAGTATAAAATAGATGGTTCTGGGACACCAAACTGCAGGCTGAGGACTAGAGCAATGCAATTAGCATAATTTCAGGCTGCAGGCTGAGGACTAATTACAGCCGAATTTCCCTTTTCTTTACTTTTTCCCATCCAAAACAGTTGATTTCGCATACAAAAACGTCATTATTTCCCTTTTCCCCTCAAAATGTTCCTAATTTCCCTCCCACTGCAGGCGGCCATGTTGGCAGCCAGTGCCGGTCGCCATATTTTATGTCCTGATGTGGATAATCCAGGACCGATTACACATTGTGTTGTTTGATTCATTGTGGAGGTGGATGAGATATTCCATGACAGCATTCAGGACCGCCATATTGAATCACGAGCATCACTGACTAACAATATGGCGGACAATTGTTGATCAGTTGGGGATGTAGACCATTTTGGCGGCCAGCGCCGGCGGCGGTAGGTCATCAAGGCGTCGCGAACAATCGGATCTTGTATAACACTGCTACCCACGGGGTCAAATATGGCCCATGCTAACTTAAAAGCATAGTTCGCTGTAATTTCCGAACCGTTTAAGTTATAGTTGACAAACTCATATCACAGGCATCACCCACGACTAGGAGAAGGGGCGTGGGGTCAACAATGCCCTATATCAGTGTACAAGATTAGTTGGGTGTAATTTCCAAACCATTTGAGTTATAGTTGGCAAATTCATAACATAGACATCAACCACGAATTTCATAGATGGCTGTGAGTTACAAAGCGTTTGAGATACAACTACCGAAAAATCATAATACATGAATAACCCCCTGACAACGAGAAGAGACGTGCGGACATATGTCGCGCCTGCATTTCTCCCTGTTCTTACTCACCTCTGTCTCTCCTGTCCCCTCGGTGCTACCGCTTGGCCACACATATACATCCTCGCACACTCACATCCTCGACACCTCAACCAACGACCTTCCACTCGTCCTCGCACTCTCTCTATCTCACTATCCCTTGTCCTTCCCCCTCCACCAGCCTACATCACCCCTGACCATACATCCTCGAGCACTCACCACCGCCCAGACAAAGACTCGTTGCATACCGACCACCCCGAGCACTTGTGTAACAGCATACTTACTTCCAGACAGTCGGTCAGTACCACAGGCCTTACACCTGTGAGCCGTGTACCGAGACATCAATATGTAAGTATGTAATGAGATGTGACTCGCAATGAATACACAGTCATCGCTAGACAGCCGAGTCCCCCGCTCATAAAACAACACATACTAGACCATTCGAGTTATAGTTGCCAAATTCATAACATAGACATCAACCATGACTAGGAGAAGGGGTGCAGGGTCAAGCCTGCCCTATCTGTGACTTCCAAAGTTGCTGGTGATGTAGATGTGTCTTCTACTGATGACGATGACACATCGACAAGTGCAAATCAAAAGTGTAATCATGTTGATAGTGATGATGTATATTCTACTGATGATGAAGTGCTGACATTTGACAAGCAAAAGCATAAACATGATTCTGAAGACCCCTAATTACCTAGATGATAGACTTCTGTTGTTGGTTTCCTGGCAGAGGGTTGGATATATTTCTGTCATTGGAGAGATATGTGCCATTATTGATTAATTCAGAGCCAGAGGGTTTGTTGAATGACATAATATATGTATGTACGGGTGTGTGAGATTTGGTTATGCACGTAAATAAATGCATTGACAATATGTTTTTTTTCTTGGTTCGTACTGGCTAGGCAATGCAACTACTGCTGTGTGTAGCTGCTGCCCTACACATTTTTCAAATATCTGGCTGCAAGTATTTTGAATGAACATACATATGTGTTTTAATTATGTATTATATATATTGTTTTTTTTTCTTTCATGCACTCTATCGGGCAACTGGGGAGTTCAAGCAGCTGTCTGTAGGGACCTGGGTAAACACAATGTCGCAGTTATCATGCTAGATGGAAACTGTCTAAGTGCATACATTAAAGGTTCGGGAAGTGTCGACTGCTTGTAATTTCAAAGGCTTGCTACTGAAGGTTCTGGCAGAGTATGACTGCTTGTAATTCCAAAGACATGGTACATGAATTTGTGGGTCGGGTAGAGCCGACAGATTATGGCTGTCTGTAACTGTAGGGTATGTCATGGGCGCTATATGGCCAGTGCGACTGATGACGAACGATTTTCTGCAGGTGAGTCAGCATGCACACTCAATGGGAATCGAACCTGTGATACCTTATTTATTCAAGTAGGGTATAGAAAAAAATTTCAGCTGCAGGGATTTGAACCCATTCGGTCTTTTACTGGAACCAGTGCTTAATTCAGGTGTTTTAGGCCTCTTGGCCAACCCGACAATTTGTAATAGTGTTGGATTTACATAGCCTTTGTCGAATTACATACGTTGTAGGGCCTTGTCTATCCATCGCTTGTGCAATATGAGCATGCGGATTGGTAGGTGTTTTCCTTTTGCGCACCCTAATGGTCTACTGGATAACACACACATAGCAATGCACATGACTATCTCCAATTGTGTGTGACAACCTTGGTATGTGTGTGCAGGTCGGGGACTGTCTGTATTTACGACCACTGTTGTAGACAATGTCGGTCATTCTCTTCGTATTGATGTTTTAGCAGTGGGGCTCTTGCTTCTGCCTTCGATGAACATATACCCGATGGTAGATTTTATGATATCTTGTATTACCACTCGCTACAGGAATCGAACCTCAAGGGTAGTTCAGGGTACATGCATTGTTTCCTTTCAATATTATACCGATAGGCACATTGTCAAGGGGAGGTGGTGATGGGGATGCAGTACTTGGTCGGTATCTACCATGCACGGAATGGCGGGACTATCATTGCAGTCTCCGCTTACAGTGGGGTCACATCGACGACGAGATGCACTCGCGGTCTACGGGTATTCACTGCTACACCAGTTAAGGTAAAAATAAACATCTCCTCTGCATGGTAGTAGCAGTTCGTGGGCTGTGTGTGTGTGTGTGTGTAATGGGATTGGTATGCAAGTACAGGTCGGGGACAGACTGAAATTGTTGACACTGTTTTAGACATCATCATGTCGGCTTTTATGTCGACTTGTATTACTACTCTCTACGAGAATCTAACCTGCGATCAGGCACATGCATTGTTTCCTTTCAATAGTGTACCGTTATGTATGTTAACAAGGGGGGTTGGTGGTGGTGGTGGAGATGTAGTACTTGGTCCATATATACCATACACAGAATGGTGGGACCGGTCATTGTGGTCTTTTCTTCCAGCGAGGTCACATCGATGACAGGATGTGCTCATGGCCTATGAGTTGTTCAATACTACCCCGGGTAAGGTAGGGATAATTCGTTTCGTAATAATAATAAGATTATCGTTCTAGCATGGGTTGATGTTTTATGTGCAGGGACTCTGCTGTCTAGCAATGACTGTGTGTATTAATTGTGACATTGCATCACATACAACAAAGTCTCGGTACACGACTCACAAGTGCAATGTCGGCCCTCCCTAGTGGCATGGTACTAACTGACTGTCTGTAAGTACATACTCACATTGAAGGTTCGGGTGGGAGGGGGGACTGTCTGGAAGTAAGTACGATTTGTGGCCTATGTGCATTCACTGCTACACCAGTTAAGGTAGGGGATAATTCATTTCGTAATATGAAGCTTATCATTCTAACATGTGTTGTATGTGTGGGATGACAACTCGTGCATGCAGGCGGGCCTGTGTGTGTGGGCACGTGTGTGCATACCAGTTTAAAAGTTACATTTATAATGTTTTATTTTGAGCTGGTGGTCGTATTGTTTCCTTACCAATACGGTTGTGCTATGAACATAACAACTACGGAAGCCGCACTGTCTAACAAATTGTGGGTCTGGTGGCGGGGTGGGCAGTGCGTCGACTTATGACAATTTGTCCAATGACGGTTGCTGGTGGTGGTGGGTGTCCTTGATGGTGGCTAGTAGGCCGACGAGTGGGAAGTTTTGCCAGGGTGACCCACCACACACCTACAATTGATGCCTATGTTATATGGTACAGAAATGACAGGTACCTATGCTTCTAAGTTGACATAGGGCAGGCTTGACCCTGCATCTCTTCTCCTAGTCGTGGTTGATGTGTATGTTATGAAACTCGGCTGTAGAGTTATGGCTGTGTATTCATTACGAGTAACATCTCATTACATAGTTACATATTGATGTCTCAGTACATGGCTCACAAATGCAAGGCCTGTGGTACTGACCGACTGTCTGGAAGTAAATACGCTGTTACACGAGTTCTCGGGGGGTTGGCATGCAGCCAGTAGCTGGCCGGGAAATGGCGAACGTTCGAGGATGTATGGTCAGGGATGATGTAGGCATGTGGAGGGGGAAGGACAAGGGATAGTGAGATATAGCGAGCGCGAGGACGAATGGAAGGTCATTGGGGTCGAGGTGCCGAGGATGTGAGTATGCGAGGAAGTGTGTGTTTGTGTTTATGTGTGTGTGGCCAGGCTGTGGCACCAAGGGGACAGGAGAGACAGAGGCGAGTAAGAACAGAGATACATGCAGGCCGACATATGTCCATACGTCCCTTCTCGTCGTCGGAGGGTTATGGATGTATTATGATTTTTGGTAGTTGTATCTCAAACGCTTCATAACTTGCAGCCATCTATCATAGTCGTGGTTGATGCCTATATTATGAATTTGGCGACTATAACTCAAATGGTTCCGAGATAATAGCCAACTATGCATATATGTTGACATTGGGCATACTTACCCCCACGAACCTTCTCCTAGTCGTTGTTAAAGCCTATGTTGTGAATTTGACCACTGTAACTTAAATGGTTCGTAAATTACATCCAACTATGCTTATAAGTTAGCATGCACTGTATTTGGCTCAGTGGGCTGCAGTGTTACACGAGATCCGATCTTTCGCGATGCCTTGATCCCCAACGCCACCGTCGGCGCTGGCCGCCAAAATGGTCGACATTCTCAGCTGGTTGGCAATTGTCCGCCATATTGTTAATTAGTGGTGCTCGTGATCCAATATGGCGGTCCTGAGTGCTGTCATGGAATATCTCCTCTACCTCCACAATGAGTCAAACACCACAATGTGGGAATGGCCCTCGATTATCCACATCAGGACACATAAAATAGCTGCCACTGGCTGCCAACATGGCCGCCGGCGGTGGTAGAGGAAATTAGGGATAGGGAAAAAGTGACGTTTTTGTACGCGAAATCTACGGTTTTGGGCGGGAAAAAGGGAAAAAAGGGAAATCCGGCTGTAACCAGTCCTCAGCCTGCAGCCTGAAATTATGCCAATTGCAATCCTCCAGTCCTCAGCCTGCAAATGGGAGTCCCAGAACAATATATTTTTTACTACTGCTGTAGAACACACTATTGACGATGTGGCCAGTGGGGACGAGTTTTCGATGCACATGCTACGAATTTATTTATTTATTTCAACTTTATTTATACTGGCGAAGTTTAGGCTTTAATGCCTTTTCTTACACTTAACCAGGTGTAACATTGTGTACACATACGTAAACATAAAGAACAAGAAACTTTTTCTAACTGCCGACCTGCTTAGCCTATTTCGGCAGCAGGGATGACGAGCTCTTACACTGCGGAGATGTTGCCTCGTCTCAGGTTGCTCCACAACGCTTCGAGTGAGTAAGTGAAGAGATTCGAGCGGCTGTTAACAGCGAGGTCTTAGAGCCGATGAGGGTGAAGCGAAGCGAGTATGGAGCAGCGCCGGAATGAAAGAGCGGGGGAAACCGGAGATCTCCGAGAAAACCCGCCCACCAGTGGCATCGTCCGGCACGATTCCCACATGCGCAAATCCGGGAGCGACCCCGCCGGGAATCGAACCCGTTTCGTCTACGTGGGAGGTGAGTGGTCTAACCACAACACCACCGCGGGACACTGACAAACACTTCGAGAAGAAGAAGAAGACTTCCACGACACATTCCAGAAGTGGCAGGAACACTAGGAGCGCTGTATTCCTCTCGAAACATTTTGAGAAATGATTTTGTTGCTCGTCTATGTCAAAGGACTCCTGCTCGGGGCAGTACCTGCGTCAAGTCGACGCAGACAGCCGCGGCGGGCGAGAGACTTGCTCGGCGGGATATCGATCCCGGGGCGCGTCTTACGGCAGCTCGCGTGAGTTACGCCGCACAAGAACGGCTGTTTAAGTCCGGTAGAGGAGGGTGAAAAAAAAAAAAGGGGGGGGGAGGGCGTAGCCCCTCGTCGGCCGGAATTAACATGAAAATTGGAAAACGCGGCTCGGGCTAATGGAAAGAAGGGCCAGGGGGGTAGTGGGACGGTAGGAGGGAAGTCAAATAAAGAATATTATTTACACCCGCGAACCACAATGAGCCGGTAATAAGAGCCGGCGTAACGTACGAGCGAGCTGGGGGTTGTGACACTTACGAGTGGTCGCGGGGGAAGAGGCTTCCCTCGCGCCTTTAATAAACAGGAGGCTGGCTCGGCCCGGCTGGGCGCCGACGGCCCACGGCGGACAGATAACTCGCGAGGCTCGCGGCAGGGGGCTGCCGCGGTCTTGTAGCCCGCTCCCCGGGTCACTATCTCCCCCGTCCCGTGACGTCGCCGGACCCCCCCCCGGCTCCTTATTGTGGGAACAACGCGCCCTGCGTCGCCAGATCCGGGCGATAACTGCTGTTGCACCGCCCCTGGACATGCACCCGCGAGAGTCGGCGTCGTCGGCCACTTCCCTGCTAGCCGTATTGCAATTACTCCACAACCTCGCCCACTACACTACATTCAAGGTTACATCCAACTTGTCTGAAGAGCAGCTAAAGTTCTACTTCCAGGATATTCCTCCACCTCATATAAACAAAGCTTGGAAAATTACACTAGGGGGCCAATGCACTGCATTCGTGCGCATTCAGTGTAATAGCATTTTTTAATAAGAATTATTTCTTTCTAGCCATTTACAACACATTTATTTTGTAACTGTCTTTATTCATACTAGTAATAATTTTAAAAAATAATAATGTATGGGTAAAATATAACTAAAAGAAAATTTAAGCAGAAATAACATACTTTTGTGATATTTCAAGTATAAAACGTTTGTGATATATGAAATATTTATTAAACAACCAAACACGTCATACATGGGGTGTTTTTTCAAAGGTTGGATTCCAAAAGTGTTAACAAACCGCGAATAGAATATACCCCAGAAATTATGCGAGAACTAAGCTAAGCGTCGTTATCACCGCCGTAAATAAACATTACATATCCGACCCACAAGTAAAACAGTTTAATTTGTCGCAAGCAAAATATTTTATTTTCGAGAAAATGGAGAGTTCTGTTTACCGAAAAGTCTGTAAAACATATGTCATATAATAATTTTATAATTAACTGAATTGAAGCCATTTCGAAACCTACAGAAGGGATTTCGCTAGATAAAGAAACTTAGACAAATAGGTGCTTAGTTTCTTCTCATGTAAACATCGAGCATCTTGAGAAGCTAGTCTGGGAACAGTGGTCGTGTTCTTGTTAGTGTGGGTGTACAAGTGTCCGTGTATGTGTATAAAATTATTTTCAATTAATGGTGGTCTAAACTTCAGGGTGTGATTTCTGTCTCCAAAACAAGCAAGAAATTATTTTTTTTCGATTTAAACCTCTTATGGACACGCATATAGAATACATATTTGGTGTGCAGCTAAGTAATCGTCGCTAATTGTGTGAATCCAGATGTTCGTGTAACATCCTCCAGACGACATCCGTAGCAACCCTCATTGTGGATCCAACTCTTCTTGTACTGATGTTGAGATCAACAACGTGGCCCCAATACCGTATCCTCCAGATCTTGCGTAATCACAGAGCCTAAGACCTTGGAGGGAACAGTTTAGTTCCACCTGCTGTCAGACAATGGTACAGTTACGCACTGATCTTGAGTCTCCGCGGTTTACCCCCTGGTGCCAAACAAGAGTTCCAGTCCAGCACTTTCATTAATTTCCGCATACCATCTGCGCGTAATTAAAACATTCGCCATAGTCAAGCAGTGTAGCTGCAATCGTCTCTGGGGAATTTCCACGCACGGTTTAAAATTAAGTAGGCCTACTTTCAGCAGCAGTGCCATCTGTACAGTGCTCAAACCATATTAGTAAAACATAAAATAATAATTTAAAAAAATTTAAATATTCTTTCTCTCGACGACCAGTTTACTCCATTCTACCTTGGAGCAAAAATGTGTTACAAAGTGTATAATTCCACAGCCAGATAGTATTTCCAATATGACAGTTGTACCAATCGCCGCCAGTGGAACGTAATGCTCAGTTCTCGATACTACGACCAGAATGAATTGTGCGTGACACTAGTTAGGGCCGACAGTTTTCATATTGAGAATAAGCCATTCTGTGAAGACCAACATGGAGTAATATACACACCAGCATTATTTATATACACAATTAATTACCTGACAAAATATTTCCATTTGTTATTGGTGGCATTCCTGCCTACTTTTTGAATTTGCTTGACCGTTACCAGCCGTTGTTTCATTTCGTGCTTCCATAGTTGTTACAAAATGTTTGTTAACAGTATTCGAGGATGTTTACTGTGCGACGAATAGACATGTTCTATGTGAATTGCATATACATTTTTGCATACGAAAATGCGAGTGTAATAAGATTTGAGTGCTTCACTAAGAAAATTCTAACCTCAAACTAAGTGCAACATTTTTCACCGCGCATTGCTAGCAAATACTCTTTAAAACTCCTGGTTTCTTAATTGCCTGCTTTCATTTCTTTCACGAACATTGCAGTTGTTCCTTACTGTTTACGATATATCAATCATTTACATCATTTTTTCAAATTAGCTTATTATAAGTACCTATGTAACCGCTACTGCATGTTGCAAGGATAAAAACTACTTCCTTTTGGAAATTTAAGAAAGGAAAACATTCTTAACATAACTGATACACTCGAAGGAACTCACGCAGTTGTCGTACGCACAGTTTTCTTCGATTCCACGCTTTATAAATAAAAGTTAGGTAAATTATGTAGAAACACAGTTCATGCTGCGTGGTTGACAACAAGGAATGGTTCATGGCCTCAAATCCGACCAGAAAATAAGACACGGAGTCTAACCTGGAAGTGCTAACTCTTTCTCCTTCCGCGCTCCTCGGGGCGTGCGCGTGTGAATGTATCAAGTGTGGAGTGCTGGTGGTTAGGAAACACTGATCTTCCTCCCTAACACGACAACTTACCACATACATAAGAAGGGCCAGTACTCATAACGGTGGATTCTTACATATGTTCACGTCCATGTTTTTATAAACTTTCAATAAAATTTCGCCTCACGTGCTCCTGGAAGATGAAAACAGGCATAACAAACACTAAGAACCAACAATTACCAGCCACCCTACTGGAAGATTGCCAATTTTAAGTACGAAAATGTCATGAATACTCGACAAAAGTGGCACATTTAGATTATAAGAGCAGCTCCATGCCGTAGGATCCCCGTTACCTTCGCTAAAGGAGTGAAAATGACGAGGGAAAATTATCCGAATATTCATTACAGCTGGATGTCTTTATAAGTCGTGTACAAGCCATTCCGTCCACGACTCTGGGGATGTCTTATTTTATACGTAAGTTCTCATACGAGGTCTGACTTTACGGATCACGGAATTTCAGATAAT
Source organism: Dryococelus australis (assembly GCA_029891345.1). Lineage (NCBI taxonomy): Eukaryota > Metazoa > Arthropoda > Insecta > Phasmatodea > Phasmatidae > Dryococelus > Dryococelus australis. Next base: position 48,770,423 of record CM056997.1, on the reverse strand, counting down.
TTCACGGGTGTAGCGTTAAAAGGAAAATTAAATGAAATTGATTATGCACATTTTTATGTCTCTGCGCTCATGTTATTTTAGAAAGATCATTGAAATATGATGATATACTAACAATATGATCTACACACTGCAAAAATTTGTGTACTAATTAAATAACGGTTGTGCCACCGAAAAAAGTATTAGAGTTCAGTATGGAAAATCACACGAAGTACGCATTATTCTGGTTACATTGTAAATAATGGAAATGTTTTCAGTAATCATTTTAGCAATTTAACTATATGAGATTAAAAAACCAATTTGTAAACACATGTAACATTGCGAGAGAAAATATTACGTGCTTCACATTTTAATCTAAGTGCTTCTTTTTTAAAAAGAGAAAAGGGGCGATGTTAAATATGTTTCTTACTGGACGATTAATATAAAATTAAGCTTGAAAGTGCAATCTACATAAAAATGTTAAAGTGAAATTATTTTACCGTACCGGAATAACTGTAAGGGAATTGGAACATTCTCTAGTACGACTCTGACAAACCTCGTCCTACTTAAATCCCCTTGAAATTTTTTATAACATAGTAAATGTGGTTCTAATATACAAATACTAATACCGTACTACAGTGAGACGTAACATTAGATGCATATTTCCCTCAAAATTAAGAATTCTTCAGTTTTATAGTTTTTGCAATATTGCTTTTATTTTGTTATTACAACAAACATTTCGGAGATCGTGTACATATTTACCAAATATTTTGAACCAATCTCAAACATTTATCCAGAGTGATTGAAGTTTCCTAGCAACTTTTCTGACGTGCAGTTAGTCGGAATGATCTGGCGATATGCAACGCACATAGAGTAACGATATCTCCACCCGAAAACAATTTCAGCACTTCAGTCATTGTATCGTACTTACGTTGTCAGAAACATTAGTTTCACCTAACAAGATCAGAAACATTTATTTGATGGTCCCTACTGTAAATTAATAAGTTTTCTAGCTATACTGTTTGACTAAGGGCAGAATTGCGTGACCCAAAAGAAGGGCCCAGTACATTCAACTTTACGTTAGGGTGACGGGGTATAATCAGTTGTTTTCAACTACTTATTAACAATACGTTTAATGACATAAAAAAAGTATTTATTTGGCTTTATTCATATAAGTATTTTAGTGGCGCAAATAACTTCTTCAGTGTAATTCACTTAAGCACACTCTTTTACACTGAGGAAATATCTTAGCGCACTTAAAATGCCCAAAAAGGATTGTTTTTAATTAAATTTACTATTGCTTTAAATAAATACGCAATAACTCTACATATAAAATGAAAAGGGCATAAAATATGCAGTGTTTAGCTTATATTTATTATGCCATTTCAGGAGCAGCAATTTGTAATTTTGTTATTTATTCACTCGAAAATTAGTGTAGTTCACCAGCGGCACTTATTTCCTCATACAGAACTGCACCTGCGACTATTAAATTATTAGCAAACAGTCAGTGACAAAACAACAAGAAAAAAGGGGGTGGACAGGGTGTCATGTTGTTCTCCTCCCCCTTATTTGGTTTTAAAAAGGCCGAAAACTACAATCAATAAATAGTGCTGCGCTGAAGTGTTTGGAAAATTATTTAGTTTAATTTTTTTCCCCCAGTATCTACTCATGAAAACGTATTTCTGATTCTTATATACGTAGTAACTTCTACATTACAGATTTTTATTTTTATTTCATGCTACATGTCATTTAAGTGATAATCGTACCAAAATTAAATTTACAAGGAAAAATAAACGGGGAAGGGGGTGCCTTAAGTCTTACCCCCTTCAAATTGGAACCGTTGTTCTGTCTCTGAAACGCACGTATATTTATTGATACTACACAGCTTTTAAGTCTATAAAAATAAGCTCAAAACTCCATAAACTTCTCCTACCCCCTCACACTCTTCTTTAAGTAAAGACGGGACCGTGGTGTCTGAGCGGTTAGCCTGCTCGCCTCTCACCAAGGCGAACCGGGTCACTCTGGATTTTCGCATGTGGGAATCGTGCCGGACGATGCCGATGGTCGGCGGGTTTTCTCGGGCATCTCACGTTTCACCCGCCCTTTCATTCCGGCGTTACTCCATACGCACCTCATTTCACCGTCATTGACTCTCAAGATCTCGTGGTTTAGAGCCGCCCAAATATCTTCACTCATTTTAACGAAAGACCCCACGAAATGTGACAGCGTTTATCCCGACCGTGAAGACAGCGCATATGAGCTCCAACGTTATACGCCACCGTCTTCTTAGAACTAGGAACGGCTCGTGTTTCTTCATTCTATTGTCTTGCCTGACAGCAGGAGGAGGAAGGTTGGCACACATCTCCAACTGCATTTTATTGTAATGTATTCTGCTTTTGCACGAGGGGCCGTTGACAGTAGAACGGCCTTAAGGACAATTACAGGCATAGGATGGATTTAAAAAATCACAACTTTATACTTCTTCCAAAAGCTGATTGAATTGTTGATATTATTCGTAACGTTATTTCCAGCAAATAACTCTTTTTCTTTCGGATACACAGTGCTTCCATAGTTGTGTTTAGAAATTGATCTTTAACCCTTTTGTATATGACAAATGTAAAAACCAATCCGCTTGAAGGATGAAATTATTAGGTTTGAAATATGGCGTGGAGTAAACCAAGGCGTAGTTACAGCGGGCTTAGTTTCTTAATATTACAACAAAAAAAAAGTTTTTTGAGGGTATAGCCTTTTTTTGTAATTCTCGATATTTTAGAAAGAGTTTAGATATTAACACTTAGTTTTTATTTTATTTTCCCAACTGAGATAAAATAAATTATGATCACTTTTCACGTTTAACCATTCGAGACCTATGAAAGAACACTGTTATTTATTAATTATATGAAGTACCTCATAAAGTAGGGCATACAAAAATATCAGTGGCGATACCTGTAATTTGTTGTAGTTTGAATTACGGGATTATTGACGAGAAACAGTTCACTTAGGATCATTAGGAGTGTTCGTCTAGAATCTACAATGGAGTTCGAAGCGAAAATATTCATTTTAATGAACTAACATGATTAATGTCAGTGAGGAAGTTCCATAGTACGCCAAAGTTCAGTATTCATAATTACAAGAAATTACTCCTTATTCAAGCAAAACGATGTGGTCGTCATTAACAGAAATAACCCAGATGGTTTAGTTACAGGAATTTGAGACTAAATAACAAGTATTGCAACTTACAATGTCAAAATAGTATTTAACAATCTTCGATGAGACTTTTACAGATAATTATACTCTTGTGAATAACATAGCACAGGCTTACTATGTTAATGAAACATACCGCTACGTTTGAAATGAAATATATATTTTAATACTTACACATATCCTGCAGGGATAATATCTTATCACTCGAAAATTATTCCTCAGTTTTAATTTCTAAAAGTATTGCAGTGATAGCAATGAAATAAAAAGCAGCATATTTTAAAATACGTTTGTTTTGCATTATTACGGGAAGAGTGCTTCACAAAGTTAGTTCACTTACCTCTGTTAAAACGCATTTTCAAATATTGCCACTTTTTTATGAGTAGGCCTAAATTATGTTTACCACAGGAACGCAATAAAAATATATAATTTTATCACCGTTCTAGTTTTCGAGTTAATGAATTTAAAATATGAATCTGACAGTAACTACCACTTCAGAAACCTTCAGAAAGCAATATTAACTTTTAAATGATTTTTTATAACTATACTTTATAAACCTTTATTAGAGTACATATAAATATACGCAATAGCAAAGTAGGTGATTAACTCATTTGTAAATAAGCATCATGAAATAAAATTCAATGTTAAAGGAAATTCACATAAAAACAAAGCTATTGCATCATGTAATCAATATATCTGTAGAAAACACGTTATTAAAAAACGTTATTTACTGGTACAGTATTCAGAATCAATTTTTTTATCATAAATTTTCAATAACGTTAACAATTGCTAGAGATGCATAAGTGTATTTTAGATATAATAATTATAATAATACGGATAATGTATTCTTGCAGCTACTTCGCTGCAGAATTCGCGAGTTTGTTACAGTTTTACAACTTCACAAAAGGCGTTTTTGAAACCTGAAACATGTGCAGATTTAGCACGTATTACCTGTAATTATTCTAATGTTAAAAATTAATTTTACACTTAGCAAATATACACCCCTTTTCTTTATGTGGTGTGACAACAAAAAAATTCAAAAATAAGTTATGTAGGAATATGTGGCATATTAAGAAAATATATTTGCATGGCTTTTATGTTGAAAATATGTGATAAGCCTTTTAAACCATATAAATTTATATTGCCTACAAAAGTTGCCGCATGAATTTGGTGAGAATTATATAATTGTTTCCTGAGATAGGACACCAGGGCTTCATTTCGCACGTGGTGCTATCTACTGCAATGGTGAAACAAATGCAAATGTTCGGAACAAGAACAAATTAATTGTGCAAATGAAATATTCTCTAGAGGTAACACATCGTATTCAAGTTAATTTATTTGTTATTTGCAACTGTATCTTTCTCGGCACGATAATTCTCGAAAATTCCCGAAGGATGACAGAGATGAAATATCTTGGCTCGTCGCTTTCGCTACCCTCCACTCGCGTGCGGCGCATGAAAGGAAAGAAATGAAAATAAGTCACATGTTTGCGAAGTCTCTTCTCTTCGCCTCGCCTCGCCTCATTGAGCGAGTACTTTATTCCAAGCATGAAAGTAACTTTTACGATTTTTTTGTGAAAATATGTTTCGACAATTGGTCTTCATGGCTTACCTTACCTTTTTTTCTGCAAGAGATTTTTGAATAACGGTCGGAGATGGTAATACACACAGCAATCGGCGACACAGAAATTGCAGGTATTATTATATCTAGATATTATTATTCAGGTAAAACAATTCCGCTTGGCAATGGTTAACTCTACACATTATTATCTCTCTTATGGCAGAAAGTAAGCCAACACTCAACAACATTATCTGCAGCGATCATGCTCTTTTACACGTGTACGGCGTCTTATCTGAACGCCTTTAATAGGACCTTAAATTAAGATCATGTTGTTTCCAATTTATAGCAAAAGCTTTATAAATTACCCAGTTATATAAAACTGTTGATATTATTATTTTTCAAACAAATCCTTTATTACTTATAATTTTGTTTTCATAACTAACTTCTGCACACTTTAAATTCAAATCGGTGGTAAATCACCGATTCGCATTCAAATGCAACTATTCGATTAGGTGAAACTGGCTCCACTTAGAATAGGCGAAAAACCAATAGTTGTTCCAGGGAAACAATTTTACTGATTGTGTATGGTTGCCAACTGTATGCAGCGAATTATTATTTTTCATTGAATGAAATTAATTCGTTACGAGGAATAAACATAAGTATTTCATCCACTCATTATTGATGAGCAGTTAAACGCAATTTTAAAATATAAAACATATTGTCTAATGAGACAGTCACTTTCCCATGTTTTTTTCTGATTTGTTTGTTATAGGCTGTTCACGGCAAAATAAACAATGTTGAAAGCCCTGCATAAGATCTACTTGTATGCACGTTGTGTATTCTTCCAACATACGTAAAATTTACATTACCATGGGCCTCATCACTTTATTCATGTGTTGGTCAAGTGAAACTAAAATAATTTGAAAAGTAAACATTTTATAAATCTGCTAATTTTTATATACTGAGACGTTAGAAAAAAAGACAGAAAACGAAAGATATAACTTAAATTATCACTCTTTTATTCGACGTTAATACATGGCACTACTTTCTATCCATCATTACCAACTTTACTCGGGCACATGTCACTCAGTGTGCCCGTTAAAATATACGCAGGCAGGGGGCAGTGACATTTTTCTAAGGTTCATTTCAAAAGTGATCATTTTTTCGTGAACGGCCTGTAACAATGTTTTTGTGTATATGATACACGAAGTAAAATTGTTGATAGAGGCTCAAATGCGCATGTCTATACTTTGGATAAATATTTTTTACAAATGAATTAGTTATATGACATAATCACACGCTCAAGGATACACTAAAAAAATAAAAATCATGTCCACATTTCACTCTAAATTCAAATGAGTGGAATAGCACCGATTTACAGTGAAATTTAAATTGTCGAATCAGTGAAAATGGTTTCACTTAGAATCAGTGGAAAAACAGTAATCGTTTCAGTGAAACAATTTCACTGGTTAAATAAATGACGGCCAACTGCGTACCGTGAATTAAATATTGTTTTTATTGAATTTAACCAAACATTTACGAGAAATAAACTTATTTCCGACATATACAAATTAGTATTCCGCAATTTGCCATAATTTAAAAAAAAGCAACACTTTTCTGTGGCTGGTCGGGATTTAACACACATCATCACCGCTTAACTTTTTATGCCGTATACTCTGTTTCATATAACTTCAATAAAACTTGATAGACGTTGTGACCAACCTACGCAGCATGTAAACAGTAAACGCCCCCATTTCCAAAGTACCGGTTCAGCTGATGGTTGTTGAAAGTTGAGTCTTATTATGTTGGTGCTCTTTGCGATGATTGTTAAAGAAAATAGTACTCGGAATTAAAAATTTTAATGTGGAAAAATTAATGACAATTATAACATTTATGTTTAAAATTACGCTCATAGACTAACACACAATTTTTCTGAGTTATAGAGCAAGGGCTTTAAAAATATTTAGAAATATTATGATAGAGCATGCGAACATCACCAATCTCCGTTGAGTCTGTTTGTTGTCTATGGTCGCCTCCTGCCCGATGAAAAGCCGTTGCCTTGTCATTATGCTCACTGCTCTCTTCAGTCATAATTTATTTACAGGAATTCCTGGCTGGTGATGTCAGAATATTTATGCAGTTAATTATTTGCGTATTTAATTGAGAGTAGTTCGTCATAGGTGCCATTTTAGAACAGTTTCCTCAGTGAAATGAATTATCGATACGTGTCTGCCGCTTTGTAAAAATAAGTTTCTTGTGAGCTGTGGTCCGCCATTTTCTGTAAGCATCGGGAAGCGCGAGCGAAAAATTATTTACGTTGTGAAGTTTGAATTTGTTGGTTTCAAGAAAAGTTAAGTGTTTTGTTAATTGCATAAGTTATAAAATAAATTATTTCGTATCAGTAGCCGACAAGCGATTTTAGTGAATTAATTACCCAAAGTTCTCCACGTGGAATTACGAAGTGAACAGTAAGTTAGCGTGTTTTGTAAATAATGTTTTCTTAAATTGTTGTTAGAGTATTTGAAATGTATTTGGACTTTTATTTGATTGAAACTGTAACGAATTTTACGTAGCAGTTAAATTTGCAACATGTTTACAATGTGCATTTTTCACATCGGTATTAACAGTGGCGTAATTATTGCGTTTTGTTCTTGCGGGAGGTTTTCAAATGTACGTGGCCTAAATAAGCGTCCTTTTAGTTTAGTTATTTATATAAAAAATTAAAATGAAATTTATCTGTTGAGCATTTCTCGCATCGGTACAAATAGTGAAACATTTATCGCATTTAGTTTTTTTCGATGAAGTTAAAACTTTTGCGTTAGGCCTATAGTAAACTGAATTATATTTCCGTGCGAATAAATTTTTCCACTGCATCATGAAACCAATGCCAGTTCCAATCGCCACTCTCATAAGAAGAACCACAAAAAAATCACGTTTCACGAAAGACGTTAATCTATAGTTCCCCACCCCACCAATAATAAAACAGAACTCTTAACTAGTATATTATGTGATCATAACAAAAATAGAACAGTTGGGAATGGCAACCAGCTATAGTAGCCTAAATGCTGGACAGAAGTTGTCAGTCTTGCAATGCTTGCCATTAGATTCGTAGTTCGTTTACAAAGATCGTTTTCTTCGCCAACAGTACAGCTGCGGCGGAGGGATACCTTACCATATTTTTTTTTGTTGCCTTCATTGACGTGAATTGACAGATAAAGAAACCGTGGCACAGAGCGTGAGTTGTGTTGGTAAAGGCTGTTCATGATAAAGTGAGTAATTTTGAATTCAACCTTATATTTTAACGGGAACACCAGTCACATGCGCCCGGGTAAAGTTGGTGACGTTGGATAGGAAGTAGTTCCGTATCTTAACGTCGAATAAAAAGTGTTAGGTAACCATTTGTCATAATTTAAATTATTTCTTCCACTTTGTCTTTTTTTTTAATGCAACGAAGTGTAAAAAAGAGCAGATTTGTTAAATATTAATTTTTCTAATAATTCCACAGTTTCGCTTGACCGACGCATGAATAAAGTGATGAGGCCCATGACAATGTTAATCTTACATAACGCGGAAGAATACACAACGTGCATACAGGTAGATCTTAAGCAGGGATTTCAAAAGTGCTCATTTTACTGTGAATATCCTATAAGTGTCGTTTGTAGCCTGAGCTACGAGGGGCAGATCATCTGAGCTCCGACGCAACCATCGACAATGGAGAGGAAAATACATGTGCTATGCCGGAAGCACATAGCCCCTGCCAGCACGCCACCGCAAGCACGACACGGCACTTAAAACTAAACAAACAATGAAATACAAGATCGCTCTGGCGTAAGCCCGACAATTCTGTCGTAAGACCAGCAGTTTTGGATTAGAAATTATTTTTAATATTCGTCGTGTCGTGCGGCATGACGCACAGAATGTACAACTTTGCCAAATGAAATTGTATGATAAGCTTTCCCTACAATGGTAAATACCTACGTAGCTTAAAAGAAAACAAATTATGAAAATTATTGTGCTTAACTCTTATAAATAATAATTTTACCTTTGTATGCATTAGCTAAAACTTTGTCACCATCATGTATTCAAAATTTCCCATCAGTCCACCGCCTTTGAAACTAGCGTATTTAATCAGCGCCTTTTAAATGGATCCCAAAAAAATTTACTCGTGTAGCGTCTGTAAACACTGTCGGGCTGTAAATTTCGAGCAGTAGCATTGGAAATGGTCGTGGTTGCGGTTTTTGTCGTGTCGTGCTGTGTTCGTCGGGGCCATGTGATTCTGGCATTATAGTTATCGTCGAAATTATTTAGTTTTAAAATGCATGCCCTTACTTTTTGCTTTGAGTTTAATTGGTAACGTTGTGATTGTTAGAACAAATAGTACGATAGAGTGAACTCACTTCACAACATTAAATGCAGTTTAAGCATTCAAACGAACAATGTGATGATTACATGAAAACGAAATGAAATATGAAATACTGAATGTTCATTGTACATTGTTAAATGGTGTTGTGAAACACGAAACTCAGATTTTAGAATGTATTTTGTATTGGTTTTATTAGTTTATGAATGTTTATTTAATTTGATACACTTTGTTTACACTTTATATCTGAATTGTTGAGAATTTCACTGTTTCAATCAGTCAACGGTACCTAACTGATTCAACAGTCACTTCAGTGAATTTAACTGATTAATCGGTGGCGAAATGCCAAGTTTCCTTCACTTATTAACTCAATGACATTTTCCACTGATTCGTCAGTCATTATTTTAACTATTTTTCAGTGTTTTTTTTTTTGACTGATGGATCAGTTAAAGAGCGTGTAAAAATGGCCGTCCAACAACTTTAAAAAACGGCCGTTAAACAAGATTTATCAAGTGAAATAACAACGAATAAACTAATAAAACCAATACAAAATACTTACTAAAATGTGTTTCGTCTTTCAAAACACAATCTTAGTGGTAATATGTACATTCAGCCTTTCATTCTGCTTTTACGCCTTTCATTTCGTTTTCATGTAATCATCAGAGCGCTCTGTTTGAAGGTTTAAACTTCATAAAATGTTGTGACGAGAGTCCACTCATATATACCATTCGTTTTAACAGTCCTAATGGTACCAAACAAACCGAAACTAATTGTAAGGACATACACGATTTAAATTTTCACGTTTTCGGTATAGTTTATAAGACATATATTTTCCTATTGTTTTTCAACTTGAGTTGGAAGCGCAGATAGTGAGGCGACGGACTGGAAAGCTGAGGGGAGAGGGTGCGTGAGTTATAACCCGGCCTGTTGAAGGATTTTTTTGACTTTTTAAAAATACGGTAAATTTATCCATATACGTACTAAATTATCATAAATAAGTTTATTTCACGTAATTATTTGGCTAATTTCAATAAAAACTATATTTAATCGTCACTGCAGTAGACGTCACTCATTCAATCAGTGAAATTGTTTCCCGTCACTCATTCAATCAGTGAAATTGTTTCCCGTCACTCATTCAATCAGTGAAATTGTTTCCCGTCACTCATTCAATCAGTGAAATTGTTTCCCGTCACTAATTCAATCAGTGAAATTTTTCCACCAATTTTAAGTGGAGCCATTTTCACTGATTCGAGCAGTTGAATTTCACTGCGAATCAGTGGTTTCCCACTGACTCGAATTTAGAGTGTAACAACCACTTTTGCATTTGGTTTGGCGGCCATTTTTACCAGTTGTTTAACTGATCCATCAGTCAAATAACAAATCACTGAAAAACAGTGGGAAAAAATGGCTTATTAATCACTAGGAAATGTCACTGAATCAATAAGTGAATGAAAACGGGCACGCATATGTTCACAAATTAATCAGTTAAATTCACTGAAGTGACTGTTGAATCAGTCAGGTACGATTAGCTGATTGAAACAGTGAAATTCCTACTGATTCACATTTAGAGTGTTTGTGTTCAGTGTTTTATCCTTCGCCATCAGCCATTTCGCCCTACGCAGCCTGTCAATAAATTCACGTAAGTTGTAGGGGCTCGGCTGATTTATACAGAATGTCCCAGCGTTCACCTACCAATTTGACACGCCTAGTACTCGTGTGTCCCTACAGTAGGGATGGTGTGATACGGCCGGACCTTGTCAGGCGAGTGATGACATTGTCAGTACGCATGGAGTGGTGGGGGTTCCTCAAGAGTCGCGTGTTTGAAACACGCCCGCCAGATCTGGACACACTCAAACGTGGAATTTCCGACGAAACTTACGCTATACCGGCAGCAACATCGTTGCGGGTTACGGAAAACGTGCTGCATCGAGTGCGCGAGCGTGTCAACCTGGACGGACGTCATCGCACTGGAGTAATATTCAAGAAATGATTATTGTTGTGTGTGTGTGATTACTAATGGCAGACATGTATCTTCCTGTTTTCTGTATAGCCGAGAATTATTTTGTATGGTTGGACATAATGCACGTGTTCATAGGCGCAACTAAGAGAAAAAAAAAAGGGGGTGGCACTAGGGCACAGGCCCCCCAAAACAAAAAATTTCTACGAAAAAGGATACAAAATAATAAAATAGTAATATATGCAGGAAATAGCTTTTTCAAATTAATCCTATCTGCATATGTATTGTTTGAGTGATTATTAATGTACTTCTTATATTAGTGGTTAGTGGTTATTGTGAAGAGAACAATTTTATAGACACATGCAACCCTGTGCAATTTAAAAGTTATTTTAAATAAACAGATGATAACTTAACTTATTGGTTCATTACAATGTTGTACTTATATGGAAAGAAAAAGAAACAGGAGTTTAGTAATATGATAGAAAGACTAAAAAAAACAAGGTAGTGGAGTTAATAACACGACACTGAATGTATAAACTCATCCTGGTATATAAATAAATATGATATTTTAATTAAATATCTTATATAAGGTTATAAATGTGTGTAGCTAGTATTTTATTGTCTTCGTAAAGTATGCTATAGACTGTTCATGGTAAAATGAGCACTTTTGAAAGCCCTGATTAAGATCTACTTTTCTGCACGTTGTGTATTGTTTCACCTTATGTAAAATTAACATTGCCATGCTCCTCATTACGCTATTCATGCGTCGGTCAAGTGAAGCTGCGAAATTACTAGAGAAGTTAATATTCTATAAATAAGCTTATTTGTACACATCGTTGCATTAAAAAATATAGAAAACGAAAGAGATAGTTTAAGTTATTACAAATGGTTACCTAACACTTTTTATTTGACTTTAAAATATGGAACTACTTTCCCTCCATCGTTACCAACTTTACGGGCTTTTTTCACTCAGTGCGCACGTTGAAATATAAGCAGGTTGGGGCAGTGACTTTTTCTAAGGAAGGTTGATTTCGAAAGTGCTCACTTTATCGTGAACAGTCTTTAAGTGTGTGCCCCCCCCCCCCTCAAATTGTATTCTGATTGCGCCACCGCACGTGTTTCAGAATGGTAGGTGAACGCTGGGACATTCTGTAGTAAAGTCAATCAAGTTCATAACTAGGCAAACTACCACTCTCCGTTGGACGGTAGGAAACACTATCATATCAAGGAAGCAGAGTTTCTTCACACGTATTTAGTCGACTGTCACATTAAGTTGTGCAGTGTGACGCTTAACACCATTTCCATAAGAGGCTGGAACCAATACAAGTATGGTAACCCGTTGAAGTGCTCTACCACAGTACGCACATATTTTACACCAGTCATCAGTGTCTTGGAAAATACGTTCATGTGGAAACTTAGCGGGTGTTACGTCATTAACAAAGGAACACGCAGACGCTCAGAGGGCCATTGGTGTTTCTACATCTGCTATTTTTTTTCTCAAATATTGTTATCCGATGCAAATAGGTCCGTTTGAACCAAGCCGACGATGACGATAAATGTATGTGATAAACTGTTTTAAGTAAAAAAATGTGTAGTTCTGAATTTTATGCTTCTTCTTTTCGTCTTTAGTGCAAATTGTAACCATATGATTGTTGATACAAATAGTAAAAATGAATGCAGTCACTTCAAAACATTTCATACAGTTTAAACCTCCAAGTCGAGCTCTATGATTACCTGAAAACGAAATGAAAAACTGAATGTCCATGTTATTTCATAAAATGGTATTATTAAAAATAAAAGCCACATATAAAAAACTATATTTTATAGGTTTTATTAATTAGTTTGTGTTGTTTATTTTTTTATCTGTTTGTAAAAATGGTTAACATTCAAACGTATTAGTAATATTATTAACAGAGCAGTTGAAAACTATATCCCTGAGGAATCGGTAACACAGTTGGACAACATGTCAGTGAAAAATACCCCTTGTTAAAAAGCGAAGGAAAACGGGAGAATTTTCCCTTAATTTCTAGATAAAATGTTTAGACGTTATTCAATGATTAAAAAATGGACATTCTCACTGTTTTAGGTTTAAATTGTTTTTACCCAGTTAGGATTATATATTTTTTGATGAATCTGGTTTAACTAATTTATTAGTTAAAAAGAATATCACTGAAAAACAACGAGTGATTTGGTTGATGAATCAGTTTAAAACGTCACAGAATAAATAAGTGAAGGGAAACAGGTGTGGGTTTTTTTTTTTTTTTTGTCTTTAAATTGACTGGAGTAACTGCTGGATAAGTTAGCCGCAGTTAGATGATTTAAACAATGAAATTCTCAGTGATTCAGATTTGCAACGTATTAGAAGACAGTGATTATTCGACGCAATGTACCGCATTACTTTTGAGATTAAATTTCTGCCAGGATTCACGATGTTTCATGCGAAAACATTACAACACGCTGCCCCATTTCAGACATTAATGATATGAGCTGTTCACGGTAAAATGAGCACTTTTTAACGCCCTGCTTAAGATCTACTTGTATACACGTCGTATCTTCTTCCGCTTCGTGTAAAATTGATCCTGCCATGGTTTTCATCACTTAGTTCATGCGTCGGTCAAGTGAAACTGTGGAATTATTAGACAAGTAAGTATTTTACGAATCTGCTAATTTTTACACTTCGATGCATTAAAAAAACAGAACGCGAAAGAAATAATTTCAGTTATCACAAATGGTTAACTAACACTTTTTATTTGACGTTAAGATCTAGAACTGATTTGCACCTTCGTTACCAACTTTACTGTGCACATGTCACTCAACGCACCCATTAAAATACAGGTGTACAGGCAGGGGTAGTGACTCTCTTCCACAGTTGATTTAAAAAGTGCTCTCTTTATTGTGAACAGCCGTTACACTCATTCATGATATGCTCTTTCACATGAACACTTGAGGTTTTCGTCAGCGATATTCACAACGTAGAGCAGAACATTTTAATTAATAGGCTGTATTATTAACAAGTTGTACTGACATCCCTCTCCCTGAAATTTACCCAAACAATTAAAAAAAAAAAAAAAAATCTGATTTAGTACCAACCGAAGAAATTGATACCCAAACGAATTTTTGTACTTCTTGATTAATTACTTTACCTGTCCTCTGTTAAGAGATCTCTTCTCTTTAAACTATATCCATAAAAATTTCTAAATCATAACTAATATATCTTCAAGATTCAAGTTTTTTTTCTGCGATTTTCATGATATTCACGAATTGGGACATAGTGCCCCGATGATACATTTTAATGACACAAAATGCATTTGCCTGCCTACATTACGTTGTTGTTTCTCTTCAGAATAACAAAACGAGACCACAAAAGACAAAATTCATCAACGAAGACTAAACAAACATTAAGGTAGGATTCGGGGGAACGGGGTGCAGCATGTTAAATAGTTAAGATTCACCCATATGTAGCATAGTTATAAAGCATCGTCTTACCTTTAAGAATACTTGATCAAGCTTGTTATGTAGCAAAAAAAAAAAAAAAAGACAGAAATGTAGCTTCACATCACGTATATGTACTAGATTTCTAAAATGTTTGAGTACTTTTTAAACATTATGTAATTTTTCTTTGCGCCACTTTCTAGCATGCTTTGTTGCCTAAACCGAAAAAGATCCTGAAGAAATCACTAAATATCTTGGCAGTATAGTCCTCACAAAGTACTTGTGGTTGCAATAGAAGTTTTTTGGTTGGAAACTCATAGAACATTATTAATAGTGATATACATAACTGCTTCTTCTTTCCTGCGGATTCTCTCAAGACCTCGGTGTAAAAGCCGTCCCAGCCTTATTCTCTTTCATGCGGAGAACTTTTCATCTATTACGAAAACTATTTTTATTTTGATATCAGTTAAAGATATCTGTTACAAAAATTATTTAATTAATTACTACCACGAGATATTTTGTGTCTGATGCACTGGCAAAATACGTATAAACGATTGCCAAACTGACTTTTTTTGTACAATTTTGGGATATGGGTTTTTGCAGACTGCTTGCTTAATTAACAACTAGCGTCATGTTTTAGTGGTACGAACCACGGCCACTCGAATTTATTAAGAGATAAATCTTGGGATATTTTTTTGAAGCTGATTATGCTGTATGGTTTGTTTCATCAACTTCTACTAATCAAGCAAGTAACTTACCTCGCCCACGTTGACAAAGTTACGCCATGATACGGAGTACATCACAAAAGCAAAAATAAGAATTGGAGACTTTGTCTTGTAGAATATATCACACCACGAATTCCTGCTTGTGAAGTCCAAAGTGCGAGATTTTCTTTTCTTTTTTCTTGCGTTGGTTACGAGGAGTGGTTATTTCAGATGGCATTTTATTTCACTCTGTCGAGACAAGATGTGTAAAAAAAATACCGATAAAAGTCTCCGAGCATTTATGCTGCCACCCCGGGCAAAAACAAATCTCAACTGTTTTTAATGAACGCGAAACTTACCTATAATTTACGACCTTTTTAAAAATAAATATATGATACTAACAAGGCAATGGAATTTTGCATAACAGTAAGTTAGGTAGCTTAACGTTTAAAAGAAGCTACTGGCTAGTAGCAGAACGGGGCCTTCAATTTTCTTACGTTAAAACATAGCTGTAATTTGCATCAAATACTCTCCCGAATGATATTTTTTGAAAAGTTAACTGTCAAGCTATCTCGAGTTCCTTAATTTTACTGTGTAAAAAATTACAGGAAAAGGAAGGGAGGCGTCGTGTTTGCGTTCCCATCAACTTAAAATGTCAACCGTAGATATATAATTACAGATGGACCTTGTGCGTTTACAGTGTCAGCGTACATAGTTACATTTTTTTTTTCTGCCATGTAAACCGATCCAGACTTTCTGGGACACCTGCTGTTATACCCAATATAAAAACGAATATGCAGAAGTTTGCCTTACTTTAGTACAATCGTATTTCACGTTTATGCTGTTAAAGCGGCTTGTCCACTTGCTTGCATTTTAAATGGTTTTACGGTTACGCTGGTAGGTTGTAAAGTAAGGAAGATAGATGCCATAAAAATTCACATCCCAGAAGTTAATACAGCTACTGTTGATGTTATCTTGCCGAGTGTGTAGGGAAAAAAGAAACACTTGAACAAAGAACATGTTTGGCATGCAGCAGTATATTATAGGATTGAGTTGTAGTTTCATCTCACAAGAAAGGCTCAAGTATTCCCGGTCTTCACGAAAGCAATAAATGTCGACCTATTATAGTTAATTTATTTATGCTTTTCCGCTTGTGTTGAGATATGATTAGTAGAAACTTTTTAACAACTCTGTGTTATAAAACAAAGGGAACGTTCCATGAGCAATAAATCGTCACTGTGGCGTAATGACCGTATTCTCTCCAAGCTATGACTTGAAGGGTTGCCGGTTCAAACTCAGCTTAAGGGATGGTGACATACAATCGATGTATTTTAGTCAGCAACTGAACTTCCCGGAAACTCTCCGTTACATTTTTTTTTTTTTTGTGGAACACCGAAAGTAATCTAGAAAATTATTGCTCTGCGATACACCTCAGTCGCGTCATTTGTTAAACCACATTACTTTTCGCCCTGTTTAGAAGTATTTGAAACTACAGTTTGGAAATGTCCATGTTCATACTTTGTATTTAATGCTTGTTATATTTAGTAACTTCTTTTTGTGATTTAAGTACTCACCAGGGGACGGGCCCGCGGAATCCGCGGCCTGAGCCACCGTTAGTGAAGTCAGTAATGTTGCGAAATTCGTCTAGGATCTCCGGAACATGCTTGTACGCCTATTGGCGCTCGCTCGCACATTCCGTCATGCAGTTGCAAGAAATGGCACAAGTGTGGTACATTTAATAATTGTAGGCGGACTTAATACCTAAGACGTAAGACTTAAGACTTAAGACTTGAGGGGGAGACGGTGTAGCTTCGAAGGGCTTACTTACCATTGGCGGAGAGCGGAGTATAGAAAGACAACCCTCCCCCAAATCTCATGAAAATCAGTCGAAAAATACGCCTTTGACAAACCATAATTTTCGGGGAAAAAACACCTCCCCCCGCAAGTGGGGGAAGGGAGTCAGCAACCATAACTCGCCCCCATCCCCATTGGGGCACTATCGATGCCCCCAAGACCCTCCCTTCTTTTTGCAGTTTGGGCATAAAGTGTATGACGCCACATAGCATACACGAACCTTAAGCCTGGGGCACAAAAACCCCTCGCAACGGAAATGGGGGGAGGGGAACACTATATAACCCAAATTGCAAGGAAATCGGTCGAAAAATGCGCCTTCCAGAGTCTGGGGGGCATAAATCCCAAAAAGGGGGGAGGGTGGCGAAAACCATATCTCGGGGCCGCGGCAAAGAAATACAACCCTCAACCAAATTTCAAGAAAATCGGTAGAAAAATGCGCCTTCCAATGCCCGGGGGGCATCCCCCCACCAATGGTGGAAGGGGGGAAACCATAACTGGACCCCTTCCCCCAGGGGCACTATCGATTCCTCCTACCCCCCCCCCCCCCCCCCCCAACCGCTCCGCACAGTTTGGGCGCAAAGCGTTTGACGCGGCAAATTTTCGTTTTTGATTAATAGTATATGATTTAAATGCGTGTGTTTCATTCTCTAGAAATACAAATAAGTTTTTATAATTATGTATCACGTTTGAAATAGCTAGGCTGAGCAAGTTTTTTGTAACCTACTCTGAAGAGACAAACACGAGAGCGAAACAACTCGTGTGTTCGCTCTAATCCTAAAAAGCGAAGTGTATCTATTAAATACATGAATTCCCACCTCTTTCAATAGTTAACTTCTTGTGGCTTCATTCAAGTTGCGTAAGTATGCGAAGATGCGAAGTAACAGCCAATTTTATGAAATGTGGTCACTAACTGAAGTGCTGAGATCAAAAACGGGACTTGTCATTTTGTTTGTTAGCGAAATGTAATTTATTAATATAGAAGTGATCTTGGCTTCATTGACAACGATTTTTAATGGGACACAAAGGCAAGAAGCTGGGAGTCTTCGGGTCGACTCGGAGGTGCCGAACATTTCCGAAGCTTCTTCGGCAGTTAATAACGTCAAGCCTGCAAGCATATCATACTGTCCTCGCGCCACCTCTGAGACCTTGGCAGGAATGCGACCTTGGAACAATAACCCGGCCACTCGATACGACTGTACAATCGTACAAAGAAAACATTCACTCGCCTCAAGGCAGCGGGGTCGCTAATAGTTAACCCGGATTTTCTTGTTCACTGCTTGAACTGCACGCGCCTGATGCACTGGAGGAATCACTACTGTCGTCAAGACGTACAACGATACTGTCAATTACACGTGACACAACACCGTCCTTTTCCCAGTATTCAGTCTCAATCTCCTGTACGTGACCACAGTAACCTTCCCAGTCTGTCTTGGTTACACTGTCCTACAGATGACTACAGGAGGTTAGGAGCAAGCTTCTCGGTAACCTTCACAGTCTGTCTTGGTTACACTGTCCTACAGATGACTGCGGGAGGTTAGGAGCAAGCTTCTCGGTAACCCACTTTATGAAATTAACACTGTTCATTTGGCCGTGATAGTCGCCACTGGCCGTGCCGGCTTTATAGACAAGGAGAGAATTTTAGATAAATCTGATAATACCCCCAGCGTGTATTACAATTAATCGGTTACCCGAATTCACGTTAGTTTGTATGCGAAACACTTCTTCATGTTACCAACATTTACCGAACGTTAAATTACCGTCTATCCATGTCTCGTGTATGTAGATAATTTGTTTCCCACCTTGTCTACGCTGTTTCATTGCAACTAGATAGTCGTGGCGCCAAGATACGATGCGAGGTCTCTCAATTAGTATCTTCCTGTGGCTTTGCGATTTTTTCCACTTAAAACCTAGTTGTTTTACCACATTACGCAACGAAGTATGAGACCACGGAAAGTATATTTTCTTCTCTACCACGGGCAGTAATTTTGCAATGGTAGGGACACGTTTCTCCTGAATATAAAAAGCCTGAATCATCCGCCGAATTACACATCGATCAAAGTCATCAGTATTCATGACAGTATGTTCCGGCCTAGTTTTCCGTCGTTTAAACGGTGTGTGCAAGCTACCCCCCTCCCCGGTGTTATCTAGTTCTTTCTGTTCCATCCGTATCTTTTTAATTAACGTCTGCGACACTCCAGCGTAGTCTGCAGCTCTTGCTGTCGCCTGGTTTACTGTGAAAGCATAACAATTTTGTTTCGACTTTCATCACACTTTGAAATTATATTGCTTACGATTCTCCGGTCCTCAGAATGCACGACTGTGTTTTTCTTTCGGACAGACATAACACTCGCAGCGGCGATGTTCACGACACATCGGAGCTAAATGCGTTACTGCGGATAGTACATACGTGACCATGCTTCCCACTCCCCGCTGTGAATTACTGTCTTGCCTTCCCCTCTTCTTATACCCCGCGGTTTCAGAGCTGGCGCGCAGACAGTACTTTACGCGAGCAGGCGATCGTACATTTTTATAGTTGTACAGTATGCTAAATCGAAAATATGCTATTTTCATCATACTTAATTTTTTTTATTTAGCAGTATACCTACGTGTAAAACACATGCGACGAAGAACTTGTACGAGGGTGCACTGTAAAAAAATTTCTGGTAAACTTCCTAAGCTGCAATGGAAGTTTTTAACCTACTCTATACACTGTTTGGTAATAATACCACACTTGAAGCTGCAGATACAGGAATGTTTAGCGTCGCTACTATACAAAGTTGGGAACTTCTCTATGCATTCGACTGTTTCCTGAGCAAATATAGGAACGCTACAATGAATGTATAGGATGAAACCTTGGCATTCCTGCTTTCTCACTAAGCGTATACATTGTTATGGTAAATTTGCGAATAATTTCTTAGAGCGAAAGTCAAAAAATAATTTGCCCTGTGTTTTGTACGTGAACGGGTAAAACAATAGGCCAAGATACGAAACACCTTTTGTATTTAGGCACAATTACTTTATTTTTCGACATAATCACCAAATTTATTTAAGAGTTTGTCACGACGTAAAATGAGGTTTTTCATTCCCTGGCCGTACATAGTGGCGTTCTGCTCATTCGGCCATTTCACCTCTTCGTCTTCCACTTGATCGTTGTTGGAGAACCGTATGCTCCGTAGATGTTTCTTCGTCCTGCCGAACAGAAGGTGCCAAGTCCGTGCTGGACGGTGGATGCGGTACACTTTGCCGGTGCCAGACATGTGGCGATGCTGTTGTGGTGCGGGGCAACTTGCCTGGCAATATCGTGCAACAGCTACACTCGTCGTGCAAGGACACTAGTGCTTGGATTCTGTAACTCGAAAACTTCTCGAGTTCCAATTTCGATCGGTTTGTGAGATAGCGATTCTGTAACTTTTTTCAAGTCTATCGAAATTGTACAAGAAATGTCGATCGCCTTCTCTGACTACTACGGCATGTGGCAACATTGGATGGCCATTTGAGAAACTGAAAGTTCATCTTCTTGGCAACCAGTTGCCAATCAGAATTTAGATTCTTTACCGCTTGGTTAGTTTGTATGTACACTAATATTTATTTATACTTTAAGTTTTGAGGTTAGCAGTACCTATTTAGAACAGAGAGTAATCAAGTATTTTATGCTTAGCATTTCATAAATATATTTATTAGCAAAGAGAATTGCTTACAATGTGTGTGTTTATATTATTTTTATTCATAACCTGTAACCACCCCTTTATTTAATATTATTCTGACAGCGCAGTCGGTATGTACCTAGCATAGTAGTTATTTAAGTGCTATTAGAACTAATCAACAAAATACAAAATCAAGCTAAAGGTACTATTTTGTAAATATATTATGAAAAAGTTCAAGCTTACTTGCGTAATATGCTTAAAGTTAAAGAAAAGTACTTTGTTTTTAAAATGTAGAAAAACTGTAAACCTTACTGTACATTATGAAATAATGCTTATACATTTTCATAATTTACACTCATATACGATTACAAATAATAATATATAATAATGAAAGGAATTTATTATCTTTGGCGCTCTCTAGGAAAGGCAACGTAACTGTTCCTGATGCATATGACTCATAGTCGTACGTTATTTTGCGAAACGAATCTGGATAAAAAATTACAATATAATCGCATAGTGTTCCAGATCCATAAATACATTCTCTTAACGGAAATGTGTGACTATGCAGCCCCATACACATGAAATATTTAAATCTTAATCTAATGTGGGTCTTATAACCCTCCGCCATGTTGAAAACGACTAACATTGTCGATCGAAATAAGAACTCGATCGAAATACCGGAAATAGATTGAAATTAAATAAAACCAAGTTACAGAATTGCATTTTTTAATTTCGATCGAACCTAAAGACGATCTCGATCGAGATGAGGTGAAAGATAGTTACAGAATCCCAGTGCAGGTCGTCGATGTCTCCTGATACCCAGCGGCATTCACAGACGCACCACGCTCCGCATGAAATCAACAAAGTGCACTCCATGAATGTCTCAAAATAAGGTTGCCGTCGCCTTCCCTGCGCTTGCGACCGTCTTAAACTTTTTGTATTTTGGTGACACGGAATGTTTCCATTCCATGTTTTCCAATTTGGACTCTGGAGCGAAGTGGTGCGCCCATGTCCCATCACTTGTGACGCTGCGAGACAAAAAAGCGTCGCCCTCAACTGCATAACGAGCTTTCGTTGGACGGGAAGTTGTTTAGGGACCCAGCTGTCGCCCAACTTCCTGTAGTCCAAACGTTCAATGACAACGTCCCACACAGTGCCATATGAAAGATTGAAATGCACCTCCAACTGTTTCAGCATCACATATCTATCCTCCCGCATCCATCTTTCAGCGTCATTGACGACTGTATCTCATGTTGATGGGCGGTCCCTCCGCTCTTCGTCTTTCAAATTCGTTCATTCGTTCGAGCTTTTGCAAATTCACGGCACCATTTCCGTACTTGTCGGACAGACATCTTGGTCTCTGGAGACTTAGTTAATGATCTAATGCAAAAAAACAGACACACCATTTACAGAGCTAGATGCATTGTTTACTGCAAACAAATTAATTCTTGACCAAGATAAAACATATCTTATGAATTTCCTCACAACAAACAGAAATAAAACAAATTGATATGTTAGCAAACACAGGCAAAATTAATGAATCAGCAGTGACTAAGTTTCAGGCTCAAAGGTACACAATTTACTAAACTGAAAATCTCACATTGCACATATTTTACCTAAACTAAGTTCAGCCTGTTTCGCTCTACGATGTGTTGCAGAGGTGTTTAACAGAAATACAACAAAAATTATATATATGGCATATTTTCATTCCATCATGTGTTAACGCTATAATTTTTTGGGGAGAGTTAAACGGTCAGTAAAAGAAGTGTTTTACATGCAAAAGAGATCTGTAAGAATAATCAATGGCGAAAGAAAGTCAGACTCGTTTAGACCTCTTTCCAAGAGCTCAGAGATTGTAACATTTGCATGTGAGCGCATGT
The DNA here is from genome assembly GCA_029891345.1 of Dryococelus australis. NCBI lineage: Eukaryota > Metazoa > Arthropoda > Insecta > Phasmatodea > Phasmatidae > Dryococelus > Dryococelus australis. The sequence continues at coordinate 48,747,855 of CM056997.1, read as the reverse complement.
TTTCAGTACTCATGTACGTGTCCAAAAACAGTTATTTATTTCAGTCCTTTCATATGAATGACACTAAAATAACAAAACACTTACATGTGGCTTTAGCTAACTCAAAACTAGTCCAGGAAGGGCCGTCTTACATTGGTAGCCAACTTTTCAATAAATTACCCCAACACCTTCAAGTAATTTTCTTCTCTAACCGAAAACTCTTTAAACAACAACTGAAATAATTTTTTATTGAATGTGCATTTTATAGCGTAGAAGAATAACTAAAATACACAAATTAATAAATTACTGTATAACATTTCATTCTACAAATTTCTTGTTCCGGTTTTTCTCGTTCCTTTTTTCTTGTGTTCCAGTAAAACGATGACGCCCCGCAGCATGTTGGAAGAAGATTAATCACATAATAAAGAAAAGATACGATGTGCGTAAATGCAATTTGACATATATATATATATTTGTGTTTAATATGTCCAGTATATAAACTTTGTATACTGTAATTTGGCTTGTCCAATATCTTTGTACTTCTATGGATTGAAAAAAAAATCGTACGGACATAATAAAACAAAAGACAAACTTTCTCTTCGTATACAGACACAGTACTTTGGTGAATGTTGACAGGTTACAACACGGAAAACGTAAACAACACATACCTCCTCCCGTGAACACTCATTCAGCATCTTCGCCAATTTTCAACTGTCGTCACGCCTGTTCTGTTTTACCGACTTGAGAACCTATGCACCATCTATCGGCGGAACTACAAAGTAGCGGATACATACATCGCCGCAAGCTTTGATTCTTTGTTTTTGAGTAATACAGTATGGATACTTACTTTATGACTTACCCTCGTAGTCTGCTAATTAAATAGGTATTTATATATTTTTTAATTGAGTGACATGATTTCAAAAACAGTTTAATTAATTGTGAAGTTATGGATAGACTATTGTAGAAACTTATAAAAATTTTCGTTTATTACTACGTCCGAAACAAACTAATATTGAATGAGTAAGTTTTATATAAAAAATCTCAAAGTTTCCTGATAAAAAAGATCATTATTTTAAATTAGAAATGAAATTTTAAGTAGAGAATAGCGAAACCCTGCTAAACTCTTCCATTTTATCACCACTTCCAAAACAATTTACTAAATCCATCGGTTTTATTAAAAACCCCCTAATCGTCTTTTTCATAGTTTTTCTCCCCATTTATGTAGACAGTTTATTAAAATATTACCATACCTACAGTACTTTATTAAGTCAAATGATTTCATTAAATAACCTCAAAATTGTCGCATTACAAAACACACACACACACACACACACACACACACACACACACACACATATATATATATATATATATATATATATATATAATATATATATATATATATATATATATATATATATACACACACACAAACACACATACATACATATATAATAAATGTTAGAATGGTCCTTAGAATATGATGGAATCCTACAAAAGTCTCCCATTCAGTAATGTACGTGTCACACAGCTATGCAGCTGGCCAATTACGTGTAGGTACTGAGACGTCATTCAGAGCCAATCAGAAACTAGGATAATTACGTTGCGTTAGTCACTGAACAGTACATGAGGCCTCAGACCAACCTCAAACACACAGATGTCAAACAGAACGGAATCAGCCTCAAACATACTTCGACTTCAGGCAGACCTCAGGCCTTAGACAGACCTAAAAGGGACCACAGGCAGACCTCGTACAGACCTCAAACGAACTCAAAGAGAGCTCAAAGTGTGAGGGTGTTAAACCAGCATCACAACTGAGTACGTACTTGCAGCATTAAATTTACTGGTATCCTAAAAAAGCTGTGTGTGTGTGTGTGTGTGTGTGTGTGTTGAGTGTGTGTGTGTGTGTGTGTGAAATAAAACACGAATGTTAATTTTTTGCTAACTCTTCACATTATAATATTTCTTGTCTCAGCTGCAGGTCATTAAAGATGATTATTTGTTCTTTTTATTAATTGCGAAACAAACTTTACCTAAAGTCCTTCGATTATTGAAGCTATCTTGTTCATGTGTGTGTAATGTCAGCCTCTTTTCAAAGTTACCGGAAGTCTGGACCATATGAACAAATTCATTACGATCATAAGATAAGTGGCAGCCGGTGTTCTTGTCGTCTTCGGTCATCTTACGACTTCTTTTCGCTGCAAGTAATTTTGTGACATCCGTGAGCGTGTCGGGAAAATTACCATCGGCTTCAGCAACTATGTCTTCGTTACGATAATCACCTGCATTTTCAGCATACACGTCATAAAATGTTCTTTACTTTGTAATTGGAGCCTTGTTGGCGCCATTCTTGGTTTGCCTAATTCACACGACAGTATTGTTTACTCAAATATTTTCCAACCCTGCCGATTTTCAGAACATTTTTATAAATCACTAAAATATGAAAATATTTTTAGTTCAAAAGTAAACCAAAGCACATTCTTAAAACAAAATATATCATCTTTAAAAATAGGAATTTTGTGATCATGTCAACTGGTTTTCATACCTGAATTTTTTTTAGATATGTGACCCATGATATACTGATGTACTGCATGATTATACAGTATATAACTTACCCTTTTCTGGAACAAAAAAATTTAATGGCTAAAACTTAACATTAAAAAAATTAAAATGCTAACACATTCAGAATTGTACTACTCGACCAAGTCAAGTGTGAAACCGGGGAGGGAGGGGTATGACTCCAGCGCTAGCGTAGCTACTGAGAGGGGAAGATCAACTGCGAGTATTGGAAATCCAGTGGTGTTAGCGGTCTGCGCGAGCGCGCGTACACCTTCCGACATGAATTTAAGCAACTTCTGCAGGCACCCGCTCACCGGAAGAATCTACACGGTAACAAGAACTAGTCAGCACTGTGCCATAACTTATGGCCACTGAGGCACTTAACATACGCAGCCAAGCGCCGTAACTTGTCCTGGAGGAAGGAGGGAAAAATAAGGGAAGAGGGAAGGGAGAGACAGGCGTGACCTTGGTGCAGTTCACATTTTTTCCGGATGCACATAGCATATATAAGCTTTATAATCACAGTACTAACATTTAATTTAACATAACAATTAATTTTCACAGTAATTTTTATTCCAATTAATTTTTTTTTTCATTATAATTATTTGCTAACAATTATAAATTATTTTGTAAAAGCTGTCTGTGTTATCAGTTTCACGTGTTCACAACATAATAGAAACTATAAAATATAACACATAATTATACATGTTGATTAATTTGTTTGCAAGGTTTAATTTGCTTACTGAGCAAAATTGCTACTACTGCATTTTTATATTATTAATTTTTACTATCATATTGCTAAGTAAACTGACAATAACATATAAAGGTTTTCTTTCAAAAATTAAAACTAATTCATTTCATAACATCTATTTTCCAAAATTTTATAATGAAATTCATTATTTCTATAAATATCATAAAATTGAATTCTGAATTTTAAAAAGTAGTCACATTAATCTCGATATTATTAACTTTATATTTAATATCAAAAGTAAAACAATTAGAACTTATTTTCTGAAAACTGTCAATATCTAGAACTTATATAATTTTTCTTTCAAAGTAAGAACGATAGTTTCTTCATGTTCAACCATGCGGTCTTAAATCTATGAATAATAATTTTACCTCTCTCAGCATAATCTTTATCAGTTAAAACGTCTGCTTTTTGGTTGACTATACATATAAGCAACTGTTATCTGGTGGAATTTTTTTGAAAGTAGTTTTACAGCCTTCTTTCCAAGTATACTTCATTATCTCTAATAACACTATTAATAAAATTCTTAAAGTTTAAATAACTTTAGGTAGAACTTAAATAACTTATCATAGACGTGTTATTTAACATGATATCTATTGTCAACACAACTCATTTCTAAATAACTTTTCTTTGTGTTGGTGATGGTAGTAAAGGATTTGTCATTGCATAAGTTATTCCTCGATTATTACTTCTTCAAACATACATTCATGGTTTAAAATGCAATCTTTAGAAAACTAAAAAGGTAGAAAAGATAGGATTTACATTAACTGTAGCTTCTTTGTGATGATTTGCTGTTGTATTTCGTTAAATTAACTTTAATGTTTCTTCATGAGCAAATGTATTAATAGGAAATGAGAAATCATTTCTTAAAGTAGTATCAATTTCTTCCCAATTATTCTAATAAAATTCTCCTCATCCGATATGTTGGAGGAGATGTTTGTAGTACGAAAATTTCTATATTTTCGCAACCATCTATCTAATAAAAGTACTTTGTTTTAAAATTTTTAAAAGATAATATACAGAAACCATCATACTACATAATATAAATTTATATTTTAATTTATAAAGGAATACGAAAACTAATCCAGAGAAACAAATGTATTTAGTTAAATTACTTACTTAAAAGTTTATTAATTTAAAAAAACCCAAAACTGATTATGAAATAAATAAGAAGAAAGATTTACCTTAAATACACTGACTAGAAAATACTATGTTCTTACCAATTTTATGTTGTTATATTACATATTTGTATTATATATTGTAATTTATTCTAGAGCGTATTAATTTGTTGTAATTTATTGCATAGTAAATATTGAATGTTTTCCTGTTTCTGTTTCTATCATTAACTAACAAATGAATATAGCCTAATGCTGACTTATTTCTGAGGTGTTTTGTTGATTTTCTCTTAGAATATCATAATTTATACTATATACTTTATAATATTACTTAAGTCATTCAAATATACCACATCAAAATAATTCGTTTCTAATATGGGAAATAATGCCATGTTACAAATTTGAAAGGTCTGAGTTGACTTTTACCACAATATGAGACAATAATATGTCAGTTCCTATCTGTAAGCTATTATAGTAGTAAGTATATTATAGTTCTAAATTTTTCGCTGTTTTTATTATAAACTTCTATTTTTACTAACTACAGCAATTCAATTTTCTATTATTGTACATTTCATATAAATATCCTGACAGATTTTTATTATGTGATGATATATTTATAAGTTTTTAAAGATTTCTGTCGCAGTGCTCCGTGTTCACAATACATTTATTAGGAATGATATACTTACTATCTTTATTTATTTATAAAATTTAAAGTTATATTTTTTACGTTTATGCACATGTTTGTCTTTGATATAAGGTTATTTTTAATGTGAGTCTTTTAATTCTTTAAAAATTTTACTTCTTTTTGTATTATTTTCTTTATCAAATACTAAATTACTGTTATTTGTTATTTTTGAATTTATAAATGAATTGTATTAAGAAACATATCTATCGCACTCACTTAATACATTTTATATATTAGCTAATATATATTTGTGTTTCAAAGTAATTTCTATTTACCGAACATACATAAAAAGTAAACATTAAGTTAATATCTAAGGAACAAACATAGAATATTTACTTAATTATTTAATATTATTTTTACTTTTAAGTACAAAGTTATTCAAATTTTTCAATATACATATTTTGAAAATAAACTCATTAGAAATAATTTTGCTTTTTATAAATACTATTTTTAATTTATAAATCGAAAATAAAAAATGATTTAGTGCTTACAAAGATAAATTTGCATTACAGTTTCAAAAAGATATAAGCTAAGAAGTAATAAAAATACGAATCTTTCATATTATTGATTTTAGTATGTTAAATCGTATAATGTGCTTATAATATTAATTAAAAAAATCATGTTATATGCTAGGTTAACAAAAACTATTAAAATTAACTTTTAAAAGTCGTAAAAAAAAAAATTCATGTTCAGGAATAGAAGGCTCTTAAGAAGGCTAACCTATTAGGAAACAAAGGAATTCAAAAATATAGTATATTATGGTATTATAATGTTATATTACTTCAAAACATGTTATATTTTCTAATTCATTCAGTACAGAAAAAATGTATTGTTATTAAGTGTACATTGAATAAATTGATTTATCATTATTATACGATTAATAAAATTGTAAATGTTATCATTTATGTATTTTGCAAATAATACTATTTAGGTGGAAAATATATTTTTTAAATGTTTGCCCCTTTAAGGGGTAACACTAGAACCACACAACACATCAGTGTATTGCAGGCTGCCTATTAAGAAAAAAGGTTTCATAATCATTTATCAAAACCTCTAAATTTCTATTTTTAAGAAAACCATTTTTTTATTTTAAAAATATATACTTACTTTCACTTTTGCATTAATAAAGTTCTAAAATCTTGTATTATAATATAATTAAATATGTAGTTGAGCTAATTATGATTCGTGAAATTTTACCTATTTGATATCGACATTATTATAATTACTTGATATCGATATTACCATAATTTCATGTTAATTTCAATACACACCTTATAAATAAAGTTATGTGATATTAGGGCATTCTATGTTTTTTATTTTTCTTTAAGGTATGCCAAGAAATATAGAATGAAAAATATCTGAGCCAGAATCTGTGTTTTATAGGCCTATACTACTCACTAACCGAGTCTATCGCATCCTGTATGCCACTAACAGCACCTGAATATCCTTCACTAAGAATGTTCGTATTCCCCTTGTTTAGGATGCAACGGAGGTTAATGCGATGTTATGAATTTTTGAGACGGATTTAGTGATTTTGGCGAGGCAGTAGGTAGAAAAGAGCTAGCCATATCTTGATATATCGGTGACGGCATATGGTGTAAGTAATATTCCATGCATAGGTCTTGATGTCTAGTTATCACTTGGAGCAAATTGCCGAGAACACTTTTCGCATTTAAATAATCCCCGAAATGGTTTCTTCGCCCATTTACTGTTTCCATGTCTTCTTGCAGTGTAGCTGAAGGTATAAGCCTTTTCGTAGTATCCGTATTGTCAGCGAACGGCGTATGAAGTCGTCCTTCGCTCCATTCTCACCGCAGTCAGTGGCAAGCCTTCGTCCGCACCATTCCTGCAGCTACAGGTTGGTCGGTCTTGAAAGAATCCACTGGAAACATGCGACTTACGATATGGAGAGATTCCTGAGACTGAGTCGTCGCTAAAGACGGTGAAGTTGAATCACCTGTTACTAACAAATTTCACAGAAAGCATTTAAGATGGAAGACTTTGTATGAGGGAAATGTGTGGCTGAATGGAGATCTGCAGTCGTTGTAGATCATCAAATTGTCATCAATTTATTCCACGAAAATAATTGTGGTGCGTCTTTACACAACATTGAATTTCATATTGCCTAATGCAGAAACATATTCGGTTTTTAATGACGGATTTTTAATCATAATCTTAAAATCGATGTTAAATGTGGCTTTGTATTGATACTCCCAAACCCCAAAATTTTCTCAGAAGTAAGATTTTTTTTTACAAGGGAGTTGAATAATTACTTGACAGAGCTTTAGGGTGCAATAACACATGGAAAAATTTGTATGTAGCCACAAATAAACGTGTACCTGGTCAAAAAATTAATTATGTGTTACAGACAGAGACAGGTATGCTTCTACGTAGGCACTGTTTGTAGACTACAAAGCTATACACAATGTTTAGCAGATTAGGATCACTGTTTCTTGAAATTATTTGAAAGTCTTACTTCAATCATCAACGCAGAGAGAGTATCGCCGCATGCAGGTGTAATCTAACGTGTGTAACAGCCAATGAATCTGACTTCATACCTCATGTTTATACGTTAAATGTGTAATTTAATTTGCAGCTCAAGTGTAGACGCATGTAAATATGCATCTGTGTTACTACACCCTTTTCTTGTCGAGTTTATGTAGTGCGTTTCTACCTTTAAGCTTAAAAACTTTACTTAATACCTCGAAAACAAGAATTTAGGTAATAGCATGATGTGACTTATTTTGTAAATTTTTAATTGCTACCACACTTATCATGCTACGAATTAAATGACCTGGGGTTTGGGACTCGACAAATACAGAGATACGCTGATATGCCTTACCATGTTACTACAGGCCCTCACCTTTACCCAGTCGTAATATATATATAATACATGTACTGTTTTAAATGAATCACCTTACTGCTGAAGTTTTAATCAGAACTCGTTTTTTTCGGCTAGACTCGAATATTTTTTTGAAGTTGATACGGGCCACACACGATCGAGGACTGTAAAGACTAAAAATATCAATATAGTCTCTTCACAGTCCGAACACGAGGGTGTCCACAACCAAGTCAGTCACCATGAACCTCACCTCTGGTTCCCTCACTGACCTAAACCATTGACCATGGATCCCAAAAACCATAACTTCCAAAAAAGTACCTAATTTAAAAATCAAAATACCATAGGTCTACATATAAACACACGACAAGAGTCTCTATCCAAACATTTGTAAACCAGTCAATTTGGCCCTACAATTCTGGCATTCAAAAACAATCTCAAATATACACACACAGCCAATAAGGCTTTAAATTGTGACACTTCAATACAGACGATCTCAAAATACAAGATGACAGGCGCCTGTATTTTGCAACTACACCTCAATAAAATATTAATGGCGTAGTACTCGTATCATACAAGGAAATTTTACAAGTTCGTAATGAAGACGAGTGAGTGTACATTGGACCAAAAGATCAGTTGAGTGAGTTTACAGCCGACCAAAAGATCGTAATAAACTTTATTAGATATACATGAAAGTGCACAACCAGGCCATCTATTATACTTCCCTTACTGTTATAGAGTTTCGCCCCTTCCCTCTCCCCCTGCCAACCACTCACATTCTTGATAGCTAACATAAGACACGTTAAGAATGATAAAATTTCACTTAATTACTTTCGCAGTCACAAATAACCTTTTTATTTTTAATTAAAATCTGCGTAAAGTGCCCAAGTAAAAGTGCCACTAAATAAAAATACATTTAAAATCAATCACTACCCTTCTGCTACAGTTGCAATAAACGGAGACCTCAAAAGTTCAGATACTTCTCTTGAAGCCTACCATTCTCAAGGCCGGGAGCCTTTTTCAGACGGAACGAAGGCATTCCCCGTCTCATGAAAATTTATTTTCCCCTGCCATAACAATCCAGATCTCTGCGTGAAACGAGTGGTAAATATTCTGCACATACGCAAATACACGATCCACTTGATTACTCTTAATTTCCTTGGAACCACCACTGATGACGTAATCGGCCGACAGCTAATCATAGTCAGTGATGACGTCACACAACCACAAGGTGGCCATGCCAGTTGATTTCAGTCTTGTCGAGCATCGATCTTCGATAAATATGCATTGGGACGCCAATATCATCGTGGTATCAACAGATTGGTAAAAACGCACGTTTATATACATATCTCGCCAGTATATACTTTCTTCAATCGTGTATTAGGTGCTGCGTGTTTTTTAACTGAAAATAACCTAACGGTGCGGAGGTCAGAAGAGTTTGAATGCATCGAGACAGACCACCTGTCTCAACGTGCAACATTATTTAAAGTTACGTTTTCTTTCTTGCAGCTTACTTTCAAGCTGTTTGTAACATAAGTAGCTAACCTCGTAGCATAATGAACTACAGAAAATGTCTCAAGAAAGTTTTTAAAAATATTGTGGCATTCAACTAGCATAAGTTGCGTAATTATTGTGAAGAAAACATAAAAACATTTCTCCTGATTCATACACACACTCGCCAACACACAAAAATATACAAATATATATGTGTATATATACATATATATATACACACACGCATAAACATACACAACACACAAACACACACATACAAACACACACACACACACACACACACATATATATATATATATATATATATATATATATATATATATATATATATATATATATATATAGATAGATAGATAGGCACACCCATGAGAACTGATAGGAATAGAAAAAACACAAGCAATACTTCACAAACAGAAAGTGAGATAATGTTGAATTATTGTAACATTATTTCTAACCATTGCATTAAGAAATAGTTTATTCCGATACGTTCATTGAGATTTTTTTATGTTATGATACTTCTAGGAAGAAATGTGAATCCGAACTTGCAGCGTTTCCAAAATAGTACTAATAAGATTATAGGTTCACTAGGTATCTTTGGATCACATAACTCCAAAACACGTGTGGAGAAATATTTTCCCCAAAGATCGTAACACTTCTTGCGTAACGTCCGAAATGGAAATGAAAATTTTCTCACTGGCTGAGAGCCGACGGCTTGAATCTCAGCTTTAAGTTATTTAATATTCATAAATTGCTCATGCATGTCCCTTAAAGTGAATTAGCTCTGGACATTAACAGCCAACTGCGCTTATTTATGCTAATCCCGTGAGATATAAAATTGTTGTGGTCCCGAAGGGGGGGGGGGGAGGAGGTGTTGGAGTGGCGCGATGGCGTGAGCGTGGTCGCGCGAGGATTTATCTGGAAGCCGGCGGGGATAAATCGAAGGACCTCAGGGTTCTCGTGGGGCGTGTGTATTCGTCGTGGCCGACTAACGAGCGACAAGTACGGCGGCATTATGCGCCGTCTCCGGTTTCGACCGCCATAAAGCGCGTGTTGGCCGCGACCCCTCCCCGGTGTCGGAGCAACGCCGTTTATTTTACCCCTACCCCCTCCCAACATCCCACTTTACCACCCCCTCCGTGCACTTCACACCTTCCATACCGCCTATGCAACACCGGCTCCTTCACCCCCTTGTCACTCTCGGCTCGCGAGTGTGTGTGTGCGCGCGCGCGCGTTAACGACGCCAGGGCGTCGCAGAGCGTCGTGTCACCGCACGAGTCACCTCCGAGCAGAAGGCACTTCGCCCTCTGGGAGAATCGCCTCTCGTACATATGACTAAAGGCTGTTTGCGATAAAGTGAGCACTTTTAAAAGCCCTGCCTAAGATCTACTTGTGTGCGCATGGTGTAATCTTCCACTACATGTAAAATTAACATTGCCATGGGTCTGATCACTTTATTCATGCGTCGGCCAAGAGAAACTGAAATAATTGCGAAGGTAAATATTTTACAAATTTGCTTAATATTAACACTTATCGTGTATTTAAAAATGGGGCGTATCTGTGTTGGGGACACGGCTGTTTGTTTTGCGTGAATACGTATACGTTGACGCGCTCGGACGCCTTGATGTTTACGTTACGTTACGTTCCCGGCACCGCTTCACTCGATCATATGGGGTTTTATCGGTATCACTGGGATTGCTTTTGAGGTGCTCTTTCCAACCGTCTACGACTTATGTATTTCGACTTGGCTTTTTGACGAGTATAGGTCGACATTGTGTTAAGTTTTCTTAATTTTTTTCCATTATACTTATACAATTTTTCCATAACCAGGCCACACAAATGTTTTTATACACGCAATCGATTGATTTTGACGAGAGCTGTCGATTGAAACTTAAACGAGCGCCGTAGTAGTCAAATTTATCCTACGCGGAAGTTATGAGACGAGGCAAAACGAACTCAAAATTTCGCCCCCCCCCTCCCACCCCTAATTTCCAACTTTCGCAGTCCTCACTCAACGTAACATATCCTTTGATCCTTTGGCAATCGAGTGGTGTAATTGAATCTTGTATGTAGACGATAGATCTAGAGCTGCAATGCCTGACTGTATCGCCCGATTTTGCTATCATCGGATATTCTGGATAGCTTCCCACTATGGTTCCAAATTTAAAGACGCATTCGCGTAAAAAAATCTGTATGCAATATAAATCGTTCCAGTATTCACAAATGTTTAACCTAACACTTTCAATTCAGCTTTAAAACATGGAACTATAGCTCAGCAAACATTAGTGAAGACCCGGGAAAAATATGAACTAACGTTCTTCTTCTCTCTCACGCACGCCACCCATCCATGCACTGTCTCCTTCCAGCAAGTAGCGAGTAAGCGACCTTATATACAACCTGTGCGTACAGTCACGTCACTTGTAAAGTGCATGGTGTTAATTTTTGTGGTATCGTGTGTTGTTTTCCATCCAGTTTCGTGTCACGCTCTTTTACCCGCAAGATATAAGTATTACCGCCATTGCATGTCGTAATGTGACTTGCAATGTACAAATTTGTTATCTTTGCTGCATCAGCAGCCAGTTCGATTAATTTGATACTGGAGTGGTGCGAATTAAAGTTAAAGAGTTTTACCTGATGAAAAAAACTATACCCACTCTAAAAAAATACTTGCGGGCAGTGTTGCCAAACGAAATTAATTTCAGAGATAGTAGGGAAACTTTGCTAATATTAATAAAATCAATGGGTTTCAAGTTAAGAAAAAAATTTAAAATAAGTAGTTACACTTAATGGAAAGAAACGAGATCGTCACGTGGCGTGCGAAGTACCTTAGAACTATAAGGGAAAATTTCAGAGGAGAAAGTAAATTACCTGTAATATACCTCGATGAGACATGTGTTCATTCTAATTACATTGTGAACGAGTGTTGGCAGCATAATGACGTAGCAGTAGTGTGCAGAGCAACCATCCAGGCCAGCGATGAATTAGAGTTCACACGGTAGTGAGAATGGATTCATCGAGGGAACAAAGTTTATTTTTAAACCCAAAACTAAAAACGGAGAATATAATTATGAAATGAATAGCAACACTTTTCTGAAATGGTGTGAAACATAACTACGTCCCAACATTCCACCCCCCCCCCCCCCCCAGAATTATTGTTATTGATAATGCTCCATACCATATCGTGCGTGGGAGCAAGCCTCCAACTATGTCCCTTACTATTACCAACATAAGAAATTGGCGGATAAATAACATTTTTTTCTGCCGACGAGAGAAAATCCGAGCTGTTTGTAAAGGTTCGGTTACCTCTTGCATTTTGAACGAAGTGTATGGGGAGGGCCTTCCCGCCTGTCTACTAACACCTCCCCACGCTGCCACGGGGCGACCTTGTAACACAAGCGCTCTTACGACCTCCACTCGGGGCTACACTTGAGTTTGTCGCACAGTACTTCCCCCCCCCCCCCCTCCTCGATGGTACCAACTTTACTGTGCTCATGCTGGTCAGTGTGCCCGTTAAAATATATGCAGGTAGGGCAGTGAGATTTTTATAAGGTTTATTTCAAAAGTGCTCATTTTACCGTGAACAGCTTATACAGTCAGCTGGCCGACAGTCGTATTTCCGATACTGTATACAGCCAAGCGATTTTTTCGGCCAGCTGGGGAAAGGGTCTTTTGAGTTGAGAGTTGAGAGATTTGGGCAGCTCTTAACAACGAGGTCTTGAGAGCCGACGGGGGCGAAACAAGGTGAGAATGGATCAGCACCGGAATGCAAGAGCGGGGGAAACGGGAGATCCTCGAGAAAACTCGCCGACCAGTGGCATCGTCCGGCACGATTCCCACTTGCGAATATCCGCCGGGAGTGATTCGGCAGGGGACTGAACCCTGTTCACTTTGGAGGGAGGTGAGCAGTCTAACCGCTCAGCCACCGCGATCCCGGAATGGGTCAGTGTCGAATAACTGTGTGCCGGCAGTAGTCTATTCGCGTTTTTCTTCGCACTTTTTGAATATAACCCTTGAAAAATCAGTCTATGTATGACATGCTGGGATGTTCTATAAATATGCCACGTATCACAAGCGTTTTTTACTTGTGTTAACATACAAATGCCTTATTTTTTATTAAACTGAACTTTCGCAAATATTTCGCTTCCAAGTTATAATATTTCATTTATAATTAACACGATTAAAAATAGGGAAAAAATTTGTGTGTTGGTAATGCCTAGTGAGAAATAGTTCTTATGCAAAATATTATTAATCTGAGTGCGCACGAATGCGGTGCGCTGTCCCTTTGGCGTATTTTTTTTTAGCCTTGGTTAAATTTGTATAAGGTAGAGAGATATACTGGAAGTATAAATTTATCAGAGCTTCAGAAAAGTTGGAAGTTACCGTGAATGGACTATATCTGTGATTTCTCTCAGGTCTTGCATCTCAGCTATCACTAAGCGAGGTGGTGCAGTGGCGAAACATGGACTCGCATTCGGGCGGCTCTGGGTTCGATTCCCGGTCCAGCCATCTCGATCTAGGTTTCCCATTATTTCTCGAAATTACTCCGGGCGAATGCACGAATAAATCCTTGCTGTAGGCCATAGCCACCTCCTTCCTCGTTCCTACTTCTCTAAGCAGCTTACTCTGTCTCCGTCATCGCGGTCGCTGAGACATTGAGTCTTACATGCGGTTAATATACTAAGACCGCTACCTAAAATGTCAAACAATTTATTTGAACTCTTGGTAAAGTGATAATATAACAAAAAAAAAATATATTTCCCGTGCAGCATATCCTCTTATAGTTTTGAAATGTTTTTCGTTCATATCGATGATACCATTTTGGCGTGGAGCTGTTACCTTCGGCCTACTGCTGCGCTGCTTGTCAATATCAGCACCTGACTATTTATTTACTGTTTCTGTAACACATGTTTTACTTACATACAACTGCTGTGTTATCTTTCTACGTGATCTATCGTACTTCTACACGTCACTAATTTGCCAATTAACGTCAATGGACACACTTTTTTTAATCACTGTTTACCATATTGATAACTTGATAACTTCCTTGTTACCGTGCTCTGTCAACTACTAATGAAACTCGACTGAAAAACAAGCACAAAAGCAAGCTGCACTTGTATGCAGTTTGTAGAGTGGAAAGAGAACAAAAATCATGTACAGAGTCAGCTCCAATGGATCGTTCAACCATCTCGTAATTAAATGTCATAAAGTAAGGAATAACAGCCCAATATGAGTACGAATAAAAAAAAATTAAAATGCAAATACAGTATTGTTTGTGAGAATGCAACACCCGGAAAGAACGGCCCGAATGAATCTAAACCCGGAGGATGTGTAGAACAGTCGTAGCATTGCAGCTAGATATTTATCATTGGTATATTCGGGAAGTATTTCGATTGTCTATATTTTAGTCAAGGATAGTAATTCGTGTAATATTTGAAAGGTCGTGGCAATGACAACTTGTTTGTGTTTAATATATTTTCGTTTTTCCAAATTTGTTATATTTCTTTCATCATTTGATCAGTAGTAACAGACGTCAACAACAGGAGTCATAGGACAATAGCGCATCTTTTCCTTTTCACTGGGTTAGTAAACTAAAAACATCGCCACCGCAAGGCACAACATGGCGAAACAAGGAAAATAACAGAGGCCACCGTTAGCTGGCGTGACCCACTGCTCGAAAACAACATATTTTTCAATGAGGAAACTTTCTCGGGTATCACAACAGTTTGTCGCAGCAGCACGATCGTTTGTCAGCTGTCTGTCGGGCAGCCTGCAACGAGTGATCACGTTACTCGCACCGACCAGCGCCTGCGACTTTAACCTTCTTTTGTATTTCGGACATTTCAGTTCAAATATCTATTAAATTTATTTTCCGTCGGTGCGAGGAGTCAATAGGGCGCCGGAAGAGAAAAGTAATGATGCTCTCTCGTCTTCGTAACTCTTGAAGTGAGAAGTTTTGTTTTATGAAGGCTGCCATTCTGTATTTTTTTTTTTGTTTGTCAGATGCGAGTGACAATAGTTTTTTTTTGCCGAGACGACAATAAATCTCCAGTAAACATTTAACTTCTTAGTTTATTTATTAGCAATCCTAGTATCAATAAACTTTCATTATTATGTAGTCAAAGTTTCCAACTCACGCTGAGCTAGTTCGTTGATGTTTACTGAGAACTACAACGAGAGGACAGGACAGTAACCTGTTACACAGTGTACCAGTAACAAGTGATTACGTTTGTCGGGAGATGGCGTACACGTAGGCCCAGCAGCGCCCTCTCGTGTGTGACCGGAAAGATCTGTGTTACGCAAAGCTCAGCCGGTGAAGAGCCGTCAAACGGAGTGAAAGCAAGTGTCAGTACGCCTCGTCAACGACAAAGGGCGCCATATCAGCATGTGAGTGAGTTCGAAAGGGGCAGAATGATCGGCCTTCGGGAAACGGGTTTGTCATATTCTGATATTTCGGCTCGTACAGGGCATGCTGCTACGACAGTGATACACGTGTGAAACCAGTGGATTGAAAAGGGTCGTACGCAGCGACGAGCAAGTACTGGACCACGCAATGTGACAACAGCACTGAATGACCGCCATCTTGTCCACGGACCGTACAGCCTCGCCCACAGTGTTGACTCGACACTGGAGCACTGCAATGGGTGTGGACCTGTCTGTGTCGACGGGCTGACGCTGTCTGCTGTGGGCTGGGCTGGTGGGACGCATGCCATTGCGTCAGCGTGCTGAGTGGCAAAATGTAGTATTTTTAGACGAGTCCCACTTCAACCGGTCTTACAGGGATAGCCGCATGCGTGTCAGATGCTAGCTTGGTGACCGCAATCTGGAAACCTGTATTGTGGAGCCGTACAGCGGACAAACTCCGAGTGTGATGGTTTGGGGTGCCATTGGATACAACATGAGATCTCGAATCCTACCTATTGAAGGCAATCTGAACAGCAACCGCTACATCAGGGAGGCTTTAGAGCCCAAGGTATTACCTCCTCATTCAGGCGACTCCACATGCATTATTTCAGAAGGATAATGCCCGGTCACATGTGGCGAGGAATGTGCAAGTCTTCTTCAATGAACGACTGGTACCACTGCTTCTCTGGCCTTCACTTTCACCTGACATGTCGCCCATAGAACATATCTTGGATATGGTTGGTCGGTGACTTGTTCGTCGCGGTCTTCCAGCAACCACTGTTGATGCTTTTTGGACTCGCATACAAACCACGTGTAGGAAGATTCACCAGGGAGATATCCAGGTCCTCTTTGATTCCATGCCACGACGTTTAGGGTCTCTGATTGCAGCACATGTGGGCTTCACGCCATACTGGATTCTCAAGGATAGAGATCATGTACAGTTCTGTAATCCTAATCAATTGCGTATTGTCATGTACCTAATCTGTGGTATAAAATTAATTTCAATCACGTGTATCCTTCTTGGTGTTGCATTTTTCGCAAACATTAGTGTATTTGGGGCGTAACTTCGTCGGGAACACGACCGTGGGCTTTACGTGAAGAAGTCTGCATTAGCGAGTAATATTTTCTTTTGAATGCTGGAATCAAAGTCACAATATGAATACTTGGATTTTATGGCTTAAAATTACAGATCTAGAGGAAATCTTTTGTTTGGCACCACAATCAGCGCTCTAGCACACCGGAGTCACTAGATATAGGCCTACTGCCCGGAAATTTTCACTCACGCCTAAAATGGCCACCAGTCGCCGCGGGTCCCCACGCGCACCTCACGCATACACCAACTCAAGGTAATGAGCATCCTAGAAGTGTAGTATACCCCTATCGAATGAGACCACATTACTTTCAATTGCGTTAATCAAACACGAAATTAGTGTCGGATTGGATGTAAACGTTAGCCTACATCACCATTTCTGTCCTGGTACCCCTTGTGTCATTCTGACTTCAAAGATGTATTCACGTCAAAAACGTACAGAATTTTTGTAACTTTAATTTTTTTTTTCCACACTGACGCCCATATACAACTTTAATAAAAAACATGCTTGGTTGTAATACTTGCAAAGACGTGTCAGGTAGCTGATAGTGTGCCGACTTCATTGTTAAATACTTCCCGCAGCGAACACATGTGCATGTTGTCTAGCTATAGTGTATTTTAGCTGTCTATCGATCAGCTCTGAGCTACACGCCGTTTCAGTACTTTGCCGAACAGACTTAAGAAAAGGTAACACATGCACTGAATATGACCAAACTAGGGTTTAAGAGTGTCGACAAATATAAATTGACAGAAGATAATGCTCTGAAAGACTATGCCGATTTTCGTGTGAGAACAGTATCTGATTCGTGTAAATATTCTGATAACATTTTCAAAGTCTTCAATCGTAATTTGACGCAGCAAGACTCTACCAGTACATCTTCACCAACTATTTGTGGTTAGCCTTTAAAGATTATGCACGATGCATTACGTATCAGTGTGCTGAAGGAGTTAAGGGTAAGTTGATGGTTTATGTAATCGAGGCACATGTGCTTAATGAGTTTATTCGGATTGTGGGCCTCCACGAAGCTTGGCGTTTATGTTGGAGAAATATTACTCAGATAGGATGTAATGGTTTGGAATTGCTTCCTTGCTGGCAGTGGTGATCAAGTGGACGTTCCCGCATCCATAGACTAGATCCTGTACAGCCAAGAAACACGAACACAATCCTAGATGGACGCACTGTAGGGACAGCAACTGCAAACCACACAGCATTCAAAGCACATATCGGAGCGCATATAGCCCCATGAACGTAAACAAGGACCAATGGAAAATATTTGTTTACTGGAGGATTACAAGCAGACGTGCGTCTACATACATATACGGCCACTTACTCCACAACACTGTCATCGTGTTGTGGGACGGTTGCCTGGAAGACTGAATGATGCTCTGCAGTGTTTAGTAATATAACAGACTCAGTATTTATGCAAGTGTTAGTTCTTTGAATGCGCGATGTTGACGAGGATAATGGTGTCTTCCTGAATTTAACCGTCAATGACACAGAGATGCACAGCATTATGTAACATTATGGTCTTCAGCTTAGTTTTAATAATGAAGTTTTTCCTGGCGTTGATAATTGAAGTTTTGTGGAGAATATGAATGAGGAACAAGGAGTCGTACACTTGTCTGGTCGTCGTATTTAACACAACTTGAACAAAGGCTTGAAGAATTTAATGTACTATGGTTGAAGGACCACCGTGATTGGATTGACGATGACTGTTATTGAGCGGCCACTTGTGTATTATACACTTTGACTTCCCGACTTGGAAAGTATGTTCAGCTGGAGAGGGTCATAATGAGAAGGATGGCACATGAGTTGGAGAAGAAAAGCCACTGGGGAACACAAAAGCTAATAGAAATGGACGAAGTGCTGGTCGCGCAACCATCACCCAGAGGAATGTGCATGCAACGTGAAGTCTCTTCCTCTTCCGGCAGCGGGCCTCTGGACTGCGTTGCTATGGGAATTGTATTTTTGTTTAGTGGATAGAAGGCGAGAAATGTTCTGTAGAAACATAGGTGTTCTGTACAACGTGTTTTCGATTTACATTTTAACTACCAATTATACCATTGGCTACGGTATGCCAGAACCTTGGAGCCATTTAGATACATTTGTTTTAAGGGATCGCCATATCTGTGCGTTATGTATGGGATGAATTTTATGAGTATTACAGCTTCGTTAAGGAAGGCCTGTTATTGCTGGCATGTAGAGTTTCTTATGAAAGCTGGTAATAGCGTTTTAGATTGGCACAGTGATTGGCTGGCTTGTGTCCATATCGACAAAAAGAAGCAATCGTATTTGTGGGGTCTGTCATCTGTTGTAAAGAGCAGTTGCTGAAGTAGAATTTTGCATGGGCGCCGTATGTTTAACCCACGTGATGGTAAATAACAACAACTCACGCTGCAATACAGGCAAGTAATGGCAGATACGGCCCTGTCATGTATGAGAAACTTGAAGGACATCATAGATTATTTCGGTTAGAGGAGCTGAACATATGCAAAATGCTCTAATTTAATTGTAGTATTCCTGAGGCCGATGAAGGGAGGAGGCAGGATCCGTTTCCCAAGTATGGCCACTGCTGACAGACTTTTGCTCGCCCAGAACAGTCTGCCAGTTGACAAGGATGAGAGTTTGGATCAAGGAAGGAGATGACTAGAGTTTGAACCTGAGGTTTTCATTGACGCTGTTCAGACCCATGGAAGAAGGTGTTTGGTCACACGAAGACATTTGGTGGCTATCGTGTGGCCAAATTCTGGAGTTCTGAACTCCAAAAGTGACTGAGTTACCTAACTGTAGCTAAAAGCCGCACTTGAAGAAAAAGGCGATGGTACTGGAATGATATCTGTTGTAGGTATGAAGGAGTGGCTACGAGACAAGAATGGTAACGATCGCGAACTTGGTTTGTGAAATTTGTTGGACATACTTTCTTCGAATTGAGGCCTAGGACGCAGGCCATGAATATGGTCACCACTCCTGGCCCGACTCTATGACCGTCATACATAGATAAAGGAAGGGTTACTGGATAAAGTTCTGCCCTCTCTCGACGTAGTTTCAGAGGCAGTTTAGGCACGTTTACGACGTGCATTTAATTTAATTCTTATGTATGTGTAGAAAATTAATTTTCGGGGGAAATGGCAACTAGAAATTTTACAATGTTGCTCGAGACCGTGGCCTGAAGCAGTGATCAGGCCTAAATAAGTTAGAGAGTTTAACATCTTAGGAATATATGTGTAAAATAGCGGTCCTATAATTCCTTGAATAGGCCGGTCCTAGGAAGGAATGTGGTGAGGCTAAAGCCAGCTGGATTCACTATGTTGTGTTCGTCTAGTGCAAACACGAAACTACGTGGTTCCGAAACAAGAGGAAAGGTAATGAGATTATATCCTAGATTTCAATATCTTCATCTGCCAAGAGCCTACTAGGTGAAACTTTTCATACCCGAAGACCCATTTTCTGTTATATATTCCCGATTCAATTTTGTATTTTTTAAAAGATAAAATGATTAAAATGGGTATTTTCCTAGTTATTTTTAGGTACGAAAGTCGTAGTAAAATATTTTAAAATTATTATATGGACGTGCAGCGTACAATTTATCTTTAATATCGCACCATAGAATGGCGTGATCATCACTAAAAGTCGCATGTAGATGAGTGACCGGACTGCGCGCCTGTTCAGTGTCTCGCACGAAGAGGTGATAAGACATATGATGCGCTTGTCTGGGTCGCCCTTACTGCCTTTGCACTTCTAGGCCTCGGTCATGCGAAATAATTCGTGGTAGGCGGCATCCTTAATAATTAGGCCTGTAGCGCATATATGCGGGAAGAAGTGAGATGAAGATGCAGCAACGAAGGAATATAAGAGCGGGGGAGACCCGAGCGCCCTGAGAAACTCATCGACCAACAGTGCCGTTCTTCTTCCCGTTTCCTACACGCAGGTACATCAGGTGAAATCCCAGCGGGAATCGAACCCTCATTGCCTTTTTGCGAGCCGGTGTACTGGCTATTCGACCATCGCGGCCTCAGCTGTCAAGGGCGTCTGTGTGTTGCATAATAGTGAGAATTACGTACTTTGATTCTCGTTGGTCTTTCAGTATTTAGTCTTCTGAGAAGTTCAAATGCAAATTAATCCACCTCTTACAAGGCTACAACACAGCTGCAAAATTTTACACTGTTTACCTATGCAACTTGCGCAATGGCATTAATAATACATCCTGGATGACAACTTTTTAACGACTAATCAAAAGAAAATATTTAATTTGCAGTTTATATTGAATTAAATGATATGATTTTTATATTTATATTATTTTGATTTGTAATTCAAGCAATATTTTACCGAGCAAATTCAGAAAATTTTTCTACAAATTTTGGTTTCGTATATTTTTTTAATGGATTCATTAAAATCATTAGAAGTATCATGACCGACAGGAGAATAGTGAAAGGTGTACGAAATATGAGATCTGTGGTCTATTCATTGTATCTTTATCTTCATATGTCTCGAATGAAATATTTTAATAATATCACCTCCTATATAGTATGTTTGGATGTTTCATAACATAAATTATATTACAAACCTTCATACTTCCATTAACGTTAATAGACTTACTTTTTTTGGCTAAACGAAACTTCCATTTACAATTTTTGTATGCATTACAATGTTTATTCCACAATCAGCGTAAATGAAACACTGACAAAAAATAGTCACGTAAGCTAGTAAGAAATAGTTCATATATATAATATTATTTATTTAATTGCTTTTTTACTTGTGACGCGCCTTACTGTCGTATTTAAGTTTCCTGAAATGCTATGTTGGAAACTCATTTCCTTGTGCGTAAAAGTATACTTATTTTGATTTCATTTGGCGTTTTCTCCCCAAGTTTTTCACGTTTGTTTATATGTAGTGGAAGGATATGAAGAGAGTAGCCCGAAAGTATTACTTCAGCAGGACTCCAGAAAAAGTTAGAAGTAACCACGAATGAACTATATTGTACATGATGCGAGAAAGGGAAGTGGTAGGACGAGAGGGAAATCGATAGTTGTCCTTGGGGTCGATTAAATATAAGTACCTAACATTTGCACCCGCGCAATGCAACGCAAATAAAACTCCGCTGCACTTGCACCCATGACCACGGGTGCAATTAAATACACCGAACGCAAGTGCCACACTATTTCACTCCCACTACTCGAACTACAGTGGTCAATGTAATAATTTGTTACAGTTTCTTCAAGGCCACATGGATACATAGGTTGCAATGGTTTGAACGTGCACTGCGTGTTTAAAGTGGCCGTGAATACTATTTTTATCGCGCTGAATAGTTGTTGATATTTTGTAGTAGTTATAACCTAAACTACAACTGGTGGGTGTAATGTTTATACTGCGACGTTTGGACGTGGAGAGCCGCTTATTTCACTAATTGATGAAGTGTGACGATTGGTGATTAATGCGTGGACAACTACATATTTTTAGCAGACAAGAAATTTAAATTGTTATGCGACATAATATCAGATACGCTTGAGATCGTGTGTTTGATGTTATTTACGTTAAAGAAGAGACATTATATCTTATATTGCAAGCGTCAATACGATTTGTGACTATGTAAGAAGTGTAACCGACCTAATATTGTGTTAACTTACTTTTTTTGTTTAGAAAACATGCTTTTCTTCCCTGTGTTTGTTAAGTTCATTGCAAATTTCCTGATGGCTGATATTTTCTCCGCGAATGCAATCGGTTGAATACTCCAATAAATATTGTGATGAATAGAATTTTTAATCATAATGGATTTATTGTTTTGTTTATTGTAGTTTATGTTACATTCGTAAACTTCTAGCGATATTCGTGTTGCATGTCGTACCATAAACTTTTTTATCACCAATCTTCGCCGCAACCTTCGACAGTTAATGAAGCAAGACACTTTTGTGGTCCATTCCAATTCCCCTTCCAAAATATAAAGCAAAAAATGTTAAGCACTTCAACAAATAAATTATTTTTGGGACTGTTTTGATGGAAATAAGAGTTTTTCATCTTATGTGGAAAGTTAAGCCAGAAGCACCTTCAGAAAACATCCTTTCTCCATCCTATCCACTTCAATTTGTTGTTGAAATCACTCTAATTTAGTAATCTAGACAATTTGCCACCGACAACATTTAACCTAAAGGTATTTTTTGACAATAGCCATGTCGCTCGTTAGCTATATGTGTCAACTGCGCATGCGCAGGGAGAGAAATTGCACTTGCGGCGAGGTAATAACCTGGGCGCAGATTTATCTGCTTTTTGCGTCGGTACGCAACTTTTTGCACCTCCGTTTTTTTCGTATTTAATTACATTTTAGTGCAACACAAGTGAGAATTATGCGTTGCGCCCTTAGAAACGTGTATTTAATCGGCTCCCTTGATCGTATTATCGCAGGAGTGTGCCAAAGCTATCCGCATCGCGTCACCGAGCTCCAGCAGAACTTTTCTTGCGTGAGATGAATCCTCTTAATATGTATAGGATGTTCACTTTTGACTGAGGGCTTTTGAGATCAACCTCTGAAAAATGTCACTGTGCCTACCTCTACCTGGATATATTGTAGCTAGCACATTGACCGTTGGTAACGATGGTATGGTGTAAAAAGGGGGAGGGGGTAGTGGATTCATGAATAAACGTTGGATTTAAAGTGTTAGGTAAACATTTCTGAGTACATGAATTATTTATTTTGTTTTCTGTATTTTATTTCATATAAGTGTAAGAATTAGAGATTATGTAAAACATTTACTTCTGTAATAATTTCACAGTTTCACTTGACCGGCGCATGAATAAAGCGATGAGGCCCACAACAATGTTAACAGTGCTTACGGTGGAAGAATACACGATGTGCGTATAAGTAGGTCTTAAGCAGGGCTTTCTGAAGAGCTCAGTTTACCGCGAACAGCCTGTAATGAGCGTGTGCTGCATAGCGACTGGCCGTGTCTCGTCGCAAGGCCGGGAGAAGTTGTGTATCCACACCGAGCGCGGGGGCCTCTCTCATGCCGGGTGTCAAAAGATGCCGCTATCGTCGAGCGGGCCGCTGATCTCCTGGCCCGCTTACCTCGGCCCTCAACTACGACGGCGACGTACCACGCGCCGCCCTTGATGTGCCCGACGTCCCGGCGCTCGCGCGGTGTCGGGACGTCGGCCGGCGCTGGAACGCGATCTGTCTTGCTGGCGGGCATATGTAACTCTGCGCGAGTGACTCGTGTCTGAGAAATGCATGGACCAACAGCAAGCGTTGCGTATCGTACGCCATCAATTTCGCGTGTACGCAGAGCGTTTCTAAACACACCCTATAAAATATTGCACCTAAAATTAGAAGTCATTAAAATGTCTCGTAATCATGGAAAAATGAATCTTTCGACGAATAATTTCACGTGTCTAAGGGCATTACCTATATTTTATCTTCAGGATAAAGCACACCTAAAAAGGTATATTAGGGGCGTAGCAAATTATAACTAAGTGTGAAGTAGAGCAAAGTAGTGTATACGTTGGGGAAGGGAGGGGGGGGGGGTATTTAATGAAGATTTCAGATTACACAAGAAATATTTAACTGCAAACATTACTAAATTTAATTTTGGGCGGGGGAGGGGGAGATTTGCGTGAAACAACAGGATGATAGCTAATTATTCTGAGGGATACTACCACGCAACTTTCTTGTCAAAACATAATTTGAGCGTTTTGACCTCGTACATGTTGTACGCTGACTTTAAGGGGCGGCTAGCGACGGCCGTACACGCCATTTCATACATTTCGTGGCTCACTGAATTTCATTCACTTAAAATACTCAAACACAATAAGTCCCATTCTTACACTCAGTGCTTGCAAATTTGCTGTGTTTTTCAGTCTACAACAGTACACTTAATAGAACAGCTGAAAATAACGCGTGTCATTAAACTCAAGATACAAATAAAAATTTAAAAATAAACCTTGAAGTAGTGTAATTAGCAGTCTATACCTAGTGTGCGTGTATATGCGTGTGCCTGTGCTTTTAGCAGGTGAAGATATATTTAGAAGTTGGACACGTGTAGGCCTACAGGTAAATGCACGCCTATACGAAGTGTCTTTAAAACATACAGAAAAATCTTGGTAGACTATTCCTGAGGTGGAAATAGAAATATTGAGATAGGCAGCCCATGGTCCAGGTCAAATAGCAAGAGCGATGTACCCAAAGTTTGAAAAAAAAAAATAAATAAATAAAATAAATTACTGTCGTATTTAGGAAACTGCTTGCGGGACAGAAATAAAGTATTGGTTACTAATTATTTAAACCGTAATCATTAATAAAGTGAATGTCGTGTACATGTAACCCACCCCCATCATGTTGAAAGGGGGTGTTACGAACAATTTTTCTGCAAACTAAAGTATGTTACAGGGGAAATTCCCTATTTGTGACATCAGCTTATGAAATGTCGGCAAAATTAGCAACATAAATGTCTTTTGCAAAAAAAAAGTCTAACTCTCGCACTTTTCGAATAAAAATGACATGTTTGATTTCGCAGAGAAATGATGTTACTGCCGTCCAGTTAGGCAACCAGTGAGTTCTAACTGTATGCGCGCTGCTCCGTAGTGGTGTGTGGACATTACGTACAGGTGGTTTGTGGTGGAAATGAATAGTAACATGTTTCGTATAATGGGGTTTTTAAGAGGCGCGGAATATCGATGTGCGTCATGGTTGCCCCCCTGTCCCCCACTCTCATAATTAGTACTGTAGTTCCTCTGCCTAACAGAGGAGAGGACTGTAGAATATAAATTCACACTTCACTGCATGTTGCATGCATTCGACTACAAATCAACATTGCAACGTATACGAACTCAGAAATGATATAGATGGTTCTGCTTTAAGGAGAAGTTAAAGGCAATGCACGAGTTGCTGTACGATTGTGCCATGAGAGGTTTCCAGCGCGGCAGCAACCTCATCACGAGACCTTCAGAACTGTCACTCAGAGACTGCGTGGAACAGGCATGTTTGAGGCACGAGGTGGGTCTGGTGCCACACGAGGAATGTCCGTACACCAAATGTGGAAGAAGAAATACTAAAATTTGCGGAGGAAACCGCGCCAACAAGCACCCGCGCCATTACGCTCGGAATGGGCGTGTCCCATTCCACCGTATGGCGTGTTACGCACGAGTAGCTGCTGAGTGCCTACCTCATGAGAATGGTGCAGGCACTGGGACCAGCAGATCTCGCTTCTCGGCGTGGTTTTTCGCAATGGTTACTGCTACAGTGCACAGTAGATCCTTAGTTTATCTCCATTGTACTGTTTACTGATGAAGCGCGACATTCAAGAGAGGACGGTTATTATAACATTCGCGTGTGGGACGACACCAATTCTCATGCAACCGCCATCACAGCCAACCAGCACAGATTTTCTGTGAAAATCTGTGCGGGCATTGTTGGGTGATTATCTCATCTCACTGGACCGTACCTGGTGCCGCAACGAGGGACTGGGTACACGTACTGCCAATTCCTCGAGGATGTGCCACTCGCGGCCCGGCAACGCATGTAGCTTCAACACGACGGTGTCCCCCCAAACTCCCCAAGAGCTGT
This sequence comes from Dryococelus australis, assembly GCA_029891345.1. Lineage (NCBI taxonomy): Eukaryota > Metazoa > Arthropoda > Insecta > Phasmatodea > Phasmatidae > Dryococelus > Dryococelus australis. The sequence goes on along the minus strand of CM056997.1, from coordinate 48,721,375 downwards.
ACGTGATCATCTCAACATGGAATTTCCAGTACAGTGGTGGGCCTATTGCGTGGCCAGCACGCTCTCCTGACTTTAACCCGCTATACTTTTTCTTGTGGGGGTTCATCAAGGCTCTGGTGTACAACACACCTATTGAGTCAGAGGGAGATATGTTAGCCAGGATTATGGCTGCCTGTGACAAGGTCCAAGTAACACCGGGTGTTTTCGAAGGGGTACGCCAGTCTTTCCTATGCCAAATTAATTGTTGCAATGAGGTTGACGGCCGCCATTTTCCACACTTGTTATAAAGTTGCATATGATGGTACGACATCAAACTAGTAGTTCAAGAACTTCAATTTATTTTTTGATTTATTTACTCCAAACAGTGAGAAAATCCCACCGTACTGTTATTTGTGCAACACATTAATGTAAGACCACACACACGCACAGTTGCGGGAAACTCATTCCACTATGGCTCGGCGCGCAGACGGCCCTGTATTGGTTGCCTACCTGGCAGGCTGTGACATTTCTCTGTGAAATGAAACATGTAATTTTTACTCGAAAATGACGAGAGCTGAAAAATTTTTGCAAAATATATTTATGTTGCTAATTTTGCCGGCATTTCATAGTCTTTAGTCACAAAAATGAGGAATTTCTCCTGTATCATAGATTTATTTTGCAGGTGTGGCAACACTCCCTTTCAACATGGCGAGAGTGGGTTGCATGTACACGATAGTCACTTTATTGATGATTACGGTTTAAATAATTAGTAACCATTGCTTTGTTTCTGTCCCGCAATTAGTTTCCTAAATATGACAATAAATAAGAATTTTTTTTTCAAACCTTGGAAGCGTCTGCCGCTCTTGCTATGTAACCTGGATCGTGGGTTTCCTATCTCAGTCTCTCTATTTCTACCTCAGGAATAACCTAGTAAAATCTATCTGTAAGTTTTATATACACGTTGTATATGTGGTTTTTCACGAAATGCACTGAGCATTCGACGGATTTTAATCCTGTAGGCACACATGACTAGGTTTTCTCTAGTCATTACATTCCACACGAGAATCTACTTTCCTCTCCTACCAGGCCACCAAGATTCGACAACTGAGGCAACGTACGTTGTATTCGAAAACACTAATTTCGTGGTCTTTCCTAGTTGGAAAATTATTGTGTTGGACCTTTTATCTAAATTGTCAGCATGCAAATCAAGAAAGCTTCTTACCTCAGTTGTCGAATCTTGGTGGCCTGGTATGAGAGGAAAGTAGATTCTCGTGTGGAATTTCATGACTAGAGAAAACTTGCTGATGTGTGCCTACAGGATTAAAATCCGTCAAATGCTCAGTGCTAGGTGTGTGTGTGTATGTGTCTATATATATATGCTACGCATGCCCAAGTATAGGCTGTTCACGGTCAATTTGGCGTCGGCATGTTCTGTATTGAATACAGTGACCCACTTGATCCCAGTTAAGCTGGCAACGACGGTGGGAAAAAGTTCAGTGTTTGGCAACCATTTGTGAATACCGAAATGATTTCTTTTGCTTGCTGTTTTAATGCATGTAAGTGTAATGATGAGCAAATGTGTAAAATATTAACTTATTGTTACCCAGTATTTAGTTGACAGGCCTACTGTACTGTACATGAAATGCGTTCCAGCAAGTGTAAATATGACAGTTATCCTATTCACCTTTTTGAGTCGCATATACGTATTTTCGGTAGCACAGAATAGGCTAAACTAGTTTTTCATGTAAGCAATAACTCGGTTTTTAATTTCGATTTTGCAGATCGCATTTGTCACGCAGAATAAAAGCATTCTAAGGAATATGAATAACAGGCCGCCAGAAGCAGCGCGATTCTTGCAAACCGCTCGTACTCCGTGCAAGGTAGCGCAGTGAGTAAGTGAGCGAGTGAAGAAATTCGGGCGGCTCTTAACAGCGAGGTCTTGAAAGCCGATGAGGGTGATTAAAGTGAATATGGAGCGGCGCCGGAATGAAGGGGCGGGGGAAACGGGACATCCCCGAGAAAACCCGCTGACCAACGACATCGCCGGCACGATTACCACTTGCGAAAATCCGGTGACCCGGCCGGGAATTGAACCCGGTTCACGTTGGTGGGAGGCGAGCGGTAGCGCAATGGTAACCCATTCGGCTCGCATTCTTGAGGATCCATGTTCGATTCCCGATCCGGCCATCCCGTTTTCTGTTATCCAGGATATTACAGGATCACTTCAGACGAATGCTGGGATCATTACTTAATACACGGCTGGGTGTATTCCTTCGCATTTCGTTAATAAAAAGTGTTCCCTCACTAAGGCTTTGCGCCATTCAGTGCCACTTAAAAACCACAAATAAAAGAGCAGTGTAGTAGCACACAATTGTAAAACATTTTCCCCAATCTTCCGAGTTGTCTATAGCAATTATTTAAAAGCTTAACACTTTCAAAGCGGCTAAATTTTTATTATATTTTAAGTAACGCATATGTTAGAGAATTGGTATCATTATTCAAACATCAAGCGAGATGACGTTAACCTCTGTTAACAGCGAAGTAATACCGATCTCAAAGGAGCGTAAGGAAACAACGCTGCGATTTATACATAACATTGTTTGTCAACGGCAGACTGTTAAGCAACTGATATGGTTTCAGTTTCTGGACCATGTTCTTCGAAACATTGAGCACATGACAGGAATCACGTTATATAGGCGTTCCTGTTGTTTACCTTCGTGGTAGTTTGCAACAGTTTGCCGGCCAAATTTTGTCCACGCAAGAAACAGAAATTCTTGCACTGAACATTAATTCCCACTTTCCGTTTAGTGATTAAGTGAAGCGCATATTTGAGTAACTTTGGGAATAGAGGTCGTTAAATAATGTGTATACTGTTAGGTATGTGTGTGCGCGTGCATCTATAATAGCCTAATACTGCAATTTCCATACATACATTTTTTCTGTTCAGTGGAACTGTTCTTATCATTCCCCTCGAGCCTGCCAACGCTTAGGTGTTGTATTTACATATTTTTGTCCCTCCTTTAGCCATAAATAAATGTTAAACGAATTGATGTTATAAGTGCGAAGCCGTCATAGGAGGGTCCATTGCTTGATAATGCTTCAAACATGTCCTTGGTTTGACTGAGGGCCGTTCCTATAATTTGTTTGTCCGAAATACTTCGAAACCTGCTTCTACATAATCAGAGTTTACATGTTCACACAAGTAAGGTTGATATGCGAGTGTCGCTCAGACAGAAATCTTACAACCTCGGATACTGAAGACGACGGACTCTACGAGAAATAGCAAGTATCTTATTGACAAAGTTTTAACCTGAAAATATGCCATGTCTTTGACGCAATTTTCTTTATGGTTGTAACTTTATTTAAATGAACGCTTGCCCTGTATTTACTGGTGATTTAAGCCTTTCCTCATCAACTTTCATGTCACATTCGGCGTTCGTGTTTCCAACTACACCTGCTGTTTTAATTACAACTCATCTGGCTGAAGATGTATGGACCGTAAAACCTGTATAACATTGTACCATTAACTCTGTACCCATAACAGGTTCGAATATTTAAATGAAGTTTACAGTGTTAGCAGGTCCACTTCTAAAAATGCACAATTTTCTTTATATTTATTAACTGAGAGATGCTTAGTGAGAGTCGTTGGGGCTGGATGGTTCTACCCCATTTTGATTAATCGGATTATAGATTTTATTTCAAGGGGTTAACTAAATTAATTGAATCAGTTAATCAAAAAAGTATTAATCCGATAAAAAATCTTAGTCCGATAAAAATTTCTTAATCCGGTTATAATACATCAAAAATGGAAATCTTTAGATTTATTGAAAGGGTAAAATATTTTCTTGTTTTTCTTGTATTTCTTGCTTTCTTATGGGTGAGGAGGGGGTAGCAGGAGCTCTGTTCGAGGTTGACAGTGTGGTGCCCTCGAGGCGAATGACCAGAGTGGTGGATTGGAATGTCTTATATAGGTGTAGAGTTGAGTGCAATAGTGGACTTATGTTATTTTTTCTAATTTTTCTAATTTAGAGGTATTTGGTGGGAAGTTGGTGGAAGTTAGGCGATTTTTACGAATATGTTTATCACATGAGAGACATTTAGGGTGTTTAAACAATTTATAAAAGTGGACTAAGTGTAAATTGAATGTTTTTGTTTGGGGGTATATTGCTCGTAGATGGTAGATAGGTGAATTTGAAAGATGCGATTTACGTGCTAAACAATCTATTTTGGGAATGCAATCAAACGTTAGAGAATTTCAGAGTGTTCTACGTATGAATAATTACACGCATCGAGTTCGGAAAATTTAAACGACTACGTGAATAATAAGTGAAATTACGCGAGTCTTAAACATAACATGAGTCTCGAGATTTGAAATATAATTTATACAAAAGAGAATTTTAACTACAAGAATAACATGTGATGTCGACAAGTGCAAATTCACTAAACGAAATCCAGCTAGTCAGTATGAATAAATAAATATTTCCAAACTCACATTTAAATTTTAAACATACACAATAGCATAATAGAAATACACGTACACTACTTAATGATTATCGCACATACCTTGAGTATTTTTTAAAACATGTCAGTTTGATGCAGAGTCCAGTGTAGTAAATACGTTGTTTTATAAGCTGTGTGTGTGTGTGGAGAGCCTGATTATATATATGTAACGAAGGCGATAGACAAATGAGTTGAAATTTAAGAGAAAAACTCTGCATTCGTCCTACAACAGACAACAAAACAATAATTTTTTAACTAAAGTTTCGCTACTTTCAGAATAATTCACTTTTAACACAAATTATTTCCATCGAAGCATAGGGACACGGATGACGTGAAGAAGTACTTAAGCCTGCAAAGCGTAACCGTGCAACACTTTATAGAGACATACCACAAATTACTATTCAATCTGTGAAATTCACGTAACTTGGTAAGAAAAAATGTGAGTTGTCAACACAAACAGTATTTGTGACTACCAAACACAGAAATCAATTACTTATCACAAACACAGTATATCCACCCGAAAAAATAAGGTAACACACGAAAATGTATATTTCCCCAATAAAATACTTTTATATCAAATAGCAGCTATCACTAGAGATGGTCCATAGCTACGATGGTCGCCGGTATGGTATCCCCCGACGGTGGCCTCATCAGCCATCGAGTGTCTAGAGCTGCAGTGTTTATGAAGGAGCTGACGACTAACACGTCTGTCTCCCAGAAACGTTGATGAACAACTGAAGATGGTGGAGAGTGGGATAGCTGAGGTCACTTTGCTCCAAACCTCCCTGTACCCCCTTTCGCCTCCCTTTCAGATCGTGTCTGCGGCTCCCAGAGGTAAAGAAACCAGCTTGCACCCCCTTTCCCCTCCCCACCACTCATCGTTGCACGCTGCCCTGAGCTGCACTCAATCGTCAAATGTTTTCGGTAATTTCTCAAGATAGTGTCATCTGATAGTTGCATTCACATTGGAGGAAGCCTGCCTGCTACCCCATCCCACCCCTCACCCTCGGAACTGACCCGACTTCATTATGCCAGCATCTCCCTCCCACATATACCCCTCAGAACCGGCCCTTGTCCAGAGGAACATGTCCCCTACCATCCCTACTCCCAAAGGTGACTTTTCTGAATACCTCAGCTGTCGATCGAGGCTGGTGCTCACAGAAACCAGTTTTACGCACACCAGCATCATCTCCGAGGAGATTTTTTCATATGATTTCGTGAGTTGGCATCCCTGCAGTACCTGTTTCAAGACAATGTGCCCTCCCCCGCTAGAGTATTCAGAACATGTTTTTTTCTAGTTGTGGCTGCCATGCTTCGCATCGCCGACCCTCTGAATGCATACCCCGAGAGATTTGGCCTGACTTGCTGTGGTTTCAACCTTACCCAACAGGTTGACTATATGAGCAGTGAAAAAAAAAATTACAAGTCCCTGAAATTTAGTATCCAATATAAGCCTCACATTTGAAATTAAAACAACAACAAATGTATATTTGAATCATGCAAACTATGATTTGAAAAATCACACAGAAATACAAGACATATTTTATTTACTTGTTAAAATAGAACAAGTATTCAAACAAGATATATATTATTCACTCGTTAAGAATTTTTTTTTCTATCAATTCGATGTATATGAGAGGAAAAAAATATTGGGAGAGATTTAGGCTGCTCTTAACGTCGATGTTTTGAGTGCCGATGAGGGTGAAGCAAGTGGAGTACCGAGTCGTGTGCATGTGATACTAGTGTAAACGAGAGACATCTCCTATAAATGTCTAACACGACATCCACACATTGCGAAAAAAAATTGTTTTTTAGGGTGTGACACGCCCGGGAAGACGAGTGTGCTAACCAATGTCCTATATTTAGGTCTAACCAAAAACTTTCCAACAGGAAAAATGTATTCCATGTAACATAAATGAATATATTTGAATTTATTTATTATTTTAAGAGGTTCCGACGTAAGTTTAACAAAACATTATGAATACAGCCTGAAATCATGTTTTTCGGAGTTGGAAAATAGCGATTTCTATGTTATTCGTACTTTTTTACTAAAAGATCTAAATTTTCATAAATCTACGGGAAAATATACTGCTATTTTTACAAAACTTGAATTGAATTTTATTTTATTTAAAATACTAGTTTAAATATATTGTGTTTATCTTCTTCTCCAGACATCATCGTGTTGTATCTTGAACAGGAACTCTTCTAATTTGTGTACTTCTGTGTAAAATTAAATATTTTAAATGTTTGCTGGAATTTGTTTGGTGCAGTCGTAAATTATAGGCAAGTTATGACAGAGGTCTTTGCTACCTGCCTCTGTGAAGGTATTCGGACTTCACTTTCAATATATTCACCTGGGGTGTCACAAAAGTTAGCCAGCAGACCACCATTTCCTACTCCAACTTTCAACTTGAATAGCAAGAGTGGGCGAAGGTTCTCTCAAGATTCTAACCTGCTGCCTTGTTTCCATACAAAACTTCATTCATTCATTCATTCAGTTATGTTTGATATTCTCCATATTTTTTTTGTAATTTTCCCTCAGCCCTTCAAAGTTATTTTTAATTAAAATGTTTGTAAGTTTTTTTAAGTAAAGAAAGCAAGCAAAAAGTTATCCTGAATTTTCAAATACAAGTCATCGGCTCACCATTACTGATATACACCTACTGAATTCTCTTCACTACTATTAAACCATCACTCATTTTACATAAGATATTATTGAAAAAGTTAGTGAAATGAGGCATTGAAAAAATAACAAGCCAAACTATTTGTTTTTAACTTGAAAGAGCATGTTTATTAAAAAATTCATAATCACTTTCAAGATAGAATAAATTATACATCTTGGCATTAAACATACTACATCACAACCTTAAATGAAATACAAACATTGTTTAGCACTAACTTCTGAAAAATGTTACATATCGAAATCATTAATATATATAACATCACAAATTATGAAATAAATACAATTTTTTTTGTTCATCATGTTATCATTTACATGCACAAGCTAAACAGGCTTTTTAACCAAAAAACTCAATTTTATGTAATTAAAAACTGTAAAAAAATAATTGTACCATGTCCTGATACAACTTCAAAAATATTCAAATACTCTTATCATTTACATGTACAAGCCAAACAGGCTTTTTAACCAAAAACTCCATCTTGTGTCATTGCGATATCAAAAGGTGTTTAGAGAAAAAAAAACTTCATTATATGATTGAAATAATAATAACAAATTTTCTTAATGAACTTTCCATCATGAATGATTTTTCTTTAAGATCATTACAAATCCTCGGAGATAAACCTCTCTGCTAAGTTTCTTGCTCGAAGAAATAAATAACATTTATTTATCAGTAAAACAACTTCTGCATCATAACAAATAAATAACTTTTGTTAATAATCCATTAAAAACTATTATCACTGTAATAGGGATCAACATATTTAATAAAAGAATATATAATTTATAGAAAAAAGTAATATTATCCATAAAAAACCCCTGCTATAATTCCTTTTAAGCTTATCCAAGATTACTTTAATCTTTTAAAGGAAATTTTTGTTTTCTTATTCACAGTATATCTTATCTAAATCAAGAGACGTGACATGATCTAATTTTAGTAAATATGTTCCCTTTTTTCTTAATTTGTATATTGATAATCATATTTATGTTAAACATATACAGATTTTTTTCCATTAATGCATCCTTTTATGATTTAAATATTATATAAAAATTTCTGTTTTATAATATATTTCCATCGAATTTTTCGTTGAAGGTTAACATGGTGGAGTAAAAACATGTTTTGTACATATTTCTTTATTTTTATAAGAGTATTATGTATATATATTTTTTAATTTCTGTATATTTTCCTGTATAATAGAACTTGCAAAGTGTTTTTTTTTTTCAAATAGAAGACAAAATATTTTTGCTTGAGAGATTTCAAACAACTAGGAAGACATTTTCACGTTGTTAGTCTCAATGGTTAAAGAAATGGTTGACCTGAAATGCCTTTCCCTCCAGGGATGAGGATGTCCTTGGTCACTTCCTTCATGAAAATCTAGGCAGCTGAGTTGTCTCCAGGGTATAATAAAAACCAAAATGCATTCTGCGAGTGTTTGTTTGACTCAGGCTGCCAACCTCTGAAATCTCAGTTTCTGTAGTTCGTAGCATTGAAATTTAACTTTGAAGGAACAGTCACAGTACTAACACCTTAGATTTCTAAATGTAACAGTTTTTTGAGATTTTGGCAAATGCTATATTTATAAAATTTCGAAGCTAGTATAAATTATAAAGTTGATAACGTATAATCGGAAAAATTCCAAGCTATTCATTTAAGTTTAAACATCTATAAAATTTAACATACCTACCTTTTTCACTTGGACGAATGAATTTATATAGGTTTAATGAAAAGTGATTTGTTCTTTATTATATTTATATTTACATGATTACAATCATAACTAACCAAGGCCTGGAAAAGAGCTTATATCAACCAAGCCTTATGCGGGATGGTATATTATATTGTTAGTTATAGAAAAGCAGTTAGAGTGCTCGAATTCTGAACTTTTCCTTCTCTGTGGATAAAATATTTTTCTTATTAAAACAAGTTCACTTGTAAAAAAGGAATAGGGTAAATAAATTTTAAGAAAGATTCATTTTACATCATATTTATTTCCAAAAATATGTAAAAAACAGGATAATAAAAAAAAACATTTTAACACAAGCAAGTACAATTTGCTCCAAAACAAACACAAGTAACTACAAGATGATACAAAACACTACCAAGTAGAACTTGCTCCAAACATTAGCATGCTAAACAAACACAAGCTGTCATGTGATTTTGTTGTCTTGATGATCCATCTGTATGGAGTAGTGGATTACATACAAGCAAATACTTTTTATAGTAAATTGCACTCATCCTAAATAATGGCATATGACTCAACTATTATCAACAGGTGATTCGGGAGGAGAATCATCAGAGGCTTTTCACTCCAGTCAGTTCTCATTACCCAATACGACATACATTTACCGACAATATATTAACATGTTTTGATGATTCGTGTAATTGATTAACTGGATATACTCTCTGTTCAAAACCCAACATATATGCGATTGAATTGACTTCCGAGAAATCGATATCGATGTTACTATACATTGCACTAGTTAATGTATTTGGATTTTCATGTAATCGGAAATGTAGATCTTCAGGTAATGCTGCTTTATGAATGTTTCAAGATCATCCAACTCATAAGATCCTACCGGTATCACAATCTTGTAAGTTTTCAACCAATAATAGATGTAAATATTTGGTTGTGTATATCAATGTTTGGTATGCTGTTGTAGTAACAAATTATATTAGACATATTTGCCATTATCCATCTAACTCCAATGCAGGGAAATATACTGATGCAATCGCAATGAATTACACTTAATATCAACGAAATTGACATATTACTTGTATGTTTTACAATTACCATTACTTATATAGCCTATTTATAGCCAAAAAATGTACACAAAATGTCTGAAATTAGTTGTATTTTGTAATTGTTACATTTTATAATTATATCTTAATTGCATGTTTTTAAAGTAATTACATATTTCAATTGGAGGACGTAAATTGCAAAATTTGCTATAATAGCATGATTGATTTTAAATTTTTAATTAATGTAACCCAATGTATTTCTTCATTTTGTTTCGAATCTAAATTAACAATCATATATTCACAAAGATTTGGTTTCTTTGGTAAATCATCTTGCATATACACACCTCGGAAATAGGGATCATCCCGTTTCTTTACAAAAACATTAATATCTTTGTTAATGCATGTTTTGAATGGCAATTTTTCATTTTTGTCCAACTTTATAGGGTTTCAAATACATTCCTTTACCTTTTGATTTATCTGCTCTACTATTTGCTGAAACCCCATCCGAGGATTGATCCAAGAGCTGTTAATGCTGGAAATAGGAATGGAATGATTCCCCCTTTCTTTGTATTTAATTAGGTTTGCGTTTTAAGGCAAGGCCTCTCTTCACCTTCGGGCACTTAACTTTATCAACAACCCAAGCTCCAAGCTTTTCACCTGTAGATGTAGATGGATTCTTCCTTATATTTGCAGCTTTATTGGCTGGAATTACATCCGCTATATGTCTTTCTTTCAAATAGTTTGTTCGATTGTAAACTATATCATGTTCTTTACACGCATTATCCAAAGAGTTTATTCCTTGATCGTTCTGGGTCAAACATTATACAAGTTTAGTACATGGACTGCAATAATTGTATTTCGATAAATGTAATTCAGATGGTAATTTATTAATCGTATTCAATACACTATGTACCTTTTTTATACGTTTAGTATGAGCTATTGTTTTCAACTCAACACGAACCAAAATATAGATCTGCATTTATAGTTTTATCTTAGTATGTTACATAATACTGTGTAATTGTGTAGAAATGAAGGTTGTAAAACAAAATGTACATATGCTGGTAACTGTAAATACAAAATAAAACATAATTGAACAGAAACATGGTATTCTTTTACCATCAAATATATGTTGTATAATAAGTGGTCCTTCTTCATGTGGAAAAACCTGAGTTATTATGTCGTTAAAGCACCCGAATGGACTTAAATTTGAAAACATTTAAGCGTTTTCTAAAACAATACAGCAAGAGAAATATCAACAGTTAACGAGCATTTTCTCCTTAATTGAAGGAATGCGATATTTCTCTTTTACAAATAAAGAAGATGTGGTGCCTCCGAATAAAGAATTACCGAATACGATATTTATTTTTAATGGTGTTTGGTGTGAACCATAGGGTGGAGTACAGCAATACTTTTGTTTTGGTCGACATTGAAAAGTTGATTATTTTTATTTATCGCAGAGTTATGCACGTATACCGAAACATAATATACACAATAATGCAAATATGGCAATTGTGTTTAAAATGGATGATATTAACTGTTGGGAAAATGTATTTTTTTTGTTGATTATAGCAATACTTCCCCTATATAAAGGCAGATATAGGTATGGTTTTGACAGTTTTTTACTTCCAGGGAAAGAACAATGATTATTTCAAAGTTTGGACATAGTGGAATAAAACACAATTAGCTGTTTAACCAAAAATCGCGATGGGAATTGTGATTTGAACAGGCATATATTACATTATATGGGTACTGCTGTGAAAGATAGTGATGCGGTAAATAAATGTTACATGGAGACTTAAACAGTATTGCACTAAATGTATTTAAATCACAATCAAACAATATTCAAGAGAAATTAATAAAGTTAGTTGATTTTAATGATAATGTTGATAAATACACAAGTGTAAATGCAAACATTTTACACAATATTAGCACTGATTTATCAATGATTTGAAAGCTAAAATTATAGCAAAATTATATGTTTTAAGTAACGTCGATAAGATTAAAAAAGCCCAAAGTAATCGACCTACTAAATCAGTTAGAAAAGCAATTACTTAATTCATATATGAATAGATTGAATTAAATGTAATATAATAAAAACTTGTGTGAATCTGCTTCGGAATTATATAATGTTATATATCTGTGTGAAAGAGAAACATTTACATGTCAAACAAGCTCAATTAAAACAATGTTATTTAGCTTTAGAACTATCTATGTATACATGCTAACCTACATTTGGTGTTATCGACATGAAAAGAATTCGTGGGAGATTCGTTAATTAAATTTTTCCCTGAGAATAAAATTAAAATAGGTGATTATGTAACTGATGTCAGTGAAGTATCATTTGAATTATTGTTTAAGATCTTTCCAAATGGATATTCCGACACCAATTTGCAAAAGTATAAAGAACTTATTCATCGAAAGAATATTAATATTAATATTTCTGGAGATGAAAACCACTCGAAAATATATTTAAGAGGAGATATAGTAGGATGTGGAATATATAAAGATAAAATTGACAACTGCTTTTCACCTGTATATTGGAACAATCCTAATGAATTCTCATCGCTTCGAGAGAGTCTGGGAATAATTCACTTAGGAACGTAATTGTTTCTATTATTGAAGAATTAACAGAAGACTTATATTACAAATGAAGTTTAGTAAGATTGCTCAAGAGCTTTACGCTCCTGCAAGGATAAGATATCGTAGAAGAAGAGTCATAACTCATGGTTTAAATGATATTTTTCAAGCTGATTTGTGTGAAATGACATTGCGTTCAAAATGCAATAAGGGGTACAGGTATATTTTAACCGTAATAGACGTTTATTCGAAATATGGTTGGTGTTTACCTCTGAAAAACAAAACTGGGAAACAGGTTACCAATGCAATGAAGTTAGTTTTGAAAGAGGGAAAGCCCAATTCGCTCCAAACTGAATATGGTATTCATCACTACGAAATGTATTCGGAGCTTAAAGCCAGTGTTGTAGAATGTTACAACAAATCGATTAAACAGTTAAAATATAAACATTTCACATCGAGGGGGGCGTACAAATGGGTTGACGTTTTGCATGAAATAGTAAAATTTTATAATTCCAGATATCATAGAAATATGAAGATGGCTCATAAAGAAGTTATGGATAATAATTTAATGAAAACTATTTATAATAACATTAAAGTCATCGACGAAAGGAAACCGAAGTTCAAAGTTCCTGAATTTATATGTATCTAAAAGTAGAAAGGGACTAAAAAAAAATTACTGTGAATTGGTCTTCTGAAATATTTAAAATTATTTTTAATAGACAAACACAACCCAGAATGTATTACATAGAAACATATGATGGAGAACCAATAAAAGGTGGATTTTATGAACATGAATTGCAAAAAGTCAGTTCTCCAAATGAATATTTGGTTGATAAAATCATTAAAAGCGATAAAGATATGCCCTTGGTTCGATGGAGAGGATTCTCAAAAGCACACGACTCCTGGGTTAAGAATCAAGATCTTAGATGATTGTAATACACTGTATGTAAAAATTTCTGATTGTAAATACAGGATTTTTAATTATATTTTATGTGTTATTTGATTTGATAAATCTTTGGAGGGAGATTGGATGTACAATTTATTGTGTAATCAATCCCCTTGTTGATTCGATTAACGATGCAGCGATAATCCAGTGTTATTAAATCCTTTTAATTCTGACATCATTCATCATTAGTTTATCAGAATACTTTTCTAGGTTTTATAATTGTTGGTGGTAGGTTATATTTCTTTCCCTGTAAAGATACAGTTCTTGTAAATTGATTAGTTTTAAGAGAGCAAAATACTATTCCCCATGCCAAAAACTTTTTGACAGTGTGTCCTAGGACATAATTTTTTGACGATGTAGAAATTCATAATTTTGTACAGTGTCAAGTAATTCACATTATTTTAAAATTTAAAATTTTTTCTCTCACAAAAGTAATGTTTAAAGTAGGCTTAAACTGAAATGCAATATCGTGTCTGTAAAACAAATAGTTTTTGCTAGTCACAGTTTGCTCACTCCGAACGTGTAGCTGGGAAAAATAGGCGAGGCGGGACAAGTCGCAAAGCGTGGTGTTTAGTGACCATGAGCTGCAGCCAAGGCAACATGCATCGTGGAGTGAAGTTTTGTGGTGTGGCAGGGGCGAGCGATGGGGGAAGTTCTCCCTCCTAGTCCTATTGTATAGGTGGCACCAGCGAGCATCAGACTCTGTGTGAAGGGAAAGTTGTCGGGTGGATGGAAGCAGGTGGGTATCGAGAGTGGTGCGCGGCATGGACTGCGATGTCTATCTGAAGCATGCCCTTCCCCGACAGGCTGCACGCATTTCTCCTGCCCATGCACGACCTGGTTGGGCCCCTACCATGCGAAATTCGTCTGCAGCTCCAACTCCCGCACACAAATCACCCTCATCAACTCTCGAGATCTAAGTTTTGCCTGCTTCCGCATACACTCAATTCTTGACTATCCATTAGCTGCTATTGTCAATGAGGTTTTAGAAAGACTCGTCCCTGTATATTTTGTATATACACTTCGCTGTAGTTGACCCCCCTTCCCAAATAAATTTTGGAACTGTGTTTTACTCAACATAAAATAATAAACTATTACGAGATTATGTTTTCCTATATGATAGTGCTCTCTAAAAATTCTGGGCTAGGAAAAACTATACGTGAAATGCGTATTTTTGTTTGCTAGACGAATAAATATACGTTGGACTGAAACTAAAACAACTTTTCCCATATGTTTGTTTAAAATATGTTTTCAGTGGTTCAAAATAGAGTTTAAACTTGAGCATTAGCTTACTATGGATTAGTTAAAACTTGAATAAAAATATATGTTTGAAAAATGATGTTCATTCAATGTTTAAAATCTTAGCGAGACATAATTATGTCTTATAGCTGTGTTGGTATGAAAATTAAACAGTGATCAGTTTAAATTTAAATAAGGACACTGGAAATGGGAATAAAGATTGCCGGAGAATGGGGAAAAAATAGTTTGGTGAAAAATAGTTTATATTTAAAATTTAATTTATTGCGTGTTAAAAAACATTTGGAATATATTTCTTAATGATGAAAAATAAAATTTTATTGGCAGGATATGTGAATTTTTTTTAATTCACTGAGAATGCGCTAGGCTCTTGCCATCCAAAATATAGGAGGAACCTTCAGTGTCCGTACGAAAATAACACTCTGTAGGGGAGAAGGGAAATCGTCCAGTTCAGTTCAAAATCCACTGTTGCCTCCCTTGGGGATACTGTCACTTTGGCCTTGAGGCATGCTTCGTTCATAGCCGAGGCAGCGCTCTGGACGTGAAGGGCTGGCGAGCAGAAGCAGGGAAACAAACACTATAAAAACACTTTCTCAATAGTGTACTGGGGGAGAGGTGTGTAAGCATGGTCTTGGAGAAAAACTTGCTTTTCGCACAAAGACAGCTTATGGAGTAGGTGTTCGAGGGTGGGTGGACAGGGGTGAGTTCCTCTGGACAAGGGCCAGTTTTGAGGGATGGGAGCAGTTGTGGGGATGGTTGGCATCGTGGAGTCGGACCAGCTCAGAGGGGTGCAGGGTGGGACGGCTATGAGCAGTCTGCTCCCGATGTGCATGCAAGTAGGCAGTCGTCACCATCTTGAATAAGTGGAGAAAATTGACAATCGAGGACAGACGGGTGACTGACCCCAGGACCTCGCATTCTGGTGAAGGGTGGTAGGTGTGGTTGGCATCATGGATTAGGACCAGCTCTGAGGGGTGGTGGTGGGAGGGGATAGCAGGCAGGCTTCCTCCGATGTGAAAACAACTAATCAGATGACACTATCTTGAGAAATTACCAAAAACATTTGACGATCGTGGGCAGTTTGGGGCAGCATGCACTGATGAGTTGGGGGGAGGGGAAAGGGGGTGCAAGCTGGTTTCTTTACCTCTGGGAGCCGCAGACACGATCTGAAAGGGTGGTGAAAGGGGGTACAGGGAGGTTTGGAGCAAAGTGACCTCAGCTATCCCACTCTCCACCATCTTCAGGTGTTCATCAACGTTTCTGGGAGACAGACGTGTTAGTCGTCAGCTCCTTCATAAACACTGCAGCTCTAGACACTCGATGGCTGATGAGGCCACCATCGAGGGATACCATACCGGCGACCATCGTAGCTATGGACCATCTCTAGTGATAGCTGCTATTTGATATAAAAGTATTTTATTGGGGAAATATACATTTTCGTGTGTTACCTTATTTTTTCGGGTGGATATACTGTGTTTGTGATAAGTAATTGATTTCTGTGTTTGGTAGTCACAAATACTGTTTGTGTTAACAACTCGCATTTTTTCTTACCAAGTTACGTGAATTTCACAGATGTAATAGAAATTTGTGGTATGTCTCTATAAAGTGTTGCACGGTTACGCTTTGCAGGCTTAAGTACTTCTTCACGTCATCCGTGTGTCCCTATGCTTCGATGGAAATAATTTGTGTTAAAAGTGAATTATTCTGAAAATAGCGAAACTTTAGTAAAAAAAATTATTGTTTTGTTGTCTGTTGTAGGACGAATGCAGAGTTTTTCTCTTAAATTTCAACTCATTTGTCTATCGCCTTCGTTACACATATATAATCAGGCTCTCCACACACACACACAGCTTATAAAACAACGTATTTACTACACTGGACTCTGCATCAAACTGACATGTTTTAAAAAATACTCAAGGTATGTGCGATAATCATTAAGTAGTGTACGTGTATTTCTATTACGCTATTGTGTATGTTTAAAATTTAAATGTGAGTTTGGAAATATTTATTTATTCATACTGACTAGCTGGATTTCGTTTAGTGAATTTGCACTTGTCGACATCACATGTTATTCTTGTAGTTAAAATTCTCTTTTGTATAAATTATATTTCAAATCTCGAGACTCATGTTATGTTTAAGACTCGCGTAATTTCACTTATTATTCACATAGTCGTTTAAATTTTCCGAACTCGATGCGTGTAATTATTCATACGTAGAACACTCTGAAATTCTCTAACGTTTGATTGCATTCCCAAAATAGATTGTTTAGCACGTAAATCGCATCTTTCAAATTCACCTATCTACCATCTACGAGCAATATACCCCCAAACAAAAACATTCAATTTACACTTAGTCCACTTTTATAAATTGTTTAAACACCCTAAATGTCTCTCATGTGATAAACATATTCGTAAAAATCGCCTAACTTCCACCAACTTCCCACCAAATACCTCTAAATTAGAAAAATTAGAAAAAATAACATAAGTCCACTATTGCACTCAACTCTACACCTATATAAGACATTCCAATCCACCACTCTGGTCATTCGCCTCGAGGGCACCACACTGTCAACCTCGAACAGATCTCCTGCTACCCCTCCTCCCCCAAAAGAAAGAAAGAAAAAATACAATAAAATCAAGAAAAAATCTTTACCATTTCAATAAATTTAACACTTTCAATAAACTTAACCATTTCAATTTTTGATCGGATTAAAATAGGATTAAGAAATTCTAATCGGATTAAGAATTTTTGTATCTGATATATATAAGATTAACCCATTTTTTATTAATTCTTTCAATCAATTTAATTAACCCTTTGATATAAAATCGATAATCTGTTTAATCATAAGTAGGGTATATCCATCCCGCCCCTACTACTACTTAATTTATGTATTAATATTTGAATAAAAAGTAGTTTAAATTAGATATATTGATCAACTCTAACCTAATAGCGTTAATTTCCTACCACTTTTCAAATAGCATTGCGTTTTTTGAGTTTCGTTTGTGCTAATATCTGGCAAATGATAATGGCCTGTTTTTAGTATTATGGCATATGTTGCAATAATAATACACTTTATTGAAGTCAGAGTTGAGATTTATAATTAAAACTGGTTTTTAGGTTAAGACGTCTTCTAAAATGAATGTTAATACTTTAGTATTAGGGTAGGGTAAGCAATTGCTGAAAAAATGGTTAAATTAGTGAAGTCACTCTATTTTTGTTACTTATCAGAATTAAAAAAAAAAACATAGTAAAGTGCCCATACGTTGTGTCATAAATTATTTTGGTGATTTTAAATATTGTGCTAAAGTTGTCTTTTTGTACTAGTCGACAAAGTTGACAAGGAAGAAAAATGTATAGGTTTTGTGTCGATTGCATGAGTAGTGTGCTTTAGATTGACTATCGTCATTGGCCATAAAACTCTATAAAACTCGCATTGATTCGGTTCGTATTAACGAGTAGTGGACATATGAAGCTTTAATGTTCCTTGCTGTGAACGACATGCGATACTGTGATATATCATTAAAGTCCATTATCGTGCATATCACAGTTCCTAACTTCTTCATATTTATTTTAAACCACAGTGTGCTTAGATTTTCTGCAATATGAATAGGTACAAGTGTATGGCACTATCCCGAAAATTTGCAGATAAACCCAAAGTTGAGACACAATAATGCTAAAAAGAAAGGGCACAATACAAAATGAAGATGAGCAGCTGTAAATATTATGTTCTGCAGCAGGGGCGTGCGATATGGGAGACAAGCGCCACAAAATGGGTCGTCTTGGATGACTTAATGACGAAACCTCATGCTCTGTCATTTCTCGTCAACGGTGGTCATCCTGTTTTCCCTAGGAATTTTTCTTCTATTTTTTTCCTATTCTCAACCATCTGCTTTATCATTCCATTGTGTTTTTCATGCTCTGTCATTCCACCGTAGTTTTCTCATGATGTCATTCCAAACTGGTTTTCTTTCTCTGTTATTCCATCATGGGTTTCTCATGCTCTATCATTCCTTCTTGTCTTTATCCCACCCATTTACTCTCTTGCTTTTTAGGTCCTCCATCTTGAATGATCGAAGTTTCCTCGTTGTCTGTTATAGGCGTACATATTTAATTCCTGTGCCTACCGCCAGTCGTTTAATGCTTGGGAAGTACTCTAAGGGTGGGCTGACACTCACCTACTGCCAAGGTCGAAGTGCAATGTTTAATTTTATTTCTGTTTAAGTTAAATTTGACTGAAACAGTAAAAAAATATATCACTAAGTCATTAATGACTAAATAACTCGATATGTGTATGAATGTGTGTGTTTATTTTATATATATATATATATATATATATATACGGACAGTGAAATAAATTGTGCTCAAATGCGTAGTTTTTAAGTAACTTCACAGATGGCACATTTAAACACGACAGAATAATGTCCTTAATCAGCATTTTTCACTACTACGATAGTGTGAGCTATGTAGAATACAGAGTTCGTCAACGAATCCTAGTACTGGACGATGACAATATAAAATACTTCAAAAGAGTGTAAAATTATTATAAATTGCTTAAAAAACAAATATCTTGTCTCAGAGAAGATGGCAATGAGTGACGAACTTCTGGGGGAGCTAGATAATCGTCAGAGGTAAAACGGTGGCTATGACATTTTTCGCAAGCACAGATTTTCTAACTGCGGTATTACAGATACACACAAGAACAAATATATCTAAAGGAACAACACCTACGCTGTATAACACCTTACACAAACAACATTACACAGTCACCAACACAAGGCAGACACAAACATCAAACACACGACGGACACCTCACGAAAACGACAACAACCAACCATCAGCCTTTCTGTCTCCGGAGAGGATGGCGGGGTGAGGGTTCAAGGGTGGAGGAAGAGGAATTTTAACTTTTGACACTTTTAATTATAGCGTAACCTTTTTCATTAAGATTATAACAAAATATAATTTTAAGCCTCTGTAATTTTAACATTTAACCTGTTTATAATTATTTATAACACGATTATTTTTATGTCTCGACTATTTTCCAAATCTATTTTTAATTCTAGTAACTAACACCAGTTATGGCCTTCAGGTGGGTACTGGTGCTGTTTTAATATGTTCTGTTCTGTTCTGCGGTATTTAGCAGTGCAAATTATTGTCCCAGATGCAATTCGCGGGAAAATACTACCTTGCCGTTGGCTGTGACTAACTTGTTCGCCACCAACCTGAAAACATGAATAATATTATTTTGACAGTGAAATTCTGGAATTAGGGGACAAACTGAGCACGGTCCATTAGAATTTTAACTGGTATGAACCTCGGAAGTGCGGTGGCCTGGCCAACTTGGCACAATCCTCCAGGTAGTCATAGGATGGGGTCGGGCTGGCGTCCTTATCGTGACATCGGTGTTTATGTCGCGGGGTCGGGGGGAGCATTTTGATACTGGCGTAAGGGGGGGGGGGGTTGAGCGGGGTCAGCCGGAGGTCACTCCAGGAATCCGTCAGCTGCATTCCTCACGGCAGGAGATCCCTATCGCCCCCAACCCCCCTCCGGTCCGTGGCCTGACATCTCCGTCCCGTGACGTCACCCACCCTGAGAACCGTCACGACGCCACATCTACTTCGCCGCGGCTCAGCGATTGGATTTTGTGCAGCTGCTGATGTCGTCTATGGGATTAAGGGGCTCGTCTACCTCTGGAGCTGTTTTCCCCGTTTAAGGGCCGGTTTCACCAACCAAGATTAACTTTTCGGATTATCGAGATAATTTTATCCAGATGAGTGGTTTAACTTCGATTTTAATCACCGTGAAGAATATCTCGTTAAAATTATCTCTATATTCTGACCTAATCGCAATTTTCTCTTGGTAAACATAAAGGATTTTGCTTTGATCTTGTACGGAGAAATCATTTTGAGAAAGTATGGCAACAAGTCGTGAAGGTATTGTGGTCGTAAGGAGACAGCGAAGCAGAAATTTCTCATCCCATGAAAAACACATTTTGTCAGAGTTAGTAACAGAAATTTCAGTATGATTGAAAATAAACTAACTGGTGCTGTGACACAACGAAATAAAGCAAAACAGTGGCGAACGATTGCGAATAATTCCAATTGTACATCTCGTGATCACTACAGGACAGCACACAACTTGAAGGCGGCGTGGGATAACCTTAAAAAAAAAAAAAAAAAAAAAAAAAGTAGAACGTGTTCAGATATACTGGAACAGGCATGTTCCTACAAATAAGAAATAAGGAAATTACATACAGGAAAAGAAACAAATTTATTACAATATACTTGCATCAAATCGTCACATCTTCAGCATTCATCGCTAATTACGAATAAACCTACTTGTCGGTGGGACACACCAATTTATTTTCCATGCGTTCCAAAACATATCTAACTAACTGTTTTGAAAGGCGAAGGTGTACTTTAAAATCCTCTTCACCATACAGAACAATAAAATCCTCGTAATCACTTTCCTCTTCAAAAATTAAATTGTACATTGCCTGAGCCATTTTTTCCCTTATTCTCGTTGAAATGACCTTGCCCTCTCGTCATCTTACCAATATATTTGTTTATATTTTACAGTTTAAAACCCGATAACGTGACTTAAACCACCAAAATCGGCGGGTTAATATTTCATCTAGATATTCAGAGAAAATCGAGATTAATGTGCATGGTGAAACACAAAATACAGATAATCGAGATTATTTGTCAGTTGATCTCGATAAACTATCATTACCTCGGGGGGTGAAACCGGCCCTAAGTGTACGAGGCATGGCGCTAGGGGCGACAACACGCGCGACCAGCGCAGTGCCCCGGCGTCTCTCCTGCGTGCAGTGCTTCCGCTGTCATGCTTTCCTGTTCAAATGCGACTTGTAACGGTCAGATTTTATTACGAGAGAAGTAAGCCCATAGATTAAACCACGACTGTGCTGTTATATTTTTCTCCTACCTAATTAGGAAACTGCGCAGACAATCTATAAAAATGTGATTTTTGACAATGTTCACGACATTTTTTTCTCTTTGAATAAACTTGATATTAGAAAAATAAAACAATTCTGGCTTAGATAATAGTTCTTTAATCTTTTCTGGCACAAAGTTGTATTCCCAGGACATTTATTTGCTGAGATAGGCGTAAACGCGCATACAACGTGGCCCCCACAAGGGGCCGAGTAGTTAGACTGCTCGCCTCCCACCTAAGCGAACCGGGTGCAATCTCCGGCCGGTTCACTCTGTATTTTCGCACGTGGGAGCCGTGCTAGACGATACCTTTGGTTGGGGGGGGGTTCCTCGGGGATCTTCCGTTTCCCCCGCCCCATCATTTCAGCGCTACACCATACTCACCTCACTTCACCCTCATCGGCTCTCAATACCTCGCTGTTAAGAGCCGCCCAGATCTCTTCACTCACTCATTAGGCCTTGCCCTACGTGCACGCGGTTGAAGCTAGCGGCCAGTAAGCACTATGGATCTGATGTTAAGTGCTTATTTCAGATGTCCATAAGAAACGTTTGTTGTAGACATTTAAAATTATGGTCCTTCAAAATATATGTTACTTGTGTAATTTACCTTTTTTTTGGGTACCTCTTTTAATTATTTTAATAATATGTAATCTGCGATCAGTCGATTTAATTTGACGTTGTTTTAACCAAAGTTTATTTAAACGAATGAAATCGTGTTGTAATTGTAAGACTATTAATAATCTGCATTGATGATCTCTTTTTATATTCTAAGAAAAGAACTTTAGTTTTTTGTTATGAGTGATTCTTCAAGAACTTTAGGTCGAGTAACTGATGGCTAAAGTTGTGATTAATGTTTTAACCAATCTATAGGCCTATAGAACGTATACCTATTTGCTTAATGGTAACAAGCACATATATTGCGTAAGGTTATTAACTATTCGCAATATAAAACGTACACCTTATTTGCATAAACGTAGTAAGCACATATCTTGCGTAAGGCTCTTAACTTTTCACACCAATATTTTGTATATTAAGTACAAATTGATACAAAGAAATTAATTACTAGTAAAGTTTATTACCACTGTTCGACCACGTCTTACAAGTTCTACACATTCTGTAACTACTCCTATCATTAGTTTGATCTTTTTATTTCATTTATAAATAAAGCTGGATTTTGAAAAGTTTTTTACATTTAATTTATTTTTCACTTTTTAGTCTCGCCTATTTTTACTACACATGTAGACTATTTATACATTCACAGACTCGTCCGTTATCGGTATCGCTTGCGATCAGGCGAGTTTCAGTGCACTCTTTTCACGGGAAGTTGAACCGGGATGCTGAATATTCATTATTCATCTTACACGCGTGTGTATGTCGATATATTTGACGTTTCAATACAAGCTCACGCAGATCGGAATCTTCAAATGGATAGTTTTTCACATACACACACGCGGTCGATCATTTCAATTCCTTCGTGCGTTTAAAAATTTGTATGGTCTTTTTACCCCACACAGCCATGTGTAAATGAGGACTTCCCCGGCACGGAAACTCTACACGCCATCAGTAATCGAGAAATTGTCTATCAAGTACATCGTGATTGCTAGTGAGTCAGTGGACACCGGACAGACACCTCACAGACACTACCGTACATACAAACAAGTGAAGTTAAATAAAAGCTTGTAAAAAGTATGATGCGTGTCTGAAGACAACTCATATGTTTGTGTTTATAAAAATTAGCATCTAGCAATTATTTTGAAAATACCCGCTTTAGTAATTTTTTTAAATAATCCTTGGAGTTGAAATTAGAGTTTGAAATTTGTCTTTCGGTACGAAATGTTTCTAAAATGCTTTTCAAGTTTGCATACCACTGCAGAATAACCAACCACTTTCAAAATGGTCAGAAAATCATTGCGTATTAAAGAAGAATGTACATACTGTGTAACATTGTAAATTAATTTTTCCAAAATTCTTTCATTTAAACGTTTAACAAATTAGCTAACGAAAGCTTATTTGCAATCGAAATGTAGACTTATTTCCATTATAAATGTTTCAAGAAACATATTTTGCTAACTCACCGCTTTCCCCTCTTTCACAAAGCAAGAGTATCACAATACTTGCTCTGATGGTAAATAATAAAATTATAAATAATGTTTGCAATTATTTTTAAAGATTAATCCATTTCAACAACTAAAGTTATTATTTTTATAACTGGAATTTATGTCCATAAAATCAATTATTAAAAAAAAATTCTTAAACACTATTACAAATATTTTATTACATACAATCAGAGAAATTTTAATAAATAACCTTGCTTGATTAAATTGACTTTTTTTTTTTTGCAAAACGTGCTTTTTAAAGCATCCAGAATGGAAATACGTTTAAATATTGATTAAAATTAGATTCTTATCATTTTTTTAAAAACAATTTAAATACGTTAGTTCTAGTAAATTTGTTTTCCAAAGTGTTAAAGGATATAAGATTGCTTCTTTCATATAAAACTGAAATCGTACTTTTATATCAATTTTGGTAGTGTGTATACTACTATTTAATGAACTATAAATGTGGTATAGACGGGTGCAGCATTCCATTGTCGGCCACTCAATTTTCACCTTGAGGGCCTCGCACACCTGAAATTGAGGCCGAGTAGCGCGCGAATGATAAGGGTGACACTACCACGCTCATCGAGTGCTCCATCGCCGCTACGCGCAGGGCTGCGATTACCTGACGTGCTGTGTTCTCGTCGTGCTAAGTGTACCTATGGGACTTCAAGCGGTGACCGTATTATTATGTTGGTGGAAACACTGTAGCAAAGTTCGTTGTAAGTCGCTCGAGTACTGTTGTATCTGACCATAATATTCTGAAACAAAGTGCTTTGGAAAAGCCTGTTTTTAGCCATGTTGGAGTTTTTATGTTTCTAATATGTTATACTAGAATCTTAAAGACTATGAAATGTTTATACTATTATGAGGGAAGAACTGAAGTTAATTATGAAGACAGAGTAGGTATTTGATTGAACTATTATGACATACATTAAATATAAGTTATTGGTGAGAGAGGTCCTAGTCAGTTACAGTATACGTCTAACCAGAATGATACAGTCGCCGGAGGCTGAATGTTGAGCCGGGAGGCAACGAGCGGCACGCCAAGCTGCATCTTGATGGCTTCATCTCGACGTGGATCCACAGACAGACAGACCCCGTACAAAGTGTTGCCAAGTATTATATAGTATCTGGTGGCGTAATTGTAACCAGGTGGGGAGATCCGCTGTCGCTTCGCTGAATGTTTAATAAACTATTATTGCTGTAAAGTGTTTTGCATTCTTCGCCTGGACTGGATACCGACGCATCGCTGCTGTTCGCTAGGCTTGCTCCGCATTTACTGAATCCTAACAGAATGCTTCGAAATGGTGTTTCTAATGTGCGTGATGTCTTGAAAGTTACAAAGAGGCATATTTTGAAGTGTATTCTTCGTACACCAGTAACTTGGGCGCACGTTTAATGGTTTCGTAAAAATAACCTGGATTTCAAACTCTCTGCAATGCGTTTCAGTAACAAGGTAAGGGGCCCCTTAAATTTGTTCGCCATCATGACTCTTCTCTTTCCCTTGGTGCTTGTTTATCGTACATTGTTCCACCTCTGCGTGTCGACATAGCACTGGGTGTTACGAAGTTCTCTAAGTGCTTTGAAAGAACGATGTTCTCAGCAAAACGTTATGATACGAGTCAAGTATATTCTTTACATACAGCGTTTCCAAAACCTCTCGTTTGTCACGATTTCTACAATTTCTTTGAAAGAGACTTTTTAAACTAATTTTGAGCTCCATACATAATGTTTACTAGTAAAAATAAGCCTTTTAATGTGCGTGTGTGTGTATTGCCGATTCTTGAACAGTGACGTCAACCTTTCGCAATTAAAAAATAAATGTTCAAGGTTACGGTTCAGAATCGGCATTTCATATCTACTTAAATGCCTGATATTCTTAATGTGCACAAAATATATAATTGATGCCACAATTTGGTGCACTTTTCTGTCTCCTTCTAGAAGCAAAAATAATTGCATGTATGCCACTAGTTTGGACACTGCCTAACCTAAGGGAAATGAAACAAGAAATTACTGATATAAATAACGAGCCTACTTTCCTTTACATACATACAGGTTTACATCACCTGCTGCAATACTACTTGTTTGCCAAAATTTGGTAGGAATTGGTGAATGGTTTCCCGAGATACGACATAAAAATTTAATTTATTCGCGTGGCACTATCTTACAAAATTGCCGAAAAAAGTGACTACGTGTTGATATCTATGATGTTTGCAATAGATACTTTCAGCATATACAAATTTTTGGTAGAAATTGCTGAACGGTATGGTAGAAACACCAAATAAACCTAAAATATTTGTATCGTCGCCATTTTGATAATAAGTGCCTAATCGGTTTGATTCATATATTTTTATATGCCCAACAGTAGCATTACTTACTTGCCAAATTTTGCGAGAATTGGTTCAGTACTTTTCGACATATAACATAAAGGATTTATTTTTTCATGTAGTACTACCTTACAAAATTGCGATTTAACAACAACCACTTCTAATTTCAACGCTTACATGATGCACTGTTAACATACAAAATTTGGTTTAAATCTGTTGAATGGTTACTGAGATATGAAATATCACCCTAAATTTTTAAATGGCCGCAATTTTGAAAGTAAGCTCCTAGCGTGGTCGAAAGCTATAAAAGTCAGATGTAGTTACTAAGTACTATATGTGTACCGAGTTAGGTGAAATTCTGTTTGCGCGTTCAAAAATTTTTAGGGGGACACACACACATGTACACGCATACATTCATTAGCAGATACACATATGCATACATTCATTAGCAGATACACACATGCACACAGGCGCAGAGACAGGAAAGTGATCTCATGAGACTTTCTTTAATTCGAAAAGTTGGCTAAAAAACGCACTGCATTAGGGTGCGCGGACTGTACCTATTGTGTTTGCTGTTATAGGTTGTTCACGGCAAAATGAGCACTTTTGAAATCCCTGCTTAAGATCGACTTGTATACACGTTGTGTGTTCTTTCGCCTTATGTAAAATTAACATTGCCATGGGCATCGTCACTTTATTCATGCGTCGGTCAAGTGAAAATGTGAAATTATTAGAAAAGTAAATATTTTACAAATATGCTCATTTTTACGCTTCGATGCATTAAAAAATACAGAAAGCGAGAGAAAAATTTAAGTTATCACAAATGGTTACCTAACACTTTTTGTTCGACGTTAATATATGGAACTAATTTCCGTTCCCCTGTTACCAACTTCACTGGGCTCACGTCACTCATTGCACCCGTTAAAATAAATGCAGATAGGGGTAGTGCTTTTTTCTAAGGTTGGTTTGAAAAGTGCTCACTTCATTGTGTACCGCCTTTAAAATAAGTTCGGACGAACCTATAATGATTGCTGTAAACTCACAAACATTTTCTCCACTCCGGAGTGTCGTACCTTTGTTCCTGTGTGTGCGCCATAGAAAACAGGGGGAGATAAGATGTTTCTAAAATCAGCTTGACAGTTAAAATGCAAGGAACGATACATCAGAGCTTAATTACTGTAAGTTTCGGCGCGCTGTGATGAAGTCACTACGTGTGAAATATTGTTTCTGGCGCGCACGGTAGGAGCAACTGGGCGCGAAGGTCTGTATCGGAGGAAGTCTGCCGTAATGAACGTAAGACGCACGGGTTGGTTCCCGAAGATGAGTTTTCCAGGTCATAAGACGCGTTAAGAAAACGTGGCCACGTCTATTCGGACGCCCGGGGGGAAAACCAATTTTCGCTCCTGTCGCGCCGCATTAACCGAGTTTTGACGTCCCGCTGCCCGGCGAACGATTAGTTCCCCCGAGATTTCGCGTTAAGTTACGCTTAAGTAGCTGCTACGGAGGCGCAGCAAAGCTCCGCGTCGGCACGTGAAGACGGGGTTGAGATGATTTGGGCGGCTCTTAACAACGAGGTCTTGAGAGCCGATGAAGGTGAAGTGAGGATAGGATGGAGCCGCGCCTGAATGAAAGGG
Organism: Dryococelus australis; assembly: GCA_029891345.1. Classification (NCBI taxonomy): domain Eukaryota; kingdom Metazoa; phylum Arthropoda; class Insecta; order Phasmatodea; family Phasmatidae; genus Dryococelus; species Dryococelus australis. The sequence continues at coordinate 48,693,695 of CM056997.1, read as the reverse complement.
CGAGAGAAACGGGAGATCCCCGAGAAAACCCGCCGACTAGCGGCATCGTCCGGCACGACTCACACTTGAGCTAACCTGGAGTGTCCCGGCCGGGGATTGAACCCGGTTCGCGAACAATCTAACCGCTCAGCCACCGCGGTCCCACGTAGCAGCGGGATGAAGCAAGATGCGCTGTCGACTGACTTTAAGGTTGAAGTAAAGTAACTGCTTATGGAGCACTGCACCCTACTATACATTGTGAAGAACTAAAAAAAAAAAAGTAGTACAGATATCATGAGAATTGTCAGAAAAGTGCGATTTACGCTGTATATGAAAGAAGAATGTATTATATTTTGCAACATTATGAAATATTTTACTAAAATATACATTTTAATGAGAAAAAAACCATCTGTTAAAATGGTCTGTGTATTTTTAATTAAATTTAAGAGCATTTTCATTCTGGATGCTTCAGAAAGCAGAATTTGTAAGGAAAGCTTCGTCATGGAATTTCGTCATAATGTTTACTATAATGGTGTATAATAAAACTATAATAATAATGTAGAAAATAATTTTTATAGTTGATTTTATGTGCGCCCATTTGCCACAAACATTTATGGCTGAAACTGACGTAAATAAAGTTAATTATAAAATTTATATGATACATTATTACTACGATTTTATTACACACGATCACAGTAAATATTATGACGTTCTCTCTGGAAGACGATTTTCTTGCAAATTCTGCTTTCCAAACATCCAGAATGGAAATGCATTAAAATTTTGTTAAAAATACAGACTATTTTAATCAGTAATTTTTCTCAGTAAATAAAGTATACTTTAGTAAAATAATTTATAATGTTGCAAAATATACACATTCTTATTTCACACACAGCATGAATCACACTTTTCTGGCAATTTTTGTGGTGTCTGTACTACTTTCTCAATGAGTTCTTCATATTATACATTCAGGTGCAGTGCTCCACAGGCACTTGCCTTACTTCAACCTTAATGCTTCAGCGAGTGGTGTTGTCCGCTATGAAGGGAGCTTGTTCACAGGCGCCGCTTTCGCCGTTGCAAAGAGACGAAGATATTTAAGGTCGACACTTCAGACACAAGTATACGTGCCGCATTCGTGGGAAACTGCGATAGTACCGGCAGCCAGACCTAATTTATTTCAGGCAGCAGCATACGTCTGGTGACGCGGTAGCTCTCATTCGTGTCTCGGACACACGAACGTACTCGACTTAAGCTACCCTGACCTTCTGATGCTGGGCAAACATCACGTATATCACTGCTTAACGTCTAATAAACCACTGCGTTTTTAAGAGAGGCGAAAAGTACTCTCGCGTTTAATAAAATAAGGCAAGCTTTGCATAAGTAGTGTCCGTTACTTACGACAAATCTGATGCCAACTCCAGCTAACCACTCAACCGTTCCGTGGAATTTAGCACCTTCCCGTACGAGGAATCTGGACAAACGGCGCGGCGAGTTCGTACCGACCGCTTTGGCTATCGCGACGGCCTTCCAGCCGACTTGCTACGGTTTCGAGTCGCCGCCGTCGGGGTCCAGCTAGGGTTTAGTTACGACGTGCTGGTCGGCGAGCAGTTGCCTCGACAACCTGTCGACCGACTTCTGCAAGAAACATTACGAAAAACTCGTTTTTTTTTTTTTTCTTTCCTCATTCACATGCAGGAGTATCTCGCTAAGGGGCCTGTCTAAATTGACTGCTAAATGTTATGCGGAAGTCGAGTATCGTACTTTCCATTAGATATTTCGGTACTCTTATTTCAGTTCTGAAGTTCATTTTTGAAGCTTGAGCATGGTGCGAAATATTTCCAAGTCGGTTTCTACCTACAGATTGTCTGGTATTGAGATTTATAAATCAAAATGGGGGCTATGCTTGCAAAAAAAAACGCGCTCTATTACCTATTACACAAAGGCGATGTGCGATTTGATGAGTACTTTACGTTTCTTTGCTTCCTACCTAAAATATAGAAAACGTCAGAGAATTTTTTCATCAAACTGCCATTACAAGCAGACATACATTTCTGCGTTTTTTTCTAGAAGGCGCATCTCTAGTTTTCAAATGAGGTTAAAATGACAATAAATTTTTGGCACGAAAAATAATGGGTTGCTATATTTTGTATATTATAAAGATATCTGTATCCACGTGTACTAAATTAATTACGAATTAAATGCAGGTATATTATAGCTGTGATTGTCCGAAATTCTCTCGACCTGCACGTCATCAAGGACCTGCACGTGAGTCATCCAACTGCTACAGATATACCCCTCCTTAACCCGGTAGTCACTACTTCAGTCAACTTCCCGTGACTCCACGGCAGCGAGCCGTCGCGTTGTGTGCTAACTACCTGTTTAGCTTCCCTCTTTTAATTAATATAGCCGCTGTAAATTACGTTGTTATAGTTTCATAGGCAACCACTTCAGAGTTGCAGAGCTATAGTTTACTACCTCAGGCCCGCCTTCGCCTGATCCCCGGTCGCTCTACGTAATTATCGTGTAAATTCTGTTAATTGTTTGAAAAACGATTTTATTGAATTGCGTATTTTTGTAATAGTAATTACCATCGCGTTTACTCCCCAGGGAACGAAACCCCACAGTAAACAACTACGTAACATTGAATATCTGTGGGTCGTTACTGTAGTAGTGGACCACTGCTCCCTATATATATATATATATTGTATTGTGTAATTGCTATTTATCATATGTACTATAAGAAAGGTGGTGCGTCCAGAAAGCAAAGACGTAGGGAACGTCATGCCCTTGCTCGAGCAAACACCCAACCCACGCCTGTGGACGAACCGTCTGTTAGTCATCCCGACCTAACACCACGAGCCGTCTCCCCCTTTATTCCACTGGTCATTTCTTCCCCCCTTGATCACCTGCTCGGTGGCAATTGGCCTGGATGCCCCATAACGGACTATGAGATCCAGGAGCAATTACTAAGCCAGGAAAACAAGGCTATTCCCCAGGACAACCTTGCTAGCCGGCCCGAGCAAACCGTTCGCAATGTTAAACTGAAATCCGGACGGCGAATCCGAGTGAAACACCCCGCGGTTACAGTTCTACCAAAATATTGTACCACTAAGCTAGCAACGGGGAAAGTGATCCGGGTTCGACTCCCGGCGCAACCCGACTCCCGTGTCCGTAGGTCATTGCCTTGTTGCGTACCCCCATCATCACCTTACATCCAGTCAGGATCGCTGGCATCCTACGTATATTGGTGGCCCTAATAGTGAGACGGATCGCACTCACAGGACTGGAAGCCATCTGTATTCGTCTCACTCTGGGGTTTGACTACCCTCCGGCCCATTGCAAACCTGCCCCCAAGTGGCCGAATGCTGGAGTAAAATCCCTAACGCCTCAGAGGCCTAATAGAAGATATAGTATTCGTAGTGGTAGGCTAAGCTGGGCTTGGCAGGGCAGTCAACGTACTGTACTACCTTCTGAGATAGTCCACCCCCTTATATATAATATATATATATATATATATATATATATATATATATATATATATATATATATATATATATATATATATATATACAACACACACACACGCACGCACATAGTGTTCACAACGAATTTCCTTGGTTACACATAAATATTGGTAGAGCCTACTTCAAAATAATTTTCTAAAGATTTGACGATTGTACCTGGCCGGCAGAATTTAAATTCAAACGAAATAATGATTACGACAACAGCCCTTTTCCATCTTTAAATTGTCATATACGTTTTTCTGTACCAAAACGGTATATCATAAGTCGATGTTAATTTTTCAGCTCATTATTAGACAAATAAATTTTATGTATTTCGAAGTCATTTCTGTATGCTGAAATTTGTTATATATTGTCATGTTTAAATTTACTTCAAGTTAATTGAATTACACCTCAACCTTAGAATTCCTTTCATAAGTTCAGAAATCTTCACTCGTTGAAAGCTTTATAGTTGTTGTTTGTTTAAAGTTATTTTATTATTCAGTATTAGCAGAATATGAATTAAATTTGATTTAGAAGGCGGTATTTACAAGAAAAAATCTTAATTGAACGTATACTTTAATTAATCTTCAAATCGCGAAAGGATGTCATGTTACTCTTCCAAAAAAAAAAAAAGTTTTTGTTTACACCAGCTACATCTAGCTAACGGTTCTGAAAATAAATAGTTTCCGTTGATAGCCGCTGTTGAGCTACAGTTACTTTAACAGTAGTAAAGGCGTATAAAACAGAGCCAACCTCTGGATTGCGTGAGATCAGCGTTTCCGGAACACCCAGTACTCATAACTTAATGTGCCTATGGCCGCTGCTTGCTAAGAACTCATCAGCATGCATGAGATAAAACGCCAGCGCTTCCTTCCCAGTCGCTGAAAGCTTGGCCGCTCGGAAAATTACTCCAGTCATTACTAGGTCTTAATGCATACTAATGCGGTTAGCAGTGATTTCAGGTCTGAGATTTCATGAATAATTTTGAAGCGCGCGCTAACAGTAGAGCCCGCCAACTTGGCGACAAATTTTCTCGAGGAGACAAAGTTCTCCTGCTTAAAGAATTATGCCGAATTCCGGAAACACTCCCTCGGCTTTTTTTTTTATTGTTTCTCATTTATTGCGAAAACATTTTTTTTCCCCCCCAGAACTTTGCATTCACCGTACGTAGTTTTAAGTCCTACACTGCGACTCAAACAACGATAATTTCAATTTGCAATACAGGCTCACGAAATTCGTTGTAGGTACTATATCGAGGGCTATAAATACATTTTGTCTTCTAGTTATGCTTCTCTCTAACGAAAAAATAAATAAAACCAAACAGAATGATTGGGTTGAAGCCAATCAGTGTCGTTTATTCGATAGACATAAGGTAAGCGATGTTTACCCTATACATATTGGAAAATGGAAATGTTTGACACTTAATAATTTTCACCTTAACATTAAACACATTTAGTTCTGAGTTTCCCGTTTCCGATTCGAGAAACAGAGTGTTCGTATCCCGTACTGTGCACGCATAGTGCTGCTATCTAGTATTTATTTACACAAACGGGAGCGACTAGCGATGCGTCGATATCGAACTCGCAAGCAACAAAACGCCACCGCGTTCCTTCTGCAGTGGTAAGCAGTCGTTCTGTTTGCGTCCTCCAGTCCGACATCTTACCTTGGAAAGTGGATGAAAGTGTTCGGGAAAACGGGAGTTTTCTTATCATTTGTAATATGCTCTCTAAATAACATTTTGTTTAATTATTATTACATTCATTTCGTTTCCGTTTTTACAACTAATGTCAGGTAATATAAAACGATAAATACATGTGGAGGGTAAGCAAAGTTGGAAGTTACGTTTGTTAGTAGAAATTGCTTACCCTGTAAAAAAAAACCTCACTACACGCTACTGAACAATGTCGTCAGAAAGGCGAACCTGCACATGCCTGCGTTGTTCTCAAAATGAAACATTTTTATGGATCGAAGGTCTGAGTTCGATAAAGGACACTGTCTTAATGCGTGAGATTTCACATAGCCTTCCCAGCAGGAAGCTTGTTCTTGAGTTTAATGAACTGCGTTTAGCGAAAGAACAATCACCTGAATTGATTTATCAGAATGTGTTTTTAGGTTTTAATTTGTCGAGACATGTTTTTAAAACTCTTAAAAATACAATTTTAGAGCCTGGGTGCCCGCAAGTTTAATATGCCGCACATGCAGAATATACAGATATTTTATGTGCCTACAAACACGTCTCTTACTGTCCCCGTCAGTAACTTGGCAAATGATGGGTAACGTAAAAACTGGTTTCATATTCCACGCGATTTTGCGTTAAGAAAGTTGCGAGGAACTTGTCTACAAATATCTCATTCATCATATGTCTAGTGCAAATAATGTAAACTTCAAGGTCATTCAAGTGTATGTGTGAGTTTCTTCAAGCCTTTTATAACTTAGCTTAAGGCCACAATCCTTCATTTCTACATCTTTTGCGAGAATTAATTTTTTGTACCCAAACGGGAGCCGATATTGTAAAATCCTCTTACAGTTTTGTTACCAATTGTTTTTATGTGGCTTGATTTTTTCAACACTAAAAAATGTAAATTTTTAACTAATTTTTAAATAAACAAAATTTTCGTTAATTAATTAATTGGATAAAAGTATAGCGTTTTTTGTGTTGAAAAAATTAGACTACAAAACAAAAACAATTTGTAACAAAATCTTAAGGTTTTATAATATCGGCTCCCGTTTGGGTACAAAAAAAATAATTCTTCCAAAAGCTGTAAAAATGAAGGATCGTGGCCTTAAGATATTTTGAATTGGTATTAATTACTGTATTTATTATGTACCAGTGAGGCAGTGTCAGTTATGAATATTATATACAACTTTACAAAAGTACTTTAAAAAATTTAAAGAATTAAAGTTACTTTAAAAAAAAATTTAATTGGTACAGATATAAGCGGATTCTTGTTAAAAATTAGAAATGGCTATACTATCTTTCTATAAAATTTTATTACTACTTTAAACCTTCCGAATATTTATTTTCCTAAAGTTTATGTAAAGAAGCGTAGATAGGGGTCTACTGACGTTGCATAACAATTGCAAATGGAAACAAAAATTTCTTCCACGTATTAGATTATGTGTGTCTCTTGATTATATTAACAAGAAGTTTATTATCAGTATGATAATGACAGTGAAAGTATTAATTTAACATATTAAAAAATAATCCACATAAATTTTAAGTCCATAGACATATATTGAAAAATAATCCACATAAATTTTAAGTCCATAGACATATATTGAAAATTCAGTACATCTCTCTTTCTCGCTTCATATTTTATCTCTGCTTTAGGTTTGCTCTCTTTATAAGAACAATAGTTAAATTACGAGTTCATTGTGTGCATAGTAGAGTGCGTGTGTGTTTGTGTGTGTCGTTGTGTTTGGAGGGTGCATATGCATGCGTGTCCCTAAACGTGGCTTGCAGTAAATAGATGTCAGTGAAATTTTTAATTTCATTCGTCCTAGTTTGAGTGCTTGTGTATGCAGAGCATTTAAATAAAGAAAAACTGAAGTGTTGAATAAACCTTGAAATATCGACTTTCTGAAGCATTATTTGCGTTTTGTTTAGAAGCTTTTTCACATCCATAAAATGTTTCCATTCGCTAATTAGTTATTACATAGTTTACAATTCCGAAAATGAATGACAAATATCCACCAATGAAAGATATTCTGGTAATATTATGCTGGTTGTAGTTGAGATACCGATTTAAAATTATAACTTAATTTTCTCGTGTTTTTACTGGACACTCTGTAATCATTTAACTAACACTGAATAAAATATGTTTTTACAGGAAATTTTTTCATCTCATAGTATGCTTTTATCTACCCCCGTATTGTGACATTTTTAACGTGGCACTTGAAAGGTATTTTTTCGTTGGTATTTACTAATGAATTTTCAACATAAAAATTAACAAAGTAGTTTCTAAACTTTGTTTCTCATAGTCTTCCAGATATTTCCCCCGTAAATATGTATGTGCAAACATGGGGTATACAATATTATGGTCAAGAGAAACGACATAATATCTCTGATTTAAAGTTTTTATTTTTGTTGCATAAATAACCGTTTTCTATTAAATGAGCCTTTTAAAAAGTTCTGTATTATGCTGCATGGAATTTGTCTTACAGCGCGTTGTTATTGAGTTACTGATCGTAAAATGGTTATCTATGCACGGGAAACTAATTTCGCCCCTGACGTGCAATTTCTAAAACCACTTAAACTCTTATGTTGTAATGCATTCCTGGGGTAGTACATTCGCCTCCAAACCAAACGTAACAACATAGTAAGTGGCGGTAGTGATACATGTTACTACAATGTGAAACGCCTGAACTGCATAACAACGCTTTGTAGGACATATAATGTTCACAGGGTCACTTTTACTCGTTTTGATTTCAGGAATCCCCTCCCCTCCCGAAGTTTCTTACAATAGTTTGGATACTCCCTGTAGGTCTGTATATGTAATATGTATACTATGTATTATAGGTATAGAAACACAGTCCTTCAAGCCTATGTATTACAATCAACCATTACTACCTGCTAAAATCGTGTGCCGAGCCCCACCAATACGAACGAAATGGCAAAAGCCACATATTTAGGTTTAAGAAAAGAAATGAGACATGTTTTTGTTTGTATCATAACTTTTAGGACCATCTCATTATCACCATTAGTTAATCCCAATGGCGGTCTTCTTAGTAAATTACCAGGTTTTATTTCGTTTATATTTCAACGCAGAGACCCAGCCTAACATGTCCACTGGAACTAACCTAAGCTGGCAGGAGAATAAATGTCGTTATAGTTGAAACTAACCCAGATGAATGTGTCTGCAATGAAAATAAAACTGAACGGGACTATAATAGTAAAGTATGTAAATGAAATTCGTATTTTTCTCGTTTAAACGTAACGTAAAAATACTAAAAACTTAATTTTTTTATTAAATCTACGCAAGGGCAGAATTTGGGACCATTTTTCGGGCTGGTGCCACTTCCACGTGAATCGTAGCTCTTTCATTCGAATTTCTTACTCAAGGACATTGTTGCTGGGGACGCTGCACAAAACTGAATTCATACACTTTTCATATATATTTCTAAACATTGATGTTCTTGCCATCGTCAAGACTTAACACAAAATTAAGATTTCCTTAATATGTTAAAAATCGATTCGTTAATTAAGTTCTAGTTTGGAACTATCGAAATTATAATACTCCAATAAGGTGAAATGAAATGCGATGACAGCAAAACAGTCGAACTTTAGGAGCATCAGGAAGTAAATGAACTCATATGTGTTACACTTAAAAGAGTAGAATCATGCAAAATTTATTGTGAAGATGAAATTGTAAAAAAATATATAAATTATAGGAAGAGTAGTAGGGAAAAGTATGTACAGGCATAAGGGGACCTAGGATAGGAGCGCAGGAGCCGGCCGCCGCCATCTTGTTACGTCACACATCCCCATATTTTTTCCATTTTATCCCTCACAATTCCCCCTTTTCCCCCCTCAAAATCGACCAAATACCCTAACAATTTCCCTTTTTCCTGAAGGTATCCATTTCCCCCCCCCCTAAAAATGTCCCTGTTTTCCGGAGCAGGCGAGAGGGATTAGTGACCCCAGGGTCAAGGATCAGCGACCCAGATGCCAGGGATTATTGACCCAGGGTCAGAAAGGAGACAGGGATCAGTGACCCAGGGTCAGGAGAGCAGGACCTATGACCTTTGACCTTTAACCCAAAAAATACAATACATTGAAAAAATTCTCAAGAAATAGCAGAAAATTAATTATTAAAAATTATTAAAAAATTATTAAAAATTACTTTAAAAATTATATATATATTTTTAATCTACATTTCCCAGCACCATTAGTCACATTCGTTCCATCCCCAGCAGACGACTGACTCCCTCGCACCCACTCCCCTCACCAGTACTCATTCCGCCATCTTGATTTTTCATTCGTCATTTGTTTACATGCTATTGGACAGGTGACAGACATATTTGTTTATGTCTTTAAAATATGGGTTACACTGTCGACACCCGCCAATGTTTTTCATTGGCTAATTAGTGCTTACTCGACGATCCTCCATTACCTTAATTCCATCAAATACTAACTTTAGTTCGACTCCCTCAATTTTAGATTATATATTTTCAAAACACATATGTAGTATCGATTATGTCACCTGATATAGGCCTGGACCAAATAGTGATATTGACCATCCCTGCAAAGTACTTAAATTTATTTTTATTTATAAGGCGAGGAGGTTTTTTTTTTTTAAATAGAACACAGCATATATTTATTACATGAAATTTATTGTATACATAATAAAAGATACAGGGTTATTAATCTTTTTCGATGTTCACCGCTCGATGTCCGCCTGGACGACCCAGGAATTGAAGCAGGCAGGGAAACCCCACCACTTGATGTAGGCCCTTCAATTACGCCGTTTCACCACCTTTTCCACAAAATGCATTCCTAAAAACTTTGTCGGCTGGATCTTGTGGGTGTAGCTACGTTGTTCAGACCTTCGAGATATTAGGTCCTCGGAGCATAGTTATGTATATGTCGCACACGAAACAGTTTGGGGCTCCAATTCGCTGTGAAACCTTTCTCAAAGGCACCTTTCTGTTTGGAGATGCGCACCAGGTCACCAATCTTGGCTTTAGGTTTGAGTGGGTCCTTCCTCTTCGGAATAGCATGCACAGTCCGAACCAGGGAGTCGTCCTTGACAACTTTGAACTTCATGTGAGTGGTCGAGTGCACTGTAGAATTATACTCGCGAACGCGTTTCGGCAGCAGCTCAAGACACTTGTAGCTACCATTTGAAGAAAAAAACTGCAATCTGTACCTCATAAAAAGTGGCATGTTTCCCATGAAGTTTCGCTGCCCGTTGGCTCTTATGAAATAGACGACATTGCAAGGTACATTGAAGATTTGCTACCCCCCGACACTGCATTCGAACTACGCTGGAATCCCAATACTCTGAAGAATGTTTGCAGATGCAACGAAGAAATCGACTTTATAAAACCTGATACTATCGGACCGATGCTGGGGTTCGAGCCACGCATCTATGAAGCTGGTAAAACACACGTGTCGTCACAGCCTATGAATATTTTCGAGTCAATGTGATAGGAATAACCTACAATTTGGCGAGCGACACATACCTCAATGGCAGGCCGAGCAATCTGGTGCCCGAATTTTCGCCTATGGTCCCTCCAGGTTATAAAGTGGTCTTGGCACCACAAAGCATCATTTACATTCTGGTCGTCACGAAGAGAACACACGAGATAGTCATGACAGTCGTCGACCAGCACAGAGAGTTGGTGAACTTTCGAAACGAAGAAATCAGCCTACACCTGCATTTGATAAGATGGGTATAAGATTTACGCCGACCAGAAGCTATAAAAGAACATGTCGTGCAAAACCTACCATTAGTACGTCACAGGTCTCCAAGGAGTTAACACATGCTAGCGAGATTATCCTCTGCAGTCTTGGTTACGAGGTCGATCGCCATGGAAGATTTCCTAAACTACGAGAGCCAACCATTTTCGAAGACAGCATAACGAAGGTGGAACTCCATTTAAACCAGCCTTTCCTGACCGGGCCATACACACTACCATTGAAAGTTAGGATATCAGTCCAACACCATGATATTTGCACTCTTCCTTGCGAGTCTTTCCTCCGAATCAGGGGGACTCTGGCGAAAGAAGATGGGTCCAATCCAACATCGACGAAAATAACGAGCAATGGAATTCTTCACCTGATCGATCGCATTGCCTACTTTCTCAATGGTACCGAGGTGGACCAGTCGCAAGATGCGGGCATAACCTCGACTATCAAAAATTACCTTTCACGCACGCCGAATGAGCTGCCTGCAGCCAAGATGGCAGGCTGGGGAATCGAAGATGGCTACAGTATTCCCATTTATGCCGAAGGAGGGTTAGAAGTATGTGTTCCTCACTCCATGCTATTGGGATTTGCCGAAGACTACAAAATGATATTCTATACCGCCTAATGAAAAAAGAGAAATAATGTGTCAATCATCCTTTCGTAGTTCATTGACGTAATGAGGAAAAAAACGAAACTGTATCTGCAGTTTAAAACGATTACATCTCGCCGGTACAATGCTATAGCACTATTTTTATAGGCTATGCACGGTAAAGTGAGCACTTTTGAATCCCTGTCATTTGAAATAATAGTCAATAATACATTTCATCGTAGCCTTAGACGTTAACTTTCGATTCCAGTGAAATATATACACTGTGTTTGTTACTTACATGGCAATATTTATTTTGAAATGTAGTGGAAGGATATAAATTGGCTGATAGGAAAAAAGTAACTAGAGCATGAAAAGTGGTTACTTTACCGTGAACAGCCTATAGTTCAGTTGTAAAAACCTTAACCGTCGGAGGATTTCACAGCCTTTGGTGGATGAGTTTTTTTTTTGGGGGGGGGGTATGTTGGTGTAGCGGCTAGTAGAGCACTCGCTTCTCAACACTTGGCCCGATTTCCGGCAAGGTCACACCCGGACTTACGATGCTGTTGTTCGGCGGGTATTCTCAGAGATTTCTGGTTTCCCCCTGCCCTTGCATTCCGGCGCTGCTCCACTTTTCCATATCCACCTCGCTTCAGCATCATCGGATTTCAAGACCTCTTTGTTACGAACCGCTTAAAACTCTTCACTCACTCACTTCTCTTACTCTCCAATCCACTCCGCAGCCTTGGAAAGGCCCACAGCATAATAGAATATGAAGATTTCTGTAAAAAAGTGAAGCCATTTCAGATTTCCCTCGGGGCGGGGGAGGGTGGCCCTAGTTTCCTGGTGAACACAAATTGGTTCTGTAATCGACTATACAGGTTGTTCCATTTATCTTGACCACCCACAATAACTCCGTACCTGGGCTCCAAATGAAAAAGTGATGGGGAATCAGCCTTATAGCATTATTTATTAATGAGATACGAGTAATAACATCAGTTTTTTAAATGGCAACATTTATCTATTGGTCAAAAGTTCAATTAAGTTCATCAATACCTATTTAAACACGGAGCACAAAGTAAACTTTCAAAACACGAACTCTAAATACGACACAGAAAGTGGGATCTCTACTGCCTATTTGTGGTACTATACATACGAGTACTGCGAGGGGTAGTATATTCATATTAGACGTTTAATGAATTGGTGGTTTTTGGCAGCGATACACAACTTCAGTCGCTGGATGAATGACAACACTGATACTCCAGTGTTGCCTGCTGAAGAGAATTAGAAGCACGCAAAATACATTCCTATGTGTTCTCTGGAGTTGTTAGAATATCTCGATGGATAGCGCCTTTGAGGTAACTCAGAAGAAAAAAGTCCAGGGGGTTAAGGTTAGGAGACTGCGCAGGCTACTGAACTGGTCTTCCTCGACCAATCTAACTACCACTATAGTTTCCATCCAAAACACGACATGCATATACGGGTCTTACATTATGTGCTGGGCATCCATCATGCTGGTACCACTTGTCATTCTGATCCTTAGATGTGTCAGGAAGGATTGTTTGTATGAAGGTGGCATACCCCCTGCCGCTTCGGTTACCATTCACGAAATAAGGCTCTATAACATTATTGCCAGCCATCCCACACCAGACGTTAACTTTCCATTGACGCTTTGGTCAACCTGACGAAGCCATTATAGGTTCTCGACGGCCCAATAATACACGTTCCTCGTAGTCACTTGGCCTGAGTTGGAGAGCGACGATTCATTGGTTTAAAAAATCCGAAAAAATATCGGGTTGGCGATAATTTGATGCTGCGCCCATTGATAGAACTCTACACGATTCTGGAAATCATTTCCGTGCTTTTATTGGTGTAAGTGAACATTATAGGGATGGAACGTACGGCGCTTAAGAATGTGATGTGCACTCGTTTTCGGAATGTTAATGTCGTCTTCAAATTGGCGTGTGCTGACATGTGGATTAACTGCTACAGCAACGAAAACAGCAACCTCAGCAGCTTCATCGGTGCGAGTTCTACGACGATTTTGTTGCGGTAGGTTCAAGTTGCCCGTTTCACAAAGCTTCACAACGAGTCGGCAAAATACCCGTCTGGATGGCGGGGTCTTCTCAAGGTATCGCTCTCTGTAGAGTTACTCCATCTGAATAGCATTACGCCGACCGTCAACATGATTAACGACGAATGAGCCAAACAAGCTATTGATAATAGTAACAACAGAACTGTGTGTGTGTGTTTCAGTACAACTCACTCGAATGTATTACACTGTACTGCAACATAATACGAACACATTCACATGCTAATTTACATTCTCCATAGATGAGTAGCATTTTCTACCCTCTCGTTGTTGGAGAACATTTTCGTTACGACAACCCTCGCCCACGGATGGCTGATTGAGTAGTCCTCGCCTCATGCATGTTCCATTGTTTCCTCTAAGCGCAACCTCTGTGGTGTGGTAAGCAACTCTGGGTACCTGCACTGTTTACATCACCTCTACAGTAAACGCAGAGCGTCAACGTCATACTGTACTGTACTGTACAGCGCAATCGTGCCGCAAGGTATCGCATAACGGGTCTTCATGAACCATCATGAGTCCCAATGTCTGCGACGGTTTTCAACGATCTGTTTATTTGACTGATACATCGAGAAACATTTTTGAATAGGTCTCGACAAGCTTCATTGAACCTTTGGCGAATAGATACATGGTGTCATTTTAAAAAACAGATGTTAATACTCGTGTCTCACTAATAATTATATTAGGCTGTCTCCCCAGCAGTATTATTTCTGCTTTCCAGCTGTACAATATTTCTATGAAAAACATTTCCATATGGAGTCCCGGTTATTTGGAGTTGTTGTGTGTGGTCAAGATAAATGGGACATTCCTTATATGTCCGTAGCGCAGTTGTGTGAGACGAAAAGTGACTATCAAAATACTTCACTCGTTTCTAACGTCAACTAAACTAACCCTCCACTGACGTCTACCACCGCGACCAGACATGAACTATCTCAATAAAATATCATTAGGAAGCCTCATTAGGATTGTTCAAAAGTCAAAATGTTTTTTCCCTTGATTTCAAGGATACTTTATGGTTAGTGAAATGGCCTTCATAAAAAAAAAAAACATTTGTAAAATAATATTTATACGTCTAATTTTAACTTAAAACTTAATTCGTACAAATCTCAAAAAGTTATTTTGTCACTAAGTTTACTTATAGCTAAAACATTTCTTGACGTGTCAAAGGCGCAGTGACATTTCAACAATTTCTTTTAAATCCGTATCCTAATGTAAGGGTTTAACTTCAGGCTATTTTTAATTAAATTTCATCCGTAAAGTTGTGATTGAATTACGGGCGAACCACGTAACAAATTCCCAAGAAAGTATTTTCCATTACATTAGGCCTATATTGACATGGAAATGTATTAATTCAGTGTATTAAATTGATCGATGTCGGGATCTGTACGAAAAGAGACAAGAATTTTGCAGTTCTCATAAATACGTAAAACAGAAAACAGTTATGTTAGTAAAATTGGTAATATCCTGGAAACTGCTGAGGAATTAAAATTTATGTATTTCACAAGAAAATAAGTTAATAATTTACTCCTTGCTTTCTTGTACCGTGGTTCTTCTCTTCAGAGAGCACAAAGTTTTTTTGTTTGAAGGTGATATTGGGAAAGGTAACTCAGGCACGCTTTCGTTCTGCCGGTTGTGCTGTAGGCAGCGCCCTTAGACACCCTTAAGGAGACTATTTCTTCATACGCCGTGTTTTCCATCCTTTGGCAAATGACCCGGAATCCTTACTGCTTACAGCTTTTTAAGGCCTTACACAACTGAAAACTTAAACATTAACGTTACAACTTAACTTTACGTTTGTTTCTCTGGCAAGTTGTTTCCAATGGAACTTGACACAATGACACTGTCAAAGATAAAGCCAAGCATCCTTTAACTTTGCGATTTATAAAAGTAGAAACTTAAAGTCAAAGTCAAGCAGCCATTTCGCCGAGAATCTACCAGAGATTATGTGGAACTAGCTGTTATCCGCGACTTCACCCGCGTGAAAAAATCAAATCTTAATTATAATGACCAAGTACTCTATCTTAATGGTTGGTGGCATATTTTATATATTTCCTAAGAAACCTTTCGTTTTTGGGGAATGAGAAGTACCCTATGTGCTAATCCAGAATATAATCTACCCCTGTACCAAATCTCATCCAAATACGTCGAGCCGTTACGAGGTGATTGAGTAACAAACATATAAACTTTAGCATTTATAATATTATTAGGATGAATGTTTGTTTGCCACAGGGTGACTTTCATCACGGTGTATTGAACGATGTTCGTCAACATTTAAGAAATAGCAAAAGGATGTATGCTAAGAGAAAATATATGATAGCTACTTAAAAATTAAGTAAACTAGTGTTTTTTTTAATTAAATTTTAATATAAATACTTAAGCTTGTTTTAAAAATGTGTTCGTAAAATAGATGCATCAGCGATATATAATGCTTTACATAAGAAGATACACATTTTTACGACGATTGCAGAACCGATTTTCAATTGTGTGAACTTTGACACCTTAACAACTATATCGTGTATCAATGATTTCGGGGGGGGGGGGGATGTAAAGTAAAATACTAAAGTTTTCTTTTGTGTAAAGGCCTTTATAGGCTGTTCACGATAAAATTAGCAATTTTGAAAGCCCTGCTTAAGATCTAATTGTAGACACGTCGTGTATTTTTCCGCCTTACGTAAAATTAACATTGACACAGGCCTCATCACTTTATTCATGCGTCGTTCAAACGAAACTGTAAAATTATTTTAAAAAAAGTAAATACTCTACAAATCTACTTATTTTTACACTTTGAGGCATTAAAAAAAAACAGCAAGCGAAAGAAAGGATTTTAAGTTATCACAAATCACACTTTTTATTCGACGTTAATATATGGAACTACTCTCCATCCATCGTGATCAACTTTACTGGGCGAATGTCACTCAGTGCACCCATTGAAATATTCTGCATGAACGGGCAGTAATTTTTTCTAAGGTTCATTTTTAAAGTGCTCACTCTATCGTGAAAAGCTTATATTCTGTTATTCCTCCCTTCTCATCAAGCCTGCAAAAAATCAGTGTAGCACTAGTGAGGGGTGGTTCGCCTCAGACCGAGCCAGGAAGCGCGATAAGTAAACTTAACGGGAACATGTGCACGTGCATACGAGTGGCGAGAAAGGAACAGAGAAGGGGCGGTGAGGTGGTGGGATAGTTGCGAATAATAGCAGGGGTGTTGGTCAGGGGAGTACAGTCAATTTCCCCCTCACCCCCCGCGCCAGGCGCGCCAAGTGTCAACACGCGGAGTGATGTATCGGACCAGGGGTTTGATGCACGGCCCTGAAGCTCGCCGGGTAGAAGGGGGGGGGGGGGTGAGCGGGGGTCGGTAATGAGGCACCACGCATGGCAGCTCATGATCGTCATTACCGCTAGCACCTCTCTCGCACCCCCTGCTCCTCCAATCAGCGGCGTTATCGCAGCCGGGCCGCGCCGTCGGGCAGCAGTAGCAGCGGTGGCTCGGAGCCATTACTCGGCCTGGGTCCCGAACACACAGGCCGCCCTCGCGTGGTCAATACAGCTCCCTGCCTTAATTATTCATCACGCAACTACGGCTGCCTGGTCGCCCACCCCCACCCCTCCCCCGCCCACTCCCCCCCTCGCTTTCGCTCTGATCAGTCAGCCCGCATCAGACTGGGCCAAGGAAGTTGGTTGTGTTGAAAAAAAAAAAAAAAGATTTGTCATAATTTGAATTTTTCACAGCATTCCAATATTCGTGAAACATTGGTCTGATTCACCTGTGACAAATTTTTTCCCGCTCGAGCTAAACTAGGCCAGTGTCTTTTATAGTTTTTAGTTATTAACTCTAGAAGAGTTCGGGATGGCTGTACTTAATAAAGATCAAATTTAAAAAAAAACACACACACAAATAAATAGTTTACACGGTAATACAAACCGAAACCGTGCGGTGCAAAAGTAACATTCTTGGATGAAATCGTCCAACTAATATCGTCTGAAGTTTCTTTATATATATGTGTGTGTGTGTGTCTATATATATATATATATATATATATATGAGAAATTTGATAAAACCTGTGACCTTAAGTGAATCCTAAAGCCTGCATATGCTTCTGAAGTTGAAGGTGAATAATATTTTTTTCTTCTTAATTTTACAGAAAGCTTATATAAAATGAACACTTGATTATTTATGTAGATGATTTGTAGTTTCACGAATTTTTGCTCAATTTTCTGCTATTATAAAATTATTCCATGGATATAATTGGGTTGCAACCCTCATTTTGCACCAGATCTCGTGACGTGGAGATCAGTTTGGCTCTTAAGGACATATCATTAATCGCTATAAAAAATTTCGAGAATGCTTGCTCTTCATTATTTCTATAAACGATACAGGTATTGAAAAGATTGATGAGAATCGGGGAGTACTGGTTACTGGGCTATGCCAATTACTAACGCCGAGCAAATATGGCAGGCAGGAACTGAAACTAGAAACGTACTGCTTTCTTTCTGTATAGCTGCGAACACCTTAGAGCAGCAGTGTTACGTCTGTCAGTCTTTACTGAATTGTTATGATGGACGTATTGATTTTCCATTTTCTGTTCTTTAATGTATACACTTCTTCGCAACCAAGGCAAGCAGTTACTGAAACAAGAAGTTACTTATATAACTAGTGAGCAAGTAATTTTTAAATAACTTTTTAAAGCTGAATTGGTAGGTAGGATTTGTATCGTTGAAGTCAATATCATTATAGAAGATACCAGAAACATACGCAGCAGTATTGTGGTAATTTCAAATACACACGTACCTTACCTGGGAATCGAACCCAGAAAACCTCTTTCCATAAGATAGTGTACAATCAAATGCATTTCGAGATCGGATTCGAGCATCAACTTTCAATTTAATCAGTATAAATATTTCGATTGATAGGATTTACAAAACCAAAGTATTTACAGGGCTGTCATTTTGAATATAAGTGATTGAGCGACTTGAAACACGTATGTTTACACGGCCTACGGTAGCGAATCTTGTGTGAAGAATTAGCTGAAGATCGGTTTATTGGTCCTTAATATATGGCAAAAAAACTCCATATTTTTCTTGTGACACTCTTCATAAATGGAGGACAAAAAGTTATGTATTAGTACATTCGATGATTGTATACTGCCAGTATACAAAGTGAAAATAATATCGATAGCATATTTTCGCAGATAAAAACACTAAACTAAAATGATTTAACAGCTGTCATTATGAAAATAAGTGTCTGTCACACTTAAAAATACATACAGTTATATGGCCTACCACAATACAAATCTTTCGAAAAATTTGTTAAGAATGAGTTGATTGTTTCCCGAGAATGAAATAAAAACTTAATATTTATTGTAGGGCTAACTTACAAAATGGCAGATAAATGAGATTATATGCAGACAAATCTGATGGTTGTAACTTATATTGGCAGCATACAAAGTTAGGTTGGAATATGTTTTGTAAAAAAAAAAAAAAACTGAACTAAAATATTTATAGAGCCACTGATCTACTTAAAACATAGCAGTTTACACCACCTGGTGCAGTGCAAATTGTTTGCCAAATTTGGTAGTAAAACGGAAATTTTTTCCCGATACATTACATAAAACATTATTTTTTATATGGCATATCTTATAAAATTACGGGCAAAAGATTCTCCACGTAGATGTATTTGAGAGTTGTAATACATACTGTCAGCAAACAAAATAAAGTTGTAATTGATGACATGATTTCGAAAATATAGAATACTAAAAAAAATAAGTTTTAAAAATAAGTGCTTGACATACTTAAAACATACCATCTGACAGCATCTACCGCAGTACTATTGTTTACCAAATTTGGTAGGAATAAGTCAATTGTTTCACAAAATTGGACATAAAAACTTTATTTATTCGCATGGTGCTATCTTACAAAATGGAAGGCAAAATATGCTTCGTGTAGCTGCAGTTCATAGTTGTCGGCCATAATATCTACTGCCAGCATACAAAGATAAGTTCGATTTGGTTACATGGTCTCAACAATATAGCATTCTAAGCTAAAATGGCTATATGTCAGCCATTTTGAAAATAAGTTTCCGACGTACTAAAAACAAACTCTTTTACACCATCTGCCGCAGTAATGCTTGTTCGCCAAATTTGGTATGAATCGGCTAATTGTTTCCCGAAATATGACATACAAATTATGTATTCATGTGGCACTATTTTATAAAATGGCCTACAAAAGTTTATCCGCGTAGACACAGTTGATAGACTTAATATCTACTGTCAATATACAAAGTTAAGTTGGGATTTATTACATATTTTCGACGATATGACATTCTAAGCTATGATGACTATATAACCGCCATTTTGAAAATAAGTGTCTGACAAACCTGAAACATATAATTTAATATCATCTGCCGCATTATTACGTGTTTGCCGAATTTGCTAGGAATTGGTTCATTATTTAACGAGATATGACACAAAAACTTTATTTATTCAGGTGGCGCTGTCTTACAAAATGGCTGACAAAAGTGACTATGTATTGGCATATATGATTTTTGTAATTTTTACTTTCAGCATACTACATTTGGTTGAAATTGGTTAAATGATATAGTGTATATACCAAATTAACCTCAAATATTTGTATGGCCGCCATTTTGAAAATAAGTTCCTAACAAAGTTCAATTATTTACGTTTACCTGATCTGTCATGGTATGCCAAGCTGGGTGAGAATTTTTCTAATAGTTTTCGAGGTACAAAGTAAAATCTTTATTTCTTCATTTGATGCTATATTCCAAAATAGCTGACTAACAACAATATCCATTTCAAAATTTAATTATTGCACGATGCTCTGTCAGTACACAAAAATTTGGTTTAAATTTGTTGAATGGTTACAGAGATAGGACATGACCTAAATATTAACATGATCACCATTTTGAAAGTAAGCGCCCGTCGTAGTCGAATACTATAAACGTCAGGTGTCCTTACTACGTACTATATATGTACCGATTTTGGTAAAATTCGGTTCATTCGTTCAAAAATTGAAAGGGCGGGGAGGACACGCCTACATACAGACAGACATACGCAAACACACACAGCCACAGACAGAAGCATGATCGTATAAGCCTTTCTTTCCTTCGAAAGTAGGCTAGAAAGGCGATAGACAAACATTTTCGTAGCACGAATGATATGACATATATTTTTGTGCTGAATTAGCTATGTCGTGTGATTCTCGATACTTCGCGTCTCAGTGTTATGGCGGGTGGATGACTGATTGGCATTATCCGCAATTGACTGATGTAACCCGCAGTTAACCGCCATCATCCACATCATTATTGATCTTTTTCGCAAGACTGAACTACTGCATCACGTGGTAATTACATATAGATCAAATATAGTTCAGGAAATTTTCCCGTTTCGATTAAAATATTCTTTCTTGTTTTAGATAAGCGTAACAACTAGCATAATTTTGGGAGGAAAAAAAAAAAGAAATTAAGGAAACAAGTCTTGCATTGCAAATAAACTCCAGGCGAAAACATGTCTGGTTAAATAAGGTAGTGATGGAAATAGTCTTCATGATCAAATTTGTTTAAAATGATATAGGCGAGCGAGGTTAAAGAAGACATTCGTATTTCTTGTGGAAATAATTTGGGCTCTCATTAATATATATATATATATATATATATATATATATATATATATATATATATATAGGCTGTAATTATGATAATTTTGTATGATTGTTAAAGGTCATGGTGATGTTAGCCTTAATAACCTACATTTTTTTAAAATAATGTCTAGATATTAATTTAAATATTTAGAAATTCTTATAGACTTTTAGGAGTTTCTGGTTCTCTGTTTTAGATGCTGCGAAACTCGAGAGGGCGTACCGAGCGAGTCATGTGGCCAGCAATAATTCTCGAGGAAGCATGCCAGATGGACAGTCATTTGGTGGAGCAGCAAATAATACACATTGGATTCTGTTGTGTAACTTAAAGAAAATTTTCTAAGGGTAAATTCCAGGCACCGAAAGTACGTGTTCTCTGCAGAACAAGAAGAGGCATAGACTAGTCGTGTAATATTTCTGGCCTAATTATTTTATTGTTTACCTACAATGTAACTATGGTGCATTTCTTTTGAGTTCGCAGAAAGGGATATAATAAAACTCTCTTTCACATAGTCTCGCGTAGCAGAAAAGACTGACTTCGAGGTTTCTGAAGAAGAAAAAAAATGGGGTGTGGCTGTGTTGAGGACACGGCCGTTTGTTTTGCGTGAATAAGTCTACGTTGACGCGCTCGGACGCCTTGATGTTTATTTTACGTTTCCGGCACCGCTTCACTCGATCATATGGGGTTTTATTTCGACATGGCTTTTTTACGAGTATACGCCGATATTGTGTTAGGTTTTCTTTACTTTTTACATTAAACTCATACAATTTCACCATAACCACACGACACAAATTTCTTTATACACACAATTGATTGATCTTCACGAGATCCGCCGATTGAAACTTAAACCAGCGTCATAACTTCTCCTATAGGCTATTCACAGTAAAGTGAGCATTTTTTAAAGTCCTCTGATTTGGAATAATAGTCGATATATATTTTTTTATTTTAGCCTTATACTTTAACTTCAGAGTATAGTGGAATACACGCACTGTTTATTACTTACAGGGCCGTATTTATTTAAATAAGGTGATTAAATGTTAAAAATGGCTGAAAGGAAAAAGTAACTAGGGCCTCAAAAGTGCCCACTTTAGCGTGAACAGCCTATAGTCAAAAGTTATACTACACGGAAGTTATGAGACGCGGAAAAACGAACTCAAAATTGCGCCCGTCCCACTTACCCTCCCCCCCCCCCCCCGGGCACGCGATGCTTCGCAGTCCTCGCTCAACGTAATATATTCTTTGAGCCTTTGGAAGTCGAGTGGTATAATTGAATTTTGAATGTAGACGATAGATTCGGAGCCGCAATGTCAAACTGTATCACCTGATTTTGCTATCATCGGATTTTCTGAATTGCCTCCCACTATGGTTGCAAATTTAAAGACGTATTAACGTCAAAAAATTCTGGCATAGGAATCATGAAGAAACAGCAGAAACTTCTGAAGAAGAAAGCAGTTAAAGAAGTTGTAAAACTTAAGCGTAATAGACGAAGGAAATTTGTCGGTAATGCTAAAGCGAGGATGGTATGTTGACAGAATTGAACAACAACATGTTTAAATGCAGCATCGTCGCAGGTAGATACTGATAGTGAAACAGGTATTTGTAATGCAAACGAAGACGACTTTCAGACTACCGATTAAAAGTGCTTATATTCTGATAATGTTTGCAAAAATGAGGAACTGTAGTACTGTAGTTTCGGATGTGGATATTGAGATCACGCTCACTAATCTAGATAATCCATAATGATATATCTAGAGTGGGCGGGAAAAAGCACATAAGTCAAAAATTTGTATTGTTTTATTCAACAGTAAATAAAGTACACAGTCGAGGATACGTCGTGGCAAAAGCACATAAGTCAATTTTTATTTTGTATTCCTAGATACACATTTTGGTTATTGGCATCAACGAAAGCATTGTTTTCTGGTTGCAGGAAAGCATATTAACTCATATCTAGTAAAATTAACTTTTTTGACTTATGTGTTTTTTCCCACTGATCCTAGATATGTGTGTTCGATATGACAAAAGTTAAGGTGTTAAGGTGTTGCTTGTAGATATTAAACTCTATACTTGAAATTGTAAACATTTCACCTTAAACTGCGGAATGGCACTTCATGTTCTTCTTCTTTGTCTTACCCTATTCATGTGGGGTCGACGTTTCGGGCAAGTCTCTTCCATTTGGCCCTTTTCCAAATGTCGTTTTCATTTAACTGCTTCTCTCTGAGATCTTCTCTAACGCAGTCCATCCATCTTCTCCTCGGTATTCATTTCTCCCTTCTGCCTACCACCTCCAGGCCAAGCACATTTTCCCCGCATAATTGCCATTACCGCGCTTAATGTGACCATACCAGAGCAGCCTTCTTTCTTGGACTTCCATAGTAAGTTCTGTCACTTTGACAGCGCCCCTTATGAAGTTGTTCTTGATGTGGTCTAACCCAGAGACACCACACATCGAGCGCAGCATCTTCATTTCGGCTACCTCCATCATTTTACACTGTGACTTAACTGGTGCCCAAGTCTCTGCTCCATACAGCATTGCTGGTCTCACTGCACACTTATAAACTTTGCCCTTAATTCCGACACTCAGGTTTCTGTCACAGAGAACACCAGACAACCTTCTCCAGTTGGACCATCCAGCCTGAATTCTGCGGGTTATCTCCAAGTCCAAATTTCCATCACTAGATACAGTGGATCCAATATACTTGAAATTGTTGCTTGTCTGGAGCTTGTTCCCATCCATTTCAACAGTTTCATTTCCTGTTCCTCCTAGGCACAGGTACTCATTTTACTTCATGTTGTCTTAAGTTATAAATAATTAAGCTTACTTTTCTTTTTATTATAATCAGTAATTGAGGAAGCAGTGATTGCGATTACTCGCAGAGTTGGGAAACATCAATCGTTTTTATATTTATGCTTTAAAGTTAGTTTACATTATTTTTGTGCCCATAAAATACTTAATAGGTACTTTATAACGTGTCTATGACATAAACAGGAAATATTAAATGACTACCATTATTCCATCCTTCTCTCTATCAATTTCTTGAACTAGCTTTTCAGTTCCCTTCAGGTGGACAGCAGCTACAATGAATAAAATGCAATTTACGCACGCGCACGGAAAAAAGTGGCAACCATTCCTTTCCGAAGAAATCTTTAATCTAAATTAAATAAAAAACTATTGCAAATGGAACTTTATCTGTTTGCATCATGCGCAAGTGCTGAAAAAAACAATGACTGTTATAAAATCACGATTGCGATTAAAAAGGGCCATCCACTTTCGTTTGTACAATAAATACGTTGTCCAGAATAACGTTTTTAAGAGCGTATGATCGTATAAGTGTCCTTACTACAATTAACAAAATCCCTTACCTTATTTGGACACCCTCAGCCATCCGAAGGTCATTTGTTACGCTCACAGACAAGTATTAAATAATAAATGTGCAATAATAAATACTAATTTCCTGCTTTGGTTGAGGGAAGGGCGGTAATTCCATATGTTACAAACAATACTTATGGAGTTAGCTGAATACGAATAATATGGTATATTGTCTCTGGCATTTGTTGTGGGTTTAGATCAACTTTCCCTACTCATCGCTGGGTTTCGATTTTAAACAGAAATTCGTATAACAATTTTGTTTTCAGTTTTTTATATCTTTAAAGATTTTTTTTTTATGTTCTGGATTTTCCATATTTTTTTTATGTTTGAGGTAATGGTCATGGTCCAAGACATTCTAAATAGCTACTGTCGAAGTATAAGGGTAGAGCACTAGCATCAAAAAAATTCAAGATAGCCATAATACAGAGCACTAACACAAAAATATTACACCGTTTCGCAAGTATATTTACACAGAGTGTCCCAAAAGTTACGCACCATACGTAAAACACGTAGTTTGATATGTATATAATTTGTCTTGTTTCAATATAATGTTAACTAAAAAGGCGTACATTAAAGTTATTCTTACGATCTACCAGGGCAGTAACAGAGTTGTGGCTGAGGATTTGAATCGCAGACATTTAGAAAGACCACCAATTTCACATACCATCATTTGATTGCCCGAGAAATTTAAGTAGATCGGATCTGTTGCCGACAAAGTGCGTGCTTATCACCTAAAAACCTCAACAGGCGAAGGAAAACAAGCGATCATTTTGGCACATGTTGCTAAGAGTATTCGTAGATACCTGAATTGTCTGTCTGCTGAAACTGGCATCAATAAACATGGCAATAATCTCATCCTCGCCATCCAGAAGTGGCGCCTTCACAAATTGCAGCTACTGCGTAAAATGAACGAGGATGGTCCAGATTGAAGATTACAGTTTTTCAAGTGAGCAGTGGCGAAAATTCATCGTGACCCACAATATTTGTCAGAAGCATCTGGTTTTCAGATCAAGCAAATGTTTACGCCTCAGCGGAAGTTGATCGCCGAATAGTCGCTATTGGTGGTCTGAGAACCCACGTCGGTGTCAGGACAGTAAGGGACAGAGAAGTTGCCGTGCCATGGTGTAGTGTGTCTGGTGGAACGACCAACTGATTGGGCATTTTTTTTTTTTTTTGCTGGAACTGTGACAGGAGAAAATTGTATACAAATGCTTTCCTAACATCCTGAATCCTGAAAGGATCTATCCAACTTGATGGCAGCAGGATGGCACCTCAGCACATTACGTTGGTAATATGAGGACTGTCCTGGATGCGCAGTTTCCTGGAAAATGGATTGGTCGAGGTGACCCCCCCAACCCTCACACCACTGTACTTTTACCTGTGTAGTCACTTAAAAACTCTTACAAACAGAAGATATGGTCACTGCTTCACTAAAAGTACATAATCGTATTGGCATGTCAGGCAGTGATTCCCAACATCCTCGAAAATGCGTGGAATGACTGGTTCGAACATCTGAATGTTTGTGGGCTACAAGATGGCATGCACATCGAAAATATCATGCGAAATTGTTTAGTCTATGGTGCGTGGCTTTTGAAACAGCCTTATACCTAATACGAGTACCAATAAGCAACTAAAATTTAATTTTCTATATTAAACTTGTATCTCCATGGTGTTTACAATACGGATAAATTAGCGTAGTTATTTATTTATAGTTATGAACAAAATCTCATATATTTTAATATTTTTGTAACAAATGTTTAATCATTTAGGAAATTATTATCCTTCAAATACTTTATTACGTTATCATAATGCGTTAAAGATTTTCGCAAACAAGTTTCTTAATACAGATATGGAATTTTCACTTTCTCTTTGGGGGTAAAACGTTTTCTTCAAAAATCATTATTTTTATTATCAGTATTGGAGTTTTCTTGTTTTTGTGTTTTGTTCCGAATTTAATTTTTGAGAACAAAGTCACTGGTACAATCAGTGACATTCGAAACTATTGCTGTCTAAACAGAATGGCAAAGCGTGAGCATTAATTCAGCGAGACGGACGTTTGCATCCAATCCCCAACTGGGTTCACATACGCTTGAACATACATTTATATATAGTATTTACGTATTTGCAAAAATTTATCAAAACAACATTATGGTTGATTGCTAAACATATGAAATTATAGTGACTTTATTTATTTCACCACTTCGTCGTTAAAATGAACAACCTGCCGTCCGTTCCCTTTTTATCGCGTCCCTGATAGCCACCGGTTTATACCCCAACCCCACTCCATTCCATCATACCACTCTCATCCAAGCATTGGAAAGGATAATATTTATTGGAAATTTTGATTGGTTCCTGTGGCGATATTGTAGCAGATGTAAACGGGTCTCCAGACAATTTTCAGAGGAAATACGTGATTGCGTTGTTCGCCTGTGGCGATAATACGCTTTAGATGAACATTGTTATCGCAGAGACCTATCAGACAATATATGTTATTAACGCTGCGTGAAGCAGGCGGTAATCTGTAATCTTTCTATAGATACTCGGTAAGTCACTCCGCTGTATGTTGGAAACAGCATCAACGAGTCCTCGAAAACGAGGATTTACCGGCAGAATGAAAGCACGCGCAGACGTGATGCATGGCTCTACACAACAATAGGAGGTATTCATGAACTAAACAGGATTTGGGAAGGATGGGATTTGCGTTTAACATCGTATATTGGACATCGCGGTAACATACTCTGACCTGCAGCCGTCGCACCTAGAGATCGCAGTTTAAATCTCAAACTAGTGTTTTGTGATTGGTTACAAACTTCACTTGTTCATTTTATTTGCAATCATCAGTCATTGCAACAAATATCTGGAGGTTATAAGACACTTGTCAATACTTCCGAATGCCGAAATATAGGCCTTCCTTAACATGAGAGAAATGTGAATCGCCATTCTAATTTATTCTGCCCGGCTGCTTAATCTTAAAAATTTTTTTTGTACTTTTACAAGAAAAATCCTTGGAAACTCAGTTGCCAAGAAAATCCTTTGTAAAACTACAAATAGTGGATTTTCTTGTAAAATCTGCAAAACATTTATTTGTAATATTACAAATGATAGCCTTGTATTACAACTGAAATTATTGAGAAGTGACCATAAAATTATTTTTCTCTTCTAGAAAACAAATGAAATAAATTAACAACTGAGAATTACTGTAAAAAAAATATCAGAATATAATTGAAGGGGAAAAAAACCTACATTTTGCCAGCACAGGGATACGAATCCACAACCCTTGCATTAAAAGCTGGCACCTATAACCAAAAGACCAACCTGACTTCGAACATCATGCATATTTTTCCAGCAAATATAAATGCAACTACCAACAACATAATATCAGTCAAATTATTTGGTTAAGAAGAATAGGTACGTTTATTTCAAGTTCTGTTGTTGAGTTAAGATATTTGGACGGCTATTAACAACGAGGTATTGAGAGCCGATTTAAGAGTCCTGTGTAGCCAGGAAACAGTAACAGTTAATGAATAATACGGTAACGTTTCATTGTGATTATTAGAGTTATTTTAAGTATTTTATGTTATTCAAACTTGCAATACATTTCTTTTTGCACGCAGCTACATTTTACATCACCCATAGTTTTTGCACAAACAGCTACATATGGTTTTACGTTGTTGAACGTCCGCCATTTTGCTGAAGCTCGTGGAAACGGGCCAAACCTTTCTTTAGATATATTACAAACACGGCCCTTGCAATTTTACAAACGAGTAGTTTTACATGATAAATCTTTGTACTATTACAATCATTTGTAAAATTACAAAGAATTTCTCAGTAAAAATTATAACTTTTTTTACACAAGACTAACAAATTCTGTTTTTCTCCAGTGTTAAATAGAGTCTCTGCTAGGATTAATCAGGTTTCCATTCAAGCTATTTAATGTCATCATATTTCTTCAAACTAAACTAAAATAGCAGAACATCATGTTCCGCGCAGTATACATTTGCGTTCTTGTATTCACGGCCATCGTAATATCTATTTAGAATAAATAATTATTTAGTACCTGAATATACACGCTATCATATTCATTTTTTTCTTAAGTATAGCTGGACTAGACTTGCCCTAAAGTTTCAAGGTTTAGACTGCAGGTGTGTCGCGTTTAAATTGGTTAGAGGGCCATAAAATATCATCAATAGAGTGTAACGGCTCACCTAACAAAAAAAGCATAAGCAAAAAACAGTTAGGATTTATATCGTTAAAATATCATAACGTACCATTTTATTTTAAAATTACACAACTTAATGTGGTACAAAAATAATACATGCAATGTAAACAGATCCAAGTGACATGCACTGTGCAGTTATGAAATAATGGAAGTACCCGGGGTCGGGCCCGCGGAAACAGCGCGCTGAGCCACTATAGGTGAAGCAGGTAACCGTACGAATTAGTATTTATGGTGCAATGTCGTCTGGGGAATTCGGCACGTGCTCGCTCGCGCCTATCAGAACTCACTCGCATATCCCGACATGCAGTAGCAATTATGGTGAAAGTACGACTTAAGACTTAATACTTAAAATTTAATATTTGATACTTAAGACTTAAGGAGTAAGACTTAAGACCTGAGGCGTAAGGCCTACGAAGGGCCTAACTGCCCATGAAAGGCACCTGCCCATACTGGCTTCACCATAAAGAGGCTCAAAAAGGTGAAATATGGGACGCACCACAATCCCACAAAATGGAAAACATACCTCCCTTGTCCCTCTAACTCCTCCCAGGGGTGAGGAGGGGGTACTTTGGGGGGTTTCAAAGAGGAATGATGGGGAATCAGTGAGGGGGTGGGGTCTGCTTCCCCCTCCTCCCTTACGTTTCCCCACAGCGGCCCTCCAAAACAGCATTTTTGTGCAAAAACTTCCGTTCTTGATTAATTAGTATGAACCACTAAATGTCTTGGCTACCAAATGTTCGAAATATGGTGGAATAGCTCGGCTTGAAAGAACTTTCAATTTACTTTATAAAATCTGCGAGCTGACTTGTTTGTTTGTATTTGTTCAACTTTAGGGGAAAGAAAGTCTTGCCAAATATTCATCTGTGAGCTGACTTGTTAGTCTGGTTAAAAAAAAAAAAAAAAAAAAAAAAAAAACTGATCACAAATGTAATATTTAAAATTCATCGGACTGACTGACGGTTTCAATTGCTGTAGTGCTCGCATAAACTGGAAATAGCTAAGCAGCCCGGCATTTTAATCTACAAACATTATGAGCGCTGTCCGCATTTCTCCTGTTTCCTTATGACCAGAGGCACCTGTTTTTCGCGAAAATATTTCTGGATCAGTTGTGTTCCAACGCACTTTAGTTCAGGACCACTTTTCGTGATTGGATCATTTGAGTCGTTACACGTCTTATCTGTCTGGCCGTGAATCACGGACGGCCATTATCGGAGAAACTTAATTCTGATTGACTCACTCATGTAACAGGACTGTCTTCGCACAAATACAAGTTGCCAGTCGTCAAATGAAGACTGCAATTGTGCACATAGGATATTGAAGTCTTGCCTCCGCGTCAATCTTTTAGGGAAAACCAGGTGTCCCTACTTATCCCTTTGAGACCCACTTTACTGTTTCAGGTGTTGCAAACAAAAAATTTATGATGTGTACTGTACTTAAGACGACACAGCTCTTGTTTAGTTGTCACAGCCAATGAGCTGTAGGCTATATGCTCGGCTACAGCTATACTTACCAATTATGACCTAGACCAGTAAGATAGCTTGCGAATAATTTACCCACAGGTAAAATCGTTGGCTATTAAGTTTCGTAGTGTGCAGTAGAGACCAAAAATTGTCTACACGTGAGTAATGTACACGATTGTGTACACTGGGTCTGGATGGGCTATAACAAGCTGGGGCCGCATAGATATGAGTTACGGGCTGCACACGGCCTGCGAGCCCAGAGTTTGACATGTTTGGTCTGAAATTACGAGGCCCCTGGCAAGACGGACCATTCTTGATTTGTACTTCTCCAAAAATATGTACCAACTAGTATTCTCAATCCCTAACATTTGTGGGCATAATTAATTTTTATTGTTGTAAGCCGTTATTAAGAGCAATTGTACTGCTTGATGTCGTCAGACCTTAAGATGATGTAAAACTTTTGTCTCAGGAATTGTCTTTAGGTGAGAAACTTTTATTAAACAATGAAAATAAAAAAGCGAGCTTACAAATATCTCAATGTGATCGTGCTATCAAGCGATTGCCATAATTAAGGAACTTACTCACATATAGACCTTAAACTCCATGTAAGACCCGTTCCTACTTTTCTGAGAAAAAATGCGTAGTTGTTATTAGATTTCAGTTGTAGGGCTTCTACCGCATTTGCAGCCCATTGTCGTAAGATAAAGATTCAATTAATTATTCTCCTCTGGTGCCGTTTACAGATAATCCGTCTAAACAGGTACACATCATAAGCATAATGTTTGTGATCCTTACTGTATCCCCTAGTGTGTACTTTTATGTTAATCTCTTTAAATATTGTACATTTTAGTTGTAAGGAGCGAAACACATCACCTATGACTCTGTTATAAGTTAGGTCCACTCAGTAACATGCAGAAGACGAAAATATAGATTTCCAGCATTCACTTCCGTAAATTGTCGCCTACTTATTTATGTTTTAATGTTAGTGTGCACATCTTACGTGTGGTTTACTCTTCGTTTAGATAACAGAATTTTCCCGACAGGAGGGAAAATGAGTCTATATTATGACTAGAGCTAGTGATTTTTTGCGATATGATTACACAGTAGACTTCAATACTATAAGCGCCCAACAACAGTTTGTCTATTGCCGTTGGTTGCTGTTTGCTTGAGAAGGCGTTTTCATATTTGTCCAGGCCACTTAAAATCCGGCAACATCGGCACTGTTTATACGTGATCTGTGTCCAGACAGTTAAAACGTGTCAGAAAGAAATTCAGCCAGTCACGATAGGTAAATGACCCTACAATGTTTTGAAATATAAATTGTCTTGAAATCTTTTCGCGAAATTTCACTACCCTCTAATTATGACGAACCCGACTATTTTCAGCCTCGTACGGCTCCCGAAAAATTTTAAGTCAATTTTTTTTCAGAGACTGAATGCAACTTGATGATGATGTAATGCAGTCATGAATTATGACAACGTTTAGACCAAAAGTGCATTTGTGAACTGAGTTTCCAATGTTCAGTACAGTCGTACCAGCAGAATGTAAATTATACACCAAACCCAGCAGCTCATCACTATATCCAACCTCGAACCAATTTCCAAAGCCACTTATTTCATTTGCATTGAAATTGAGTACTAACCACTTCCAATAATAACTTTCAACACCAGTTAAATGCTACGTAAAACGTTTCGGTAACAAGAAATTTTTCCTCTTGAATATATAGCCTACATAAAATCATAACGAAGGCACTTAGAACTATCAAAAATTAGCAACAGTGTCGCTCTTTTATATGAATAAAGTACTTTGTCTCGCTTGAGTATATTGTAGGTCTGATAAAGTGTACAAACATCTCAAAACACATCAACTGCCGCTCCTTTTTTTTTTTTTTTTTCATGATAGTTCATACACAGCCATTAAATCACGGTACTCGTATTAACATGAAAATGTATAATAAGAATTTTAAAGCATTTTTTAAAAGGTTGACAGCCATACACTGTGATTTCGTACCTTCACTCTTTGTAAAATATGGTTTATATTTGTTTCTTCTTTGACTACTTGAGCGGTTATTATGTTTCAGATTGATTATATTTCGTAAGAGTGCAGTGATGATGCAGAGAAAATAAACTCCTGCAAAACCTAGAGGCCCAAGAGAGCACCTGTTAATTCTCTTCCTGGCACATACTGAACCATGCAGGTTACATAAATAGTGTTATAGCTTGCAAGCCCTATCAACTTTTGGCAATGCTATTGGCAAAAACGCAGCTCAATGCTGTAACACGGAGAGTGATTACTGCGCAGCTGGGGGCCGCGGTGGCGTAGTGGTTTGACCTCTCGCCTCCCATCCAGGCGAACCGGGTTCGATTTCCGGTGGAGTCGCTCCCGGATTTTTGCATGTGTGAATCGTGCCGGACGATGTCGCCGTGAGGCGGTTTTTCTCAGGGATCTCCCGTTTCCCACATCCTTGCATTCCGGCGCTGCCCCATATTCACCTCATTTCACCCTCACAGGCCCTCGGGATCTCGATGTTAGGAGCCGCACAAATCTCTCCACTCAATGCGCAGCAGGCATACACACTCTAAGCCATCTGCACTCTACTGCCCTAAAGTCACAATCCTATGAATGTGGCAACGCGCAGCATAGTAGTAGTCACATGTTCAGTCGGATTTAGCATCGATGTGGCTGAAGCGAGGCGGAGATGGAGCAACGAAAGGATTCAATGGTGCGAGAAGAGAAACCCCACTGACCAATTGCAACGTTCGCCACATTCTTCCCATGCGAAGATTGGCTGTGACCTTGCCAGTAGTCGAACCCGGTTTGCCGTGGTTGGAGACGGGCGAGTAGTCTGTCCACTATACCTCCGCGACTTGCGGAACATCTATTTTTGGGCACACCTCATTTGGCCTATAATAAAGGAAAATAGTTTTATCCCAAGTGATTTAATGCAAAATAATTGCAGGCAAAATTACATAAGGCCAAATATTTAAGGAAAAAGTGGATGTTATAATATTGTTTATGGCAAATGATACGCACCCCAATGTTTCGGGGGAAATGATTTAATTTGCAGTTCTCTAGATGAGAACTCAGTGTTAGGAAGTTACGTGATCAATTTTGCCTCAGACTGCTGTAATTCTATTGGCGGATTTGGAATTAATCGCATTAGGTGACGGCGAAACATTTGTTGGTTAATCTGCAAGTGATATGCAATTAGTAGGGGCATGCTGAATTCGCGTTATTACTGTATTTGGCATCAGGCTAAACTTCACACTACTGCAGCCGAGCTGGCGTCGTTTATCAATAGGCTGCTTCCTTGATGTGAAGTCACTGCCTTTCTGACTGACCTGCACGTAATTGGGGCACACAATTGTGAACTGATAATTTACTGGCGCAGAGTTACTCAGGGAATGTGAAATAAAGTATTATCCGAGATCCAAAGATCAACGTATTAAAGAAGTGCATGTGTTTTAAGTTTAACGTGTCCCCAAATAATAAATTTAATTTTGCAGGTCTCTAGCAATAAGAGGACGGGCGGGTAAATTAATCTGTCCGCAAGGAAAAAAAAACAGCTCATTAAAGGATTACAACTCCATAGTGTTTAGTATTGTGAGCAGAATAAGTAAACTACCACGTTTATTGCCACATAAAACACGATGTGAAACCATAATTTCATCTGTGAATGAAATTAGGGGTTTATTGTCCTGTTCCAGTTTTCTCTCCCCTCTTCATTCAGTCATTATTTATTTGTGCCCCTATTTCATCTACCACCCCAATCTTCTTTGACCTTTATGTACTTACTGACACTTCAACTTTTTTCACTTCATCCTCATTATATTGGCCTAATTTGTACACTACTAGGATATATGTATTTTCTATTGTTATAATGATAGTGCTGATACATAACTTCGTCTATAGTGAGATCGTATTATGTTAGGTTATATGTTGTATGTTTTAAATAGGAATTGAATTGATGTGCACATATTGTTTAAAATTGTGCACGATTATTTTAATAAATAATTTTCTCGTCAAATATAGTTTATTAATTGAAAATGTATTCTCTATTTAATATTATTGAAAAATTTATTGTCATGTAAGTCATTTGGATTTGAATTTGAATTTCACCTGATCTGATGTATTATTTTCTAAAGCTAACCCGACCTACTTAATACAACCTAACCTATGTTAACTCCGGTAAGATACCCGGATTAGCTTAATACTAACCTCGTCCTATATACAGTACGCTGCCTAAAGCGGTAATATTACTCCGGAACTTAAATTTCAATCTAGTGTGAAGGCTGTCTGATAAGCCAACCCTCCTCCAAGGCTAGCTGAGGACGGTCCTCGGTGGATATAATCCCGCATTTTCACATGTGAGAAACGTACTGGGGGTTGTGTTTTCTTTGGGTGCTCTCATTTCCTCCAACCTCGCATTCCACCGCTTCTCTGGAGGTTGACACTCCCACCCTAGAGTGAGAGCGTATCAGTGTCGTGTGTTGAAGTGTTGCAAGGTAAGCTGGTGCTTGCTCGATGCTGTACACACTCTGGGCACGCAGCGGGAACCATTAACCAGAGTGGGACCGGTAGAAGTTGAAGATATTTAGGCCACTCACGAGAGTGGCCAATGTGTAACCTAGAAACGATTAGGTATAGCACAGAGCAAAACACAGATTGTAGCCTGTTCGCGGTAAAGTGAGCCATTTTTAAGCCCCTCCATCCCCCCCCCCCCAACAGCAATTAACCACTAATAAATATATCTTATTTCAGCTTCACGCATTAAATTTTGAGGGTGGTAAAATGTATACACTGTGTTTATTCGTCACATTGCAATGTTTATATTAAAAAGCAGTAGGAAGATGGAAAAGGGTGAAAGTAAAAATTAAGAAGGGCCTTAAAAAGTGCTCACTTTACCGTGAACAGCCTATACCTTGCAACAGTTCACCACACGCTTTTGAGTGTATTCCTCAACCATTATATTAATATATTTTAATTAAGTGGCATGCCCTTAGCATAGCAATTGTTTGTATCTAAGAAGTATGTATTTTGTTCTGCTGCAAAATTTAATGTAATTTATTATAAAAAGAGAGGTGAAAAACATCAAACATTCTAACTTTAGAATCGTCCAACAATTGCTATGAACCACATTTTAATAATTTTGTTAAGTAGTGTTCTGCGTGTAAAAAATTTCTTTAATTTCCCAGGATGGCAATTTATGACGGACGGGTAGATGTTTTGGCTGATGCCTGGTTAAAAAAAAAAAAAAAACTTACGAGAGGTAAATGAATGAAAGGATCATTCAACCTCGGCATTTCTGTCGGAAACATTTCTTAATGAAATTCACTCATTGCGGTTTGCGTATTGCGAAACGTTGCTTTTACAAAGTCGTTATGGATGATCTAAAAACAAAAAAGGCCCCGTTTTTTCTCATCCTCTGCCAGTAAAACCTGCGTAACCGACCATTGTTCTTCAGTTATTAAATTTTTTTCGAAATACGTTCGTTTCGTGTAGTTCGCTTACGTCAAATGAACGACTACCGAAAACAAAAATTACGTTCCCGCTGTGTGCACGAGCATACGCACGATCTATCCAGTCCGCATTATTTATGGCCAATAACCTCTCTTTCCGCTCACCTGACTTTTTTTTTTTTTTTTTACTTGACGCAATTTTTTCCCCCGAGCGGAAACCACCCGCCGCGGCACGAACAGCCTGTGTGTTGTGTGTGTGTGTGTGTGTGTGTGTTCTGCTGCGGCGGCATTCTTAATCCGCGCATGGATGCGCATGCCAGATTCACGGTGTTAGCATTAAACCCAGCGATAAAGCTGTAGCCCGGCCGCTGACTTACAGCTTTATTTGAGCTGGCAGTGGCGGTAATATGTCAATGAAAAGAACACTGGCTAATGGGTTTGAATAATGCCTCGCAAGAATATTTATCTTTCTCCTCCCAATGGTCACTTTTTTTTTATTGCTTAAGAGAGAACGAGTTATTCAAATTTTATCATACAGAGAGCATTGCGTGTTCCCCCCCCCCCCCCAAAATCATGTTTTTTTATATACTTTTCCTAAAAACTTGGTTTCTTACACTCAGTCAACGTATTCTGTACGGCAAATAAAACCATTTATTTGAGCCTATTTTATTTATACTAACGCAATATTGCTGTGATTTAAAGATGGTATTAGAGAAATATAGGTTTGTTGTTAATAATGTTTTCTTTATATGTTTTTGTTTCGTGGAAATATTACACTCCTTTACAGCCAAGCAATAAACATTCTTTGGAGCTGCTTTTGTTCACAGTTAAAAGAATTTACTTCGTAGCAAAGGTAATGGTTTGGCGATATTCAAGGTTTTCTGTCGTACATCATAGCTTTCAGAACGTAACCGTTGTCCCGACACAAACACTCATAAACCAATATATTCTGCTGTTACGAAACTGCAACTGAGCACGCACAGTGCTTCTTTACAATTTGTCACCTGCTGTGTAATATCGTAACAATTGAGTAACTTACAGATTCGTGAGCTAAAATATTTACTTTATACAAGTGTATAATTTTCCTTAATACGTAACGTAACCGGGTTTTTCAGACTAGATTTTAGTCGGGAAAAATAACAATTCTATTCATTTGCGATATCGTATGTTTGCGGATAATTGAGCACTTTTGGAATCAACCTTTGAGAGATGCCATTATAGATTGTTCAGAATATACTGACCCCTTTTTAAAACCCTGCCTAAGTTCTACTTGAATGAACATTTTGTATTCTTCCGCCATATGTAAAATTATCCTTACCATGGGCCTCATCACTTCGTTCATGTGTCGGTAAAGTGAATCTATGAAACTATTAGAATCTGCTAATTCATATACTTATGTGGACTAAAAAATTCAAAAACAAAATACATAATTTCAGCAATCCCATATGTTTACCTAGTCTTTTATTCAACGTTAAGACCTAGAACTAATTTCCCTCCCTCGTTACCAACTTTATTGTGCGTATGCCAATCAGTGTGTCCGTTAAAATACTGTCAAATGTAGCCGCTCCACACTCTTCGCCTTGTCATCCCCCTCGGATGTGCGAAACTCTGCGCGACAAGGGCATAGTCGGTAACCGGAGAAGACCGCGCAGGATTGTTAACGGGTCACAGCATAACATGCACCGCGGGCCACGATAAGGATATCGGGACTTGTTCTACTCTCGTCCTTGGGAGACTAGATACTCACAGCGCGAATATTGTAGTCATCACTGTGCTGTGGATTTCACTGAAGGGGGCCGCGTACCTGACGCGACATGGTACAGGAGCAAGCGAACGCCAAGGGTGACACTGGCACGCACATCAAGTGTCGCATCGCCATATGCGCGAAGCACTGAACTAGCTCGCAAGCTTTTCGTCGAACCGTTTTTCCTATGAGACTTTAATTGGTGATTATATTAATTTACTGATGGAAAGTCTAGTGTAAAGTTCAATGCAGGATTGTATCTGTGTTTCACTTAGATCCGGTCAGCACATTTTGACATACGGCAGTCTGAAAAGGCTGTTTTTAGCTATGTTGAAGAGCTTGAAAATAGTGGTCCTAATATGTGTAGTGTCATGAATGCGATGTTCCTTCATCGCCTGAAGTTTGTTTTCTTATCGTAAATTAGCGCATTGGACGAATATGGAATAGTTTCGTCAAAAAAAGGGATTCCCAACACACTGCAACACATTTCTAGCGCCTAGTAGGCAGCCCTCTTAAGGTGACACCCCAACTTAAGGAAGTCAGATGGAAAGGGTGATTTAAAAGAGTTATTAGGACTACCAATACCTTTTAAAAGCACAGTAACACCATTACAAGTCCTCGGGAACAGATTAGGGGAGGACTGGGCGGGAATTGCTCTCCTTCCCCTGAACAACTCCCCTCTGAAGAGCCGTCTTGTGTCCCCGCGTCGCTGACGCCCCACGAAGAAGACCCTCTCTCCTGGTTCGGATCCCCAGACCACTCTTCTCGCCCCCCCTCTCGTTAGTATGTAGCAGCTCGTTCCTACTCGCCGATAGCTAGGCGTGGGAGGAGTTATGGTCGTCGGCCGATCCATCCTACGGTGCCAGCCAGGCCTAATTAATACGACCCAACTTGCTGGATTTTTTCCGATAGATTATACTTTCTCAGTGCTGCTCGTGCTATCCCAGTCACTTTAGTATATGCAATTCATAGTAAAGTGAGCACTTTTTAAGGCCCACCCAACAGCCATTATCCACTAGTAAATATATTTTATTGCAGCCTCACGCGTAAAATTTTGAGAGTGATGAAATGTATACACTGTGTTTATTAGGCATATAGCAGTGTTTATATTAAACATTGGAAGAAAGATAAAAATTTGCTGAAAGGAAAAATTTAGCAGGACCTTAAAAAGTGCTCAGTTTACCGTGGACAGACTATAGGCTACCAGTGACCACCTTTCTCCTGAGCGCACCACGTGGCTGGTGTTGCAATTGTAACAACACCACCTCCACCTCAGCGCGACTCGGAGCGCGAAGAATGTTCTGGGCTAGGCCGACTGATCTATATAATCCGTGGTG
This sequence comes from Dryococelus australis, assembly GCA_029891345.1. Classification (NCBI taxonomy): domain Eukaryota; kingdom Metazoa; phylum Arthropoda; class Insecta; order Phasmatodea; family Phasmatidae; genus Dryococelus; species Dryococelus australis. The sequence goes on along the minus strand of CM056997.1, from coordinate 48,654,894 downwards.
TGCCTCCGTGTCGGAGAGTATGGAGTCTCGTACGGCGATCAACGTCAGTTGTGTTGGATCAGCTGAGCGACGGGCGACGACAGCGGGTGTAGTCTGCGAGCATCGAGGAGAGTAGAGTGTGAGACTGACCGGCTGGAGTATGGGGAAGTAGGACTTGATGCACGAGTGGCAGATATTTGGACAGGTGTTAATGCACGGCAAAGGACTTTTGATAGAGGCTGTTCACGGTAAAACGAGTACTTTTGAAAGCCCTGCTTAAGATCTAAGTGTATGCACGTTGTGTATGCTTCCGTCTTGTGTAAAATTAACATTGCAATGATCCTCATTACTTTATTCATGCGTCTGTCAAACGGAACTGTGAAATTATTAGAAAAATAAATATTTTACAAATCTGCTAATTTTACACCGATGTGTTTTAAAAACAGAAAGAGAACGAAATAATTTAAATTACCATAAATTGTTAACTAAAATTTTTTATTAGACGTTAAGATATGGAACTTGTTTCCTTCCATCATTACCAACTTTACTGGGCGCATGTCACTCAGTGCGCCCGTTAAAGTGAATGCATGCAGGAGCAGTCACATTTTTCTAAGGTAGATTTCAAAAGTGCTCACTTTGTCGTGAACAGTCTTTAGAATACGTGTAAATAGCAAGTGAGGATTACGAGACAGCATCTGGTATAAATATAGTGATAAGGAAATTAATTTGAACAGAGATTGGCATTAAATATTGCTCTCGCTAATGGTAATAAGTGTTAATAGTAGAGATAGGTGGGTTGATGTTGTTAATAATACTCGTGTGTATTTATAAGACATTGTAAATCAATTAAGAACTTAAATTTAACTCGATTATTTCTATTAAGTCATCCTTCTTTCCCAAGCTTGAATACGCGTCTTGCGATTTGTAACAATATATGCAGGTAAAGTCGGTGACATTTCTCAAAAGTTTATTTCAAAGTGGTCAGTTTACAGTGAACAGCTTATCAAAAACTTTAATTTGCACTCGGGTCTGGCAGTACTGGGCAAAGTTCCAAAACGTTAATCCGAGAGTAGAGTAAAGTAACAGAGAGTAGCAGCTGAGGAAAGCAAAAGTAAACAAGGTTTTGGAACGGGCATGATGTAAATAGTATTCTGTGTTTTCAAACATAGACTGATTACGCAACCAATGTAAATTCCAAAATTCCAAATGTAAATTCTTTTTCAATATATTAGTTATACGCATAAACAGCTTTACTTGGGATAAATTAATCATAAACATTCCGTCTAGAAATATAACGTTTATTAAAGTTACCTTTTAAATGAAAAACACGAAATACACCAGTCGTCATTTTTAAGTTCCCCGTGCATGTCTGTAAATGAAATATCCATATTTCTTTCCAATTTGTTTAATTCTACTAAACTTGGGGGGCCACTGCGGCTGAGCAATTAGCACGCTCACCTCCCACCAAGTCGAACCGGGTTCAATCCCTGGCCGAGTCACAGGATTTTCGCAAGTGGGAATCGTTCTGGACGATGCCGTTGGTCGGCGGGTTTTCTCGGGGAAACATTTCCCCCGCCCCTTCATTCCGGCGCCGCTCCATATTCACTTCAATCACCTTCATCGGCTCTCAAGTACTCGCTGTTAAGAGCCGCCCAAATCTCTTCCTTCACTCTACTAAACTTTCCGCCATTTTAAGTTTACCCTTTGTCACTCGCTGAAATAGTGAGTGCAAAAGTTTCACTCGGGCGAGATGCTCAGATTACTCTGCAGTTTTGGGACGCTGCCGAGAACGAATGAAACATTTACTCAAAAGAGTTTTGGGACAGCCGGAGAGAAAAGTCTACTCACAGAGTAACGTTTTGGAACGCCTCTCCCCGGGGGACAAAAACACCCCGTCCACGAGGGAGGGACACCGCGAGCGAAGACGAGCCAGCGTCTTGGATGTCACCTCGTGGAGCCGGCCGGGTGAGACGAGCATAGCCGGCTCGCAGCATCCCCCCAAGGAGAAGCTAGGCGGGTAAACCGTCTCCTCGTCGACATTAATCAGGGGACCGTTCTCATTACGGCTGGTGAACAGCGCGAGGGAGTAAGAGAAGGGGGAAGAAGTGGGGGTCATATCACGAGCCACTCTAATTATTCGCCACCTCTCGTGTTGCCGCGTGCAGGAGTCCCTCTGGGGCCACGGCCCCGCTCTAACAGAAGGGGTAGGTTTCGTAGTTAGTGGCTGGCATTCCCGTTAACGCCGCGCAAGTCTAGGATTCCTCGTCCTCCCCCCTCACTCCAGCTAACACCACTCCTTTTTGCTCCTGTTTCGTCATGTTGATCCCAGGAAGGCGAGAGTCGGCAAAACATTCTCCGTGCACAACAGAAACATTTTGACCAAGTACCTGTGTAAAGGTTGTTCACGATAAAGTGAGCGCACTTTTGAAATGAACCGTAGAAACAGTCACTCCCCCTGAACAAATATATTTTAACGGGCGCACTCATTGACATTCGTCCAGTAAATTTGGCAACAAAGGATGGAAAATAGTTCCATATCTAAACGTTGAATAAAAAGTGTCAGGTAACCATTTGTGAAAACTTAAATTATTTCTTTCGATTTCTGTTTTTTTTTTTTTTTGAATGCAGCGATGTGTGAAAATGAATATTTACTTTCCTAAGAATTCCACAGTTTTACTTAACGTACGCATGAATAAAGCGATGAGGCGTAGGGAAATGTTAATTTTACATAAGGCGGAAGAATACATAAAGTGCATACAAGTTTCTCTTAAGCAGGGTTTTCAAAAGTGCTCGTTTTACCGTGAACAGCCTATAGTCATGTGATTTCCTTTGACTAGCTGATTTTCTCGGGGGACTCTTCTTTCCCGCACTCAGGCATTCTGTCGGGTCTCTATCTTTATCACCATAATGACTAAAGCCTTCCGAATATTCCTTTGGTGTTATCTTTGTGGACGATTTATTGACTAGAGTGGTGTGGTCAAGAGGGCAAATAATTCTCCCCATCAAAAACCAGTCACAAAAAATTGTTGTATATTTGGCAAAAGAAAACAAATACATAGGGGCTACTATACATATGTTTTTAATCAAATGCCATTATGTAGTCAGTAAGCGCATTTAAAAAAAAAAAAATATTCACGAAAAATGAAATAATTAACTGGTGATATTTTCAAAACATAATTTCAACGGCAGTCCTGCACTTCTCAGAATCAGAAATTGGGTGAATCATTTACTTGATGTTTTTTTTATAGCGATGTTAACATTTAATATATAGGCCTAACTTGAAACTATGTTCAAGAATTTTATAATATTCATATTTTAAATATGATAGGATCTCTTATGTTACTCGAAATAAAGTTTCAAAATTAATTTTAGTTTATTCTAGGGAAGAACCTTTTATCTTTTAAAATTTTCATTTTTATTAAAGAAAGAAACGCAACCACTGAGTTTTTAAGAAGAAATTTTCTTCAGTGTTACTGTTGATACTTTTGGTTGCTGATATTTCCCGATAAAACAATTCAAGAACCGGCTGATCATGCAATTTCTTTAATCCAGCTGCTTAGGAATAATTTGAATTTTTATTCAGTGACCGCAAAATAACTAAACTTCAATCGATAAAAGCAAGTGATTAATAATACCTGTGTGTGGCTGTGTCGTAGATACAACCATGGGTTTTCGCGAGTGAAGAGATTTGGGTGGCTCTTAACATCGAGATCTTGAGAGCCGATGGGGGTGAAATAATATGAGAATGCAGCAGCGACGGAATGCAAGGGCGCGGGGGACGGACGTAATACCCCCGAGAAAACTCGCAGACCAGCGGCATCGTCCGACACGATACCCACTTGCGAAAATCCGGAAGTGACTCGGCCGGGGATTGAACCCGGTTCGCCTTAATGTGGGGCGAGTAGTGTAACCACTCAGCCACCGTAGCCCCTGGTTTTCTCCGAGGTCTCCCGTTTCCCCCCGCCATTGCATTCTCCAGACCCACTTGGCTTCACTCTCCACGGGTGCACTTCCCTTTCTCGCAGACGCAAGACGCGAGCGGCCTTGAGGAATAGATCGCGGGCGATAGACTGCGGAGATACTGGGTCCGCGGCGGGGATGTACCCTTCACGCGGGGGTCAAGCCCCTGTGACGTTGACTTGTCGGTGGGGGGGGGGGGTGTCTGGTGGGGTGGTGGTTCCCCGCTATTTGCCGCACCGCGGGGGGCCCAAGGCAGGACCTCCAACCGCGCACAGTGTTCGCCTTGTTACCCGCGCCTTCCACCTGTCATGTAAATCTTACCGCGCAACATCGCTCCTTCCTTTTTTCCACGTTGTTTCTGTTTGTTGCTCTGCGTGTTTCAGCCTTCACTCTCTCCACGGAGACCTTGCGTGCTTGCTGCCGTTCTAGCTCGCCACAGCATGCTCCCAACCCAACCTCTCCTACCCCTTCTCGTTATATGCTGATGCCAAGTTGTCCGTTCGAGAATCGCCATCCCCCCCCCCCCCTTATTCTTGGTTCTCCCACTCTTCTCCATAATACAGCAGTTCTACAAATGCGCAACTCTGAAGGCGCCGGTGGATTTATTTTAAGCCCATTACACCCCTGTGTTCAACCAGATGCATCATCTTCAGTTTCTTACTCCAGTCTGCTAATACTTTATGGGGCTACGATGGTGGTTAGACTGCTCGCTTCCCAGCTAGGCGAACCGGGTTCGATTCCCGGCAGGATAGCTCCCGAATTTTTCTCATGTGGGAATCGTGCCGGACGATGCCGCCGGTCGGCGGGTTTTCTCTAGGATCTCCCGTTTCCCTCGCCCTTTCATTCCGGCGCTGCTCCAACTTGCATCACTTCACGTAATTGGCTATCAAGACCTCGATATTAAGAGCCGCCAAAATCTCTTCACTCACGCAATGTTAAAAATTATGGACCTCGCTTGACGTAGCAGTGTAAAAATTAACAAACCGCTTAGTTAGAACACGTTTCGTCAGGGCGCGCAGAGTTGTTCTCGCACAATTCCCTTTTAAAAGAGTGTTTTTAGTTCAAATAGTAACATTCCTGACTAGCATCCGTGAGTTTGTATATTCGATCTAGACTGGCTGAATTGCGTTATTTTTCCTACTTATTCCCATCTCATTTTTAGATATATTTTCAAGCAGTTCCTTGCTACACCACCTTACTGTATGCTATTATTTAAGTCATCTATTCATTAATATTTAAGGGTTTAATAATAAAGACTATTTTTGTGTATGTCTGCTAAGCAAAATGATAACCCTAGAGCTTCAAAATTCAGGTGGATATATTATAGTTACAACTCTAGGTTATTTGCGTAGTTTTAATTTGGTAATTAAGGTAATGACAACATCAGTGTAATAAGAAACAAGCTCTATTACACACACACACATACATACTATACGATTCGCGACACTAGTAAACTATGTTTCTTCAGTAGCAATATGATTTTAAAAAATAAATAAAAATAATATACTTTCTTTCACTCCTCATTGCACCCCGAAGGGCTAGAAATGAGTGATTCAGACAAACGTTACCTCCCTTAAAAATTAATCCCCGTGGCCTAGGTGAACTTCATCCCATTACATTCCGTTTAGAAGGCAAATCACTTTACACATACACCATCCATAACCTGCTGAAGCTAATCAACTATTAAATATTCTTCTACATATAATTTCGAAACAATTTGCATGGATCAATGTAGATGATAAAAAATCTATTATTTCCATCAAAAGAGATAAATTTTATTGTATACTTCAGTAAGCGGTTTAGCCAATAATTTATTTCGCCGGAAAAATAATTAAAATTAAAATTTTTACTACTTAGTGGAAAGTGACAGCCATTAAGCACTCTCGAACGTCTGGAATTATTTCAAATTAAAGTGTCCTAAATCCTCCAAGTTATTCACTCGATCTCTGATTTCACAGATGGTGGTTTCAACATTTAAAACTACTATTCACATTTGAGTGTTTGGTAAAAAAACTCTTATATCTGTATGCTTTCCTGTCACATATACATACCAAATAACTGAGCGATTGAAATTTCTTCTTCAGCCAATGATGTAGCTTCCCGAGTTATTTTTTTTTTAACAAAAAAATTGACAATTTGTGTGTACAGTAGCCGTTTTGTAGGGAGTACAGATCTGGCGATGTGCCATGTTACGTGCAATCATTGACGCACGGCAGGATAGGTGTGTTGCATGTTCAGGACTATATCTGTTAAGATACTTGAATATCAATTCTCCATCACTGCTTCCGTGCATACGTTCCCTTGCGATCAACATAAACTATGAGAGAAAAAAAACCGGAACGTAATTATGGCGATTAACTGATAACTTGACACAACTGGCCAACGAGATACATAGGTGGAATTAATCACATGTATAGGAGTCGTTTACGAATCCAAATAATACTCTCACGAGAAGAATTTGTCGTATTGGAAGGTGTTACGTTCTATGCATGGTAGTTGCGATCAGAAATCTCCTTCTTTGCGGTAGAACATGGTATATTCACCCTTATGCGTAAAGGGCCTAGAAGATTAGATTCTATAGGCAGCTTGAAAGAAACATGGTGTATATTCAAAACCACGTGAACGCAAAAAAAAATTCATTGCGTTATCTGATAAACAGTCATACAGAGCAGTACCCTTGAGGTACATACTTAAGTAAATATTACTTAATTTGGCTACTGGACATCCTGGAACGAATTACGAAGCATTTACCATCTTCCGGGAAATAGACTAGAGATCCCGTAAACTTGCAACTCAATAAACACCATTGATCATGAGACTCAGGAAACAATCACTGAAAAGAGAAAAAAAAAAACATATGGAGATACTGTCGCCGATAACAGCGCATATATAATGTCCAGAGGAAACCAACAAGGTGTAGGATGTGATATAAAGTTGAAAGTAGACTAGTTTTGACAGGATACCTAAAATCGAAATTTAACGTGAAGCAGGGGCGTCGAACTGAAACTGGTGTGTGGGCCAATAGATGTAATCAAAAGAATCATCCTATTTTAAACTTTCTGAACGAAATACGGTACAAACGTGATAATGGGAATGAAAACAAATACAAAAACAAACACTATGAAGTCATATCAATAGAAAGCATGCAGAGATAATGCGTATATGTAAAATACACTTCTTAGCTACCAAACATTCGAAATATGGTGTCATATCTTGGCTTCAAACTACTCTGTTCTCTTCTGTGAGCGGACTTCTTACTTTGGACTTGTTCCACGTCAGGAAGGGGAAAAGCTGTTAAGAAATTTAATTTTTTAGGTTCTTTAAAGTTCTTCTCTAGCCGCCGTCCGTGACGGTTCGAATTTTTTAATCTCGGCGTCGGGGAATTCGACGTCATTTTGTCTGGAATGTTCACGAGTTTCCATGACTTTGTTTTTAGGTTTTCGATTTAAATTATTTTGCTGCTGTGTTTATGTATTGCTCGTTTGAAATCGTCGTATTTAGCCGTGGGTATATTTGCTGTTGGCAATCATAATAACTTAAAAAAAAAAAAAAAAAGAAAATCCGAACTGACTGTCTTTTCCATTTCCTGCTGTACGCCATAACCTCACAACAGCTATGCCGTGTGACACACAAGCTGTATTCCACTTCACCCTAAAAATGCGATGGGGCGATATTTGACGTGTCTGCCCGGGTTTCAATGTGTTGGCGGGATGTTGGAGGTTGGACAGCGGGTGTTGGTACGCGTGTAATAGTTTTACACAACCGCGGCACTAGATAATACACTCAGGAATCTTACGTGCTTGGTATTCTGAGTGCAGTCCAACACGACGACTCCAGGAATGCGGCCGCAGCAAAATATTAATTAAGTGGAGCTGGAGCACATGAAAAATGGCGTTGTTCACAAACGAGCCTGATTCAGCTCTATAAATACAGCGATGCCGCAATGACAACTCCAAGTTTTAAAAAAGGCACCTAGTTAGCAACGGTGGTCGATGGGTGAAAGACCTGTTAGGCCTCCTGCAGTGTCCAAATGAGTCGCCTTTGACAGCGGGGTGCCAATTTATAAACGACGTGGACTTACTTCCAAATTCTACTAGCCAAAAACGTCAATTTTTTTTAAACATCCGATACAAGCAGCTAACGGAGATTGTTTATGGATTTTGTAAAGATCATTTTATAGTGCACAGTATATTTTTTGTAAAGGCTGTTCAAGATAAAGTGAGCACTTTTGAAATAACCTTAGAAAAAGTCACTGCTCTAAGTGCATATACTGTAATGGATGCACTGAGTGACATGCGCCCAGTAAAGTTGGTAACGATGGAGGTAAAGTAGTTCCATATCTTAACGTTACATAAAAAAATTTTAGGTAACAATTTGTAACTATGACTTCCGCTTTGTTTTTTTTCTAATGTATTGAATTGTAAAAATTAACTCATTTGTAAAGTATTTACTTTTCTAATAATTTCACAGTGTCACTCGACCAACGCGTGAATAACGCGATGAGGCTCTTGGCAATGTTAATTTTACATAAGGCGGAAGAATACACAACGTGCATACAAGTTGATACTAAGCAGGGCTTTCAAAAGTGCTCACTTTACCGTGAACAGCCTATAACATGCTATCTTCCACTGTAAACGCTTATGTTGTGTAGAGTAGTCCTTGAAATGTTGCTCCGTTATCGACAGTCATTTTAAGGAAACTATGCGTGAAAAATAAGACAACAAAAAACCCACGCCAATATTAATATCAGTACCGTACTTCGATCAACGTTTACACATCCACATCAGAAAGTTCTTAACTTTTAGTTTTACTGCTTGAGTTTATAAATCGGGGTCATCGAAACAAATGGAAAACCCAAATGCGTTCGCAGTTCATTGAAGCAGTTTACGTCTCACTCTACAATAATTGTTCCTTTTTGTTATATGGAATAATAAATCCCATATATTATTTTAAGTAATCAAAATTTTACAAAGAGTTGTACGACACGAGATATATTATATATTTTGTACTGTTCATAGGCTATAATTTCCTTCTTGTAAAACGTTCCTTCCTGCACTTCTATAGCTAAGTTACGTAATATCGTCAGTCACATGCTCATTGCCACCATAAAAAAAAGTTCTTAGAGTTACAACATATAACGCAAATATTTTATTAACTTTTTTTTTCAGTAGTCATTGTCAGCGAAGCCTCAGCAAAAATTTCCTTTACACTGGTCAAACATTTTAAATCTCTGCGATCGAACAATCCACTGAACTAGAAAGTACAGATATCGAAAGACCACTGCACACCGGGCGCTCTATAATACTACATAATGGTTTTGCAATAAGCTACTCTGGTTCAGCTATGAATGGTATTAATTGCGTGCGCATGTAGGACGTGTTGCGTCTAACTAATTTGCAGGCAAAATTACCCGCAGAAGGTTCTCTTCCCTCCTCACATCGCCAACGAACATACATCCAAAATATTTTTTTTCCTCCAGAAGTCCAACTATTGTATATGCGTTTGGTAGAACCATGGATATACCGAAGAATGAAACGAATACTGACAGCAGATGCTGTGCCTGAGTCAATTACTGCAGATCAACTCTCCAGCCGTGGGACTGATTTGCCAGTTGTCGGTCTGCTTGGCGGAGCCAATGATGCAGGAAATAGACCATCAAAACCATATTCTGCTTATACTCATATCAGATTTCCCCACGCGCAGCACGTTTTTAAAATTCATACTTTTTTACAGTCATTACTATTATATACACTCTAAACTTGAAACAATGAGAATTGCGCCAAATCAGTGAAAATAGAGAAAACTAAGGAACTGATAAAATCAGTGCCAGATAACTAATTGACTTATGGTTTAATTTCACTGACATATTTGCGATTTCCACTGAATGTAAAGAATTACACTGCTATTAATCACTTGTTCCCAGATAATTTGCTTGATTCGCCGGTCAGCAGTAGCTTATCAACTGACTTTCAGCGAATGTTATTTCACGTATTGATATTAATGATTCGCACATAGAGTGTACATGTGTACACCATACTACCACAAATTCATTAATGCAGAAAAAAAAGTACCTGCTTCTGACTGCAAGAGCATTTTGTAATATGTACTAGTTCATGCCTTCACGGTAAAAAAATTTAAGGCAAAATTCCCTTACATGTAAGGGAAGCTAATTGCCTCTATATGTAATGCAAAATTACCTCTTAAAAGTAGAGTAATTTTACATAACAAGTAAAGTAATATTTCCTAATCGTACGGAAAAAGTACCCGAAAAAAATGGAGGAAAATCCCATACAAATAAAGGAATATTAATTATAATGTATAACAAAATAAAATTAAAAAACATCCCGGAGTATTAGTACTGTTAATGTTTGTAGTATCTATATCCTTTAATAAATAGTAAATGAAACTTCAGTTCTAAAATCACTGACACTTGCTGATTAGTGGGCGCGAACTATGGCCCTCTTTAACGACATGCCGATGCGGTATCCATTACACCACGACTACAGCATAACCGAATTAGTGAATATTAGCGTGTTACACGATTGTTTCTTCCTCCCGTCCTCCCACTTAGCTGTTGAGACAATGCTGAAGAAATGCACGCGTCGTAAGGTAAGTTTCCCATCCATGTATGGGATTTTCTAATACCATGAACGTGAATTTTACCCTAGGGTGCGAGAATTTTACCTTAACCGTACGGAAAACTGTTTTTCCCACACAAGTTTGCAAATATTACCTTACACGTGTCAGGTGATTTTCCCATTATTTTTATAGTATTGTTTTATAGAAAGTTAATATTTTAATACTGGGAAGAAACAAAAAATGTTCGTATTTCACTATGGATATAGCTCTCACTTCTCTGTGTTTATATATCTTTCAGAACGAAATACAATTTTATATACAGTTTGTTACGCCCCTTTAGGGAGTAGCAGGGCTAAAGGAAGGCAAGGAGAAGGACGCACACCACAAAATAAAAATCAAGAAAGCATGGACACAAAAATTCCAGAATCAAGACAAATATATTGAAGCCCATTATGACCAAGAACTACAACTTTGCAACTTGAATATAAATTGCATCTGTAAATTTCTGTTGCTTGCTACCAATCGGTGAACTAAGGAACGGAGAGAACACACATGTACTAGAACAAACAGAAAAACAACAATATTAATATACCCTGAGAAAATCACCCAACCTGAATAAACACTAGTGAAATCCCATTAAAAAAGGTAAAATGACTCCCTGAGTAAAGCAAGCACCATTACAATTTTAAAAGTAAAGTACTCCTGATGATTCACTAAAAAGTACAACATGAATATTAATTTCCAGAATACGATTGGCAAGGAGCAAAAACTCTCATTACACTTAGCCTAAAGGCACGCCTTAAAATATCCACTAAACTCCTTGGCGTTAAAATTCCTTTGGCAAATCGTAGTCCAAGGGACCATTCCAAAAGCACGAAAAAAAAAAAAAAAAAAAAAAAAAAAAAAAAAAAAAAAAAAAAAAAAAAAAAAAAAAAAAAAAAAAAGGAATAATTCACCTCTTACAAACATTCCCATAAAAAAATACCATATTGAAAATTCACACAAGCAAAACAGCAAAGAAACACTTCCCTACAAAAATCCATTAAAAAAAACCACCACTGAAAGGGAAACTCTACCCCCAGCATAGCAAAAAACTACGTTCATTTCAATACTTAACTTGAGTAGTACTCATATTACGCGAAAACGCATCTAGCATGGTGAAGCCCCGAAGTACGAAGTGGTGTAGACATGATATATCGTCGGCCAGCCCGCGCAACTGGAAGAGGAACACTGCACACTTGCTCGAGCTGGGGACGAACATTTGTACGCGAAAACGCGGCTCGGGAAGGTTAAGGAGACGGCGGGAATAGCGGAGAGGCGTATGGAAGGTGCCAGAGTGTGCGAGGCTGAACTCGTTCCAGTAGTAACCACCAGACAGCGCTCGGCCGCGCCAGGAGCGCCACGCGCCTTTCTTCAGTGTAGCTCAGCGCTTGGAAGCGTTCAGACATGCGCCACCCCGTGGCGGGGGACAAAAAAAAACATCGTATCTTTTTCTGGCGCAAAAATATTTGCTCTTCAAGTAGTAACCCCTCTTCAGACAAAATAACAGTTTATTAATCTGGGCTACCAAATACAGACGTGGCAAATAACCAAGCAGACTTGCTAATCAAGTTCATTAACTTCATGTAGTTCTGTGAACACACCAACCCCATTATAGCAGCATTTAAGCGTACTCCAGAAAATTGTAGGCATCACACATTTCACCAGCTGGCGGAACGAAAAATAAATCGTTCGGGTAGGAAAGTCTTTGGCAGGACAGGAGTACTCACATAAAATTGCTTGATTTTGATAATTGACACGCGTGTCAGACTTGAAGCAGGGCTTCAAATTATATCCCAAACCCAATATGTTATAGTTCAAAACAAACTTCAGATGTTTTAAATGTAGACATTCAAATAACCTATTTGCCTGTACATTTTTAAATCATCATCGTTCTGCAGGTGACGATCTTCTTGGCAGAGGTCTCCAAGGCGTTCTAAAATTACAGGGTTTCGTGTTCGACTCCCGAGTGAGCCATGGAGGCGTCTGTCTTCGTTAATAAGCCCAATAAATACAAATAAGACTAGCTTATAGAGAATGACAACTTTTATTCTGCGCGTCTGTATGCCAAACCTACTACAATGAATGAATATAACAAAGTGCTAAACGCACGTTATGTAGCTGCATTTTATTGCTTATATTTGAGTAAGTTATGTCGTCGATGTAAGAATGGGCCCCCCATTTGTATTTTATCAGAATGCCGATCACAGGCCTTAGTAGCAAAGCTACACAGTGCAACGTTCAGTGTACTGTAGTTTTGCGGTGCGAGCGGTATCTAGTTTTTAATGATTTGCAATTATTATAATGTTTCAATGCCTATATACTTCATATTTTTCATCAATGACATTACTTTGTGTTGCGAAACCGGTTGCTCGATCTGGTTGGAAATGCGCATCAAAAATAACTGTAAATAACTACAGTCACAGGCGAAATGGCAGTGCTGAGGTATTGTGTAGACTATAGTGTAGGCCTACTGTAACTGTTAGTTAAATGATCAATGAAGCTGTAAGTTAGCTATCCTGATAACCAGCCGTTAGCTGAACTAGATAAAAGTATTTATTTTGAGTCTTCTTCTCCAGCATATCCTGACTCGTTGATAACTACATCTTCAGCACAGTGCAGCGAGACAGTAAAATAATTCGGGTTACGGGCAGAATCATATCTGATTTCACATTTCAGTTTGCTCAGACATTATGTATTTACAAAAAGAGCTTGCAAGAACGAAGAAGAGAACGTAGGAACGGATTTCTGTGTAATTTTGACCGAGGCAGAGAAACAACCAATAAAATGGGCAATTTACCGTATTTTATTTTTCAGTTGTTACATAACGTTTAGTAAAAACTTGTTATTCGAAATATTACATAATATATTAGAAATCATTCAAAATAATTACCATACATAATTAAACGATAAATCCGGAAAAAACAATTAGAACAAGGAAACGGAAATGTACAGTATTTGGTCATATATATAGTGCGAATAAAAGCATTTTGATAGCTAGAATTAAAGGAAAGAGTTAATCCTACATCGAAATTATTACTTTTTTTTTTTTTTTACATTTACTGAGAACAGACTCTTCATCTGATAACGCTCACCTAAATCACAAACATCATGCCTTTATACGCAGGTAATTAAACTTTTGATATGTGAAAGCTTTATTTACTAATTCGCTTTATAATAGCCATATAGGCCCCCTTGAAAAATTTCGCGACATTGCTGTAAGGACAATGTCTCCATAGGAAATGTAAAATTACAAAACGGCATGTGAATCCCCATTTCAAATCTCTCTCTCATCTACGAAGGTTGGTTTTCTTGATAGCTGGGTGGCAGGCAGAACATAATATTCTCTGAATATGACAGGGTTCGTAAAGACCATTTTTCATCGGTTGGCGCGCCGCCGGTCTGGGTTGCGGGAGGTTTTGGGTTCGTATCCCTGGTAAAGCGTGGGTGTAAGTTAAAGTTAGGTCATAAGTTAGTATGTAAGCCGTCCCCTGATAAACCTCCAGGAATAATAGTGGGGTGGGGGGGGCGTTAATATGCCCTATACAATTCAATTAGTGAAATCGACAAAATACAAACAGCGCGGCTTTCATATGTCAGAACAGCTGAGGTGATAGGATGTGTCGTAAAAACAACACCTTAAAGGCTGTTCACGATAAAGTGAGCACTTTTTGAAATTAACTTAATGAAAAATCACTGCCCCCGCCTGAATATATTTTAACGGGCGCACTGAGTGACATGCGCACAGTAAAGTTGGTAAAGATGGAGGGAAAGCAGTTCCATATCTTAACGTCGAATCGTGTTAGGTTACCATTTATAATAACTGAAATTATTTCTTTCGCTTTCGGTTTTTTTTAAGCATCTAAGCGTAAAAATAAGTGGATTTGTAAAATAGTTATGCTTCTAATAATTCCACGATTTCATCTGACCGACGCATGAATAAAGTGATGAGACCCACAGCGATGTTAATTTTACATAAGGCGGAAGAATACACGAGCATACAAGTAGATCTTAAGCATGGATTTCAAAAGTGCTCATTTTACCGTGAACAGCATACAGGACAGTTATTTAAGCACTAAGACATTATACTCACTTTTTCTCACGGAGGGATTTGAAGGGAAGCAGTGGAAAGCCTCTCAGCTACCGTAGCGATGAGCCTCTCAGACGTGTTGTGGGGGTTGGGGGGCGGGTTTCTCGGTGGTTGACAGGCCCCACCGCGGTCTCCCAGTGGGGCCACCCCGTGGGGGGGCCGACCCTTGCAGAGGGAACTTCCCTCTACATCACCTCCTTCTCCGGTGGGAACCGGGGGTTGTACCGCTGACTCGCTATACTCGTTCGCACACCGAAGTCTGGCCGAGTCATGTGCCTACCTGGAGCACAACTACGCTGCAGTCTCTTTGAAATTCACGTTTTCCCCACAAAGCTATCACACGTGTGTCCAAATGTGCTGATCTACGGAAAGAACACACACTTCGAACGAGGCCTGCTGTTGAGTGTTTTCGTGATGTCACACACATTAGAAACACCATTTCACAACACTGCAACATTCTTGAAAACTGTTACGTCGGCGCGAAGGCACCTGTAAAATTACGTCGTCGCCTTAAGGGGACTATATAGCTGCGCGTCCAAGGTCAAGAAGCGAGGGAGCGATACGGGAGACACTAACACGCACGCCTAGTGCCTCATCGCTCCTACGCGCAAGGCGTGCAGTGTATCCGCCGTATAGGCTATTCACGGTAAAGTGAGCACTTTTTAAGGCCCTTCTAAATTTTTCCTTCTATCCAATTTCCATCTTCCTGCTGCTTTTTAATATAAACATTGCAATGTCACCAATAAACACAGTGTACACATTTCACCACCCTCAAAATTTAATGCCTGAGGTTGCAATAAGATATATTTATTAGTGGTTAATACATGTTGGGAGGACCTTAAAAAGGGCTCACTTCACCGTGAACAGCCTACAATACTGTACTGTGCAAATTAGATCTGTAACATAGGAATTTTATTAAACGCGATGAAAGCCCACAGATAAATCTACGTGTATCTTTGTACTTTTCTCTTGTCGCTTAAGGAAACTGCGTAGGTAAATTTAAAAAATGCGATATTCGACCATTTTTATGATTTTTTCCCCCAAGAATACACTTAATAGTATGACAAAAATAAAAAAAATAGGGCCATAAAAAATTGTTTTTTTTTTTTTTTTTTTTTATCTTTTATGACAAAATGTCATATTTCCATAACTTTTATTTACCGAGGTACTCGTTTACGCGCAAACAACGATTTCACAGGAAACGTTTCAGTACATAGGAAGGACCCTTATATTCAGGACAGCGGTTGCAGCAACTGGGGCGTGCAGTGGCAAACAGCTGTAAGCAGGAACCGCCACCACCAGCAAGGAATCAGGGCAGATTGCACCATTGCACACCAATATCTAGCACTACTGAGTGGTGGACATTGTCTTTCTGTTCGTGCCGCCGGCAGCGGTGAATCCCTACAGAGACCAGCTGTGCCGATCGTCGTTGCTGCCATGACACCGCAAGGGTGGCATACTCCTTGTGAGTTCCCTTCAGGAACTGGGGATTACTGCAAATATGTCTGTGGGGTATGGATGTATTAGTGGTGGTTGGTTATGTCCTGTATTCCATCAGGAGCGCGGGGCTAATTCATGGCCGCTACGATGTTTCGTTCATTCCATACCGATGACGGGCTAAAGCCCTACCCCCAAGGAAGGTGTTCGCAATAGACATGCCATTGAAAATGACGTTAACAAAGATGATACTGAGTGGACTGTACGAGTTGTGGACATTGAAGAAAGTTATATATTATTATCATTGTTATTTAGATTTGCACTACAAGGTATTACTGCAAAAGCCGGCTCTGGTTTCTTGGAGTTCTGTTTCTTCAGACGAGCCAATAATTCTAAAGACCCCAAACCAAAAGGCATTAGTGAAATATATTCTCCCCTTACAACCCTCTACCACTAGCTACAGCTAGTGGTAGAGCCCCTTGCCCTTCTTGTATAAAGTCGACCACATATTGGCCCTGTAACAGCTGCAATTCAAAATATACGCTTCAGGTATATATAAAAAAGAAGTAGGCCTACACAAGGACCCTGCATTGAAAGCTGCTACAGACTTTCCACTAATAAAATGATACTGTCGCCGTTTCAATTCCCATACGTACACACAGCTCAATAAGAGCACTGCACGCCAATTCAGAGCATTACGCGTGGAGGCGATTGCGCTTTTCTAGTGCGTGGTAGTGTAGTCCTTATAGCTACAATGCTTCTCGTCCTGAAATGTGGAAAACAGATCCAGGTTGGCGGACCCCTTAAGGCTTTTACACAGTTATAAACCTATTTTTATCTGATTTCACGTTTTTGCTTTTTTAACGATACCATATACAAACGAAGTCAAATTTCAGGCAACGAAAATCGATTTTGCAATCTTCGCAAAATTGTAAACACTAGGGTAAATCATTTTACTATGTACCGTCAGAAAGTTAGTGGACGCTGTGGTGTCTTGCTGCCTACACTTGGGACCGCCACTAATTTCACCAACTAATAGGCTGTAATAATAAATGTATTTTATGCGCCTATTTATTAAAATAATTAATCGCATTAATAAACGTATTCATAACGCCTAAACTCTTGAGTCGATTCTCGGCAAATTGGCTGCTTGACTTTAAGATAGAAGTTTTTGAAATAGTAAAGTCAAGGGACACTTGACTTTAACTTTGACAGTTCCAGTGTGTCAAGCTCCGTAGGTAACAACACGCCGATAAGCAACCGTATGTAAATTCGAAACGTAAAGTCAAATGTTAAAGTTTTCAATTATGTAATGGCCTTAAAGATGAGGAAGAGGGATGTTCGTCTTCTGCACATGTTCTCAACAGCGACACCTGTCAAAGTCACGTGGCCAAATTGCATTTCTTTTCGTTTGCAAACAGATTGTGCACACATGAAGTAGTTTTAAAAATGTATGCTACAAACACTGATAATCAATTCGTGCGCCCGCTAGACGGGCGCTTTACGGACGCTGGTAACTAAAAATGCATTATTTTATATTTTTTTTCGAAATATTGTTTAACTTTTTACTTTTGTTACGAGTGTCCACTATTTCTTCGTACGAAAAAAAAATACATACTTCACATTTTTTTTACACAATGGTCTGTCAAAATCGTAATTTTAGTGTTTTTTGTGATGTGCATATCATAAAAACTAACTCACTTACTGAAATGAGATAATTCACATTGAAATAGGATACCATGAACAATAATGCGCATAAAAGCTAAATCGGAACAATCGGATGGTGTTGATATTCGTTTCATTAAAAAAATAATACACATTTTACTACCTGTCGGCTATCAGCTATTTTCTTCCCCACTTCTTAGAAATATGCCATTGTGAAAGCACTTGCTAAGCGCGCCAGTGTGATTGTGTTCGACGATTTTCGCTCCATTAGTATTTTACCAGCTTTGTCAAAAGCATTAGAATTCCTAGTACATCAACAAGTGTATAAATACGTGAACGACAAAAAATTATTCGACAGTTACCAATCCGACTTCTGTACAGGACATAGTAGCTACACTGCTCTTATAGATATCGAATATTCTATCAGAATGGCCATAGATAGAAGTCAGGTGACTGTACCCGTTTGATTAGAGTTCAGTAAAGCTTTTAATGTTGTATATCATAACATTATCGTGCAAAAATTTAAACTATATTTTCATTCCTTAGATAATGTTGTACAGTGGATGACTTTGTATATTTAAGGTCGTCATCAATGTGTAGTCATTGATGGTAAAAAGTTCACCTGGCAACATATGAACTTAGGCGTTCCTCAGGGTAGTGTATTAGGGCCCTCTTCTTTTTCCCTTATTCTTTAATGACGTATCATCAGTGTTAAAAATGTATCGTGATAATTTATACTGTTGTATTCATCTGCTTCTCTTAACCAATCAGCTCTTTAATTAAGGACATAAATAATGACCTTGAATCGGTAGACTTTTGGCGCAGCAGAAATAAGTTATAATTGAATACTGCGAAGACACGGTATTTATTAATCGGTTCTCGTAGAAATTGATATGAATGTTACAGATTGACTTTCCCTGATATTGTGCTAGCTCTTTTGAAAGAAAGAGATGAAAACGCTAGGCGTTATTTTCAACGTGACTCTCGTGGTCGGGTCACATAAACACTGTTTATCGGAGGTCATACGCTGTACGACATACTCTCTATAGGCTTAACAATGTTCTACCACTTAAAGCCAAGTTAACATTGGCACATTCTCTGTTATTCCGTATTTTTTTATTATTGCGACTTGGTTTATGGAGACGTCCAGCAAAATTAGGCAGCTAAACTTCAACGCATGCAAAATTCTTGTGTTCGATTTATTGTTCGACCTAAAATCACGTGATTACTTGTATCCTCACTTTGATAAACTTAATTGGTTACGACTGGATGAACGACGTCTCACACTAACATGCACACTATCCTCGTATATTACAACACTACAATACTTACGTACTCAGCTGAAAACCTCGAGGTGGGGGGGGGGGGGATTACCACACTATTAACACGCGTGCTAATAAAAATACATCTCTCTTAAATATTCCAGCTCACAAAACCCGGGTGTATGCAAATGATTTCACTGTCTCTGTCGCACGAGCGTAGAATAATTTAGCCGTAGAGGTAAGCAACTCGACAACACTAACAACTTTTAAGAGCAGTGTGGGCAAGTACATTAAGAATATGCGCCAATGATTCCACACACACTCTTGCACACGCATAACTAATCGGTAGTATTTTAATTTGTTTAAGTTTTTCTCTCCTGAACTATTTGTATACTCTAGCTACACCAGTTGATTTATACATTCATTTAAATCGATGTGTAAGTTGTTAGTGTACATTCGTCAGTTTACTTCAAAGAGATGCTGAATTCAATTTTCATTAATATATAAGTGCTTATTGTAGATCTGTTTATTTATTTTAAATGAGTTGAGATTCAAACTCTTTGTTTTCCGCTCAAGTGCTTTAAAGGTTCTGGACGTTTACATTTTTGATCGGTAATGAGGATAATAAGACATATTATTGTGCTATTGTAGATCCATATAATTATGGTATTGTATTTTTAATTTCTTTAAAAATTCCCGTGTCCCTAGTCCTGCTCAAGATATGTACATAACTAGAAACCACAGATAATTTTTAGAGTTTAATATATATGAGCTATCGAATTTCTGTTACGCCTCTTGTTAATTTAAGGATTTAACTATTATTTTCTTGCTGTTTATGTTTACATATGTGTACATTATGTTATACAGGGTCAAGTGTAAGAGAAGGCATTGAAACCTTAACTTCGCCAGTATAAATAAAGCCCAAACGAATAAAATAAAAACATAAATGTGACATTTCAAGAAATCTAAAAAAAACACGCTGTTAAATGCTTTAAAAATTTAAAAATTGCTTCAAATAAGGAAATTTTGTATATTGGGATTTCTGGCAGTTTATGATATTTTTGTAAAGTAAGTTTTGGTAAGCATAACATAAAATTAACTAAGACACGAGCTTATAATAGTCCTTGATAAATTTTCTTTAAATTATTTTCTTTACTTTATTCGTACATCCTATAAACTGTGATTATGAGTAGTAGGGACGTGTCGGTCCTAACCCCAAAGGGGTGCCACCATTTTTGATTGACCTAATTAACTTGATAATAAATTGATATCAAAGGGTTAAATAAATATATTTAAAAAGTTAATCAAATTGAAGGGGTTAACAAAAGGGTTAAATGCATTGAAATGACTAAATTTTATTGAAAGGGTTAAATATATTGAAAGGGTTAACTAATTTTTGTGTGTTTGGTACAGGAGTATGCTAAGAGTGAAATTTAATATTTTCTTTCTTTCTTTTTGTGGGGAGCTCTGGTACGTCCTTACCCTGTGAGCTCCGGCACTCGATGAGGTGTGATGTGTCGAGGACGGGATATATATGTATGTGTGTGTGGTGAGTTTTGTGCAAGAGTGGCCTAAGTGTACCGTTTCTGGGTTGGTAGTGATATTGGTCGTAGACGGTTTTTGTAGATAGAAGACTTTGAAAGATATTACTATTCCAAATGAATAACAGCGTTGCATGAGAGAATTTGAGAGTGTTTAAACGAGTTCTACGTATGAATAAATTACACGCATCTAATATGTAAGACTAATTGATGCCTCTCGCACATACCTTACACGTCCGTCTGCCTGCGAGACTGGTGAGGAACTGAAGAAACGTAATGCACATATAAAAAGAAATTAATTGATTAACATGCATTAAAAAAATAAAACATTTAATATACGTCCATTCGCTCGGGAGCTTATTGAAGTACTGTTTGATTATAGACTGAGGTGAAAAACTAATGTTTCCAAATAAATTAAACGGATACAAGTACATGAAAAAGACTAAACACATGATGAAATCGCACCCCTCCCAAAACACGTATGTCTGGCTTGGAGGCTGGTGAAGGAATAGCATCAGTGTATGATGTGCAGCAACTTATATACATGGAGATTGCGAGCGAGTTGAAATTATGGCAAAAAACCCATGAATACTATTTACACACTACTCATATGCATACTGAATTATATCTAGAAAAAATGTATCCCTACCAAGCACTGAGTACAATTTAATTAGCGAAACACAGAGACAATGATTTAGCACTTCCAGTTAACACAGAAAAATAAATATTTTCAAACTCGCATTTCGAATTTTAAACAGACACAATAGAAATACAAGAAACGAAATCATACAAGGAATTCTCCCAAAACACGTCCATCTACCTGGGAGGTCAGACAAGAATGACTGGATCATATGGCGTGTGCCTGCTTATAAGCTGTTATATATTGTGGAGCATGGCTGAATTGAAATTTACGACCGACAGAAACTATTTTCCTATCAAGCTACTATTGACGACTTGATTACACTATTCGTTCTACAAGTATGTGAATGTATAAAAGTGAATCATTTAAAAATAACGGACGCACTACAAATTATGTTCCATGAAGTCTGTGAAATTCACGGTACTTGGTAACAAAATTGCGATTTCAAAATGCTACAAAGTTTCGTCTTCCTAACACAGAAACTCACTATCGGACAGTAAATTAAAGACTTATAAAATAATATTTCACACTATAGTTTACAAAGGCTGTAAACGAGATCTGAACCCCAGAGCATATAATATCGCTTAACAAGAATCGCAGATATCACACTCCGAAGGCCAGTGAAGTCGAGAGGGTTGGCGAAGAGCTAAGATGGTGGAAACCCGCGAGAAGCCTCCACAGTGCTCCTGCCCAAGGTCAAACACCCTCCTCCACTTACACCGGCCAAAAATGCATTTTTCAGAAGGATACTCTGTCCACACAGCCCTGCTCCCCCTCCAATGCAGAGATAATTTTTGTGATTCCCAAAGCTCCAGGGGCCACGCACCCTGGTATTGATTTAACACTGCAAGAACCTGTTTAGGGGCAAACACCCCCTCCGCCTACACTGACCAAGAACTGCCCCTTCCAACACCGCACTTTGCAAAACCTGCCCCTCTCCCCCCTTTGTCTGTGGAGGGCGCTGCACCCTCGCTGTCGATTCAAGGCCACACACCTCCCCCCCCCCCCGGTTACAACACTCAAGAACACATTTTTCGGATATCTTGGGAAGTGGCCGCTCCGCGCAGGCCCTGGCCCTTCACCCCCAGAGCGATGACTTGGCTGTAAATGGAGGCTTGCCTCAAGGTCAAAGCGACACTTTCCCTAGGGAGGCAGCAGCGGCTTTTTTACTAACATGTGCTAGCTGCCTGCCCCTGTCCCCTCACCAATCCTCTATACAAGCTGCTATTTTCGCTGGAATATTGAAGGTTCCTCCTATTTTTCGAGATGCAAAAGCCTGGCGTATTCCCAGCAAAATAAAAAAAGTTCACAAGTCCCACCAATAAAACATTTATTTTTCCTCTTCATTAAGAAATACGTTTCAAATGCCTTTAAAACACAATTAATTAAATTTTTAAAATATATAATCCGTTTTCCAGTAAACTGTATTATATTTTCCAGCATACTTTCTTTGTTTTCCAGCAAATTTTTAACTAATAAATGATTAATTTTCATACCAGTACAGCTATAAGACATATTTTTTGTAAGTAATGACAAACTCACTCTTTCCACGTACAAAAGTTTTAACTATTACGATGTTAGAAAATACACAAGTTCAACATTATTTTCAAACATTTAAAACATGCATTAAACAAACTTGTTCGAAATGTTTTTTTACTTTCAATCTGTTTTTCTAAAAATATTTATGTGTATCTTTACATCTAGTTTTCTCACTTCTGAATTTCTAACATAAAATACGTATATATTTTAAATTATTTTATTTTAAGAATTCAAAATTTTTGACTTGATATTACTGAAATAACACGAATTAAGGTTGAAATGACTGATATCGAAGCTGAAATCTGTTAAATTCCACTATATTTCAACTGATTCTCTTAAAAAAGCAAATTTTAACATAAATATAAATGAAAATGGCAGCCATTTTGTATCCATTTACTATATAAGGAGGTATAAATAATTTTTTTTAAAGAAGTTTTCCAATTATGTTTTCTGATTATGTGTAAAGTTTGAATGTGCTTTTCACCAGCAAGCATCTTTGTGTTAAATCTTCAGCTGCAACAGTTGTAATCTTACTGTGAGAAAAATATGTACTTTAAAGGTTGGTTGAACTCTTCCAGTTGTAGGGCAGCGGGGAAACATTGTGTTGTATTGCTAAGGGCTCTTTCTACCTGACCCTGAAAAGGTTTTTGTGTATAACTTTCAGTTTTGTTAAATTCTCTACGGCTCTTGACCAGTGGCCCAGCAAAGCTTTCTTGGGATATCCAAGTCTGCTCCTTCCAAAAAAAAATTCATTCATTCAGACATGTTAATTTCTCACCAACTTTTTATGTAAGTTCTCCTCAGCTCTTCAGAGAATGTTTTAATTGAAATGTTAGTTTTTCTCCCTCATCATGTTGACATCAGCGAACTTGTAAATTTTTTTCGTGATATTTAGCAAACATGTATCCTGACTTTAAAATATTTTCAACAAACCTCAACCAACTTCACAAGAATATTTAAAACATTTAATATACAAGTACTCATGACTCATTCAATTATTCACAAAGTAGTGGCACGGGGGAAATTTTCAAACTAATAAATAACAAGTCACAACATTCAATTTTAACATATAAAAATTTTATGAATTAAAAAAAAAATGCTTACTCATAGTTTAGTTAACATTTGCAAAACAAATTCTGTACATATTCGCATCAAACAAGTTAATATCGTAAAACTTTAAACATGTTTCTATTAAAAACCTTGCAAGCTTTAAAAAATATCACTACCTCATGTTATAACACAAATAATACAATTAATTACAGACATTTATCAACATGTTAGCACCGAAAGCCATCCAAGCTTTTTTAACCAAAACACCATCTTACATCATAAAACTGCAAAAGTAATCACAACATTTCATGTTATGACTGAAAAATCATTAAACATATTTTATCATTAAATGTGTAAGCCATCCAAGTTTTTTTTTTTTTTTAACCAAAACACCATCTTACGTCATAAAACAGCAAAAATAATCACAACATTTCATGTTATGACTGAAAAATCATAAAACATGTTATGATTGAAATAATAAAGTTTATTAAAACTTTCCAACATTTTACGTAATAAATCATTTAATTTCTTAGCAAATCGTTACACTTTTTAACAAAATGAATGCGTGTCTTTAAAATCGTAAAACAAGTCTTTAGAATCGTTAAACCTTTTAACAAACTGAATGATGTGTCTTTAAAATCGTAAAACAAGTCTTTAGAATAGTTAACTATTCAACAAATTGAATGATGTTTCTTTAAAATCGTCAAACAAGTCTTTAGAGTTTGAAAGAAATTTTATAAACATCTTAATTAATCGTTAAAACTTGAAAGAAATTGTCTTAAATCTTTGAACCATCTTAAACACTGAATAATCTTTCTTTAAAATCATTTAAACCTTATACTTTCAATCATTAAAACTTAAAAAACTCCTCAGCCTATTACATGTGAAAAATCATTAAATTTACTAAAAAAAAAAATACACATCATATTTCACCTGAAAACTATATCACCATATCACATTTAAATATACTTACAATTGTAAAATGTCAGTTTAGATTTAAGAGATAAGCTGATTTAAGAGATAAGCTGAGTTTGCGTTTCTTTACCGGAACAACAGGTGTTGGTGGTGATGGTATTGGTGATGATATAGGAGTATAAATAAGTTTATGTTGTGAACGTATGAAAGGAGGAGGGGGTTGGGAAATTAATTTACACTGCAGTGATTCAGGTGTAAACAATAATTCTGAAGATGGCAATCTTTTCTCAGGTGAAATCACATAATAGAACTCTAAAAACTCTTCCAAACTTTGGTATAACTGATTTTTTGACATATCTTCCCGCACATTATTTGAGGAAAAATCTATTGGAGTGCAACACAAACACATTGGTGGTTTTTGAATATATGCCTCACCTGACTTGATAACTGACAATAAATCTAAAGGTTCCAATCTCGAAGTCGTAGACGTCGATGGTATTGATGTTGAAAACGTCGACCTCTATGCCACAGGCAACATTGCAGACCTCGATGCCGCAGGTGTCGCTGTAGACTTCGACGCCGCAGGCGTTGCTATGGACTTCGATGCAGCAGGCGTCGCTGTAAACCTCAATGTTGTTGTAAACCTCAATGCCGCAGGCGACGTTGCAAACCTCTATGCCGTAGGCATCGCAGTAGACCTCGACATGGAAAGAGTGACTCTCGGTCTCGTTAGTGCAGCTTTCAATATACTTTGTTTTGACATCGAAGGCGTGACTGTTGGATTCGTCACTGTAATAGTTCTTAAGTTGAAGGTGTTGACAAGAGCAATGGTTGTAGAGTAGAGACACTTTCTTCGTCATCATCCAAAAAATCGAATACAATTTTTTGCCAACGCATTTGGTCCATTCAATAGATCATTAAAATAATCCCACTTAAAATATGTAAGTTATTTGTTAAAATCTTGGATAGATAAGCCAGGAAAATAATCTTCATACGAGCACAACATGCTAAGGCAAACCGAACTGACAAACAACTGGAAGTAGTGGAAGGAGGCATAGATGCTAAAGCCCTAATTATAAAAATTTCAAATTCCCAGGTAAGCGTTCGAGAAGCCTGATTTCTCCCCTCCAACCAGAAGTCAGAAGTCCAAACAACCAGCCCCCTCCCTTCCGACACCACCGACTTTCAAATATCTTCAAGCCAGCACCCCAACCTCTGAGGCAGACATCCCTGCTAAGTTTCTTCCTCAAATAAATTAATAACATTTATTTATCACTAAAATAAATTCTGCTTCATAACAAATAAAATTCCATTTAATAATTAATTAAAAGTATAAGCAATGTAATATTGATAAATGCAGTCACTAAAGCGATATATAATTTATAGAAAAAACTAAGTATTATATTACATAATTACCATTCACGCTTGCTATTGTCCGTCTTTAAAATTCTCTAAGATTACTTTAATCTTTTAAATATATTATTATTCATTTCTTTTTGTTTCCGAAACATTAAGTGTAGTTAATTTCTAATAGAATGAAGTATTACATTTCGTAATATTATGACTTCACCTACTATTCTGCAAACCTCAAATTTTTTCTGAAATATTTTTTTAATTCAGAACATATCTTATCTTACCTTAAACAAGAAATGTGATATGCTTTACTATCTAATTTTAGTATATATGTTCCCGTTTATTATTCCGTATATTTTTAATCGTATTTACGCTAAACATATACGGATATTTTTTTTCCCCGTTAATGTGACCGAACATGTCTTCATATGGTTCAAAAAATTTTTTTAAGAAATTTTTTTTTTTATTTGTTGGAAGAGGTTACTATATGTGGGGAAGTAAAAGTTGTTTCATAAATATTTGATCATTTTTAATATAAGACTTAGGTATTTTTTAAATTTATTTGTGTTTTCGTGCATAATGAAACTTACAAAGTGAATATTAATTTTTAACAAGTACAAAACCTAATATATTGCTCTAGAATTTTCAAGTAGGTAGGAATATGTTTCGACCTTGGTATCCCTGACAGTTAAAATCGTTGACTTGAAGTTTCCTGCCCTCCAGGATGGACCTTAGCTGTTTACTTTGTGAGAAGAGACACTTTCTCTAAGGTATAATAATAAAACAGAAATGCGTTCTGCGGGAGATTGTTAGAGGCAGGCTGCAAACCTCTGAGATCTGGGGTTTGTAGTTGTTACTATTGAAAAAAAAAAAACATTGAATTTTAACTCTGAAGGTTTGTGAATCTGGAGAGAGCAGTCACACTGCTAAGATCGCAGATCTCTAAACGTAATGGCTTTTTCACATCTGGAGACATTAGCAAATGCTACAAGTTCAAAATTTCCTATATTTTATTAATTTGTTATCCAATAATGTTTGGTCGGAAATATTCGACGCGATTAATTTAAGTTTAGATATCTATGAAATTGAGCATATCTAGCTTTTTCACGTGCAGGAATGAATTTATATTTGTTTAATTAACAGTGATTCGTTCTTTAATCCTTTTATGATTATGTGATCAGCGACTTAAAAATTAACTATTATCAAGCATATATTACCCGATATAGTATATACTATTGTTAGTTATAGAAAAGGGGTTAAAGTGCTCACTTTCAGAATTTTATCCCTCTCTCTGTCGAGAAAATACTTTTCTTAAGAAAACAATTTTCCAGTTTTAAAAAGGAATAGGTTAAATAAATGCATAAGTTCGTTTTAAAGGTACGTTTATTGACAAAATATATACAAACATATTTTTTTATTATTATTGCGACAAAACGAATTATACAATGTTTCTAAAATCATTTTAACACTGAAGCAGCATAGTATGATCAAAACATACACAAGTAACTACAGAATGTCGCAAAATATAACATCAAACAATGAATTATAGGATGATCCAGAAATGTATGTACAACTCTAGCGAATACAGGATGTCACACAAATTATACAATTATTTATTTCCGAAACAATGTCGACATGGTGCTCCAATGTGCTAATAACTTGCTGAAATTCACTTTACATTTGGATTTCTGTATGCACGAGCATGTGATTTCATTCTCTTGATCCATGTTTACAAACTAGTGGATGGCATACAAGCAAATACTTTTTATATTAAATTTCACTTATTCTAAATAATGCCATATGACTCGAATAATTTTCACATGTTATTCGGAAGGATAATCATCATAGTCTGTTTTGCCCCAGTCATAC
The DNA here is from genome assembly GCA_029891345.1 of Dryococelus australis. NCBI lineage: Eukaryota > Metazoa > Arthropoda > Insecta > Phasmatodea > Phasmatidae > Dryococelus > Dryococelus australis. Next base: position 48,626,976 of record CM056997.1, on the reverse strand, counting down.
ATTATTGCCCAAGTTAGCATTTGTTTGATTGAGTTTTCCTCTGCAGAGAAGAATGATGAATTAGATCCAAAAGTATAAAACAATTGTTTGAATGAGGGGCTATTGTATTCTTTATGAATATATATTAGTTTACCATTATACACACTTTCTAAAATGAGTTTTTGCTCAACTCCACCTACATATATTTCACAATTATTTAGGTAATGTTTGCTATCATCTTCAATATTCTCATACTCTATACATCCACTTTCCCAGGTTAAACAGTAGTGATGCTTAGTAACCTATCTATTTGTTTTCTTGTATTTGGGAGTTAGATATTTCCAGTAAAACTGTGATTTGAAGCTCAATACTGTTGTATGTTCTTCCACGTCAGCAATAGCTAATTCTTTAATGATAATTTTTTTTACTGCAGACTGAAATCTGTGCACATTACAAAAATCTCGTCGTAGCTGTGGTTCGTCAAAGTCGTCTATCTACCAACACCGTCTATGAGCAATATCACTAACAACTCAAAAATATATACACTTAGGCCACTCTTGCACAAAACTCACCACATATATATATATACCCCGTCCCCACAGGTCACACTTCATTGAGTGCCAGAGTTCACAGGGTGAAGACGTACCAGAGCTCCCCACAAAAAGAAAGAACGAAAATAATAAAAACTGACCCCTAGTACACTCTTGCACCAAACACATAACAAAATATCAATTAACCCTTTAAATACATTTAACCCTTTTTATTGATGCTTTAAATTTCATTAACCTTTTGAATCGGTTAAATTAACGCTTTGATGTAAATTTTAAATAAAATTAATTAGGTCAGTCGAAAAAGGCGGCATCCCTTTGGGGTTAGGACCGGCACGCCCTTACTACTATTATTACATGCCATTAAAGATCACTTATTCGAGTAAGTAATGTCTACAAGTTGAGCGGTGTTTCGTAAAAGTATAAAATAATGAATTTTTCTGGTGACCGGCGTCCTCGACCCTAACGTCATCCTCAACCTCAACCTCAAATCCTATCCACGTTGTTTTTGACAGTGATATGGGCATAAGAGCAGTCCAATGTTGGAAGCCTGCATTAGCACTCTATGTAAGTTGAAGAAAATCGATATATCGAAATTACGATATTATATAATCATTATATCGATATAAATCGTTGATATAATTCGTAGATATTTTATCGAAATCAATGTTTATTTTTTCAGGAACATGAAATAAATGTTTTTAAAATGCTATTTTAATAAGTTCTGTTTTTAATACATAAACACAATCAAAAATTAACAATATTTACTTTGGCAACATGCATTAAAACAGGTGCCACATCGTTCTGCAATGCCTCGTGTCCTCGGTATGTAATATTCCAAGCGATTTTATATTTTCCATGACCTTTAATGCATAAAATATCGTATTCCGATGTACCGAAAATCGAAATTTTTATCTCCATATATCGTTTCGTGAAGCATACCCTAATGAATAAACAATATAAACAATATCAATAATTTTTTCCGATGTCAACATCTCTAACTAAACCCTCTACGGGGGACCGTCGTTCCCGACTCCGGCCGCCGCCATCCATCTTGCAACCGTCTCGCGGTGACTGTGCGGTTCTCACGGCCGGCGCGGCCATCGCTGATCACATCTCCTCCCCCCCCCACCCCCGACAAACATCACACCAAGATAAACAATCCCCGACCCTGGCGCCAGCGCGCGACACTGCGTTTGTTTTTCTAAAGCTCACCTCTGGCCCACAAGCACGTTAAGGGGCCCGCCTGGCGGTCGAACTGCGTTGCAGTGTGAGTAAGCGAAGAGATTTGGGAGGCTCTTAAGGTCAAAGTCAAGCAACTGACTATGGAGCACTGCACCCAAAAACAACATGAACTCAGAAAAAAGTAGCACAGGCACTATAAAGATTGTCAAAAAAGTACGTATACTGTACATGGAAGAAGAATGCTACATTAAAAATATATTTTTCTAAAATAAACTTTTTAAATGTAAAAAAATAATCTAATAAAATGGTCTGTATTTTTAACCAAATTTAAGCGCATTTCCATTCTGGATGCTTCGGAAAGCAGAATTTGCAAGAAAATCTTCTTCAAGAACGATAGTCATATTATTTACTGTGATCACATATAATAAAATCATAGTAATAATATATCATATCAGTTTGATAATTAACTTTATTTACGTCAGTTTCAGCCATAAATATTTGTGACACATGGACGCACATAAAAAACAATCATAAAAATTATTTCCTCCAAACGGGAGATCCCTGAGAAAACCCGCCGACCAACGGCATCATCCGGCAAATTCCCACATGCAAGAATCCGGAGCGAACCGGCAGGGGATTGAGCCCAGTTCTCCTTGGTGGGAGGCAAGCAGTCTAACCGCTCAGTCACCGTTGCCCCGCGCGTTGCATTGTGTTTCAAATCCAAATATTTTTACGAAACTATTTAACGGGCTTCCAACGTGCTGATCTACACTGTAAAAAAATTATGGGAAAATTACCTGACAAGTTTAAAGTAATATTCGTAAACTTGTGGGAGAAACATACTTTTCCTTACAGATAAGGTAAAATTACCGCACCTTGGAGTAAAATTCAGTTACTTGGTAGTGGAAAATCCCAAACTTGGATGGGAAAATTACCTTATGACGCGTACATCTCTTCAGCATTCTCAACAGCTAAGTGGGGGGGGGGGGGACGGGCGGCAGAAACAATCTTATAACACTCTAATATTCACTAATACATTTACGCTGTCGTCGTGGTGTACTGGATAGCGCATTGGCGTATCGTGATACGAGATCATGGTTCGCTCCCACCCGCCAGCAAGTGTCGAGGATTTTAACGTTGACGTTTCGGTTGCTGATCGTCAGCGGCTATAGGTCATAAAGAAATTAACACTTGCTAATGCTCCGGGATATCGTTAAGTATAATTTTACTATACAATATAGCTAATTTTCCCTTATTCGTCAGGTACTTTTCCCGTACAATTAGGGAATGGTACATTACTTGTTATGTAAATTTAATCTACATTTAAGAGGTTATTCTGCCATATATGCTTCCCTCATGTAGGGGAATTTTACCTCAATTTCTTTTACAGTGTACTAAATGAACACATACTTCAGACTACGCCTGTCGATTATTTTCAAGACCAGGCACATTTCCAACACCATTTCAGAGCACTCCAGCATGGCAAAAAATCGGCTTTCTCAAAGCGCTGTAGCTCAAAAGAATCGCGTTACATGCATTGAGTAGTACTGGAGGGGAATTCACTGACCCTTTCTACAGATTTTTTCTCCAATAAAATGATAAGGTCACCTCTTAAAAGTTCCGTTGGACGCGGCACTACGAGAACACTGCACGTCAGTTCAGAGCCTTGTGCGTAGTGGCGATGGCGCGCTTATTGCGCGTGGCAATGTAGCACTTATCTCTCTGTCGCTTCTCGGCCTTAAACGTGCTGAACACCTCCTTGTAGACGGTGCCATTTAGATAGCACACTTTCCTCGCACAAAAAAAAAAAACAATTAGGTTGCATAGTTTTTGTATCACGGCGTGTTAAAATCACAACTTTATTGTTCCTGGAACATAAATAGAAATTAAAAAAAAAGAAAACGTTTGCAGGAAATTGAGCAAGAGTGACTGAAAGGCTATGTCTTAATTCACTTTAAAGTATGCGTAACAAAATGTATTTTAGAAAATATCACGAACTGTTAAAAATTAAAAATAAGCATACATTTCCTTATTTTGAGCATTTTTTAAAGATTACAAAAACTTTTCATAGAGTGCATTCAAATACGTCTTGAAGTAGCTAATGGTAAAGGCTGTTCACGATAAAGTGAGCACTTTTTAAGGCTCGTGCAGTCTCAGGCATTAAATGTTGATGGGGGTGAAATGTATACACTGTGTTTATTGGTCACATTGCAATGTTTATATTAAAAAGCAGCAGGAAGATGGAAATTGGATGAAAGGAAACATTTATAAGGGCCTTAAAAAGTGCTCATTTTACCGTGAACAGCCTATACTTGCATATATTTTAACGGGCGCACTGAGTGACATGCGCCCAATAAAGATCGTAACTATGTAGGGGAAAGTAGTTCCATGTCTTAACGCCGAATAAATGCGTTTGGTAACTATTTCTGATAACTGAAATTATTTCTATAGCGTTCTGTTTTTTTTTTTTTTTTAATCCGTCAAAGTGTAAAAATTAACAGATTTTGAAAATACTTACATTTCTAATAATTTTAGTTTCACTTGTCTGACGACTGAAGAAATCCATGAGGCCCATGGCAATGATAATTTTATATAAGGCGGAAGAACACACGACGTACTGTAAATAATCTCATTTCAATAAGTGAGTTTGTTTTTATTATTTGTACGTCCCAAAAACACTGAAATTGATATGTTTACGCTCTATTGTGCAAAAAATATGCTGTCAAAAATATTTTTATTCGAGGAAATAGTATTCGTATGTAATGTTTACAAGTTCAACATTATTTCGTACATAACAAAATCGAATTTCGTCATTAAAAGAACCTTTAAGACACCCGTCTCCTTGTAACTATTTTCCGCGTTAGAGGCCGATAAACGCGAGAGCGATAAGAACTGCAGTGTTAGGTGTATTAAGTGTAGCATCGCCTCTAAGCGCAGGGCTCTGAACTGATGTACAGTGTACTCGCCGCGCTGCGTGCAGGCCTACCCGTGTGGAGTTCAGTGGTGACTCCATCAATTTAGGAATGAAAAGTCTGCAGCAAGATTCATGGCAGGGCCCTTTAGTTTTTTGTATGTATCTGAAGCGTGTGTTTTAGAAAAAAAAAACCGCTGTTTGTTATGTTAGAATTCTCTGAAATGGCGTTTCTAATGTGCTTCAATTGAAAGAACAAAAGGCCTCGTCAGAAGTGTTTATCCTTTTCGTAGATCAACACATTGGACTCATGTTTAATAGTTTCAAGGAAAAATATGTATTCCAGACGCGCTGCAACGCATTTATAGCGCAGGGTGGCGGGGTGGGCCCTTACAAGGCGGAGAGCTACAGTCCTCGCGCCACGTACACGGACTCCCCTAATGCGTTGTGGAGTTCATCTGCCTAGATGTGGTGCGTGGACAATAAAAGTCACTGTGGTGTTACCAGTTTGTGAGCCATGAAATATATTCAGCATTACGGATTGAAATTCATTCTTCCACAACGCGTAGTATATCACTCAGATGATTGAACGATGTAATATCAATGGAGGACCTTCATCTGTTAACCAGGTGGAATAAACATGAATAAACCATATAGTACCTTCTAATAATGGTTATAGAAGTGACAAACAGTAGTTCGAAAAGTCGAACGATAATCGTCGCTAAAGTATAATTTATTATGTATAATCTTCCATGCCCTAAAATGTCGCATTTTCATGAACTAATCTCACCCAAGTAATGGAAAAATGTGTAGCTATTAAAACAAGATAATGTCCAATTCTCCACCTGAATACAGTTCAACTGAATACATATTTTTCTGCATTTTTAAGATGTTTCGTAGTTTTACGATAGAAAGTCAATAACTAATTAATAAAACTGCCAAATTAGTTAATAAATAAATCACTCATACTTTTTTTAGTAGATTTATCAGAATTTTAACCTTAAATTTTGTGCCAAACATATTAAAAAAATGTACACAAGCACAACGTTTGATTTCAGCTAAATGGTTTTTTGAATTTTTAGGGAACGCCACGAAGAAATTTGTTTCAAGTGCGGCTTTTTGTCGGCCAGTGATTAGGGTTTAACTGCTGGCTATTTTGTATTTAAATTTTATTGTAAATCTTAAAATAAAATTATGGCCTAACCGTTAGAAGAAATTTCATGAAATTTCATCATCTTACTCTAGTGACATCAACAATTAATTTGAATTGTAGCCAAACATGATGATTAAATGATTATGCAAAAATTTTAATTTTGTATGCCAATGCATATAAATTAGAAATTCCTTTATTTTCCGTCATTAATTATTGTAAATGAATGTTATATTTATATTCTTATAATTATATGAAGGTACCATTTGATGTAATAAAATGGAATTATAAATACCCTAAAAATACAGAAAATAATTTTTGGTACTTGAATAATTTTTGGCACCCTTAAGGTGGAATGTTCCTGCAATATTGGATTTACATACATTTCTACAGGACTACATTTGCAGATTAATTATTTAAAAACCAAGCCTTGTAAGGTCCAGGGGACATGTTAGCAGTTAAAATCAGTTTTATCATTCTGGCGTTACTCTTTTCTCATCTGTAACCACAATCGAAGGTTACGTCATTATTTGGTAAGTTTTGTATGACATTAGAACACACGCTACGAGCTAAGTGAAACAGTACAAACTTCAGAAATTCTCTAAACAAGTCATATATGTCGTTACAACCTTTCATTCATGAAGTTTGGCTGTTGATAAATCCATAAATCCAAGCTGGAGAGGATCGATCCACCTTGAAAGGTCACAGCTATGGGGCGAGGAAGCTAGACGACAGTTTGAGGTAAAACCAAAATTTAAAATTTTTATTTATTTATTTAGCTTAAAACAGTGTCTCACCAGCACGAAAATATTCCAAGCTAGAATAACGCGTTTGCATTCGAACGATGCAATAACCACCAGGTTAGAAACGAAGACGAGACTCAACATCGTTGCCATCATGTGAATAAACTTTGAACGCAAACCTTGCCAGCAATGCCAGAGAAACAACAAATTATAATGTTGCTCCTCCACAATGCCGAATTATTTTTAGACCCCAATACATTTTTCTGAGAACAGAAGACTATAAACTCGTTCCGTGATCCATTGCCGCATACATGCGCTATCCTGTATCAATAATTCGAATAATTATTCGCCCTTTTGCACTTAATGGAAAGCTTATGATAATTTTTCCAATTAAATATGTATTAAATAAATTAAAGGAATAAACAGATTTTAATTTTAGCAAGAAAGGTTTCTTTGAGCACTAAAAATATTTAAATTTCAATAGACTCAGAGCATTACAGAGATTTTACAGATCTTTTGAAACGTGACTGCTGTTTTAGTACTTAGGAATGATGTGTTTTATATTGGGTCAGTTTACAGGTTAAAGTTAGCTTGCAATGAAAGTGGTTCCTGTATTCAGAGGTGGAAATCATAGTGACTAAAGTAAATAACTTCTACAATCTTAAGTCAGTATGTGTATGTTATTTTCAAATTAATTTTATTTAAGTCAGCGTTTAGTAACGCAATATATTACAATTATAATAAAACTAATATTCCATAGTATTTCCATTTTATGAAAAGAAAAAATAAGATAGTATTTGAATACTTAACGGAATTATATTTCCTAAAATGTACACAGGTTTGTCGACTGTAAAAATCGAAATAAACAACAAAAGTCAGACTTCGTAACTTGCATAACATCAGCAAAACATCAGTCGAAGTGTTTAAGCCTTTCAGCTAGAAAAAACAATACCTCATATCAACATCTCTTGCCACTGTTCTTAGAAATAACTCGATGTGCCACAGAAATCTGACTTTCGCTCTAAACGGCGCGCTTGAAAGGAACATTTGGAAACCAGGATAGTGGAATGACTATACCGCAGCTGTTCTCTACTAGCCACGTGAATATAATCACATATATAAGGCTGCAGCAAGGCTACGGTCCAAAGGTGTTTTTCTGATGTCACCGTTTTCGGGAAGAAATTTATTTAAAACGTAATCTTCAACGACCCTTCAGCTACACGAAAGGAAAAAGAAAATCATGCACGTGCGGTCTATATCTTCTTCCTTCCATGAGAAACCATTTTTTTTTCCATGAGCGTCACTAGTACTCAATTATTTTATGAAGAAAAGAAAGTACTCGGCCCCTGCACAGATTGTTTTAAAGACAACTACTTCATCATAAATGTATGAATGAAGTAGAATTTTTCTTTTTTCGATTTTCGCAAAACATTGTAATATATGGAAAAACAGAGGTGAGCGAGATCCAGTATAAGTTACAGCTATGTCCTCCATGGAATGTTTAGATAAATATTTTACTCTACTTCCGGTTTCCACGATTTATAAATACAGTAAGTCAACTAATTTGAAACAAACAAAATAAAAATGAACTGAACTGAACCTTTCATCGGAGTTTGGAAACAACGGCACAGTTTCTAATAAAGACTAGGGGGAACAAAAATTTGTCGATATAGCTGATTAACCTACTTTCCTCTAGTCTACACTGATATAGCCAAGCAATTACGGTGAGTTTCTCGATGGTTAAGACAACAGGGCCCTCTGTTTTGAAAAATCGATTGAGCAGGATGAATATTACATCAAATTTGGTGGCCATTGACTATGTAGATTAATTGGTGAAATAGCAGATACATAGAACTGCAATTTTTTCCGTCTAATTATATCTTCCAAAATAGCAGACGATAGAGGCAGTAACTTCGTGAATTCAGGGCATACAAGAGGTACGTCAGTGCACCAATTTACAATAAAATCGGTTTAATGGCTCCAGAGATACGGCGCATAGCACAAAAAGAGTAATGTCGACATTTTGAAAATCAATAACTACTACGTGAACATTTGTTTTAAAATGTCTTCCGTAGAACACACAGTGCCAGATATGATGGGACTATGCTGAAAACTTAATGGATCACGATATATAAGTTTAATTTTCAGATGACGCTAGCTTATAAAATGTCGGACAAGCGGTTATTAATTGATATACTTGTTGCACATAGTGGGTACTAGCAGCATACCAAGTTAGGTTGAAGCAGTTTAGCAGTTTCAGAGTTATAACATGTAACTCCAAGTGCAATTAGGCTAACATTTGAAAATAAGTGCTTATGCACTTATATTTTCCCAGTCAGGCAAACAATCGCAGTTTATATAGTAGGCATACTATTCGTGTATCAAATTCGTTGGGAGTTCCTTGAAATATAATATAAAAATTGTATTTCTTTACACGAAGCTGTCTGACAAAACGAAGGTCAAGATAGGTCGTGAATAAATATATTTAATTAATGAAGTAGTTACTGCAGTCATGCCAACATTTGATGAAATAAGTCTAACGGTTTTTTAGATATGGAATACTAACCTGAAATATTTGCAAAGGTTACGATTTAAAAATGAAAGCCTTAAACTCTAAAATCATGAAAAATCACCCAACCAATCGCTAGCACTACTTATGATGTACAGCCTAAGTTTTTTTTTTTTTTGGAAATAACTATTTAACTAATTCTCGCCGAATTTAGCATGTAATAAATACTATGGTAGGCCATGTAAATGTAGATGATTAAATTTAATTAGTAACTTTTTCAAAATGGCGGCCATACAAAGGTTTAAAGATTGTTTTCTATCTGCCCAACCACTTAATCTATTTAGACCAAATTTTGTATAATGAAAGTACATATTACAATCATATATACTATCAAATAACCACTTTTGTCTGCCTTTTTGGATGACAGCGCCATATGAATAAGTAAGGTTATTATGACATTACTCGGTAAATAATTAACCTATTCCTACCAAATATGGCAAACGATAGTACTGATGCAGATGATGTTAAGTTATATGTTTTAAGTATTTAAGACACACTTATTTTCAGAATTGGGGCCATATAGCCATTTTAGCTTAGAATGTTATATCGTTGCTACTATATAATCTATTCCAAAACAAATGTGTATGCTGGCAGTAGACATTACAACTATCAACTGTATCTACATGGAGCATCTTTTTTTCTCCATTTTGTAAGATAGCGCTATGTGAATAAAATTGAGTTTTTATCTCATATTCGGGAAATAATTGACCAATTCCTATCAAATTTGGCAAACAAGTAGTGCTGAGGACGATGATGTCACGTGGTATGTTTTAAGTATGGCAGACACCTATTCTCAAAATGGCACTCATATTGCCACTTTTAGCTTAGAATGATATATCGTCGAAACCATGTAATCAGTTTCTACTAAACTTTGTATGCTGGCAGTAGATATTACAACTACCAACTGTATCTATATAGATCATATTTTGTCCGTAGCTTTTTAAGATAGCACCATGCGAGTAAATAAATATTTTTGTCATATCTTGGGAAACAAATGACAGATTCCTTCCAAATTTGGCAAAAAAAAATTACTGCAGAAGGTGGTGTAAGCTGGTATGTGTTTAGTAGGTTGGGCACTTATTCTCAAAATGGTGGCTAGATAAATATTTTAGCTCATATTTTACCAAACGAAATAAATTCCAACTTAACTTTGTATGCTGGCGGTACCTATTTTAACCATAAAATCTGTATATCAGAGCCTCACTTCTCTGCAATTTTGTAAGATAGCCATACCAATAAAAAATAATGATTTTATCTCTTATCTCGGTAAACAATCAACCCATTCTTTCGAAATTTGGCGAAAATGTTGTACTGTGGTAGGCCAAAGTAATAAAAGTTATTTTCAGAATGGTGGCTAGATATCATTTTTGCTTTGTGGGTGATATTTACGAAACTATTTAATCTATTTTAACTAAACTTTGTATATTGGCAGTATACCATCATCGAAATCTCTACTACATTGCTATCTCGTCCTCCATGTATGAAGGTCGCCACATGAAAATTATGGAGGTTTTAGAGCATGTCTCGAGGATAAATCAACCGAATTACACCAAATGTTACACTAGAAAATTTAAAATAAATTTATTCCAAAATGTGGACACCATAAATACCACAGAAGGCCACTTAAATTTCCATGATTTAAATGGGTCAGACGAAGATGTTCAAAATGGCAGATTCATCAATAATTTAGGTAAGTTTGGGATATAATATATTAAACAATTTAACCGAATTCAGTCAAAATGTGTATGTAGGCGGTATATATTAGAAGCATAGTTTATAGATCCCCTTATTCTGGCAATTGTGGTCGATATAATAAAATAAAAAAATAAAGTTTTTTATGTCATATCTCAGGGACCAAACAACCGATTTTCATCAAATTCTTCACACAAGTAGCGCTACGGTAGGTCATGTACTTACATGTTTTAAGAGGCTTAGTCACTTATATTTAAAATAAAAGCCCTGTAAATATTTTAGCTTAGTAAACCTTATCATTCGAAACATTTAGACTGATTAAAACCGAAGTTGATGCTCCGAATCCGACCTCCATAATGCAGTGGATTGCACGCTAGCTTATAGTACGAGGTCTTATAGTCATTGCTTTCAAAGTGAAGTTAAGTCCTTTCTACCAACTCAACCTTTAAGAAATTATTTAAAAAATGATTGGCACCTATGTCGAGGAAAGTAGGCTCGTCAGTTATATCAGTAACACCTTGTTTCTTTTGTGTTCGCGATGTTGGTGCTAAGGCCTTTTCTTATTCTGGTGACCACTCAAGCTCCCCCGCCGTACTCGTAAAAATTTTACGACCGAGTATTTAAATGTGTCCCGTCTCCACGAGCATTAAGTTCTGCGGGTTCGTTTCGAGATTAATTTGCTTCCTGCTGTTTTACCATTTGCTATATGGACTGGACGATGGCTTATACTGCTCTCTGTGTAAGTAAATGCCTGGGGGATTACAAGCTAGTTGGTATATAAACTCTGAAGAACTTGAAAAATTGCTTCAGAAAAAAAAAAAGCTCATTAATAATAAATGTATTACAATGTTTAATTTCTGCACAACTCGGTTTTACATTGAAGTTAGTTTACACTGTTTATAATACGTATTCGTCTACAAACAAAGTTCACATTTACTTTTTCACTCCAGATTCTGAAGCACTCTCATCAGGGAAATCTCGAAGTGGAGGATCAATTTCATCCTGCGTGTTTTCCAAAATGTATTTTTACCCAGTTTGGGATTAGTTAAATTCTGTGGGCAGGTGTATGCACCTAAATTGCAGATATCTTAGACGTATTACTATTTCTACGCAATTGTACATTCTCTTTCGAAATTTCCTAAATACTTTACTCGGGTGTAATATTGTATAAATGTTTTATTTATTCAGTGTTTATCCATTCGGTTCTTAAACCAACAAAGTTATGTTAAATCCCTTTTGGTGGAGTATTGGCATTTTATTTATTGCAGATTGAAGACTCAAGATAGGCCCGATTTTTACGTGTCTTATGAGGTGTAAGTTAATTTAGAATATTTTCCGCCACGTTAATAATTTTAGTTGGGACGAATATATATTTTTTCATGTGGATCTGTAAGTTAACTGCAATATTCTTCTAATATCCATCAAATCGTTCCCCTTGAGAGTAGTTTGTGGACCTTTTTCCTGCCTATTGACTTCAGCCAAATTAAGTCTTTCAAAGTTATTTCACCTCAAAATATAATTATGCAGTGCCTCCCTAATTAAAGTTTAACATGCTATACTACACCACAATTCAGCTAATAATCCAATTTTTCAAGAAGTTATGAAATTAAAACCCTTTATTTTGCCAAAGAATTTTAATTCTCTGCATACACTGCGGGATAGTGATAGTATTACATAAAGCGTATCCTTTATTCGCGATCACAAACTTAACTATAATTAAGTTTTCAATATTCTCCAGCATTTAAACAACTCAAGTCACCAGTCTTTTTATTAATTAGTAATCCATGCTTCGTTTACCCCAGCCCGACGAGCTGGCAGTTCTTTGATTAATTACCATTACGTATGGCAATCTAACGAAAAGATGGTGCAATTTTTCTTAACATTCTTAAGGCCATTGGGATATGATATATTTTATGTGAACAGTTGATGAAATATTGCACACTAGATTTACAGTATTGATGAATTTCAAGGTGATGATGTGTATTTTTTTGATACATTAAAAATTTTTATTTTTAATTATCACAAAGCATATATAAGATATTTCGTCCACCACTTACTGGTAATGGTTTTAACTGTATGAAACCTAATTTATAAACGTATTTGTTGACTTGAATACGAAATAAATTTTTACAAATTTCTCCCAAAATAATTGACTTATTTTGGGCTTGGGGTTATGATTACTATTAATATAGTAAACTTTCATATAATAGGTTGACCTATCAAGTGATATTTTTACTTTCATTGGCTTTTTGTTTGGTTATGATAACATAAAACACAAGTGTAATGTACGTTATGACAGTATGTGTGAATTTTTCAAGTCTTCAGGATTGTCTCATGAATGTGCCTGGAACTAAGCTTCTGACCTCTCTACAGATTGCCTCGGCCATAATAAGCGTTTGTGCTCTTTAGTGACTATCTCATTTTAATGTAATATAGTGAGTGAAGTGAGGAAAATATATGGGCCGCTCTTAACTTCGAGGTCTTGAGAGCCGATGAGGGTGATTGGAGTGAGTATGGAGCAGCGCCAGAATGAAAGGGCGGGGGAAATTGGAGATCTTCGAGAAAACCCGCTGACCAGCGGCATCGTCCGGCACGATTCCCACATGCGAAAATCCGGGAGTGACTCCGCCGGTAATCGAACCCGGTTCACCCAGGTGGGAGGCGAGTAATCTAACCACTAAACCTCCGCGGCCCCCAGAATGTAATATAATTCCGAGCTGTGGTCGTTTTCATTGTGCACAAATTGCCTTAATATTCTTGTTTCCATCAAGCCTGTTTTTTATTTGGGCTGATATTATTCTCCTTGTTGTTAGTGCTTCCGTGCGGTGTTGTGTTTTATAGGCTGTTCACGATAAAATGAGCACGTTTGAAAGACCTGCTTAAGATGTACTTGTACGCTCATGGTGTATTCTTCCGCCTTATGTACAATTAGCATTGCCATGGGCCTCATCACTTTATCCATGCGTCGCTCCAGTGAAACTCTTAAATTATAAGAAAAGTAAACATTTTACAAACGTGTTAATTTTTACACTTTAATGAATATTGCACTATAAGCATATTGTATATTCTTCCGCCATATGTAAAAATCAACATTGCCGTGTACTTGGTCACTTTGTTCATGAGCCAGTAAAGGGAAACTGTAAAATTATTATACAAGTAAATATTTGACAAATTTTATAATCAATACACGTGTATTCATTAAAAATACCAGAAAGAAGATTTATAATTGTAGTAGTGACAAAATGTTTACCGAACACTTTTAATTCAACGTTGAGACACATGGAACTCTTTTCTCTCCGTCACAACCGGAGTCAATGCCACTGTGCGTGCCCGTTAAAAATAGGGTTGATTTCAAAAGTGCTCACTTTACCGTGAACAGCCTCTAAGTGGACCGATGGGAAAACTAATTGAATATTCGCGGTTTCTTCACACATTTCAAATAAAACCTTTGATAAATCATCCCAGGTATTAAGTGCTTGGCTGTTTTCTAAATGTGCCATGTATCACAGCATCATATTGTTGCGTTAACATTAAAAAAGCAAAGTCATCTTTGGGTAAATTGAACTTTGATTTATATTTCAATTATAAATTATAAAATTTAATATGGAATTAATATGAGTAAAAGCAGTGAGAAAATACACTCTAAATTCGAATCAGTGGAAAACCACTGATTCGCAAGTGAAAATAGCTCCACTCAGAATCAGTGAAGAAAAGCACTGATTGTTCAAGTGGAAAAATTACGCTAATTGAATTAGTGGTGTAAAAAATTTCACTGATTCTAAGTGGAGCCATTTTCACTGCGAATAAGTGGTTTTCCACTGATTCTAATTTAGAGTGTAGGTGTGTTGGTAATGCCTGGTACCAAATAGTTCTTCCGCAAAATAAATTACGCTGAATGCGTCGTGCCCTTGGTGTAATTTTCTAGTATTTGTTAAGCTTGGTTTGCATAAGGCGGAGGAATATCCTGGAAGAAGAACTCATGAAGGGCTTTAAGAAAGCTTGAAGTAACAGTGAATGTAGGCAAAGGCTGTTCGCGGTAAAATGAGCACTTTTGAAAGCCCTGCTTAATATCTACTTGTATACACGTCGTGTGTTATTCCGTCAAATGTAAAATTAACATTGCCATGGACCTCATCACTTTATCCATGCGTCGGTGAAGTGAAACTGTGAAATTATTAGAAAAGTAAATATTGTACAAATATGCTACTTTTTTCACTTCGATGAATTAAAAAAAAAAAAAAAGGAAGGGGGGAAGAAAAAAATTAATTTTTCACATATGGTTGCCTAACACGTTTTTATTCGACATTAATATATGGAACTATTTTCCCCTCCATCATCACCAACTTTACTGGGCACATGCCGTTCATTGCGCCCGTTAAAATACACGCAGGTAGGAGGAGTGATTTTATTCTAAGGTTGATTTCAAAAGCGCTCACTTTGTCGTGAACAGACTTTACTATGCACGGAGTGTGAGACATGCCGCTCGGCAGCAGTGGCGTAACTCGCTCTCCTTGACAACTACCTCGTGTCGCCCGGCGCCCGAGAGGAGCCGAGCTTCCAACACGACGGCGCCCGCGTTGTTGCGCCAGCGAGCTATCAGATGCCGCCGCGGGGCAGCGCGTGCGCCTACGTCCTGGTCGCGCCGTGTCGCACGGCAATCTCCATCTCCCACCACCCGAGGGTGGACGTGGTGGCGACCTCGCCGACCCCCGTGTCGCAACCGACGACACTCCAATAATTCCCATCCCCTTCCCCTCGCCCGGCCTCCGTGGGAGGCGCCAGTGTCCGCTGCGCCGTCGGCACGGCTCGCGTGTCGCTCGAGCGCGGTTTACTGCCTTCCCTGGTAAACACTGACCGTGCAGCGCGTAAACTCAGCTACCCTGCAGCGGTAGCTGGCGAACGCGTCTGAAGGTTTGCCGATGTACACTGAGAGAAAAACCAACAAAATATTTGTTTGTATAGGGCCAAATATACATTTAGTTGCCCTAACAAAATATATTTTTGACTTAACAAAATTTGAAAAGCAACAAAATTACTTTTGTTCGTCTAACAAAATATATGTTTGAATAAACAAAATCTCTGTGTTGGGCCAAAATATAAAACTGTCAACTAAATATTTTGTTGAATCAACTGTATATATTCTTTTGGCCACTCATTTGACTGCCTTCGTTCGAAAATACAGCTCTAGAGTTTGTACTTTTTTTGTGTGACATTTAGGATAGTAACTGTGTCTGTTAGTGTATCGATTGATGCTTATAAATCGTATAAACACATTAATAAAACAATGCAACAAGAAACTGACAAGTAAACTGCAAAACTTGGAATATTTGTTTACACACGTTCCCCAATAATTCAATATATCTAATAAAAACTTTCAAGTGACTTGAGTTGTCGCATTAGCTGAGATTACTAAGGCGCAGCGCTCCAGCGCTTGATCTATGTTCGACACTCCGTCGAACTTGTATTTTTTTTTTTTATATCGGCCAAAAATGTTTAATGTACGTGCAGCCAAACAAATCTTTAATTGCACCAACCAAATCTTACAGTATGGGGCAACCAAATGAGAAGAACAAAATAATTTGGTTTCAGCAACAAAATATTTCATTTCCCCTGTACAAACAAATAATTTGGCTGTACCAAACAAATCTTGTTTGATTCAACAAAATCTTTTTCTCCGTGTTCTTCTGGCGCCACCTTCTTGCTTGTTCCCTGGGCTGCCTCTAGGAAGCTAGTGTGCGTGATCAGGAAATCAACGAGAATCACACCCTTGTGGTTACAGAAAAGACCACCGCCATAAGTTTCTACGCGGATGAAGTTGCTGTAAATATCTTGGGGAGTGGGGACGATGATATGTGTTCCCATGACATGGCTGTTCGATTCGTCTCCGGTGTCACATGATGCGCACACACGTTTCATCTCCTTTAACAATACGATGTGTACTCACGTGAGAACAAAAGACAGTAATCAGATAATTGTGCATATTCAACAAATATATGCAGCGAGTCCATGGAGCAAACTTCATACAAACAAAAGGTAATGAAACAACAAAAACAAGTGGCACAACAAACGATACAACTTATTTAAACCAAAGGATCATGTAAACAAACAACACAACTGTATATAGTCTGCATATATGTTGTTTCCAAATGGCACACCAACATCGTGAGGTGTTTCTTTATGCAAAATGAGACGAAATCGTAATACGACTTATAGTCGAAAGTGATTACTAAGAGAAGTACGCGCCTTAAATGCAAGAGGTTTGGAAATGCTTTTATGGACATAAATAAAAACTACTCAATATTAAACAAAAAAAAATGGCAAAACATTAATGTGAACGAAGCTTTTCACTGTGTGAATTTTTTTTTGTAATATTATTCCTTTTATACCAGTAGAATTATGCGGTGCATCAGTGTTATGTTCTAAATTTTGTAAATATGCATGTTAATCGATTTTATTCGACTGATTAATAACTATCATGTTCATATTAACAATAAAAGTTGCCTTGGTGTAACGCTCTCAGGCCATCGGTTCTTTTTGAAAGTCAATTTTTTTTTTCTTGGAACGTGGAGTTATAACGCTTTTCAGTTATGCAACCAGTGAGATGCGATTTTCTACCACGCGGGAGCAGTACTTAATTAAATAATCCGGAGCACTGTTGCTGAGCCGACTTTCAGGCACCGTAAGCAGTTTTAATCATTCTAGCACTGAGTGACAATTGCAAAATTACAACATTTATTTTTTGCCCAAAAGCGTGCAAACCGACCTCCCATGTTGACCGCTAGATACCGAGTGTTGAAGAGGGTCGTACACTGTAACTGTAAATCATCCATCGCCACCATCACATAGGAATTCCAAACTGTAACAGGATCTACTACAAGCACCATGACTGTTGGGCACAAGGTGCGGAAACATGGTTCCCACGACCGAGCAACTGCCCAAAAGTCACACATCCCACAGAAAAATGCCAAACTGTAACAGGATCTACTACAAGCACCATGACTGTTGGGCACAAGGTGCGGAAACATGGTTCCCACGACCGAGCAAATGCCCAGAAGTCACACATCCCACAGACAAATGCCAAACTGTAACAGTATCTACTACAAGCACCATGACTGTTGGGCACAAGGTGCGGAAACATGGTTCCCACGACCGAGCAACTGCCCAAAAGTCACACATCCCACAGACAAATGCCAAACTGAAACAGGATCTACTACAAGCACCATGACTATTGGGCACAAGGTGCGGAAACATGGTTCCCACGACCGAGCAACTGCCCAAAAGTCACACATCCCACAGACAAATGCCAAACGCTGCCTCGCATTGTGAAAGGAACATCGAAACTGGACAATAAAATGGTGCAAAATCATTGTGCGGATTGATAAATCTTGGTATACAATGTGGCAATCCGATGGTAGCGTGTGGGTGTGGCGAATACCTTGTGAACGACATCTACAAGCCTGAATAGTGCCGATTGTGAAATTCAGGGGTGGTGGGGTTACAGTGTGATTATATTTCTCCTGGAGGGGGCTTGGCCCCTTGTTCCTTTACGTGGCACTGTAAAGGCACGAGTTTATGTTTACATTTCAACCACTTTCATGTTGCCTGCCGTCGAAGACCAGTTCGGGGATGACCATTGTGTCTCTTGGCTCTCAAAACCTTGATGTTACGAGCCACCCAAATCTCTCTCCACTCCACCATTGTGTATTTTGATATGACGGAGCAACCGTCCACACAGCAAGGTATATGAGGGGCTGATTCGACGATAACAATGTCCCACTAAAGAATTGGCCTGCGCAGAGTCTTAATTTGAACCCGGTAGAACATCTCTGGAATGTTTCGGAATGCCAACTTCGTGCGAGACCACACCGACCCACCTCTTCACAATGCGGCGCTCCGCGAGAAATGTGCCGCAATTCCTCAGGAAACCTTCCGCCACTATGCCTGTGAGAGTGGAGGCTGTCATCAATGTCCCCAGTGAAAGACGGCCCAAACATGTACTTCATTTTCAGAAGGGTGTCCTGATACTTTCGATCACATGTTGTATTTTTCCTGCTCCACTACCAACTTAACTGCGCGCAAATCAGAAAGTCTGTCCGTTAAAATAAATGCAGCTTGAACTTCCATTTTTCATAAGGAAATTTAAAAAGAAACTTAATTAATGATAAACCAGCTATAAAATGATAGTAACACGCGCAAATAATGTGCATTAGGGTGTGGGGTATACCAGATGAGAGACGGGCTTCGAATTTTGACTCGCAGATGCTCAGTGTTCCTACAGGGTGGCATGGAAACAGACCTACAAATGGAGCAACCACTAATTGTGAAGGGCAAGGAGAAGGTAATACCCCGAGAAATCCCGCCAGCCAACGACAACATCCGCCACGTTTCTCAGCGTAAATATTCACACGTGATTTCACCCAGGAGAGTCTTGTTAGAAGACTACAGCCAGCGATGTTCGCTTTTCGAGGCATTCACCTGTTTATAGCTACTTGACTTGGATTGGATTGGAAAGGGCTTATTAACATCCCCCAGTGTTATGCCTGAAGGCTTGTCAGGGGAAGGCTTACAAACTAACTTAAACTAACGCCCATGCCTTGCCTGCGATTCGAACCCAGAACATCCCGCACCTCAGGCCGAGGCGCACCGACCGATTGCACCACGGAAGGTTGGCAGCTACTTGACGATTCTTGAGGCGCAGAGTAATGTGTGCGTTAAATGCAATACTGGGACGTAATTGAAAATTACCTATTGCCTCTACATGCGGATAAATTTATTTGCTTGTAGTGTTTGCGGCATGCAGTGTGGCGGGAAGCTCATACAAAATACGGAACCATCAAATATTTCAAGCAGGTCGAAAACCCTTTTAATTTGTGATGAAAGCCTTCGAAATTATGGTAGGAAATTTATTCAGAGTTGCATTTGAATGCAATCCATTTAGAAATTTATTTTTCTTAAATCCAGTGTTTTAGAACAATCGAATATTGTCCTACTATTTTTAGCACCTTCTACAAAGTATGCCAGATTTGTATAATGCTTTCTTTTGTGCCATTTTAAAATACGCATGACACCATGATATAAATTTGATTCGTGAGAATTATAAGATATTTATTGTAACTTGGTGATATAACTTGAAGTGATCACATTTCTGTTGTAATACTTTTTTTTTTTTTAGTTGTTAGAACTGCATCCCAGGAGTCTTAAAATATTTTATTTAAAATATGTTTTGAAGTTTATGGTTAACATAAATAATTTTAATACTGGATATCATTTGTTTTATTACCCAGTTTGCAAATAATTTTAGAATTTTATGTTTTATCAACCATTGCTATTTTGTCATTATATTTGTCTTGTAACATTTCTTTACTGATGAATTTTCTTGTTTCTATTTTCAAGGAATTTGAATAGTAAAATAAACCGAATAAAAGAGTAACACACAACCACAATTACCAAGTTTTTATTTATTTATTACTAAATGAGTTTACCTCTGGACTTATATAAATATTCTATTGTGGATACAAGTATGTCATGTCTTGAAGAGTAATATATTGCTTTCTTTCTTTTGTACCATGTACGATCACCTAGCATAATTGAGTTTTTGATATATCGCTTATATTCTATCTGTTCTTATTGCACAGTCCTTTTGGTGATCTTCTTTATATGATGTTTATAACCACATTTTATGGCATTGTTTGTGGTTTTTCTTTGTTTCTTTGCTGTTACCAAGGACTGACTGCATTTTTCCTATGAAGTGAATACTTCATTTGTTTATGGTCGTAAGTGGGCACAAAATGGTATCAGAGCCTGGTTTCGATCCACGGACCTCTGGGTTATGGGCCCACCATACTTCTTTATTTGCCTATCTTTTACATATGCTGTTTCTAAATCTTTTGTGGCGTAACATTTTTGCTTATTGACTTCTGAATTAATCACTCTGAATTCTCGGTTTTCAGGATTTGGTCTCGCATTTCGGTACTTCAGTACTTGTGTCTTGGCATGTGCTGCGAGCAAGTTTTTCGTGAGCTGTGGAATGGGACGCAGTTTTTTGTTCGTGTTGTTTTTT
Organism: Dryococelus australis; assembly: GCA_029891345.1. Classification (NCBI taxonomy): domain Eukaryota; kingdom Metazoa; phylum Arthropoda; class Insecta; order Phasmatodea; family Phasmatidae; genus Dryococelus; species Dryococelus australis. The sequence continues at coordinate 48,606,139 of CM056997.1, read as the reverse complement.
TATCTGAATCTGTGGACTTTTGAGTAATTGCCAGTTTGGTTAAAATTATATTTCTTTGTATGTGACTTTGTCGTTACATTTCGTGTCATCGAAATCTTGGTGGCAGCCTAACCTCAACTTGAAATGTTTAATATTTTTCCTTTGCGAATAAAGGCATTTTTTGAATGCAAATATTTTATATAAATACAGGAATACAAAATTATTTTTAATGTTTATATTTACATAAAGGTATGCCTACAAGCATATTTAAATAACATATTGATATATAAGAATCTGCGCGTTTTCTTTTGGGGCAAACTAGTATGAGGGTTTTCTCAGAGTGCTTCCATTTATATATATTATGGTGGATGGCCTTTTGTGGGCACAAACTAGACTCTTTACTGAAAAAAGAATCGCATTTATTTAGAAAATGACATTTGTCGTTCTGACACAGTGAGGTGAACATCGATATGGAAGTGCCCTCTCATCACACCACGAGAATTAATTGTGAATCATAAGTCCTGTCTTTAACATTAATGATAATGGAGCCGCGACCTGCATCATCGCTAACTGTTTGTCGTCAGTGCCGATTCTGCGATCGAGTTTTCAACTATGGTCAAAATGCTCTTCGGCATGAGAGAATGGCCTGCATGAAGAGTCCTTTCAGCATGATGAAGCATTATGACATTAGTCCCATGCAGTTTGTGCAAGACGATACATTGGCAGAATATACCAAGATCTGCAAGGATTCATATACTAGGAGTCAGCAAATGTTGCCGGCAATACATATTTCTGCATCAATGGGTACCGATTCGACAGGCGATTATGATGAGACATTTAATCCTAAAGATGGAATGAGTGGAGTAGAGTCGGTTTGTGTGGAATGTAGACTTGCAAGACTTTCACGTGAGGTCGGCGAACTTCAGAATAAACGGTCATCGGCTCTAAATACAGATGATCATACAACTGCTGCTGCAAAGAAAAGAATATTTAATATAGAATACAAAACGGGAGGTGAAGATGACCATGAAGAGAGCATTGATAAAAATTAACATGAAGACAATGACAGTAATGAAGACGATGATGGTGATTTTCTCGATGCACTCACACACACCTCCAACACATTTGCTGTAACAAGCTGCATGAAGAAGGCAGAAGACGCCAAGAATACTGGCTACATATTTCCTGAAGACTCGAATGAACTTGTTGATAAAATCAGATATATGATTGACGTTCAAAAAGTGGGTATTTCTCGCGCAGTGTTGAGATATCTTCAGTAATTAGTAAACTGAAGGAACGGGGATACGACGCATGGTGTGATGAACTGCTTTCTTCTGAAATGGTAACTACAAAGTAATAGTAAATTATTATAATAAAATAATTAGTACTTCTTTGTTTTTTGTGTGTCATATACGTTTTTCCCTCACAACTTTAAAGTGGTGCTATGAGCACTCGACTATTAACGGAAAGATCTGCTTACAGAATGATAATAAAGACTGAAACCCCCAGCGTGAAGCGACTAAGGACGGTCCAGTCTACCTCACTCAGTTTGCCAGACATTTACACAAAAACAAAACCATCACCCTCCCCCTTTACGTTCTGGCAAGGAATCTCAATTAAATAGAAATTAACGCGTGGGCACTGTTCATTTTAAATGTTACTTTATTGAACTTTACTTTCCCAGTTAAATATGCAGTCACAAAAGACATTTCCTTCAGGCCAGCTGAACGGCACGGTAAAATTGAATATTAACGGGCTTCACAAAATTATTAAAAAAATTAGAGTCGTAACGGGCCTCGATTCCAAATGGCCCCACCAAATACGTTGCCAACTCAGAACCTGCAATTTTGCTGGATGTTGACAAGGTCACAGCTCCGTAGCACGCCTCCACGCTCGAGCTCAGCTGGTTGGAGTCAGCTGATGGAGACCAGCTACCTGGATACCCGAAATGAATCGCTCCTTGGTGACACCAACATGATGGTCCACAGCAACCACAAGGGCCTCGCCGATGTCCGGCAGCGTTCCTCAACAAAGTAGATTTCAGGCATGCCGAACAAACCACAGGTGCCAAAAAGAATTTTTTTTTTCTGACAGCGACATTTTTGCAACCAACTATTTTGCAATTTTCCGTTCCTCATTAATATTGCAAACATCGAGCTCATCACAACTCGAACTTAAGCTCTGGCCCATTTTGCTGAGCTATTTTCTCGCCGGCACTCGCCCGTCGTCACACACATGTTTCTCGGCCGAAGGCAGCAGGACGACTCCTCCTGCCTCGCTCTGCCACCACGCCAAGTGGCGAGCTCTGGCATCGCTCACCCTCAGCTGGCTTTTAACATGGTTAAAACTACACAAGGTGTAATATAAAAACACATACTAATAAAATATATAATATAAATGTCCGCCAAGAATAAATATGAAATATTACAATAGCTGGAATACACAAGAGAATATTTAATATGGCTGGCCAGCCTATAAAAATACCTATACCAACATCATTGCCAATTTTACAAGTGCCACCAAAATTTGAACGAGACCGTGTAACTGTCTCAAGACTTTGGTATAAAAATGTATGGATAGTGGACTGCTTAAAAAAAAAAATAATTTTGTGGACATGTACAAATTTGGGGACAGTTGGCGAACGAATGTAATTTCTATACATATGAGTGGAGGACAAACCAGCAGATTGATCGAATGATCGATCTTAGGATTAGGATTGATAGAAGGATTGGGATTGATTGAAGGATTGGAATGGGTTACTGTTGATTATGGAGAAAGATTGAGAAGGATTGGGATAGTTCGAAGGATTGGGATTGATCGAAGGATTGGGATTGAACGATGGCTTGGCGTGGGTTGCTGTGAATTGTGAAGGAGGAGTGCGAAGGATTGTTGTGGATTGGTATGGATTGGTGTCTATTGGTGTACTGTGGATTGGTGTGTACATTGATGTGTATATTTACGTCTGGATTGGAGTGGATTGGCGTGCATTGGTATGTGGATTGGTGTGGATTAGTGAGGACTCCAGTGGAGGATTGTTGAGGATTGTAGAGAGGATTAAGAAGGATTGGTGAGGAGAATTGGGGAGGATTGGTGAGAATTGTGGTGCATGTGATGATTGCAGTGCACATGGTGCTGATTGTGGTGCACATGGTGCTGATTGTGGTGCATGTGGTGCTAAGTACAATACTAATTGCGGTGCTTATTGTGGTGCATATTGTGGTGCTGAGTGCGGCGCTGATTGTGGTGCTGATTTCAGGAAATATAGGGAGCTTTATCGAAAGACTGGTGAAAGTACAAGTTTTTAATTAAGATTTTTATATATATTTTTGATTTTTTTTTGGAATTTATGAAATATTTTAGAATTTCTTTAAGGTTCAAGCTTATCCAAGGTCATGGGCATGTGGTCAAGGTCACAGATGTGAGCTCAAAGTGAAGGTCACCCAGATCTAACATGTTGGTCGGAGTCATCAGTGCCACCTAGTTGTTGAAAATGTAAACAAAGGACCAACGAAGAAAAAACAATATGGCAGGCGGAGTGCATTAAACTCAATGAGCAAAGGTGAGCGGGGTGGAGGCCTGTCGACTAATTAACCAATGAGGGTCATTGTAAGGGGGAGGGGGATGTTAATACAATGTGATTGATTGAGGAGGTTAGTCGTCTGCTGTACATGGTGCTGTAAGGAACCTCCGGAAATGAAAGTTTTTAAAAATAATTTTAAAAACATAATTTACATTAAATTCTTTTTTATTCTTTAGGAATTGTTAGGAATTTTTACGATTTTTTGGGTTCAAGGTGAAAGGTCACAGTGTTGAGGCCAGAAGTCAAGGTCACCTAGATCCAAAATGGTGGTAGTAGTCAGTAATGTAAGATGCTCGCTGACTTTAATGTATTTATTACTCTATTTTTACCATTTTTCTCGAGTTTATGTTTACAGGGTCATCCAAGTCACAGCTATAGGGTCAAGGTCGTGGGTCAAGGTCAAGGTCACATGGGTACAATATGGCGGTTGGATGACATCATAACATGGTGACTGGTCGGTTCCAGTCCCTTGTCCCCGCTAAGCCCGAACATTTTAGATTTTCATTTTATAATTCTTAAAATAATTCTATATAAATATTTTTTTTTTTTAATTTTTCAGGTTTTTTTTTTTTTTTTTTTTTTTTTTTTTTTTTTTTTTTTTGGATTTTTGGAAATATTTTGAAAATGTTTTGGTTCGGTCATAGGTCACTGGGCTCAAGGTCAAATCTCAAGGTCAATGTCACCGACTTCCAACATGGATGACAAAATGGCTGATAAAACCAAGATGGGTGATGGATGGCTCCGGCTTCGATCCCAGATCCCGTGTATCAATTTGGTATATCCTGCGCTAGAGAACTTGTTTTTCGGGAAAAGATTCACGCGAAGGTTAGACTCCGATGTCCTATGGCATACGGGCAATTTTCATTTGGTCATTAGCCACGTGTCTTTGACGGGAGACAGTTCCTTACCTGACTGGGCCAATCAGGATTAGGCAACTCCAACCAACACTGAGTGTCCGTAATTCGCTGGCAGGCACCTACAACGCGTGGCAGTTAAACTCAGCCAATTACACAAGTGGATCTGGGTTCTAGTATTTTGGAGTACAAGTTGTTCTCGAATCTTTTCGCGAAAAACAGGTGGCCCTACATGAATATAAAATCAATATAACCGTCACTGCTCTGCCCTCGAAAACGATCTCTCGAAATCCTTCCGATGGATAGAAAAGTGCCTTTAGGGGGATCTTTTTTGCAACGGGTGGGATCGGTGCTTTTTTTGAGGGGGAAAAGGGGTAAATTTTTAGATAAAAGGGAAATTTTGAGGGAAATTTATAAAAGCATGCACATCCGTTGCTTGTTTGGAATTCAAATCTAAACCTTTTGGTTTGAAGGTAAGACCCGGTCGATATTGTTCACGGAAATCGTTCTTTATAATGATGTAAAGAACGCAACTTTATTGACAATAGTATGTCTTAGTAATTCGTTGATCAAGCACGTTCTGAGCGATTAGTTAAGTTCGTTGTAGCATAAGTTGTATTTCTAGTTTTCATATAATCCGGAATACGAAATCTGTACACGCGTACATCGCATAGTAGTGCACAGCGACATGAAGATCAGTTTACAGCGTGCTTTAAAGTTTGGAAAACCGTCTCAGTAGGCCTTACTTATGTTCTGAGCTATGCTGTGAGTGGGTTCTGAACGTCCCATTTGCGTGACGCTTTAGTAGTAACTGCCATCGATTACAATAAATATGGGTTGGATGTACAAATATACAGAAGCCATCTCAGTAGAAAGTTGTCAGTGGTACTCCTATTCTAATTATTTTGCAGGGGCCGAAATCTACTATGTACTAACTATGTGTACTATAAATCTAAGGAGAGGTTTACATAGTACAGATATTTTACGAACGGTGCTAAAATTTTGAAACACACATATTTTTCCAAACCCACAATAGCAGATTTTGTAAACTTGTTACGTTTGTACATTTTCAAGAGAAATAATATTTATACAAACATATAATGGCATTGCATGCTGAAGTTCCGTAGAGCGCTCGCAATAAAATATAAATGCAGTAAAGGTTCATTATTAACGATAGGTAAGGCTTATTGATGTAATCTTTACGTATCTGGAGGATCGGTTATACACAACCTGAGAAAACAATTTTGTCCCAATGGAAGTTGTTTGAAATAATATTCTTACGACCATACAGTACATTCCAGGATAATTACATTAATTATCACTGTCAGTGTAAAATTTTTACTTTTTTAAGCCGAAACACGGACGTAAATATTTTATTTCGAAATTCACAAAAAAATGCATGTTTACACAAAACTGTTATTAATAGCTGGCTTTGAAGAATACTTATTTTTTGTGATATGTGAGCTACTGCCAGCTCATAAAGTATAGATAGCTCACAGTAAAATGGGCACTTTCGAAATAAACCTTTAAAAAATAAAATCATTGCCTCTAACACAATGCACAGGTGCGGGTTCGACCAGTTTATCCTAAAAACGCAATAATGAGTCACGGAAGCATTTTCAAATTTGGCGACATCGATCGTCATGATGACCTTGAATGTGGCAAGAAACGCTTCGCTCCTGCAAGTAGAGAAGATTGTCCCTTATCGGTAAAAAATTGGAAAGTGTGAAGAACGAAGTGGTTGGATATTTGGTAGCTGTCGACCAGCACGTAGGAAGCGCGAAGGCGCGGATACATGTTGTTTGACACATAGACTAGAGTGCTTCCAGTTAAGTTGGTAACGAAATACGTAAATTATTCCCATATCTCAAGGTCGTATTCAAAGCGCTACTTTTACATGTGTGGCCACTGAAATTATCATTAAAAATATTTTCCGTCAGTTTTTACGCGCATTACAGTAAAAATTGGCATATTCTTTACATATTGACAGTTTTAACAATTTCATATATTTTACTTTATTATCGCATGAATAGAGTAATAAGGTTAATGCAATGCTCATTTTACATTAGCAGAAGGATACAAAATGGGCGGAGAAGTAGATGTTAGGCGGGGCTTTCAAAAGTTCTGTCAGCCACGTAGGCCTGTAAGGTGCGAAAACATTTTTCAAGCTTCATCCGCCAAACGGACACAAATGTACAGCAAAGCCCTCATTCGCGTTGGGAGTGGCGGCCCGATACCAGGCAAGAAGAGACATTGCTCAAGTACAGATCAAGCCAAACACATTTCTTGCCCAGCGCAAGGTACGTGCAGTTGGTTTTCGGATAATTCAGCACTTTTAAAATCTTTCATTTTATTATTGAGCTCATTTTGAACCCTTTCATTCACAGCACGTAAACAGTTTTAATGTCATTGATCTAACGACTAGTTGACCAAATTAACTCTTCAGTCCAGATTTATCTCACGCAGGAAATTGGGTGCCAGTCATTTGGCCTAAAATCACTTGGCCTAAAATTATTTAGCCTCAAGTCACTCGGCCTAAAATTATTTAGCCTAACGTTACGTGGCCTAAAACGATTTAACCCAAAGTCACCTGGCCTTAAATTATTCTCGTAAAGTCAGTTGGCCTACAATTATTTATCCTAAAGTCACTTGACGTGCAATTATTTAGCTTAAAGTCACTTGGCCTACAATTATTTAGCCTAAAGTTATTTGGTCTAGAATTATTTAGCCTCAAGTCACTTGGCCTAGAGTTATTTGGCCTAAAATCACTTGGCATAAGATTCTTTGGCCTAATTTTAGACCAAATAATTTTAGGCCAAATGGCGAGTTCCCAGGATATACTGCGGAAGTTACCGGTTGGTACCGGAACTGTACATGTCCAGTTATAGTTTAACAGGCTCTGAAAGTTGTCTCCTGTGATACCTTGTTTAGGATCGGGTACAGGAGGGATGGTGGCGCGGAGAGCCGGGCATGTTCCGGATAACATGTGCTCTTCAAGGATATTGTTATTCGAGGGCCATCGTTTCGCGGATGTCGACTCTCTGCATGACTGCACCTTGTATATACGATCTTCATGATTAAGCACATGTAAAACTCTTACAGGCTGTTCAAGGCAAACTGAGCACTTTAACAGCCCTGCTCAAGATCTAATTGTGTACACTGTGTATTCTTCCACCATATGAAAAATTACATTTGCCATGAGCCTGATCACATTATTCTTGCGTCGGTCGAGTGAATCTTTGCAATTAATAGAAATGTAAATATTTTACAAATGTGCTATATGTGCATAAAAATACAGATAGTAAAATTGATCATTTAATTTTCCACTAATGTTTGCCTTACACGTTTAATTCAAAGTTAAGACATAGAACTACTTCCCTTCCGTTGTTGCCAACTTTACTGAGAGCATGTCAGTCGGTGTGCCGGTTAAAATGTATGCAGGTAGGGGCAGTAACATTTGTCAAATGTTGATTTCAAAAGTGTTCATTTTACCGTGAACAGTATTTACACAGTAATTAGGTAAACAACTTTACTTTAATATTATTATTCTCGTGTCATAAACATACATACTTACACAGTAACAAAAATCAAATAATATTGGACCAAAACTTGGCCACTTCCAATGCATTTTCCGAGGCCTGACAGGTAATCTTCGGTGCAGGAGACTAGACACACTCGTCACTGGAGCATGTGTTGAACACCCTGATCTCCGCAGTCACACTTGATGTCGTCCTTAGCGTAGCCCCATCTTGCCAGATTAGCCTTGAATCTGCCCACTCCTGATCTCAGCATATTCACAGACTTCCATGTTAGCCATCCCTTGTCATGGCCAGGTGGTAAAGTTTCAGACATTCTTTTCCGACCAGAGGGTAGAGGAGCTTTAGCTTTCCACAACTGTAATCTGGCTTTTTCAGTTGTGGGTGTAATTTCCTTTGATGTTCCTAGGAAACTCTTCCTGGACTCCAGTCTGTGCATGTGCGGTTCATGCCCATGTAATGGATGAGTTCTTTCATGGTCCACTTTCTTCCTTTCCACTTAAAAATTATGTTCATAATACTAATTCTTCCAATTAATGATAACCATCACGAGTTCAGCTACTAAAGGAGCAAGCAATTGCGTCGTGCATCAAATCAAATAAATCAATAATTTATTTATCTGAGCACGCATTCCTTGCTGTAGCAAACAAATAGTTTCTGGTTGATGTAAAAATAATATTCTGTATAAAATATATTATCAACAGCATGCCGGTACTAGAAGATGTTTTCCAGCAGTTCGTATAAGTGTCTAAAAACACCATAAATAATATATTTTGATTAATTCAGAAACAACATTTATACTCATTTCTATAATGTCCGGCGAACCTTTATGAAATTTAGTTACAACTAAATTGTCTTAGAACTCACACTCAGTTTTCATATTTTTGCGCTTGTGTCACAGCTGAGAAATAAAAAATAGTTTGTAAACTCAATATTGAACGACTACAAAATAAATAAATAAAAATAGAAAATAGAAAATATTGATTTTCAGTTGTGAAAATTGAAATTCTACGGAGAGTTTCGAAATATTTCAAGGCAACTGCCTGTAGACATTTTCCGCCTCGGAGGAACATAAAAGGAGTGCCAATAATGGCGTCAGGCACTCTCGTGTTGGTTATCTATTGTTACTAAAACTTCGAAATAAATTAAAAAAAACTGCCAGAATTTTATTATGGAAGTAAAGGTTCATGTTTATGGATTTAATTACCTTTAGTGGCGAGAGAAATATTCGCAGAAAGTTTAATTAAAGTCATCCCACTCAGTCGTAAAACCTAACACGAATAAACTAGCGTCGAATGAAATGAACGTTTTATTTTTCTTCAAATTAAGCGAAACTGTCATAACGGCTACCTAACGCTGACGTAATTTTTAATTGTTTCGTCAGGCATTCACGCCTGCAATTATCTGTAAAGTAATACTTCCCCGGTGCTAATAGCATGCAGTTCATGGAGGCATGGGCCCGTGCAGATAAATTATTCCGTCCCCACGGTTGTGTATCCTGCGCACGGCGGCAGAGCCTATGGTAAATATCTCACAGGAAACGGTAATTAGAAAGCACGTGGTGTCGGAGAATCTCGCGCCGGCTCCCAAGACAGTCTCCCTCGTAACCGACGCGACTTCTGTTTATCCGTGGCAGTTGTCAACGAGGCATAAATCAAGGCGCATGGCGCCAGCGGGTTCAATAGGTTATCATCGGGAGCATTCATCAGACCTGACGACTCGAGCACCCACTAAACCCCTGCGGGATTACCCAGTCAGCGAAGGTTCCCTTGAGAATCGCGGGCAAGGTTGCAGAGCTGCCAACATTTCTGAGAGAAAGTCTCTAAAGAAATATAGAAAAATCACATAGTCTATTTCAAATTAAAGTTACAGGAAATATCTAAAATGTTTGTTTTCACAGCTTGAAATAGTATTTCGTATTACTCACTACAGATGCTTATCACCGTATATATAAATACCCCTGTCAGAAATAAAAACAACTAAAAATTAAAAGCAAAAAAAAATAATCCCGTTATAACATATTTTAATAACGTATTCGCTGTATACTATACAGTACCTACACTTCAGCTCTATAAATGGAAATATCAAGCACTTTTCCAGCGTAGAGGTTGCCGAATCTCTGCTTCCGACGGAGCCAAACTGTATCTCGTTATTCCCGCAAGAGAGAGCCCACACTACTACGTATGAATAACTAATCACATCAAATATTATGCATCTTGAGATATTATCATTCTCTCTCCAAGAGTAAATAAAATATTCCGTCGAAATAATCAATCCCGAAGCCCGAAGAAAGGACTATATATATTTTTTACAATACCATTAACTTGTCGACTTGAAACAACTACTGTGATATTTGGTCGCCATCTTCTGAAATCACCAGATCTGGTGATAAATGGATGATGGGGAAAGTGTAGCGGCGTGAGAAAAAAAAGATGGAGGGGAGGGAGGTTGAAGTCCCCATTGTCATCATTATCATGAACGGGACGTTGTAAACGGCTTAGGGCGGCCGCGGTGCAAGAATCAATTTACCGCTCTCTCCGCGTGTTTACGGCGTGTGTCGCTGACGCCTTGCTTTATTGCCAGGCCCCGGTGGCGCCCGAGCCGCAGTGTTACCAACTCAGTATATATATATATATATATATATATATATATATATATATATATATATATATATATATATATCCCACCAGATTTGCTGGACTTTAATTCCAACTTAATTGTGATCTGGTGGTCAGTAAATGATCTAGTGTATTCCTTTTTTTCAATTGTCCGTGGTGTGTATTAAACAGTTTCTCGGAAGTAATAATGTGTGTCATATTTGGAGTGGCCAAAAAGTGTATTAAAATATGTATACGGTGAGGTGATAAATATTCCTAGCATACTTGTCTAGTTGATATTCGTGAACTGTTAGCACTGCATCGTTTTGCTTATTTCTGATGTTGTCGTTGTTATTTATGTTTCTTGTTAACTTTGTCGAGGGTGCAATTGCATAATACGTGCATCTATGTAAATTTAACTGTAGCAAAGAAAATTTAGTTTTAAAAATTGTAATATAAAGGGCTTTTTAACGTCCCCGGTTTTATTCTTGAAAGCTTAGCAGGGGGCGGCTTACAGACTAACTTATAACCTAACTTACCTGGGATTCGAACCCAGAGCCTACCGCACCCCCACACAGGTGGCGCACCAACCGACTGCGCCGCGGGAAGCCGGCTAGTTTTAAAAATATGCTTAACTAATATTTAAGTTGAGTTTTAACTATGGATACTGTTATTATTGGAAACGTGATTTGAAATTTTTTCTTAACTTAGTGGACTCTAGTGAATTTTTATTTGTGACGTAGTGGAATTCTCAGTGTAAATGTTGGCCACACTGCTCGGGTGTGCTACAGGCGGCAATATATCTACTGGCGAGCTTGGCCGATTGCTTTTACGGGCGGCGATGTCTCCCTATCTCTGATATCACAGCAACACACAATTAGTCAAAGAAACCCTGCTGCAGACCGCAGACTCACTACTAAGCGCCGACTATCACCATCACGAGAATTTAAGGCGATTGCCTACTATCGCCTGTAAAATCTATGTTTGAGCACATACGAGTATCTCAACGGATAAATGCTCTGGGGATACTACTTTTTTCCAGAAAAGGTACAGAAATTTGTGCTCAGTTAAAGGCTGTTCGCGGTAAAATGAGCACTTTTTAAATACCTGCTTACAATCTACTTGTATACACGTTGTGTATTCTTCCGCCTTATGTAAAAATAATATTTCCATGGACCTCAACACTCTATTCAAACTTCGATCGAGTAAAACTGTGAAATTATTAAAAAAGCAAATATTTTACAAACCTGCTCGTTTCGTTGCATAAAAAAAAGCAGAACGCGGAAGAAATAATTTGAGTCATCAGATATAGTTACCTAACACTTTTTATTCGACGTTTGTATATGGAACTACTTTCCATCCATCGTTACCAACTTCCCTGGGCGAGTGTCACTCGGTGCGCCCATTAAAATATACGCAGGCAGTAGTAGTGATTTTTTTCTAAGGTTCATTTCAAAAGTGCTCACGTTATCGCGAATAGCCTTAACCTGTCTTTTACTTCCATCCTGTTAGATATATCACAATAGAAAAATGATTTTAAATGGTTAAAAATGTCATGTTTAGAGCTTTTCTGCACAACTTTAAAGGGGGAAAAAAAATTCAAAGTGGCACGTGTATTTTAACTCATTTGCGTACATCGTGTGTAATAATATCCTACTTTTGAAAATCTATTTTGCGGAAATTCAGATTTCCGGGAATGCACATCGCAGTCTTTGGAGTGCCACTTGCAATGCTTCCAAGTAACCTCGAGGTGAATAATTGAAATATTTCTATCATACTCCATTGCTTTCACAGAAAGTTTAGTGTGAGATATCAAACAGACGTAAAAAAAAAAAAAACTAGCCAAGAGTAGCTTTAGTCGAAATACATAAATAGAACGTACACACTAAGAAATTATTCGGAAACTCACCATATCAGTGCATACGCTTAGTGAGAAAGCGGGAATAGTAATTTTTCCCCCTATACGTGCATTGTAGCGTACCTACATTTGCTCAGGAAACAGATAAATTCGTAGGGAAGTTTCCAACTTTGCATAGTAGCGATTCTAAACATTCCTATATCTGCAGCTTGATGTGTGGTATCATTTCCATACAGAGTATAGGTTAAAAACTTCAATTACAGTTTAGGACGTCAAACAGAATTTTTTTTTACAGTGATCCCACAAGAAATTTTGTCAGATAAATAACCAAATAGAAAAACAAAAATAAATTAAACAACGAATTATTAAAACAATAAAACTGGGGGGGGGGGGGGGCAAGGACAACTCAAAATAAGAAGGCACAGACGAGCAGACAAAATTTTTTTCGCACAAGGCAGAATAACATAACGATGATATAACAGCCGCAAGACTACATACGACACAACGTTATATATATAGATTACATCCACTCTTGGCTCGTTTTTAGTGTTTGTTTCATGTCCCAGACTAGTTTTTCTGTATCGACATGGTGTAAATATTCCACTTAATATTTCATCCCCATTGTGAGAATCTTTTCGAAGAACTAACCGTGAGGTGCTAAAAATTTCTCACTAATGATCCCCTTAACACGTTAAGGTCAGCACACATTTACTTACACTTAAGACAAATTAGAAGTGAGTCACCTCTATCCACTGCTGCAAGAACACTAGTTCTGTTGGAGCCTGTGTTAGAACTCACCATCATCCTATTGGTCCATGCCACACTGGACCCCCAACCTGTACTTTATAGCGTTCATTATCGGCCGGTCATCAACCAGTGGAGAGCCGAACTGATATTGACCCAATTAAATGTCCTTTATCGTACAAAAGGATTTACAATAAATCATGTCTCTTTGAGTGGCTATATATAAAAAAAAAGAGAAATTCTGTCGTTAGCAATATCATTGTTACTGCGCTGTGGTGTTCTTGTGGGGTCGTGTTAAACACTAACCGAACAAAGACTGCACATCTACGCGAGTTCTGTTCTGAACAACAAAGAAATTTTCAAATTAGCTTTCCTCGAGCTGCACTCCAGCATAGTCTGCTAATGCCCGGTTGCACCAACATATTCCCCGATCCGAGATCGAATTATCCTAGTTCCGAACCAGGATCCAGTTTGATCTTGGTTCCAATGTAAAAGTGTAGCACCGACGAAATTTCATGATTCTGGATCTTCGATTCGTCGATCTTGGTTCCAAAGTGAGAGATCGATATTAAGTATGAGACAAATTTTGCTATTGCTTCGTAATATATGACGTCATGGAAGTAGGCATATTTTTCACTATTATATAACTAGATGTGCGATGTTTTATCTGTTTTAAGCGAATTAATGTTGTACGAATATTACTGAATAATATTAAAGTGCGTATAATGTCGTTTTAATTTCCCAAGAAATCAATTGAACGTAGTTCTATCTGTTGGCGTATTTTCAAACTACATTTGTCGACGATGTCTGCTGATCTCAGATCGAGATTTCGAACCGCTAATTTCGGCGGTTCGAAATGAACATCATCTCGATCTCCAGTCCAGTTCTGAACTTGAATGGTGCAACAGTTTTCTGTGTCGATCTTAGATCTGATCTCGGTTCGAATTTCGAACCAAGATGGTGCAACTGGGCATAAGTGGCCTTACCGGCCAACCAGATTTTGGAACGCCGCGCCGTTCGCCAGTCATTGACCTGGTAACCTCCTCGCCAGTAGCGAACCTTTCGCAGCGTGCAGTAGCCAATCATACACAAGGCATCTTCCCAGAGACGCGCATAACCAATCAGAGAATGGCTACTTCCACATCAAAGGAACCGCCACGCCAGTTCGTATCTGTCTATAGTCTGCTCTCAGTTTCTTCACGCATTCTGAATCTAATCATTGGAAAAACACCTCATGTATATCATGAATGGTTGCTTCCTAAATATGGCATGTATCACAAGCGTTTTATTCTTGTGTTAGCTTAAAAGTATAGGCTGTTCACGGTAAAGTGGGCACTTTATAGGGGGAAGTAGCCGATTGTATACCGCCTCCTAAATCGGACCACCTCCGTATTTCAGGAAATGTGAATACCAGTGCGCTCTTCTGACTACAAGATGAACCTGTTGTAGTTCCCGGCCAGTCCAAAGAATAACGTAAGTGTAGAACCACGTTTAGCGATGTTATTGGAGTTTATGATAATTTGCACTTCTAGATGTAGTTTCTGAACCTCAGTTGTAAAACTGTACGAAATTGAAAAGTAAGTAATTATTGTTTAAATATATCTATTATTGTAAAGGCAACTCTTCTTCACATTTTGAACTAATTTATTCCTGACGACAAACAATTTGAGGTTGTGTTTGATATGCTTGTTTTGTTTGATGACGAGTTGCCTCAGTCGTACCACGTCGTAGTTTTTTCAAATCGTACCGGTACGATTTCGGATACTACTACAAGGCAAGATATAATGAAGCCTGTTTATTGCTGACTTTATGTGTAAATACTTTGAACAATCTAAATAACCTTTTGCATAGTTTTATGCAGTGATCTCATTTTATTACAAACTTCAGTATAGGTTACGCATTAAATCTGTGCATGGTTTACGGAACATTTTTCTTAATGGTCGTACATCAACATCCGAGGACAATGGGTTTCAGTTGAGCACGCCTTACATTTGCCAAGTTCCATATTTACCATGTGCAAAAGTATTCAATAGTCACCGAAAATAAAAGATTACTAAAACATATGTCCGTTGTGTGTTACAGAATGACGAAAAGGAAATATGGAGCTTGGACTAAAATGGAGATGGCAATGACTCTTGCGTCGTATAGAAACGGGGACATGGGTTTTAATGAATGCTGTCGACAATACAATATCCCAAAGCCAAAATTTAAAAGGCACTTAGACAGGAAGAATATTATAGCTAACGAATCGTAAAAGCCATAGGCCGTACCACGACCCTTCCACCTGAAGTAGAGCAACAACTTGTTGATCATATTTTAAGATTAGAAGAGTTCCTGTTTTGGGTAATAATCACTGATGTCAGGATGTTAGCATTCCGAATTGCAGAGCGCAATTAAATACCACACAGCTTCAACAGATTGACAGAAGTGGCAGGGAAGAAATGTTTTATGCCTTTAAAGCCCGTCATAAGGAATTAGCGCTACGTGAGCCCGAGTACACTTCCATGGCACGTGCAAAGGGGTTCAACAAGAAGAATGTGTTAGGATTTTTTGATATCCTGGAAAGAGTTATAGGTGAAAACAGATTTGATGCTACTCATGTGTTCAATGAGGATGAGATGGGTTTCAGCACTGTACAAAAAAGATGCCACAAAGTGTTGACTATGGAAGGAAAGCGTCAGGTGGGAGCTATTGCAAGCAGAGAAAGAGGTGTCAATACAACAATAGTGTGTTGTACTAGAGCAGGTTGGTGCCCCTCCTGGAGGTATTGTTGACATATCGGAAACAGGGTACATTTACAGTGATCTTTTTTGCAAAATGGTTACAACATTTTATTGCTGTCATCAAACCATACATCGACATCAAGGTTCTCTTAATTTTAGATGTCATTCGATACATTCTAAGAATGTAGAAACTTAGGAATTTGCAATAGCCAATGGCGTCCTAATGTTGCAGTTCCCTGCCCACACAACACATCGGCTCCAACCTCTGGACAGGTCTTTCTTCAAGCCATTAGAAACTGACTACACCCAGCATCAGATTACTGAACTTGTAGCAGAGGCCTATGTAAGGGCAGCAACTATTCAGGACGCGATTAACGGATTTCGTGCTTGTGGAATCTGACCGGTAGATCGTAATATTTTTAACGATTCCGACTTTTTAGCAGCTGCAAATCTGGAAGAAAACGAATGCCACTCTGATGAAAATGAGACGAATACGCCTTCTCGTAAGCTTACAGAAAACATCAGCGATCCAACAGCCATAATGATAGGCCTACTCAGCAGGAGATAATCTCGAAGTTGAATGTTTCTATTGAAGCAATTTCTCCGATTCCAACATGCCCCAAACACGTGTCCACACCAGCAAGGTGGGGAGCTCAACGTGCTGTTGTACTGACAAGCAGTTCGTACAAACGTGATTTGATGGCTGCAAAAGATAGAAGAAGGAAGACGGCCAGCAAAGTGAATAATAAATCTACAAAAGGGAAGGGACGTTCTGCATGTGCAAACAAGCGTTTAAGAGCAACTCCAGACAACAATGCACCTTCTACTTCGTTCGCATTGAATGTAACCGTAGAACTTGTGCAAGACGATTGGTTTTGTTCAGTATGTGAGGAAAATGTCGTAGAAAATACAGTGCAATATTTAAAGCGTCACACCTGGGTTCATGAAACCTGCGCAGGGGTTAAATCAGGCCTGAAACGTTTTATTTGTATTGCATGTAAATGATTTGTTTGTTTGTTTTATTTATGGTAAAATATGTACTTGTATTCACTTAAAACATCATTATAGCTGTTTCCATGGACAACCTTTAGTATTAGACTATTTCTGTTTGTAGCGGTACGATTTACGATACTGGCGGTACGATTTTGGATACTGGTTTCCTATATATCGTACCGATTGCAGTCTTACATTAAGACATTTTTTCTGGTTCGCTATTTCAACTAACTATACATGGTAATGTAGATATGTATGCATATATGTATGCTGCTTCGTTCTAAATCAATATTGGAGCAGTACATTGAAGATTGGCCCAAATTAATGCAATAATGTAAAACATGGTATGCCTTAGGCAACCTTCCCCTAAGGCCCTCCCTGCAGGCATTAACAACTAATAAATGTATTTTATTGCAGAATCAGGCTTTTAGTTTTGATAGCAAAATGTACACACTTTGTTTATTAGTTGCTAGACAATGTTTATATTAAAAAGTGTCAGAAAGATAGAAATTGGCTGAAAGTAAAAATTTAATAGAGCCTTAAAATTGCTCAGTTTAACGTGAATAGTCTATACCTTGTTTTTTGTTAAATTGATCTTTTACTTATATTTTATTTATACTATATAATACAATATTTCGTTTATAACTAATATCAATAAAGGCATAGAAAAGAGATGTGTATTGGTAATGCCTGGTATAGACTATTCACGATAAAATGAGCACTTTTGAAAACACTGATTAAGATATACTCGTGTTCACGTTATGTATTCTTCCACCGTATATAAGGTTTACATTGTCATGGGTCTTATTACTTTATTATTGCGTCGGGTAAGTGAAACTGTGAAATTATTAGATAAGTAAACGCTTAACAAATTTGTTCATTTTTACACTTCTATATATTAAAAAAAAAAACAGGAAGCGAAAGAAATAATTTGCGCTAGCATAAATGGTTACCTAACACTTTTTATTCGACTTAAGGTACGGAACTACTTCCCATCCATCGGTACCAACTTTACTGGGCGTATGCCACTCAGGACGCCCGTTAAAATATATGCAGGCAGGGCCAGTGACATTTTTCTAAGGTTGTTTTCAAAAGGGCTCACTTTATCGTGAACAGCCTTTAATAAATAGTTCTTATGCAAAATATTACTACACCGAGCAAGTACGAATGCGGTGTGTTGACTCTCTGGTGCGTTTTTATTTGCATAAGGAGGAAGAAGATCCTGGAAGTAGAACTAACTGGAAGTGACCGTAAATGGAGTATAATAATGTTCTGTGGTATCACGATGTAGGGACCGAGTGAAGTTTCAAACAAGGTCGTCTGCGTATAACTACCACACAGCAATTTTTTGTTTGGTTTTTTATTAAAATTTTTTAATAATTATTGTCTTTTCTCTTCATCCATTTAAATTGCCTTACGAAAAAGGAAAAGGCTACCAACTTTTAATTAAAACAAGATTACCATAAAACTTAATTTAAATATGAATAGGTTTTTCTCATTCTAACAACACGAAAAGAGATGCGTAACGACAGTCTGGTGAAAAAATGTGCATGAACTCGAAAGTGAAGAACTAGCCTAACACCGCAATCACATTATGGCACCAGAATTGAATATTTATACATTAGGAGTGACACCTGTCCTATAACAGCCTCATTAAAATGTAAAAATCATGACAAAATCGACTCGACCTGCCTGCTAAAGTTACGCAGCTACCATTAACAAATATTCTATATTTTGTACTATCGAGTTAATCACTTTAAAGAAAGCACCCTACGACTCGACTGACCAGTTATAAAACTCTGAACGCTTTTCTTAATTATGATATTTTTTTATTTTTTGAATATAAGTTAATAAAACAAAATATTTGCCAGAATGGTTGTTACGTGTAGTTCCAACACAGAAGTTTAAAGCAGTAGATACTAGAAGCGCCGGTTTTTGCATTATTTCACCAAAATATTACGATGAGGCTATCGCTTATGAGTACCGTAAAAGTGGCGGAGCATTGGTTACTGCGACAAATGTCGCCCTTATGGCATATTTGTTTCCGGGAGTCAGAAAAGCAGATGAGAACGACTTCGTAAAAATAGTATTCTCTCTAACAATAACGCTATGTAAGGCAATAATGCTGAGTCGCCAGACCACGGCATAGTGCTTACTTCTCTAGTGATGTCCACAGCACAATGCACTGTCATAATAGTATGTTTTCGCCTGTAGTCAATCTACTTTCCAAGGGAAAGACAACCTTTCTCTCTGTATGTTTCTCGGTGTGTCCTCATAAAATCTTTTGAACCCATGCACTGAATTTCTCCAGACTTTATACATGTATTCTTAGTCAGAAGACCTATCGTATATAGTTTTCAACCTTGTCAGGTACAATCTTCAGAATGGCGGTCTCTTGGAATGTTTCTGTGTTATGTTACCTTTAAAACCATACAAGCGATTTGAACGACCAGTCATTTGTTTCCGGTGCAGTGCATTCAGAAAGTCGTCTCTTCATTATTTCACCACTATGGAAGATACCATTAAATAAAGAACCAAAGCTTAGAAACCGTATCTCACGTAACAGTAAACCAAACCGAATCACTCTTAATTAGGTTCACAAACTTTATTTTTATTATATTAGTATATCAACCTCGTTTTTTTTATTTATTTATTTTTATTTATAGAAATCCCAGTTTTATAAATATTTTAGGATTGTACGTTATCTCTACCGAACCATTACACGCGTCAAACCAAAATCGACATTCTGGTCGTGTTTATTGCCGACATTAAATTAATACGCTTTGATCACATCCCATTTTTCCGCCATCGTCTATAGTTATACCCCCTGAAAAAATTAATATTTTAAATAATACCTCATAAATAAGTGAAATTGATACTATGGTAGCTACCCTAAACAAAGGAAGCATATTGATAAGTCAATTAACCGACTTAGAAATAGCTTTTCATTTATTTTTCATATTTCTGAAACCATAAAATTTATTCGAACACAAATTTATACACTGAAGGTAGTTCTTGTCAGAACTAAATTTAAATACGCTAAAAACCTCTTTCATCCACCATTTTGTAAGATAGGGTTGTCTGAAACAGTAAGATTGCTTATCAAGTTTCTAATACTCCTCAACCCGATGCTACCACATTTGCAGTAGGTCCACAGCTAAAACAATGTAAAGCCATCTAGAAAGTTACTTATTTTATTATTATATGCCACATATCTGGAACCACTAGATATATTCAAAACTAAATGGGCTTATGAAAGTATCCCCAGAGTACCCTTAATACAGTAAGTACCTAATAGCTTCAATTACCCGCCATGTGAATAGGCAGCGCGACCTGCATACACGATTATTTATCAAATTACAGTAATTAATCTACCTATTATTACAGTATTATTAGGAAAATTCCTATAGCTGAATAATATTTTTAAGTACAAATCCCTGATAATTCATTCTTTGAGATCCTCACTACACTTAATTTGATTTACAATAATTTAAATTAAAAATACAGGTTGATTAGTAATGTCTACAACTTTGGTTGGTTATTTACATCTCGTCCTCTTCAGCACTTCATGGCCACAGCGGTGTTTCTCGTGAGAACCTATTAGCTTTATTTGCAGTATTGCTACCTTGCCATTTATTTATACAATTTCACTATATCTATTCACATGTTTGTATTGTGTTTTAAATGTTGTTATTTGCGTCACTAGGAACCCTTGTGCGCGCGCATGTATGTTATTTATTTGTTCATGGTGCTCCGTCATGCACTTGAGAAAGCTTTCCTAGGAGGGTACGATTGCCTGCTGTATCCCATTTCCACCCATCCCCGCGCAACAGAGGCTCATACCTTTAAGTATGGAGTTTTACAACGACTCCTCGGAGAAACCAATCTGGCAGTCGGTCCATTAAACAGATATTAATTTTCACCCCACGGCTAAAATTCATATGGATCTTTTTAAGTGGACACAGTCCATTTCATTGATATTCGTCACACCCCTAACATCTAGTCTTTCTTTCCTACGGAGTGAAAAGCCACAACGGTAAAACTGCCTCCAGTGTTATCTCAGTGTATGTTGGCTGTGAAATAGTGCATAGCACTTTTCATAGTCATTTCATAAAATGTATGTCATATTTGTGATATAATATAATTGAAATTTGCCTTGCATAGCGGCTGGAAACCAGTGGGGGACAACTACTCTCATTCTGCAACCATGGACGGCAAGGAAGATTTTCAACGGAAGGGTTGGGGTAGAGCTCTACTGGAAAGTAAAGGTATTTTAGCTGTACTTATTTTACACTCATTCATTCCACCACTTTCGTAGCCATGAAGAAAAATTTGACCACCCCTACTGTGCGGAAGCCGAATGCCATTTAGTACTGGTTTTATTTGATTTATGTTTCCCCGCAACTTAAAATGCTTTTAAGAATTTGATGTTTGGAGTCGCCAAAACTTCTCTCACAAACTACTCCATATGTTAGTTTAACGTAATTTTGGTTAGCTGTCCGGCCCTTACCTTGGACTCTAATCCTACCGTTGTGATTATGGCTTAAACTTAATGACATCCCGAGTATTATCACTTCAATGAGTAAATACAGAATATCTCCGAAGAATCTCAGGTCGTCATAGTGCGTAGTTTTAATTTAATCCAATGTTTTATTCTCAAAATGGGGATCAACGCAGCTAATACTCGTCTAACTACATATTACCTAATTCAGAAACCAAGTCGAGCGTTCGTATATATCAATGCACACCACTGCAGTTTGTTCTTCAAGGCGTCAGGTATCAGTATTCTACGTTTCATTTCGATTACATCTTAAAGTTTGCGTGTATTATTTTCCAGTTCAGAGTACTGAGTCTCCTTCACCGTGTGAGGAGCAACATGACCGCAGCGTAAAACTAACCACTGCTCTTCATTTTTGTGTAGAGTTCGCAACCCGTGCTCTTCCTATTCCCATATGGCATGCAATGTCGGATTTTTCCTTACTGTTAGACTAAGTTCAATGAATTTATTATTCAATATAGTATGATAAAAGAACAATTTTTTTTTAAATCCAAGCATGTATAGTGCCATTTCATCATGGCCACCTGTTTTTGTGCGTGGCTGCTAGTCTTCATTTTAGCCAAGGTTTTGCTACGCCTTTATCCATGGGAGTAGCAAAAGGGCTCTAAAAACCAGCCCGAAATTCGCTTCAAAAATCAGCAAAGTCAAAAACTTTTTGGCAGAGAACTGTACACTGAAGATATTCTTGCAAATGACAAGGCACACAGGACTTATTTTGGAAAACTTCTTTTGATTATTCAAAATCTTTGGCATTTTCTTTTAATAGAAATTCAACAAAATCGTTATCATAAAAACACTCGTAGCAAAATTTTATATGTGCTACAAAATTTAAGCTTTGATATATACTGCATATTCGTTATAGTGTACTAACACATTACATAAATGATGGAGAGAATTGTCTTAAGCTTACAGCCGATCTCAGCATTCATAGTAACATTTAATATTATTACCAAGATTAGCTCTTGGATGCATTGCGAGAACTTGTGTGCTACCTGGTGGTCAACTCTACAACTAGGGTGATGGCCTATGATGACGACAGCATTGCTGCCTATCTGTCAACTTTGAAACTGAAGACAACCTACCTTGCTGGGAAGCCATATGGGGGAGGTGTGGACCATATCTGAGGAGAGGAAGGTGGGGAGGAGAGGGGTGTTACTGTATCAGACCTCAGGTGTAGATAACCCCTGTATGGCTCGTTGTGAAGAAAGATGTGGAGGGGGTGCAGGTTAGGGAGGTGATGGGTTGGAGCGTGAAGGGAGGTGCTTAGTGAGGTGCTAAGTGTGGACCAATCACAGCACAGGATTAGCTTCTCAATAGTGGAGCTAAGTGAGGAACAGATCGAGGAGTAAGGTGAATTATAAAGTACAGCGACTTCGACCCTAGGTTAATCTTATGGGACATCTGAAAGGTCAGGTCAGGGTCTACTACTCTCACTGGTGCTCAAAGAGCAGCACTGCTGCTCGATACTAAGGCTTATAGAACAGAGTTCAATAAGTCACTATTTGTATTGGCTGGAGTGTTAGTAGTTGATAATCTGGCCAGATACAGGGGCATTGTGGCAGAAAAATCACAAACTGGCAGTCTATCGAAGATGGAAAAACAAGGAGTAATGAATGAAGTTCTCCGGAAGTGGCAAGAGGAAGGGAAATATCTAAGAAAGTGAAAGTAACATACGAGTTGCTGCCAAATGTGAAAACCAGAACGGAATGGATTACTCCCAATCATTATAATGTACAAATATACACTGGTCGTGGAAACTTCAAGGCTAAACTTCATAGTCTTGTGGTTGGCGGAGTCACCTTTATGTGACGTATGCGGGAAGGATGATACAATACAGCATGTCATCGTGGAATGTCTGAAAACGGAAGATGTAAGACAATGGCTGCAAGAGATAACAGAAATACAGGCCATTCACTTAGAATTGGCAAATATATTAAAAGATCAAGCTCTTCACAATATATGGAATGCGTCCGTTACAAAAATTGGAAAAAGGCTTGAGGAATATGACAAATGGGGAGTAGAGTTTTCCGAGGATCCATGAGGGGGTATTCGGGTAAAGACTTCAATGTAAGAAGTTGGAATATTCCTGATTGTTGAGAAGGACAAATTTTACGGAGAAAACCAGTGGAATACCGAGTATCGCAATAAGAAAAGTGAATTTCCAGATGAACAGAAGAGGAGAAAGTGCACTACAGTGTCATACTCATCCGAGTACAGTTGCAGTGCGAGAGAATGGCGGGGAATGCCAGCCTTCGGACCGTAAAACCTGTCAATGTGGCTTTTATTTAAAAAGCGTTTTATGAATGTCCCCAACTGTCATATGTACGGAATGTGGGTACATGTAACCTACTGGTGGTTGCCAAGGTTTTTCTAATAGCTGGCATTTTGTGTAATCGTCTACTTGTTTACCAATGTACGCTCCTGTATCACATTCATGCGGTAGTGTAGTAGGTACAGCCTCTTCCTCCACCAGGACCAGAGGTTGTTGATTATTCTCCATTCCCAAGTGAAGTTACTCCAGTTTCAGTTGAGCCCCCGCAATTGAGTTTTCGCTCTGACGATGTTCCACTGCACTTCCATTATCAGGTTGTTATGAAACCTTCTTCACCTTTTCCGATTTTTTGAAGAATATGTCATCGTTTTAGTGTTATGTGCTTCGGGTTATCTTTTTCCTGAATTTTTTTCACACACACACACACACACACGCACATACATACATATATATGTGTGTGTGTATGTATATATATATATATATATAATGTTTTCGACACTTTAAAAATAGTACAAAATGACACAGATACATTATACATTTTAAGGGCAATTCGTGGAATATGTTTTTCTTATTTGTGAATTCTGTTCGTAATAGCTATTTGAGGTTCAACATTTGGCAGACAGGCAATCACGAAACGTTATACATGACTGCTCAGTTTCACAAAATGGCGTCTCAACTCTCGTGTTTATCGCGCGACTCATCGCGCGCATAAACACTTGAGCTAGTGCCTTGTGTAACTGTTAAATCAGTGGTGTAAACGTAGCATATCTGTTAACCTTTTGTTTGAAGTTGTTTTAGAGTCCATGAATAGTCTGTGTGATTTATAACTATAACGTTTGGTACAATTTGCGGTAGTTCGAACAAGTACTATCGTTTCCCTTTACCGTTTGTACAGAAGTGTAAAACATTTATGTTACAATATGCAGCCAGCATGGGGTAGTATGCGAAGCGAATTATGTAGTGGAATTTTCATTGCATTTGTTGTGAAATGATTCACGCATGTTATTGAGGCAATAAATTAAACATTAATATTAATCTTTACATTTTTACTTATTATTATTTTATATTTTAGGACGTTGCCTGCCATAAAGTGCTGTGATGTGGCAACAATTTGCTACTTGCGAGTAAGTAGACACTGCTCACGTTCTCAGTACTCACTGGCCGATCTAAAAACAAAAACCTGCACCTACAGCTACCAACACTTTCAAAATGACTAATCGCTGTTACTGATACTATTAAAGGGTAGTTGTCAAAATTATCGGTGAAGATCAGAAGGAGGAGGGTGTTGAACAGGTGCTGAGTATAACCAAGTACAGTAGAGTTCTCGGCTGGTGTAACTATGTGACGCTGGGAATGGAGAAGTCGAAGAGGGTAGGGTTTAACCTTCTGTGTCGTGCGCCCTTCACCATCAGAGCTAAATATATTGTTGCAACACAAAACAGAGTAACTGTGTGTGTTGCCTGTTCTTACATCGGGCAAAGTGTGAATTTAAGGTAGGTATTATTTTCCTATTTTTACTTGGCATTTTTTTTTTTTTAGAGGAATCTTGGGAGGTGCCATAGCCCCTATGCCCCCCCCCCCCTTTTGGATCCACCTCTGGTAGCAGTGGAACTTTATTAAACGCGATGGAGTGCACTTAATTCAGAGAGTCCGTAAATTAAGTATCGATTTTGTTGAACGAGTGTTTGTGTTTGTGCAGGTAAATCTTGCAGTGGTATAGGTTCGATAGGCATTTCTAACACGTGCGCCATTCACATCCCGACTCATCATACATTTGTCGGCAGCATCGCAAGAGACATTTGGAGCATTGCTGGTGCTATGGCAGCAGCAGCTTGCATAATGAGGTCCCGGAACTCCATCAGAAGTGAGTGAAGAGATTTGGACGGCTTTTAACAATGAGGTCTTGAGAGCCGATTGAGGTGAGTATGGAGCAACACCGGAATGAAAGAGCGAGGGAAGCGGGAGATCCCGAGAAAACTCGGCGACCAACAGCATCGTCCGGCACGAGTCCCACATGCGAAAATCCAGAGTGACCCGGCCGGGTATTGAGCCCGGATCGCCTTGGTGGGAGACGAGCAGGCTAACCGCTCAGCCACCGTGGCCCCAGCTCCACCAGAGTGGTGAGGCGTCGGCTGAACACACGTCCTTTGATAAATCTACATACGACAAAAGTTCACGAGTGTGAGGTCAGGGGAATGAGCCGCCCACTGGAGGGGTTTTCTGCACCCAACCCATCTTCCAGGAAACTCAGCATTCAGTAAAGTGCGTTTGCCCGATCTTGCTGGAAGTAAACGCTGATCTTGCTGCCATCTTGGACAATCTATGGCGAAAGAATGAGTGCGAGCATGCCCAAGTAGGTTGTCCCATTGATAACCATTACGGCGAAGAAAAATGGAGCGTAAAACTTGCCACTAGTTACCCCCATCCAAGGGTTAACCTTGGGAGAGTCTCGCTAGAATATGACATGCCCTACTGTCGCTGTGTTTGCCCAGATGCGGCAGCTATGTCTGTTATAGGCTATTCACGATAAAGTGAGCACTTTTTGAAGCCCTCTTATTTTGGAATAACAGTCAATAAATATATTTTATTGTAGCTTTAGACGTTAACTTTCGAGTCCGACGAAATATATAAACTGTGTTTATTACTTCTATGGTAATATTTATTTTAAAAAGTGGTGGAAGAATAAAAAAAAGACTGATGGGGAAAAAGTAACTAGTGCCTCAAAATTGCTCGCTTTACCGTAAACAGCCCATAACATTTCCACAAATGTGAAAATTTGCCTCGTCACTGAATAAGACTGCGATGACGTCGCGATCTTCACGTGCTGTGAGCGATTCAGTGACATGGCCACACGATGTTGCAAGTCCTCGTCGTGTAAGTTATGCAGAATCTGCAGACGGTACGATTTCTTCTTCAGCGTGAACCGCGACACCTTACGCAGCGCCGCAAGCTAAATGTTCAATTACCGTGACAAACGTGGCACTGATTTTGGACTTTGTTCAATGGTAGGTACAAACTGATCGATTTTGGATTTTCGTTCAATGGTACAACCTGATTACTTCAAAACCGTCGTCGGAGGCTGATGGACGTCCTTGTCCGGTCGCTGCGCTGTTGCCACTTTCCCGGTGCTCTTCAACATGTTCACCAACTTTAGTATTGTTTTGCCTGTAGGTCAAGCTTCATGGAATATGCGCTGAAATCTTGTCGGAAAGGTATCATACGACAAGCCTTCCAGCCGCCACACCACAACGGTAACCCTATATTGTATGCTGAACTTCATGCCAGGTCAGGCACCTGTAACACCAGAACAAGAGTTTAGCTGTTGTCAACGCCATTTTATACAAACCTATATATGTGTATTGCAGGTCCTAGCGCAGCTCAATAATTAGACTAAAATTCAAGCAATTTCAAGCCGAATTCAAGCTAATTTCTAATTTCCTGTGAAATCTTTCAAAGCACAACTAAAAATCAATCAAATTTAAGGCCAAAATCAAAATCAATTTTCAACTTGCGTTCACTCCTTGTCCGGAGTTTTTTTAAAGCCTTATTTTCAAGCTAAATCATCATATTTTTGATGAACTTCCAAGAATTTGCATCAAATTTGTGGAAATTTTTTTTACTAATTGATTTGACTTGCAAAGTTAGAGTAAATTCGGCCTTTTTTGACCTAAATTTGGCCTCATTCACTCCCGAGAAGGACACTGCTCAAAGAGTAAACGAAGCATGTTTAAAAAAACGTGCGCTTGATTTAGATTGCTGATTTGGGTCAAATTAACTTAATTTTAGAGTAAAATTTGGTAACATATGGGGTAAATTTGAAGAGATAAATTATGTCTCCAGAATAATTTCAAAAAAGTTGCTTGAAAGTGAGAAATTTGCTTGAATTTTAATCAGAGTATTGAGTTGCGCTAGGATCTGCAGTAGACATCTACTGAATTTATAAAAAATGCTTGCATATAAACACAATTGACCCTTTTCAAAAAAATCTCTAATAAAAGTGGCACAAATAAAGTTGACACAAACAAAAATGTTATGCTCGAAGCTCTACTAACTTTTAAAACATTTCTTCTATCTTCTCAAAACCGTCCCCTATTACACGAAGTATAAATTCATCGTTAATGTTTTCGTAGTGTTAATTGTAAACATTATAGATTTCGATGAAATTTGTAAACTAAATATTGATTTCGTTAGAGGCATTATCTATTTTATAGGACGGCGTACTTTTACAACCATCTTTAAAAAGTTTTGTCATGCTGCAAGGCAACAGAGGCATCTTCATTTATAAAAGAAAAAAATTATTCAGATTCAACAAAACGATTTTTTTTCGATCAAACAACTTAACAATACATCTAAAAAATTGTATTAAAATATCGAAACAGTATCTTGTTTCTGTAAAATCGTTTACACCCTCCATTTAATAAAATTAAAAATTTGTATATATTCAGTAATCCATTCTTTCATATAATCATAAGTTAAATTCCGTTGGCAAATTAAAATAACATTACAAATTGTATGTGTTTCAACAGCTTTATTAAAATCAACACAAAGTGTTATGTTTGTTTTATCTATAACTATAGTTGTTTTTCTATATGAACAATCAATAACATATAATGGCCTTACCCCCTCAAAATGAATAAGAATTTGTTTTACCATCATAGTTCACAGTAGGTTTATAATAAAGTTCATTATTTCTACATATAGTATCCAGTTTTGATTTTGAATTTCTAAAGTCATTATAAGCAAGAAAATGTTTACTGCAAAGACCATGTTCAATATCTAGATTCCAATTTTCCTTTGTAAAAATCTTATTTCGTCCATTTTTAACATAAATATTTCTCATGTTACAATGACCAAACATAGAAGCATGACATACTGTTCAGCACGATTTTTTCTGTTAATTTGAAAGCCTACAATTACAAAATCAGGCATATCAAACTGTAAATTATTAAACTGATCTTTTATATCAAAGTTAAAAGTTGTTCCTTTAGGTACTTCTTTTTCTAAAAATTGCCAATAATTAAAACGAATAGGAATTTTAGGCTCTTTGTATATATTTTCTTTAATTGCAATGGCTGTGTTAGATTCGTATTCAACAATAGGCCACATAATTTCTAATTTTTGAATATCAATTCCACGTGGATCGGCATAAATTGTCGGAGGTGTGACAACTGTCTCCTCATATACATATAAACAATTGTTATCAGATAAATTACTGAAAAATGGGTTTTACAACCACCTTTCCAATAAATGTCAGCATTATCTCTGATAAAGGCAAACAGATATCTTAATGGGTAAATGATTTAATTTAGTCTATCACTATGTACAGATTTTTACACGGTATTTATTGTCAAAACCAGTAACCTCGAAATAATTTTGCTCACCTGGGGATCTTAACAAAACATTCATCATTGTTAAAGTTAATCCAGGATTATCAACAGCTTCAATAATATTACCATGTTCTGAGATTTCTACTTTAGAAAACTGAAATGGAAAAAAGTTATAACAAATATCAATATTGTCTTCTTTTTATATTCTGCATCAGTCCCTACTTTATCTCTCTTCAGTAACTTAAATTGCTCAAAAACATAAGCATCATTTGGGAAAGAAAAGCCATCTGCTATAAGAATATCAAACTCGATTCTATTATTGTAAAAATTTAAATTCCCCCTAGTTTGATCAGTTGGGGAAAAAATTTGCCTCTCGAAGCTCTCGATACTTTTATAACTCATTTTGAAGAAGAAAATTATATATACATGAAAGAATCAAAGCATGTTTCTCGAGTTAAATTACTCATCGAGAGGTATAGAAATTATAAAAAACGCCATGAAGTAGAATATGAAAGAAATAAGGAAAAAGAGCTGCCATTAATTGACGAACTACGCAATGTTGGTAAAAAAAAAAAAAAAAAAGTAGACCGAATTCGTAAAGAAAATATAAATTTAATAACAACACTAGTTCCTTTTGTGGTAAAAAAAAAAAATATATTATCCACCAACACCACAAGAAACATCATTTGAAAGAGAATTATTCCTAAAATGTCCTAATTTGGAAGATCAAATGGGAATTGTACCATTGAAAAATTTACCACCTATAGCAGGTGTTTCTACTATAAATCTCGGAATAGAAATTGCAAAAAGAATTAATGTTATTAGTGAAAAATATGGTTTATGTGGAATTGGAGAAAATTTTTACATTGGTAATACAAAAGTAATGATAAATTTTGATACATTATTTGTTAAGGATAAAGAATATTTTTTAACTCCAGGACTTTGTAATTTGTTAACAGAGAAATCGCAAGAAGCCCTTGAGGGTACATACACTGCTAATGACCTTAAAAATTACACAGAAATTGTAATTTTTGTATTGTTATAAGTAACTGGTCTTTTGCCATCTTTCCATTTTAATAATTCTTTTGTTTCATACCAATATTTTGCATTACCTTTGTTGCCTAATTCTAATCTTTCTAATAAATCTTTGCGCGATATTTTAAGTTTGTTTTCGGCAATGAAGTCATTCAATAATTTCAATAGATTTGTTTCTAGATTAGATGTCAATTTATTATCATTACTTAAAGACACTGGCTCTGTAATAAATAGTTTTAAAGAATACATTTCTGCTAGATGATTTTTAGTTAAATTATTGGTATAATCAAAATGTTTATTTGTGTCTTCAAGTACCATTTCTACAATTTCAAGTAAATAAGTGTACTGTAAAACAAATATCTCTTTATTCTTTTTATCGGGAAAATTATCTGATTGCTCGTGAATTGCCTTCTCTGTTTTGTTTACATCGGTAACTTTCTTATGGAAGCAAATATAAAATGTATGTTGTTCACTATGCGAAGAATTGAAATTTTGTATTTCTGGTGATTAAACTATCTGTTTTACCAACTTTAAAATTATTAATTGAAGCATATCGTTTAGATGTTGCAATTTTTGTCTTCTGCTTGGCTTTGTTTATAAAATTTTTCATTTTCATGTCAAAATGCTCTAGTTTTTTTTTCCCCTCTTGTAGTTTAGATTTTTCTTCTCTATTTATTTTTTCTTGAAATTTTAAAGTCAATTGTTCTTTTTCTAAAACGAGCTGTTCAGATTTATGTTGCATTTTTTTTTATCTGCTGGTCTTTTAACTTTTTTTTTTTTATAAGAGCCATATTTTCAAATTGAAGGATCACTTTCTTTTGTAACCCATTGTTGAAATTTTTTAGCTTCTTTATTTTTAGAAGATGGTATTAAAGAATAAAGACCAGATTAGTTGATAAATTTCGAGGATTTTTCATTTCCAACTAGCCCCGCTAAATTGGCGGGGTTAACCATATCTTCGAACTTCACTTAATCCTCTTCATAAACATGGTTTCTTATAACTTTATCAATATCTTTGTATTCTAAAATATCAGCAATATTCTTTTCTTTAATCCAAGGTTCAGTATTATTATCTAACACAATAGTTATCCTTTTATCATCAAAAATTAAATTATTTAAATCAAAAAATGTAGTCAATTTATTGTTATCAGGTTTAAGTTATCTATTTGTTTCTATAGTAATTTGGCCATTTTGTATGCAGGGAAATATGTTATATATATATTCTTTTTCACAAAGAAAATGAAAAATTAAAGAATATAATTTTATAAAATGTATACCAGATTCATTGATAAATATAGCATTGCTTCTTACTCAATTTGACCAAGATTATTTATATCATTAATCAATTGTTGCTGAGTATAATTATTTACAACAGTAGAAAAATAGTTATGATAACACTCAATATGAGCATTCAATGTTTCTTTCATTCTTTGATATAAATTTATAGAATTTGGAATATAATTAAATCTCAATAATTCTTCGCAATTTGGATGTCTATCTTCTATTCTATACAACTGTCTTTGAACATATTTTCTTTCAGTTCTTATGTCATAGTAATCATATTCAAAATCATCATCGATAATTTTAAAAGAAAGAAAGTTGGATTTAAATTTTGATTTTGTGTTTGTGGTACAGCACGGGGATATCTCTGATTTCTTCATTTCTGCGATTTATTACATCGAACGCCATATAAACTGATTCTCTTAAATTGTCTACACGTTCATCTTTAATTTTATTTAAATCTTTTAAATTATTAACTTTAATTTTGTTCATTTTTATATGCTCTATTTGGCCTTTGTACAAATGCATTGTATTTTTTTTAAATCTTATATTCACCATGTTTTGTAATTGAAGTAATAACATCTTCAAATATCCATGTTTTAAAAGCTTAAGAAATTTTACAGTGCGGGCGAATAATAAGTTCATATAAACCAGATTAAAATATAAAAATTGCTTTACCATCATGGTAACCAAGTTGGTATGCGTTTTGCATACCAACTATTTTTGACAAAGTTTTCCTATATTTTGGAAAAACTTTTTTATAAAGAGTGTCTTTTATATTTTGATAATCTAAAATTTCAGCGTCAAATTTACCACAGAAATGAGGTTCATTTTTTTCATCTAATACAGTGTTTATCTTTATTTTTAAAGATTAAATTGTTTAAATCAAATAATGTAACCATTTCTGTATTATCATTTCCTAATTTTAGGTTCTCTAGGTTCTCTATTGATTCGACCATTTTGTATGCAGGGAAATATGTTATTATATATATATTCTCTTTATAAAGAAAATAAAACATTAAAGAATATAATTGTATAAATTATAGACCAAATTCATTGATAAATATTGTATTCGACTTCTCTAAGGAATGTCTGTTATTCAGAACCCACACAAAAATTCAACCTTTTTTCCATTTTATACGTTGTTATATAAAATTAAAGAATATAGACCAAATTCATTGAATTATATAGCTTTTGAGAAGTTAAATTTTCTAAATCATTAACGATATCTTTCATTTTATTTGTAATTTCTTATAAGATTCACACTTTATACCAAACATGGAAATGTAATTTTTGCCAACTCTAGTCAATTTCTTTGTAAATTCGTTAAATTCCATAATAGTTTCGTTGCTAAATAAATACAGTAAATCATTTGTATATCTAAAAGCAGACTCTATCATATTTGGCAAATGAGGAAATTGTTGCTAATTAGACCACTCTCTATTACCCGAGAACAACATTCGTCTATTATACCACAATGTTCCTTTTCAAAGAAGATAAAAGTTTTCCCTGAATATGTATTTAAAACAGCGATTATTTTATATTTATTTCTTAATCCCAACGAAGAAAATCCTTTTGGATAACCACTAATAAGATTATAATTAGGATAATCGACCATATAATTTTCATCATCTACAAACAGAACTAGCTCGCCCGAAGGCCTTTGGTATATAATAAAGTTATTGAAATACTTTGGTAAAAACTTGAACCAATCTATTATCGAAAATGGCTTATTGATTATTTTCATGTCATTCAAACTATTTGTCCAAACTTATTTATTGTAAAAAATATACAAATCACCAGCAATAATTTAAATGTTTTTGTGTATTTGCTTTACATAAATCAATAGGTTTATCATCATTAAAATAATTTTGTAGGGGTGCTCCATAAAAGTTTTGAATGCTTTGGATGTCATCCAGTTGCAAATCAAACAAATCATTGTTAAGAATTGGATACATGACCGCATTTTTATCACTTGTATGTTGAAGACCTAATGCATGGCCGATTTCGTGGATTAAAACTGCTAGTAAATTAACTTTATTTTCAGGAGTGTTTATTCCATCATTATACCAATATTCCTGCCTATTGATATGAGTCTCAACAAGACTGTTTTGCTGATTTGGGAAAAATGCATGTGCTAGTGAACTACCATGTGGACAAAATCTAGTCTGACAAAGCCCAGGTAATTTATGATTTCTATGTTGACCTTCTTTGTATGATACAACTATGTTTGGAAATTTCGTATCATAAACAAATTTCAAATTTGTATGTTTTTGCCTAAGGCGAAAGCCTCTTGTGCTAATTTTGTAATTGATTTATTTGCATATGCAAAATTCCATTTTAATGGCTTTTTAGTCCATTTTGTGGTTAATGAAAGTTCAACATATATCTCATCCTTAACACCTCATCTTGGCTTGTTGAATAAACTAAGCGTTTTTTAATTGAGTTTACCATCAATTGAGGAAGTGTTTATATTTTTTAAATGTTCTTAAAGAATTTTCAAATTTTTCTTTGTAAATTTTTGAAAGCGAATTTCCATCGCCCTCTAGATATCCATATTTATTTTAAAAATTGATAACACACTATATCTGATTCTCTTTTTTGGGCAGCACAAAATTTATATTTGTGATAACGAGAATAATTATAGAAGTCTTCATTTATATACAAAAAATATTTAACAGGTTGTAAGAATGGCTCAGGGATGCTTTCAAACAATTTTCAACACTCTTCAGGTTCCTAGAGCAGTCTATATTTTAAGCCTCATCTGCAAGATAAATCAGGTTATCTTGATAAAATTTCAGCACCAAATTTTTTCTTCTTCTTCACAAATTTTTTTCTTTGCAAATTAAAGAGGGAATCTCTGCTCAACAAGTTGAACAATTCGTTTGAATTCACCAAACTACAAGATCCAGAAAAAAAATCAATGTTTTACTGCTGTGGATTTTGAAATTTATGAATCAAATTTTGATGGGGAAAAAAAGTTATATTCTAGATGGCAAGTTTAAAATTTCATTATCAGAGCGCTATGTGAAGATACTTGATAAAAATGCATTGAAATGACTAAATGAGAAGGAAGTTTTTATGTCATATAAAGGTTTAAAAGAAATGAAAAATGGAAAATTTATGTATGATACAGAGTTCTCTTAAGTGCATTTTAAGCATTAGTTAATTTTTTTATTATTTTTAATAAATTCGTTTCTTTATAAATAAACATGACCTCCCCTGTCTTCCCCTGCAATTTGACTAGCGTTTTAAAAGGTGGCAGTGGCTCACGGCCATCCTTTATACAGAATAGATAAAGCATCTGAAGATCCTAAAAATTTAATTCACACGAATTTCATTCAAATTTACAAAGCTTACAATTATCACTCTTGGGTAACAATGACGATACATATGAATATTGAGAAATGGGTGAATATCTAGAGCAAACAGAAGAAGTGTTTTTAAAAAGTAGTAGAGCATCGAATATAAACATTTTATTTGTGTCGACCAATGGTGGGCGAAACGCCCACCATATAAATATCAATTTTATTAGTTAATGAATATGGTTTATATAAAATTTCTAGCAGTTTGTTGAGTGTTTTTATTTTTCTTTACCTTTATAAATTTCTTGCCTTATAAATGAAAATGGAATCGCCACTCTCTTGTGAAATGGAAACTAATACCATATGCAAGCATAGTAAAAAATTTGGTGAAGTTCTAAACATTGAATGTTTTCCACAACATAAACACACAAAAGATAAACACACTAAACATGTAAAAAATGTACCAATAAAATATTCTAGAAGTGGCTATAATGTATATAAAGAGAACGTGCTATGCGAATTTGGAAAATCTGTTTGCAAGGTAAATCTCTAAAAGCATAAAAATACTAAATCGCACAATACATATGAAACTTTACAAGGTGATCATTCAACCAAGACATGCTCTGTATGCAATGAGAATAAATATATCGATTATTTTGCATCTCATAAAAACACAATATATAAGCATTTTAACACTTGCAAAAAATGTTATACCGAATACGCCAAACGACATTATGAGCCAAAAAAAAGAGAAAATACCATGCGAACGCGGAAAATATGTATATAATCATTCTCTAAAAAAGCATAAAAATTGTAAATCACACAATACAGCGAAAAATATTCTAAATGAAATGAAATAAATTTTATTATATAATATTTTATTATATACAAATGTCGACGAGCAAACCAGCGGTTGAGTTGAGCAATAGGACAGTGAGGGATTTGAAATTATAAGTAGAGAATAAAAAATAAAAAATAATATAAATTACATAAAGATGATATTATTACAAGTATTATTCAAAAAGAGAATATAAATTTAAAAATGCTATCGAGAATCTAAATGATTTAACGGTTGCGAAATTAATAACTAAAGCTGAAACCTTTAACATAAATAATATATATAATTTAAGAAAAGCTGATTTAATTAAAGCTAAACAAAGAAAAAGAAACTTCGCAAATTTACCTTTTCCAAAAGGCAGACTAATATATAGAAAAGCCAAAGAGTATTTAAAAGAAACATTCCTCTTTTCCACTAATGTACATATATGTGAACAACAAAAATATAAAAACCAATAAAACCTACGCAGTCGAAAAACTTGTAAATGTAGGTTATCAACATACAACATTGAAAATAATTTTAATGTAGTATTGCCCAGGAATTTTTTGACTTCAATAAAGAACAAAGTGTTTAAAATAATATGTGATCAACTTATAAAACTTAGAGCTGTGAAATCTAACATTAAACTTGTCGCCCATTTTCGAATTCGGAAAACTGGCGAGATAAGAATAATTGACGACAGTCAATCACATACATTTACAATATTGAATGAAGGAGACATTAAAAAGATTTACAAACAAACAAAAGAAGAAATACGCGCAGGAATAGAAAATATTGAAAGAAGTACTTCAGATTGGGCCTTACATAGCATAGTGGGGTTGCAACTAGCCATAAACAAGTGTAATCCATTGAATGGAGCATCTTATATTGAACTACCATAGGTGATTAAGAATAAAAAAGTATGTATTAATGTGAAGAATGATTACCAAAAATGTTTTCTTTGGGCAATAAAGTCTGCATTGTTTCCAGCAGAAAATGACCCACAAAGAGTATCTAAATATAAAAATGTGGGTCTTAATATCGACAAACCATTAGATAAATATGAATATCCTATAAAAATTGACGATATACCAAAAATAGAAAACCATATTGATGTCTCTATAAATGTGTACTCAATTGATGATAAGTCTAGTATATGCTTTAAAGCTTTCAAAAAATTAAAATGACAAACATATAACTTTACTTTTTTTCAAAGATGATAAAAATTCGCATAACTGTTGGATAAAAGATTTATCTAAACTGCTTTCAGCACAAAAAAAATAAACACAAACATTTATATTTGTCATGTGTCATTTTTTTTTTTTTTTTTTTACTCTTAAGGAAGATTAAATAAACATACAGATGAATGTTTAAAAATGAACCAGTAACAATCGTCATACCGTCGAAAGGCGAACAAATATAATTTAAAAACTACAAACACTCTACGAAAGTTTCTTTCACAATATATGCAGATTTCGAATTAATTCTAAAGAAAATATCAGTTAAGCCAGACCCAAGAGAAATAAAAAAATTTAAAGTTATCTAAAAAAATCCAGTTTTATCAGAGCACGATATCGATAATGGCTTTTATAAGGTGGTACTCAAAAAAAATTTTAAACTTACTGATGAAAAAATAAATAACTTTGATTTAAGGTTGAATGACGAATCATACAAAATGAAATATCATCTACACGAAGCTTCTGGATTTTACTATTATATGGTATTTAGTTATGGTGATTATAAGCCACCAGTGGTATATCGAGGCCCAAATGCACATCAGCATTTTATAGAAGCAATGACAAAAGAAGTAGAAGAAATTGGGGAAATATATTCCCAAATTGAAACATTGCATCCACTAACAAAAAAGAGAAAACAACATACAATAAATCTTGAAAATGTACTGTATGCGAGTGTGAATATTCTAAGGGCAATAAAAAAGTGCACCACCACGATCATATAACTGGGAAATTTATTAATCCAACATGCAACAATTGCAATCTACAATCAAAATTGCCCAATTCTGTTCCAATTTATTTTCATAAATTAGCTGGTTATGATGCTCATTTATTAAAGAGCTAGGATATAATGGAAAAAGATAGATTTACTTGCGAATAATGAAGAAAAGTTTATCAATTTTGGGGAAAAAAAGAACAGAAAATTTAAAAATGTGGTTTATTGACACTTTTAAATTTATGGCAAGTAGTTTAGATAAATCATATAATTTAACTAAAGAACAAATGAAACATACACAATCACATTTTCCATCAAATAAAAGTACTTTTGGTATTTAGGAAAGGTGTTTACCCATATGACTATATTGACAAAATTAAACGAATAAACTTTCACCAAAGAGTGAATTTTATAATAAATTGAATGAATCTGACATATCTGAGGATGAATATGAGCATGCAAAAAATATATGGAATCAATTTAATATAAAAAATCTTGGGGAATATCATGATTTATATTTAAAAAGTGATATGCTGCTGTTGATAAATATATTCGAAAATTGTAGAGATACGTATATAAATGCATATGGTCTAGACCCTGCATTCTATTTTACAGCACCAGGTTTATCTTGGAATGCAATGTTAAAAATGACTTAACAATCACTAGATTTATTACACAATTATGATATGATTTTAATGGTAAAAAAGGGTATACGAGGTGAAATTTCGCAATATTGTTATAAGCGATATGTTAAAGCCATTAACAAATATTTATAAGATTTTAACTCAAATCAAGAGTCTTAGTATTTAGCTTATCTCGTTTGAAATAATCTTTATAGCTGGGCAATGTCGCAACATTTACCATGTGGAGATTTCGAATGGATTGATTATACAGAATTTAATTTAGATTTTTGGTGGAAACATATATTAAATTTGAAGGATGATTCACAACATGGTTACATATTAGAAGTTGATCTCGAATATCCACAAGAACTACATAATTTACACAAAGATCTTCCATTTTGTCCAGAAAATAAGACAGTTCCAGGAACAAATTAATCTAAACTATTAACAACTTTACATAAAAAATAAAAGAATTTACTGCATTATCACAATTGAAAACAATGCCTAAATAATAGATTGAGGCATACAAAAATACATAGAATATTGAAATTTAATCAGTTTGATTGGCTGAAGAAGTATATAGATTTGAATACATCGATGAGGACTAATGCAAAAATAATTTGAAAAGATTTTTATAAACTTATGAATAATTCTGTGTTTGGTCAAACAATGGAAAATGTAAGAATCAGAGTAGATGTAAGATTATTTTCAAGTAAAAAAATTTGCGAAAAATTAGTTGCTAAACAAAATTTCAAAAGAAGTACTATATGTAATGGGATTCTTGCAGCTATTCATATGAATAAGACAAATTTAAAATTTAACAAGCCAATTTATGTGGGTATGTCCATTTTAGACATATCAAAAGAATTGATGTACGATTTCTATTATAAAGCCAGATATGGAGATAAAACTGAATTGTGCTTTCAAGACGCCAACTCATATTTTTACAACATTAAAACAGAGGATTTCTACGAAGACATATAGAGTTGATGATAATGTAAACAAAAGAGCAAAAGGGGTGAAAAAATGTGTACTTAATAATAGAATAACATTTGAGGACTATAAGGAATTTGTTTTTTTTTTTATGAGAAATTACAATATAGAACAATGAATTTAAAAAGGCGTGAGAAACATAAAATTTATACAATCGAAGTTTATAAAGTCGCCTTAAGTCATTGTGATAACAAGAGAGATGTATTAGAAAATAAAATAGATACAATGCCATATTGATATCGAAATTTAAAATTTTATTTTATGTACTTCTTAAGGGAGACCAGCAGTCCCCCCATATATTTTATAATAAAATAGAATAACATTTTAAACTTCTTTAATCTCCAAAACGTTCTCAATTTTAGACCCATCAAAATCAATCTGTTTACCATTTTGGTCTCTAATTTATAGAACTATGTGATTAAACCGCTCATTATTAAGTCTACACGAAATTGGATATGCGGACTCATAGCTAATATAATCTTTGAAGCCAAACATAGTTTTTGGTGGAAAACTAGCAATTATATGAGTTTCTAAATTATTAGATTCGTCATACTTTATGAACATTCCATATGCAAAATATCAGTGGACAATTATTGTTTTCATTTGATTAAAATTATGCAATTTAGTACCAGTGACACATCTGTCTTTTCCAATACCCATATGTCTTTCAAAACCAAGAATAGCAGATAAGTGATCATCAAGTTTAATATCAAACTTAGATTTAATCGTTATTCTATTTTTCACACTGTCTGTTGTTATTTCAATGTTGTTTGTTGAAAATTGATCGATTGATTTGTATAGCTTCTTTTAAATTGAATATCGTATTGACCTCTGGGAATAGTTATAACTTCGTTTTCATCAACCACACCACTCATTTTTTCGATTTTTTTTTGTAGTATTATTGTATATATTTGGTGTTAAAAATTTCGCATTAAAACTAATCAATGCTACAGATTTACCTTTATGAAATATATCATAGTGAAGTCTCTTCTTAAGAATAGAACTATTATCTCTTAACTTGAATACTTTATTATCCATTTATTACAAAAATTATGTTATTAGATGAAGAAAGTCGATTGGGATGTTGGTGTTCTAATTTCCGAACGACATGCTAATAAAAAAAGAATTGTGAACATTTGCCTAATAATATAAGAGGTATAATTGTAGGCCCGAGCAATTGCAGCAAGACGAATTTAATAATCAATTTTGTTTATAAGCCAGGATGGCTAAATTTTAATAAATTGTATGTTTGTTCAAAAAGTTTGAATCAACCCAAGTATATTCAGTTATAAAACGATTTTGATGTGATCCTAACGCAACTCAATAATTTAACTGAAATTCAAGCAATTTCAAGCCGAATTCAAGCTAATTTTTAATTTCCTGTAAAATCTTTCAAAGTGGAACTCAAAATCAATCAAATTTAAAGGCAAAATCAAAATAAATTTTCAACTCGCGTTCACTCTTTGTGCGGGGTTTTTCAAAGCCTTTTTTTTTTTCAAGCTAAATCATCGTATTTTTAATGAAATTCCAAGAGTTTTCATCACATTGATTTGGCTTGCAAATTTAGAGTAAATTTGGCCTTTTTCACCTAAATTTGGCCTCATCCACTCCCGGGAAGGACACTGCTCTAAGAGTGGACGAAGCATGTTTTTAAAAAGTGCGCTTGATTTCGATTGCAGATTTCGGTCAAATTAGCTTGATTTTAGAGTAAAATTTTGGTAACATTGCAGTAAATTTGAAGAGATAAATGATGTCTCCAGAATAATTTAAAAAAAGTTGCGTGAAAGTGAGAAATTTGCTTGAATTTTAGTCAAATTATTGAGTTACACTAGGATCTGCAATAGACATCTACGCCCAACAGATTTACTTAGATAAGCGTGAAACTACAATCAGCGAATGGAATTTTTTTTTTCTTTTTTTTTTAGGATGTGAAGAAATTGGTAACCCTAGCCTTCTCCCGAAGGCTCCCTGGCCGCGTCGGAGGACTGGAAATCCGACCGGTCGCTCTGGCTGTGCGATCGCCGCTCGCCGCGCGCGGGAACTCGGTGGAAACGGTCGTTCGGGAGGCTGACATACGGCCGACCAATTAACTATCGCGACATCTTATCTCGTGTTGCGGCCGCGCCGCTACAAACAACTCGGCCCGCCCACGCTCGCCCGCGGAACACAACCCGCTAGTAGAGGGGGATGGAGCGGGTGGCAGGGAAATACGTTAGGCCATTCGCCGGGTCGTTAGAAACCTCCTGGGCGTCTTTCCAAAACGTTACTCCAAGAGTAAAGTAAATTAACAGAGAGTAACAGCCGAGAAAAGTAAAAACGAGCATAATGCAAATAGCATGCTGTGTTTACAAATATAAACTGACTAAGCAAAAAAAAAATCCAA
Organism: Dryococelus australis; assembly: GCA_029891345.1. Taxonomy (NCBI): domain Eukaryota; kingdom Metazoa; phylum Arthropoda; class Insecta; order Phasmatodea; family Phasmatidae; genus Dryococelus; species Dryococelus australis. Next base: position 48,564,731 of record CM056997.1, on the reverse strand, counting down.
ATAATATTTGTCCCTTTCCCAAATTCTTTATTTTCCAAAATATTAGCTATAAACATAAACAGTTTTACTTGCGATAAATTAACCATAAATATTACGTATAAAATTATAACATTTATAAAATTTAACTTTTAAAAAATTACGAATCTTATAACTCGTCATTTGTAATTTTCACTTGTGTATCTGTAAACAGACTATCCATATTTCCTTTCGATTTGTTTTCTACTAAACTTTCCGCCATTTTCACTTTACCCCTCGTTACTCGCTGAAATAGTACGTGTAAAATTTGTACAAGATGCACAGAGTAACTACGCCGCAGTTTTGGGACACTGCCGAGTGCGAGTAAAAAATTTACTCAAAGTGTTTTGAGACAGCCAAATAGGAAAGTTTACTCGCAGAGTAATGTTTCGGAACGTTGCCCTGGCCGGCGAAGGAAAAAAAAAAAAAAGAGGGAAAAAAAAGGGGGGAGGAGAGAACGTCGGCTCGAAACGCAGCGTGCAAGAACTGGATGCGATATTTCGCGCCGTCCGATGAACATAAAGTCGTCACATTATGGATATGTTACGCTCCCTTGATTGTACAGGTGTCTCTGCGTACGAGGAAGATAAATTTTCGCGAAACAAACACTCTCACGTTTTCACTGTGAGATCGAGACAACGATTTCTAAAAAAAGTCAATCGCTGCTGTAAAAATGACGGGAAGGTATTTTTTACCGCCTCTCTCTCTCTTTCTCTCTCTCTCTCTCTCTCTCTCTCTCTCTCTCTCTCTCCTCCCTATCTCTCTCTCTCTCACACGCAAGTACGACTCGCGAGGTTGTTTCGAAGTTACATCACTGCTAACGATGTACGAGATGTACAGATCTTGTATCGCAATGCGCTGCAGGCAGTGCCATATTTCACAGGTCTTATATTTAGCCTATCACAGGTACATCTCAGGCATTGCTTATTTAATTTATGTATTACTGGAATCCATCCCATAAAATTGCTATTATCTCAAATACCGCATATTTAACCAGACTATAATATTCTTCACACACACAGTATATTACGTAAAGCGATCACATCACAAAAAAAAAGTCATCGTTATAAGGAGATGGTTGGTAGTTACTGGAACTTCAGGCTGTTTGGAAATACCATAATGATTTTGCGCAAAAATAAATTTTCGGGAAACTGTCATAACCCACATACTTGTATCTAACAAAGAGTTACATACAATAAAAAAAAAAACGAAGATTACAGTTTATAATTCATATTTGCCAACATCTTGAAAAAATATTGGGTAATTTCGGATGGATATTTTCACATTTCATATGTTCAGACATACAATTAGCGTTTTATCACAGACATGACATTCACAAACTAAACTTTTTCCCGGAGTCTGGTACTTTTTTAGGTGCTCTCTCCTACTATACATTGACTGAATCCAATCTTCATTTAATTCCTTCCATATATGATGCACGAGATCTTATGCCCTCCCCTTCAAAAATCAGTATCTCTGGTGGGTATATACTTAATATAAAAAATGTTCTTCGCAATTTTTATAACAATTCTGTTTTCATCGATATCGTTTTCAAGTTTATATTTCACCACATATTTTTTTATGCACCTGAAGCACGAATTTAATATTGGTCTGTTCGTTTTCTTCTCGAAAATCAGCACACCTATTTTCTCCCCGTTTTCTTTATTCGTATTAGTTGTAAATGGAATATTTTACTTTAGGGATAAACTATATGTAAAAGTTCAATGTAACCAAAATAATGTACTTTATGTCAACAGAAGAATACAATGATTGTGACGCGTCACATATTTAGGAAACAAGCAAGCACGTTATACATGGGGAGATTTATCAAAGGTTTGAGTCAAAAAGTGTGATGAAACTGTGACTAAACTATACAGCTGGTAGAGATTTCAATGTGGGGATGGGGTGTGAGTTTTAATAATATGACAAAATTGTTCTAAGGCAGTAATTTAAACCAATATACAAATCATTTTTAAATTGTTAGTACATTGCAATAAAAGCGAAAGGCTTGAAAAACATTTCTTAAAGCTGTATTTTACGCTTATCACCGGAAATATTACAAGCAGCATTAGTAACTTTTATTTTTAGTTGGAGGAGTTTGTTCGGCACCTTTATGTCAGTGGCCCTTTAAATACCTGTCTGCCATCTAAATTCGAATCAGTGGGAAACCAGTGATTCCCAGTGAAAATGGCTTCACTTAGAATCAGTGAAATTTTTCTCATCACTAATTCGAGCAGCGTGATTTTTCCACTGAAACGTTCAGTGTTTTTTTTTTCCCTCTGATTTTAAGTGGAGCCATTTTCACTGCGAATCAGTGGTTTCCCAACTATTCTAATGTAGAGTGATGTCGAGTGTGGGTTCGCACTGTTTCCTGAAGTCCTACTGAGAGAACATTTTAATGACTCGTCGCCATCTAGTAGCCTTTCGAAACGAACATTTTTGTCCCTACGGTGCATTTTCATGGGGTTAGCTTTATCAACCATCCCCTTTATACCGGATATGTCCTGTTTTTTGAACGTTTCCAGTAACGCCAAGCCAGCATTTGGCTTCTCCCTTGAAAAAGTTCAGAATTCTAAAAATAAACCATGCATGTTCTTACAACTGCGCTTACATTGTTTTTATGATTTACGTAAATTAGATGATCACGAGCGGTTATGAGTGGTAATTTGTCACTATTGAATAAGTGCCAGTGTGCGTGATTAGTACTACTGTACTAATATCGTACTCGATTATTCTATTTTCCTCCGGTTCGAGTCATAGACGAAAGATGAGCTAGACCGATATCGCTGGCTGCGCACGACCAATCTCTGTTTCCCAACATTGAACTGCTCGCCTGCCAACACGTCTAGCGAAAACGGCATCGTTTGGATTTTAGGTCGGAGAACTGATTTTGTAAATAAATACTTAGAGACGTTTTTATACCTCCTTTAACCAATTTGCAAGGCAGTTTCACTAAATTCAAATTGGTCAAAGTATTTAATTAATATAATACTGCTTGCCATTTTAAAATTAAGATATAAACAAAGACGTTCAACACTGTTGACCACGTGACTTTGACAGTTGTGTTCCTTTGGGATATGTCAATGTCGTGTACATGCGCAGAAGACGAATAAGCGGTATATCTCATCTTAAGTCTATGGTTCGAGTAGGAGGAGGTGGAATACTGCTGTGTTTTTCGATTATTTTTTTGCACTTCACGATGTGTTTACGTAACTGAGTGCTGTGGCGTGGATGGTAATTTGCTAGACTTAAAAATAAAGACATTTATTTTTTGCAGCCAGGGTAGAGCGGTAAAAGGGCAGTAAAAAATAAATGGTTAATTTTAGGACAAACTAAAAGTTAAGTATCCATGGTTTACAAACGGACGCTATAAAAGTCAAACACAGCGTGCTGTGTGCGATACTAACTTTAATGTACGATACGAACGTGTGACTTAGGACAAGCAAACTGCGAAAAGTACAAGTAATTGGTGAGAACCGCCGCGTTAAAAAATAATATTTTCCCCTCTATCCCTTCAAAACTGAAGATAAGTCGGCTTTTGGCAAGCTGTAGAGACTTTGGCGTGTCTTAACAACGGAGTCTTGAGGGTGAAGTGAGGTGAGTATGGAGCAGCGTCGGAATGTAAGGGCCGGGTAATGGGAGATCCCCGAGAAAACCCGTCCACCGCCGGCCAGTACGTCCGACACGATTCCAACGTGCGAAAATCCGGGAGCAACCTCTGCCGGGAATCGAACCCTGCTCGTCTTTGTCCACCGCCATCTGTCATATAAGTCAATGGACGTACGCGAGTAAATTAAATAAGAAAACAGGCTATGTTGAAAAATACATACACTAATGCAGCAGGAAGGACTTCAGTTCAACGTAACGTAATTAAATAAGAAAACAGGTTATGTTGAAAAATACATACATTAATGCAGCAGGAAGGACTTCAGTTCAACGTAACGTAATTAAATAAGAAAACAGGTTATGTTGAAAAATACATACACTAATGCAGCAGGAAGGACTTCAGTTCAACGTAACGAAATTAAATTTTAAAATGAATTTGTGCTAAAATAATATTATTTTATTGTTATTTGTAACGAGTTATTTATTTTATGTAGATACACTCGGATATCATTGTTTTTTTTTTTTTCATAAATAATATTAATTAATAAACACCTAGGAACTATATACATGACGAGCGTTATTCTGGGAACAAAAAATATTCATTGCTGAAAATTAAGTGAGTGTTGTACTGTTAACAAAATTCCTGCATTTCTTTGGAGTTTTGTCTTGCATTTGACAATTTTCAGTTGCCGGAAGAAGGTGTTGCGTTATTCTTCTTGTACAAAATCAGTTTAACTGCGTACGAAACGTTCTTTAACTCAGAACGTTTCGTGCGCAGTTAAACTGATTTTGTACAAGAAAAAAAAATGTATGTGTGTATATATATATATATATATATATATATATATATATATATATATATATATATATATATATAAAGAGAGGCAGAGAGAGACATTGCTCAGCAATACAAACACACGAGTGGTTTGCTATCAATAATAATTGGCAAAAATGTCCACAAATTTTTCTTTGTGAAATTCGATATTTGATTTATGCTGGTGGATGTAGCGTAAAGTGGGAAGGAAAGTGATCATGAGAAATCTTGCACGCGCTCTGGTCAGACGCAGCAGGGTGCATGTGTCGTTAGAGGAAGACACAGCAAGAATCTTAAATAACTTCGCAGTGTTGCCACCCCGCTGGCTTAGACGTCATTCTTCCCTACCCAACGCATTACCTCTTCCCCCCCCCCCTTTTTTCTAGGGGCTCCTCATAATCGTGAGCATTAATTATAATGTACGGCTCCCGCACAGCTGAAGAAAGGGCAGGTGGTAAAAATAAGCGGTTCGTTGAAACAAAAAATAATAGGAGGGTAAGAAAAATAATCACTCACAGGCGAGTATTTCATTGTGGCGAAGTAAGAAATTTAAGCAGTGACGTATCAAAAGGGGATGATAGATATGGTGATTTACAATCACAGAATCTATGAGGAGTGTATAGTTCATAAGCAATTGAATTAATTAAACATTTTATAAATGAAACCTGGGAGTCAAATCTTGTTCCATTCAATCACTGAACTTAGTAAAAAGTCAGAGACAGAAGTTTAAGTTACTTGCTTCTAAATAAATTAACTTTTGTAATCAAGAAGATAGGCGAATCGCCAAAAATGATATAATTACACTATTCGCTCACTGTGTAGGCCAATACGAAGTTATAAGTATACCAATAATTTGTAATGGGTTTGAGAACGTTACAAACTATATTAACATAATCACATTTAGTTGAACGTTTTGCAGGTAAAGTGGGAATATATGCCGTGTTGTCCATGTATAAAACGGCTGAATTCATCGACTGAATTAATAGTTTGCTAATTGACTGATGCAAACGACTTGGCATGGTTCTCTATCGGTTAGTTCGGGAAATCTTCCCATTTTCCTGAATACCATAATATTCCGGATTTTTTTTTTTTTTTTTTTGGAAAATAATTTTGGAAATCAGTTTATAGTTGTAAAGCCACTCTTTAAATAACGCGTTAATAATAATAAAACTGTGTTTATATCTCCTACACAGATACAAAACAAGGACCAAATCCAGTAGTTAAAGAATTACAGTCAGTTGTAATGCACCCAAGCACTTTCCAAAGCTGTAATCAGGAATAATCTCGCATTAAACCGGTCGCCTACCTATAGTCTATTCCCGGTTTCTTCATAATTATTTGAACCAAATCTTTGACAAATCACCCCACTTATGACGTGTTTGGTGGTTTCTTGAATATGCGACGTACCACAAGCGTTTTATACTTTTGTTAACATAAATGTATCTTGTTTTTTTTTTATAAAATCGACGTTTAATTTACAATGCATGTGAATAAAACAGAGAGAAAATAGGCGTGTCAGTAATGCAAAGTGATAAGTAGTACTTATGCCGAAATATTGTTTATTACACTGGGCGCGCCCGAATGCGGTGCGTTGTCCTTTTGGTGTGATTGTCTAGACTTGAATCTAGGCTTTGTTTGCATGAGGCGGAGGAATATCCTGGAATTAGAACTTTAGCAGGTCTTCATAAAAGTTGGAAGTAACCGTGAATCGACTACAGAAAAGAAATGTATGTTTGTGTCTGAGAAATACGGGAGTGATAGGTGGCCCTTCGCCGCTGCGCGCCAGGCTCTGAATTGGCCTGCAGTGTTTTCGTCGTGTTGTGTGTATACACACAGGTATAGGCTATTCACGGTAAAATGAACACTTTCGAAATCCCTGCTTAAGATCTACCTGTATGCATGTTGTGTATTCTTCCCCCTTATGTAAGATTAACATTGGCATGGGCCTCATCACTTTATTCGTGCGTCGGTCAAGTGAAACTGTGAAATTATTATAAAGGTAAATATTTTGTAAACCTGCTCATTTCTACACTTCGATGCATTAAAAAACACAGGAAGCTAAATAAATAATTTTATTTATCAGAAATAGTTACCTAACATTTTTTATACGACGTTAAGGTATGGAACTACTTTATTTCCATCGTTACCAACTTTACTGGGAGGATGTCACACAGGGCGCCCGTCAAAACATGCAGATATGGGCAGTGACTTTTTTCTAAGGTTGATTTCAAAAGTGCTCACTTTACCGTGAACAGCTTATATATCTCTGGTACTTAAAGTGGGGATGCTATCGCTTTCTTGGGGGAATGTCTGAATGCAAAGTTGAGTACAGGCGTCTATCGCAGTTTCGCTAGTTTCGGGGTGAAATGGCAACTATAAATTAACATGAGAGAGTAAGGAGAATTAATAACAGGTTGAGAATGAATACGCGTACATGATCTGTGCGAATTAACATAGTATTTCTCAAACATAACTCGCATTTAGATAAACTTACATATGAAAAGCAATTTTAAAGTAACTATTTTTGTCAAATTTGTAAGGCTCCAAAGTGTTATTTCTTGCATGCGTTGTTATATGTTTTATTATTGATATTTCTCTAACTTCATTCACTCCTAGATGATTAGCAATATAAAAGATATACAAGGGGTGGCGAAGCACAGTAGGTAAATGATTCTCGCCTTTGTACATTAAATGTACGCCTTTTATTTACTCTAAACAGGTTATACAGAATTACGTTAATTTGGTCTCTCCTAGACCTGAAATAACATGACACCCTAGTTACTTGCTTGACGGCTTATCACTTCTAATTTCCTAGTCCTTCACAGTTTTACTCCTTGAAAGCACCAGTCGGTTCTCGTCTATGTTTAATTTCGTAGCTAAACATGTTATGGATACGTTGAATAGTTTCGTCAAACAAAAAGTAATTAAAACATGCTGCAACGCCAACGCCTCAAGCACCAGTTGAACAAGAGCATTCGGCTTTCTCGTTCCTAGCGGGAAGATGGGCACACTGAACTGCAGGAAGCACGATGCATTTCAACAAAGGCGTCAACCAGCGAGCAGTATTCTGGGACGTCGACACCATAGACTAGAGATCAGGTAGACCGCTTATTCGTCTTCTGCGCATGTGCCCAACATTGACCTGCCCCAGTCATACACAACTGTCAAAGTCACGTGGTCAACAGCGATGAATGTGTTTGTTTACATCTTAATTTTTAAATAACAAGCCCTATTAAATTAATAAAAGACTTTTACAAATTCAAATATAGTCAAATTGTATAACAAAAAGCTTAGAGGAAGTATAAAAATATATCTAAGCATTTGTTTCCAAATCAGTTTTCCAACCTAAAATCCAAACCATGCTCTTTTCGCTAGACCATAAGACTAAAGATGAGGTAGACCGATTTCGCTGGTTGCGTACAACCAATCTCGGAGTCCCAACAACTTTTCTGCTGACACGTCTAGCAAAAACGGCGTGCATTGGATTTGAGGTTAGAACACTGTTTAGTAAGCAAGTGCTTTTGGGGTGTTTTTTATACTTCCTCTAAACAATTCGTAATGTTTTTTTTATTAAATTAAAACTGGTAGAAGCATTTTATTAATATATCAGTGCTTGTCATTTAAATATTAAGAAATACACAAACACGTTCATCACTGTTGACAGTTGTGTTCCTTTGTGGTAGGTAAATGTTGAGTACATGTGCAGAAGCCGAATAAGCGGCCTACCTCATCTTTAGTGTATTACGAAGAAGTTTCTCGGTGACCATACATACTGTGATGGCTCCCCACCCACCTATTCGATGACTGGTATAGGCTGTTCACGATAGAATGAGCCCTTTTGAAATCAACCTTAGAAAAAATTCACTGCCCTTGCCGGCATACATTTTAACGAACGCATTGAGTGACATGTGCCCAGTAAAGTTGGTAACGAAAGATGGAAAGTAGTTCCATATCTTAACGTCGAATAAAAAGTGTTAGGTAAACGTTTGTAATAACTTAAATTATTTATTTCCCTTTCTGCTTTTTTAATGCATAAATGTATAAAACTGAGAAAAGTTTTGAAATATTTATTTTCCTAATAATTTTATAGTTTAACATGACCGACGCATTAATAAAGTGCCGAGGTCCGTGTCAATGCTAATTTTACATAAGGCGGAGAAGTATAAAAAGTGTATACAAGTAGATCTTGAGCAGGGCTTTCAAAAGTGTTCATTTTACCGTGAAGAGACTATAGTTTCACTACCGAGCCGGAACTGATGTGTTTCCTAGTACACTATAAACAAGAAGGCACGTGCCCGTTCTATACTTTCGTAACCAACCCCGGAATATAAAAATTAAATTTAAGTTTCCCTTTTCATAACGAGAATAATGGAATTGTTTGCTCTCAAATGCATTTTTGTCCCCCCCCCCCCCCCCCCCCACACACACAGGTTTCAGATCCAATCAAGCTGAATGTGCTTAAGTGAAACTCTGTATTTTAATCACTTTTACATAACACTAAACATAGAGCTCATGGCATCGCAAAACAAAACAGTATTAAGAGGGATATATATATATATATATCCCTCTTAATACTGTTTTGTTTTGCGATATATATATATATATACACACATACACACACTAAGTAAGTACACCACAGTCAAAATGTTTTTGCTATTGCACCATGCAAATAAATTCACACGCAAACACACACACACAGTGTGCAAGTAATCTTTCAATACACACCAACTTTCTTTTATAATAATCATGCTAATTCAGACACAACATATATGTACTTTATTTCGCTTTTGCACTGTTTTATACGTGTTGCATCTATTACTTTAAAATTGCTTTTCAAATATAATTTTATCCAAAATGCGAATTATGTTTGAGAAAAGCTATGTAAATTAACACAGATTATGTGTGTGTAATCTTACTCAACCTGTTATTAATTATCTTTACCCTCTCATGTCAATTTATAGTTACTATGTATAGAATTGAGTCCTCTTCGTAATCTAATCAACTAAGTATTTTTATAAATGAAATGGTAACCTTACGAATGTCCTAGAAAAAGGAAATTATAAGTCGGTGGGGAGTGCTAGGGGGGGGGGGGGGGGGGAGACAAGATTGTAAAGAAATTAGTGCAAGTACGGAATACATGTGCCTTACTTTTACTAAATTTGAATGTAATTCTCCCTCATTAAAGTTACTCCAAGTTTCATACATTTAATAAGATGCTGAATAGGGGTAAAATGTGTTTTCGAGGACACGTCAATGATTTATTACACGACGAGATATAGTTATGCTCTTGGTTTTAAAAGGTTGGCTAGGCCTATATAAACACCTGAAAACTAAAACCAGAATTTTTCTAAATTCAAATCCTTAAGAAGGTGGACACGACTCGAATGTGTTTTCGATTGTATGTTATCTATACATATTTTTTTAATGTTTGTAACCCTCAAACCAAAATGTTTTATAAAAGCTTATTTAATGGAAAAAGTATGAAAGAAAAGAAAACCTTTAATTTTCCTTACAGTCGAAGAAAATAGTTGTCAGAAATGAAGAGATTAAATAACTAGACAGCTAATTTTCGTAGACTGTGCGGTCATTGCAATTCTGTACATCGCGCTATGTGACTTTCCATATGAACTTTATACCGCAGTTAACAATTGCTTACTTAATCTTTTATGAAGATGTGATTAGTATATAGTGCATATTCCAGTTATAAGGAGTTCCCTTACAGTTGTTCCTCACTTGTTATCTCACTCATTATTAATTTATCTTACTTGTTTCATCATAAATTAGCGTATTCTTAAAATGTCCATCCATTTATGTTTTCTATTTAAAACATGATTTTATTAAGGCTATGTCACGAATGGAACTTCGTTGTAAGATGTTTGTGTGAAACTGCAGAGTTTATCCACACTCTACGGTGTGTTTTTAACTAAATGTTTGCTTTTTTTTCAACGCACATACAAGCTGATGAATTCCTATTAAAATTTCTCATACACTACGTGTCGTCATGGAGAACAATTTTATGACCATATAAAATGCCGATCTCACGAATGGTTGCTAAGTTGAGCTTTTGTCATTGAGTTGGTTTGGAACATTGTGAGTAGAACGTTTTGGCTGGAGAAGTAAAAAGTTATTACGTTCTGGAAATGATGGCTGCACGACTGGACGAGGTAGTTTCCACGACGGAGAAGGAGAGCCAGAAACTGATTAAAAGGATGATGTCTCATCGGCCTAGAGTTCCGTTCCACTGCTGAGAATGGCTTCTACTTAGTTGGCGACGAGATGGACCGGGGAGTCCGCCTGAATCATATTCAGAACTGCTCTGGTTCCTTGTGCTTCGAAGGCATCGAGAACTTCTAGTCTACTAATCGTCGCAAATTAATGTAAGATTGCAATATCCTATTTTGCATGCTGTATCAGCTTAAAGCCAAGAATGTGTTTCAAAGTACAGTAGCAAGCTAATGTAAGATTGCAATATCCTATTTTGCATGCTGTATCAGCTTAAAGACAAGAATGTGTTTCAAAGTACAGTAGCAAGCTAATCAGATACCCAGAGGCTAGCGAGAATTAATCAGGTATTGTGAGTCTAAAAAGGACTGAGCTATGACTGGTCGGACACTTGCATGTTTAATTTATTAGCAATTTCCAAGAAACAGTGCAAGATTATTAAAATGACGATTGCACATAATTTCACAGTCATGTATACCGATGAATATGTTTGGGGAAAATAGTAATTGTTTTTCAAGTCATTAAAATATAACTCATTAAATTAATTTTACACAACTGGCAGCAGTTATAATAATCGCTTTGCTCATTTAATCATTGAATATTTTTTTAATGTGAAACCTGACATATTTCAATAGAAATAGTTTGTTTCGTCTTATTAAAAATGGTAGAATATTTGAATTATCTGATGTTCTTTGTATGTAGAGTGCTTAGTTGAGATGCACTAGTTTTTCAGAATAATACAATTGAAGGACCGCTAGTTTTAAAGATATTGTTTAACATGAGTCCTTATCATTACTTGTTTTTCCTTGAAAATGTTACTGATTTTAATATTCTCCGTCTATTCATCTGTAAAGGCGCCCATAACATATTTAAATTGCTATAATTTAATTTTGTTGTACATTCACCTTTGTGTTGTGGTTTCACACTATCGTCGTCTTATACCACAATAATTTTTTATTTCATCACCCTTACTCTCCACTATACAGTTGCAAAGAAACCAGTATTCATGTTGCAAACTAGGCAGTTGGGTTTCTTGCGAACAGAAATGTCAAAACTATAAACTCGCGAATCACCAAGATAGCGGTCAAATATGCATGTTATAACAATGTCGAAGCCGTTTCTTTAACGTAACTTGAATATATTCCAGTGTCATTGCGAATAAAATTGCTCAGTTGACACAAATTAGTTTATACATCTACCACTTTTTTCAATAGTTTTGAAGTGACTGCCAAATAGTTTAAAAAAATTGCTGTATAAGAAAACATTTCGAGTATTGAGCTATGTTAACAATTCGATAAACCAGTATCACAGAGAGCAATTTTTTTTTCTTTCAAATAAGCTTCTACATGCATGTTGCATTTTAGACATCGGTAATCATTTACCTATGTCTTTTTGAAGTATGTTGGGTGTTGTTAAAATTTGCATAATTCATTTCTGGTTTATTCTGAGATTTTAATATTGATTGTTATTTAATTAATTGTATTCCGGGCTAAAGTTTAAGGAACTGTCTTGGTCAACTTCTATCTGGTATGCTGAAGATTTTTTTCTGATTTGGTTATTACTCAGTAGGATTAAAATTTGATGCTTAATGTTATCTGGCAGAAATTTTTTTGTACGCTCGACTTGTTTTTAAATTTTTGAATGTAAATGAGCATGTGATTCTTTACACCATTGTTCCTACAATAGGAGATGAACGTGTCTAGTTTCGATAATTTTCATTTTTAATAAATGGCTATCAGCTGCTGGGTAGGGAGATTTGTGAGCTCATCGTTGATCATGTGGTGAAAAACTAAGATAAATTCGCCATGCCACCGATGGAGAATGTTACAACTGCGCCGCTGATTATTTCGCTGACATGTCTCGCCTCGATTGTTATGGTGATTTATGGAAGTTTGTAGCGGCTTGCAAATGTTAGAGTTTATTTAGCTTTGAGGTTTACCAAATTTTTTTCTACGAAATCTTCTGTGCTGAAAGTCACTCAGTTAGTAGTCTACGTATTACAAAGGACTTCTGTAACGACCATTTAGTATTGTACTTGCCACGTTAGTGTGAAGAAGTGAAGCGAAGCGATTTGGGCGGCCCTTAACAGCGAGATCTTGAGAGCCGATGAGGGTGATAGTGAATATGGAGCGGCGCCAGAATTGGGGGGGGGGGGCGGGGAAACGGTAGGTCCCCGAGAAAACCCACTGACCAACGGCATCGTCCGGCACGATTCCCACTTGCGATAATCCGGTGACCCGGCCGAGGATTGAACCCGGTTCGCCTTGGTGGGAGACGAGCGTGTTAATCACTCAGCCGCCGTGGCCCCGTGAGAGCGTAGAAGTATCCTCATCACCACATCTTCAGCCCAATTTTCTCTCACTCCTCTTAAAACCTTTTCCCGTTCCTTTGCAGGATCCTCGCAAACGTCTTATCGAGTACATCGACACTAAAAGATGGAAAAAACTGAAACAAGTGGCACAGAAATATGCGCAAAAATCCTGAAGTTACTCGTGGTGCATTAGCTGCATATCAAATAATTACCCTTAGGTGCACGGGGTATCCGTCGACCAATACCATAAAGATACCCTGATGTGCACAGGGCAGCAATAGTCAAGTATCATGAAAAGAACCCTTACATGCACAAGAAAGACATAAACAAGTATGAGGAAAACGATCCTGGAAGACGTACGGAAAGGCAATTTCTATAGAAAGTCAAGAAATCATTCTGGCATGGCATATGATCCTAATATAGTTAATGAGGAATACAACACTGTAGATTTAGGTACCATAAGTCGCAACTGCAAGTACTTCAATGACCTAAAATGAAATAAAGAGGTCCCCATCGCCCTTCGACCATTTTTAAAAACTCCCCTACAGTCTGCTAATGGACATCAACCCCGGTCACATTAATATCACGGACCATATTTGAAAGTTCAATTTGCTACTTACAATTGACGTTATCTGGTGCCATACACGTAATTAAAGATGACTTAAATCTCATTTTTAAAGTAAAATGGAAAGTTAGCTACCAGATTAGGCAGTCTGTTGGCTATTTCTGAACAGGAAGCCCAATACCTACAATTTCATTTCGTGCGTAAAGGAGAAAAGTTACTGCATGTGGGGTAGGAATTTCTGTGGAAGTCCAGCAAGGTCTGGTGAAACAGTTACAGAATATGTCACATCAAGTGAACAGTTATACAAAATATCTGAATACAGCCTTGGGAAGAGTGTCTTCGAACTAAAAGTAGTTTGAGGTCGTCAACCATGCAGAGAGAAAGCCAGCTGAAGATCGTGTAGGTCGTTTTAATGAACCGACTTCAAGCGAGGTGGCTTTGATGATGACTGGCCAACACTTTGAGCAGCGGAACATTATTCTGCAGAACCACAATAACACACTGCACCACATTAGTGAGCTACACCATTCCTGTGTCTGGCTACAGTTCCTGTTTTGCCGTGGAGAGGATGGGTACTCAATTTCCCTTCCTTGGCATGTTCCTGAGACCAAGCAGCCCCTAAAGAATAGTTTCCAAACCGAGAGGGCTAAATGACCCTGAGCAATAAGCTTCATTTCTGCTGGAGAGCCGTCTTCTCCAAAGTGTTGCGTGTTGCAAGTAGAAAATTCCTCACTGTCGATGGCCATAAAAAATTAAGCCGCGAGCTGTGCTAAGAGCTCAATATTCTAGAAATATTGACGTTTACAAAAATGCGAAATTCTGTAGCCAGGCCAAATTTTTAAGTTCAGGATAGGAACACACCCCAATCTTTAGAGAACTCCACAATTGCAAGTAGTAGTTCATTGAAACGATTTATGTAGAATTCGTGCTTTACTCAAACACAGTTCGTTATTGGGAAATAGCAGGTCCTTACACTGACAATCCAGTTATTCAGTCAGTGTTTTTAATAAGCGATTGTGTAGAGCACGTGCCCTCACATTGTTGAGTATTTTTTATTAAAATATTCATAGCGTCGTTCAAATTTCAAAAACTTTCCACATAATGCTTGTTGGTGAAAAATACAGTTGCAAGAAATGAATTTAGAATAATATTTCATTTTTTGTGCCAATGCTTATAATTCCCAACCATAGTTGGATACCATCTGTTAGACCCGCCATTTTACATATTGGAATGTTTTCGGGGGGTATAAAATAATAAATACATCTCCTGTCCTGCAGTATGTCCGAAGGAGATCATTTAAATAAATATGCTCTTGTGGTGAAATCACACTGAAAAAAATGTTTTGTGGCGGCTACAAAAATATTTTGTTGGTATTCACCATGCCAAAATTTTTGTGGTGTACACAAATAATTTTTTTGCCACCACAAAATAAGTTTTTAAGGGCCAAAAAAGTTTAGTGGTGACAACTAAATAATTTTGTGCGCACCACAAAAAATTTGGCAAGGTGAATACCAACAAAATATTTTTTTTGGCCACCACAAAATTATTTTTCAGTGCATTTAAAAAAAAAAATCCTTACAGAAACAGCCATTGAACAATATGGACCATGTATGTAGATTCAACAAGTTGGAGTGAATAATAACAGCAAATATCAAAACCTCGTTTTAGCCGAGAAACAACTTCATTACTCATAACCCCATTTTCGTCTCATAATTGTGTTAGCAAAAAACTGAATAGATTTTCTAGCAGATATTATATCACCTTTATTTTTTTAAATCATCAAATAATGCATCGTCAGTTTACACAAAAAAAAAAAGGCTTGTTTTATCATTTCATCTTCTCCTAATGGTTTCTTCTTTTGATCAATGTTGTATGAAGTACGGTAAAAAAAAAAAAAAAAACCCAGTTGCCAATTTATTCTTGTCTGTTGTTTTTAAAAATTGCTTTCTGTCCAAGTAACTAATTTCTTAGATGAACTTTCTCTTTTCTTAATGTCGTATGCCGAGAGAAAAACATTTCACCTGCCGAATGCATTTTATTTATTTACTCCACGGTTACACTCGCTTTGAAACAAAAAACAATTACTTCTATCTTTCCCCCGGGTGGAAAAATAATCTTCCCCACTTCCTATGAAAATGATACATCTTTTGCTTTTTACTTGTACTCGCCATTATTGTAAAGTTAATAAGAGAAAGAAAAAAACATTTCACTTGTAAACAAATTATGAAGTTTAATCCACAAATACGCGAGTACCAGCTGCTGGCGTAATACAGTATAGCCAACCTGTCGCGAACCACCGAAAATATCCCTTCAAGCTACTGGTATTTCGCAATCGAAGGTTTGACCATGGCTGGTTTAGTAGATTCAAAACGAAAGAAAAAAAGAGACAGTTGTTTTAAATTACTTTCTTTTAAATCATTTCGTGTTCAGAAAATCGGTCAAAAAGTTCAATTATTTGTTTAATATGAAGTTGAGTGAAATCATCAAGCAGTATCTCTCTTGCGTTTAATGAAATTAATTAGTCAAATTACAAGTTCAAGACAGACGTTACCTAGGAACTTCACACCTAACATAACCGTAAACATGAACGCATTAAACAACTTTGTCTTATTGCCATGAAAACGTGCGGATCTTGTAAACTAATTCGGTGATATCTAAATATTATGAATAGGCGATCCTATGTTTGATACATAAACGATTAAAGTTTGAGCGGTGGCGCATGCACACAAGTCGTACGAGTGTGCTGCCATCACTCCATCACTCTACGCTTGGCGTAAGCTACATAAATAGTCCTCAGACAGTCCGCGTTATATGATGACCACGTTACGTTCCAGGCTTAATTAATCCTTTCAGACTCGCTTTAACTTACGGTTTCAGGTGTTTCAAATAATAAGTTTTTATGATCCGCGCTGTACTTAAGTCGACGGAACACTTGTTCCGTTGTGACGACCAATAATCTCTATGGAAACTTCGTGTTCTGCTGTAGTAATATGATGTAGTCGTAAACTAGAGCAATAGCAAGATTTACGCATCTGTAACCCCCAGGGTAAATCACTGGTCATTGAATCTTACGCATTGAGAAAACGGTTTTTTTTATAAATTGTTTGTTTGGCGTAACCACATCAATTGTTTGTTTAAGAGCGATGTAATATTTGTTTCTGAGACCAAACTATTCCGTTGCTCTTGTTGGGTTGATTCAAGCTATAAAATTGGGTTGGTGCAACAAAAGATTTGTTCTGCCGTAAGTACATTAAACAGTTTCTGTTATCATAAACACAAGTGTAAACATTTCCGAGTTTCGAACGTGGGTCTTTTGTTTCCGAGCGCTGTACACTAGCAACATCAGTTAAAGTAACTGCTGACAAAATCTGAAAGTTTTAAGGATACATGCATTCCAAATACTGAACAACGTAAGTGAATAAATGTCATGTTTTAGAACTTTAAATTTTAGTTTCCAGTTGAACTTGTTTCATTACGATATTTATATAATTATGAAACATCAATGAATGCACTAACAAACATGGCTACTATCCTAATAATTGCCAAAAAAAAACTTTCGAGCTATATTATCGAACTAAGGAAAAAATAAAGACCATACTAAAGGAGCCATTGCAGGTGCACGTACGTGGGGACAGGTACAGGACATGGTAATATGTAAAGAAAACAACAAAATATTGTACCACACCAAGCATGTATTTCAGGGCACTAACACTCGCAGGATGCACGTAGTATGGCATTGGACCATATGTAGCATGGGGACGGTCGGGCTTGGAGGTATACGAATGTAGGATGTTCTGGGGAACATCCTGCCACAGTTAGCGCAACTGACTCCCCAAATCCACCGCAGTTGCCGCTGGCCGAAGATGCCATCCAATCTGGGCCCAAACATTCTGGATGGGCGAGAGGTCTCGGGACCTTGCTGACCACGGAATCATGTTGACATCACGAAGGCAAGCCAAAGATACCCGCGCTGTGTGAGGCCGGACTTTATCCTGCTGGCAAATGGGGGTGTTCGGTTGCGCTCGGAAGGAGAGTGCACGTGGTCGCAGAATTCCCTGGACGTGTCGCCACGCCGCCAGAGTTCCTCCAATCACCATCAGCGTGGTGCAGGAATCGTAAGAAATGGCACCCCACACCATGACACCTCTAGTTAGGCGCTGGGCCAGGACATATCCAGACTCGAATTCGGCTCTCGTTTGTACCCAGACAGAACCGTGATTCGTCGCTGAACACCACTCGTCGCCAATCCACAATCTTCCATGCTGCCAGTTGCCGGCAGAAAGTCGCACGTGCTTGGTGATGCTAAGGTAGTAATGGCAGACGTCTCAAGGTGGGTTTACAATCGACTTAACAGAATAAGTTCACCGTGTGCTTAAGATATTATTCAATGTATTCAAGGGTATTAGTTTATGACTGTCGTGTGCGGTCGTGTGCGTTCTTGGCGTTATATTTTATATCTTAAGTGCAAGTCAAGACGAAGTAGCCAAGCAAGGCATAGTGGCAGTTGTTGTTGGCGGGACACTGAATTTACAACTAGTATTTAGGTTATGTCGTATTGTGAAATCGTATACAAGTAATTATTTTAATCGAGAGACAGTATACTCTTAATTTAAATAATAATTCATGGTCAAATTTTTTTTTCGTGGAAGAGATTATTGAATTTGCTTTAATTAACCTTTTCAGATTTATTGATATGAATGCCTAATGTTGGCATCGGCTTCCCCTTCTATAATATTTCACAAGTTTTTTTTTTTAACGATTACACAAGCAGTAACCACAGATAATTAAATACATGTAAATTATCCATTTTTCCAGGTTATTTCGGTTGCGTACATATCCTACGATTTTGATTGGCTAGACTTAACTGTTGCTAATTCTATCATAAACTGCAAACCGTCTTATTGTTCATTTTCTGTGTGCTTATCGAGCCATTAAGTACAATTATTAATTCTTCAGTATTTAATCGTAAACCCACTTTTAAGGAACATCGCGACGACAGATCCGTCCTGCTAGCCACCTGGATATGCTACTGGTGGGCAGACGTATCCCTAGCTGCAGGGACATGTCACTGGATGGTGCGCAGTGACGCCCGTGGAGTGCTTACAGCCTATCTCATGATAAAACGATCCTCTCTGATGGTGGCCCGACAGCGTTTACCTAAGCTTTCTCGACGGGCGTGTGTACTCTCATGTCACTACGTTCAACACTGACTCACAGTGTAAGCAGGACGATTCAAGTGTTGAGCAATGCACCGAAACGTCCAACCTGCCTCTTATCGAGCTGGACAAAGGCTTGTCGAATGCGCCTTCAGAGTGTGCTGCGTGTCCAATGAACTTGGTTCCTGGCTCAAACTGCTACTAGGGCCTTATTCGGTGTTTGCGCAAGCAAACTGCATTAAACGCAAATCGGACATACGTCCTTCAATGTAATCAATTGTTTTTGCAATTGGGCGTATGTTTTTAGCATTAATTTTTTTTGGTCCAGTGCAGAGATTTTGTTTATTCAAACATGTATTTGTTAGATAAACCAATTCAATTCAGATTATTTTCAATTTTGTTTACTCGAAAGATTATTTGATTGGGCTACTAAATAGTTGGCCATATACAAACATTTTGTTGGCTGGAGTAAACCTTTATCTCTGTGTAGTTTAAACTGCTGGCAAAAAATAACCTTGCTGTAGGTTACGTACAGAGTTGTGTGTACTGAGTAAGTAGGCAAGCCTATAAAACGCACAAGTCAACCATACGAACAATTAACTATGTTTAAAGAGGCTGGATGATAGGGATGAAAGATGCAAGGTAGATGATGCGCTGAAAACGCCATCACTTGGGCCGTTCGGACTTTGAAGCCCAAGTGTGTCGTTAGCAGTAAGCAAGTGCAGGTATTTTACCACAGCATACCGGTTCTGGACAGTCCCAACAGATCATTGGGAATAGTTTTATGGATGAGTATTTGAAACACGTAGATCCCTTTGCAGACTTTTCTACCATTCCCAAGCCTCTGCCCAGGCGTAAGTAGATGCTTCACGTCATACCTAGTTTCGTTCCGTTGCTTTGTCCGACCTGGGGAAGTGTTGCCTGCGTGCAGCCACCCAGTCGCAGACTTCCTGGAAGTCGGTGTCTCCTTTATAGTCCACTCGCCCCCACCATTCACCGCTCTTTTACTTTGCCTGACTGAACCGTCACGCGAGAAAGACTCTACGACAATCCCTCTGCCGCCGTTCGGTCGAAGAGGAGGAAGGTGGGGGCCATTCCGCGTTGTACCGCGACGACGCAGCGCCGGTGTGAAAATGTTCATCGCTCTCCCCCTCTCCCCTCTCCCGCCTTGTGTCCCTGACTAATCGATCCTAACAAGGCGACGTGTGGGGTCGCCTCTTCGCTCGCCGCGCAGCCCACAAAAACACGGCCCCCGAGCCGACGAGACACTCGTCGTCCATCCTCGCCGGCAGCGCAACACGAGCTCGCGACGTCCTCTTGTAACGCCCGCAGCGGGCCGTCGACAATGAGAAGTCTACAGCCACCTCGTACCCGGAGCGATTCCAAGTCCAAGGGAGATCATCGTAACTGATCTGATGCGTCATCCTCATTCGCCTATGGCGAGCACAACTGCGTGGGTGGCTGGAAGAAATATACATGTTAAGCTGGACTCAGAATAGTCTGTCACACCCAGTCAGTCGTCCTTCCATCCGGCAGTCATCCGATTATCGTTTTCGTCCGTCAGTTGAAAGCGATTCACAACAATCAGTGGCCCGCCTTTACTTCTGTGCGGCAAAATTTCTGTCTAACAACTTAACTTCGTGATCTTTCTTTCCCTGGAGGTATATTTTGTTTGGAAACATTTTCAAGAGAAAAGCTATATGGGAAAATAAGTTTTCTATGTAATAAGAATATATATACTCATTTTTATTTACATTTTAAATTTATGAATTTACCACCAAAGACAAATAAACACAGATTCACCACCTTGTATTATATTTCAATATGGGTATTCACTTCTAAGGAATGTCGTTAGAAGGCGGTAGCTCATCCGTCCGTCCATCAAAAGATAAAGTTTGGTAAATATTTGGTGGATGGACTGGTAGAAAAAAAAACGTAGCCCTGCGATTGGTTGAAGACCACGTGATCGCCGGACGGACTGACGAATAAAGGATGCGACGGACTCTTGTGAGTCCAGCCTTTGTTTTTTGACCCAAAGGGTTTTTCAGCGGACAAGTGTTCTGTGTAGCTCGCTGGATCAAACCGTGTCCTTAGTTAGTTCTCAAACGGACCCTTAAATAGCATAAAGATCTTTTGAAAGGCAAAACTAGCGTGTTACGCAGTTGGAAAAACGTTGCATGTTGTAAGTCGAACGTTGACTACACTGCGTAGGAGGTTATTCCGAACCACTAGTGCCTTCTGATTGGGGGAACATAATTGATAATGCCAAGCTGAACAGGCCTTTCACGATCGTTGGAATAGGCCAGTCTGACTTCGGAAATTTTCAAGCTTTCCCGGAAAATAAGAAGAGAGAATAGCAGATCACCAAGTAGTTTTGGATGAAGATGAACTCTGATGATCCTTTCACACTCACTGGATGGGAATCACACAATATTCTTAGTCCTTGGGTCTTAGATGTAGTTTTTTTCCTGCTAATGTGACTACTAAGACTGATTGCAATGATCTACCACGTTCGTATTCAGAAACCTCTGCCTATTTCTAAGGAGAAGAGTGGCCTTATAGACATGGCACAGTACTTGACGAAACCAGAACATCAGAAGTTTTATGAAAATCTAGTAACATAAATTCTTACGCGTACGCATCATTTATTGTTTTAATAATTGAGGTAGAGCCAGCGCCTGCACTTAGGCTCCCCATATGGTCAACAAATAGGAGAAGAATAAAATTCATACACTTAATGACTACATGTGAAAATATTTGTTACTACACAGTGAAATGGGCGCCAATATTATCTTCTCCTGCACAGGGACTGCAACACTCTCTACTGATAAGCCACTTCGTAGGGTCACTTATATAGAAGGTGACATATAACGTTGTGTCATTACTGAATTCTGGAGCTTAGCATAGATACAAACATTATATGTTTGTTATGCTGTATAGAATAACTACTGTGGCCATTAAGTGTGCGAGTGTTCCTGTGATGAATTTCATTAGGTTCTTCTCTCCAAAGACGTTTCTGATTATTGACCACTCCTAACATACAAGCGTTTTAGTAGGTGCAATAAGACAATAAAACACCCAACCTCTACTTTAAATGCAGTATAGTGTGTTTTACCAAGACTGGAGTACTTATTCTGCCCGATCCTTGTCTAGGAAGACTGGGAGAGTAACTTACCGTACAATCACACCTCATTCATTACAATAACTGTAACGTACACTTTTGTGCACGGGACCAACTCAGAAACAATGTTAAAATATTCATAATCACTTAGCACATGCTCATTAAACAACAAGGACAAGAGCGATTTCAAACGATAGAGATAGAGACGACAGCGAAACGTAATTTGCTTTATATTCAGGGTTTTATTCAGTTTTTATTCTTTAATGCCTTATGTTTTCTGGACTAAGTATTGTAAAACCCTGGTGGCAATTTGCAACAGCTAAAATAAAACACAAGAAACTCCTACTGTTGTTGAAAGTGGCCATAGACACCCTCGCGTATCCCGTCGTTCGTCGCGAGTGTCAAAATTGAAATCACTTAGCACAAGTTACTGCTTCTCCAAAATATATCTAAAAAAAAAAAATGTTAGTTTCAAAATTAAAAATCAAACTTAGTTACTGTGCATAGCTCAGTGGAAGTCGAAAATCTTCTCAAGTTGCGCGTAAACACAAATTTAAGCTGGGGTGATCTAAGCTTGAAACTTACAAGATGGCGTCGCCTAAAGGGAAAATCTTCCAGAACAATTAATGGTCAGAGCTGAAAATGTCATCTGAAAATCATACTTAATATGTTTATCTGTAGCGTAGTCGTGATGTTCTCGTTGCTCTCGAAGATTATATTCAACTTTATTTGGCAAACAAAGATTAGCAGACGGCCCTCGCAGGAAGCTGTAGGACTGGGCTGGGTGTTTCAAGACGTGGAGCCTCCGCTCTTACGCGTTACGTAGCCTGATACTTCTGCCCCCTATAAACTGTAAAAACATAGCAAAAGGGCATAGATTCAGCTCTCACTTATGCTGGAAAACAGAAATTACTTTACTTTATAAATGGGGGAAGTATATAATACCCTACAAGCTAGTTTTAAATCCTACACTCAACCTACGTATAGGCCGTTCACGGTAAAGTGAGCACTTTTTGAAGCTGTTTCATCAGACATAATAACCAATAAATACATTTCATTGTGGCCTCGGACTTTTGGTTTTGGGTATGGTGAATGTGTACATTGTGTTTATAACTCACATGGCAGTGTTTACATTAATAAGAGGTAGAAGGATTTAAATTGGTTGAAAGAAGAAAGTAACTATAGCTTCAAAAGTGCTCACTTTACCGTGAACGGCTTATACAGACGAGGCTCCTATACCATGTCTACTCGCGGTGAAGGTCAATAGAAGAGAGAGCTCTATAAGGTCGTTTGGCTTGAGCTAACTTAAAGGGGCCTATCATTCCAGCCAATCAAAAGTCAGGATTTGAACCTGTGGGCCAATGGAAGCTAGAATTCCTTTAAAGAAAACCTTACGATCCACTTTAAACGGTCTAACTGCTGAAAAACATAGAATATAGTGTCTCGAAACGGATATAAAAATATTATAAAATAAGAAACACAAAATGAGACCGAAAAATGAGATAAAATTATTAACATAAAAATAAATACAAACAACGAAAATTAAATCTAGCTAATTTCCTATCTTAAACACAGTTAAATTGCCACCTTACCGCTAATTAAAAATATCCTAATGTAATAAAAATATTAAAATAAATAAAGTTCAAACAAAATGAAATTTCATAAGTGACATGTGTAGAAATGGTGTTTAAATAATGAATATACATAAAAAATTATGTAAAAGTAATAAATGTTAAAATAAAGTATGGTAATTAGATGTGTACAATGATATGCATTTTGAATGTAGTACAATATACCGTTTGTATAAAGAAGCAT
This sequence comes from Dryococelus australis, assembly GCA_029891345.1. Lineage (NCBI taxonomy): Eukaryota > Metazoa > Arthropoda > Insecta > Phasmatodea > Phasmatidae > Dryococelus > Dryococelus australis. Next base: position 48,541,106 of record CM056997.1, on the reverse strand, counting down.
ATTCCAGTTCATTTTAATTTGCATACACTTTAATTAAATTGCATTAAAAGTAACATATGATTCGTGTAATTTGAAGTGCAATAATCTTTACGCTATACTTTCGAGTTTACGTCGCCCCTTTCAGACCTGATTTAATTTTCTGGTTTCCCGATAAAATTCCGAATATTTTTTTTATTTAGTTCATGATGATCCCCAGAGATGGCATTAGTATCTAAAACCATTGAGTAATGATACTCAAATGAGCAAAATAGGTTTTTGTTGCAGTCAATGTCATTTAAAAAACAAAACACTGTCTACATTTAATGGCATCAATTGATGCCACCAGGTCTAAAAGGGTTTCGACAGTAAAAAGAGTGTCTCCAACAATGAAAAGATTTCATGTATTTATCTGCGGGGAAATTTTGAATGTCACCGGGGAAAAACGTAATGTTACTTTTTCATAGCACATTTCACGTGTTTGCAATAATAGCGCCTTCCTGTAAAGTTGTCATTTCCTTATATACAACGTTTTTCCAGCCACCCATACAATTACGTGAACAACGCTGGTCGGGTGCAGCTAAATTATGAAATTTTGGTTGGCAGGTGATCACAGCACTGAGACCAAGCAATCACGTACAGCCTAGCGCGCAGAAGGCTTGTTCGTTAATAATGCGCTAACCAATGATAAAATGACAGCGCCGTGGGTGTATACATAATTATTATTTTTAGCCTAGCCATCATAAATACAATTTTTTTACTATATTGCCCATAGCTTATTCTTGTTCCCTTTCTTCCCTCTCTTGTTCTTCTGTGGCATTATAAGGGATCTGATGATTGATAAATACTCGTCGATAGAAAGAATAGTGAAAATGTCAGGATAATCAACATTACGCCAATTTTGTCTTCAGTTTATTTATAAGAAGAAGGAACTGATCATGGTTGCTAGTACTTCGAACTTCGCATTTTTAATAAGCTCTGTATTTCTGTTTTGCCGCCAACGTTGCTCTATATATGTCGTGGGACAGCGGTGGTGTAGTGGTCAGACTACTTGCCACACAAGGCGAACCGGGTTCGATTCCCGGTGAGGTCACTCGGGATTTCGCATGTGCAGAACGTGGTGGCTGTAACCGTTGATCAGCGGGTTTTCTCGGGGAACTGCCGTTGCCTCTTGTCCTTGCATTCCACCGCTACTCCGTCTTCACCTCATGTCATCCTCGAGGGCGTTCAAGACTTCACTGCTAAGCGACTACCAAAAAGTCTCAAATCTAGCTATATCCGTGTGTTTGTGCGTACGTTAAAATTAGATGTCACAAGAAATTATTTGCTATTGGTAGAAGTTTGTACACAATTTGTTCCAGAGTCGAACGCTTTGGAATTTATACTGATATGTGGTAAATTGGACTGGTCTTAACGCCATTTCTCTTTAAATTAACAGCAATTTAAATTAATTTATAGTGAATATTTGTTCAGAGATCAAAATCACAGGTCAAGGTTTTAAAAGAACAGACAAAAATATAGTAGTAGCAAATCCAGCCTGTGCGCTCATGATATTATCGCAAGTACTGAGAAATGATATTCTCAACTGTTAACATCACTGAGATAAAACCATATGTTGGAACCTAATTTGTGTAACTGCAAACTTCCAAGACAGGTAATAGAGGGAAAGAAAGCAAACGAGTTATTGGTGCCACTGAAGTATTGATAAACGTAGATACGACTATCTATGAAACAGTGGTGGGGTTGGTAATTGTATTTGAAATTATAAGTATTAACTTCTTCAACAGAACACTCTGCAGGTGGAAACATAGTTTCTTCAACAGTAAAACTTCAAGAATATCTGGATAGCTCCTGCAAAAGCAGAACTGTAATGAGTCACTGAATTTTCGAACCATAGCACTGGAGTTTTGAATCCTGTTACCCTTAAACCAATTACAAATCTGGTCAATTTTTATGTGTTTGAAAGTACAATTTCTCAACCGAACAGTCTCTGAACTACTGCGCATGCACTTATTTCTCTCCGTATTAACTGATTAATGTAAGCTTCTCCGCCAGTTTCTAATTTTACAATCTTGTTCTGTTTAGCTCATTTGCTAAAGTTTATAAATTATTTAGAATTTTTTTCAAAATCTGCGATGTATTAAGTAAGGCCAGTCTACAAGTCCATCGAAATTAGAATTTATTTTCTTGTCATTTCCAGGTTTCTTGGCGCGAATATTCTACAGTAGCATGTTTGCAAACCGGCTAATTTTAAAAATATGTAACTTCTGAGCAAATATTTGTGTAGTGATGAGCTTGAGAGCCGGCAAGACGTCCGGCTCACATTACGCAAACGGATAGATTATATTTATGCTCTAATAAAGCAGGGGATATTAAATTTTGTAATTACTGATGTACACTTTATCAAAACTATACTCTGCCAAATGTTTTGCCGTGATACTTTTTCTTAGTCGCATGAGATTTGTTTCAAAAAAGGCCAAGTAATTTTATTAACAACAAACCATTCTGGAGTGACTGAATCATCACATGGTTAACTTCGCCTAACATTTTGCACGGTATTGTTTAACAAAGTACGCCCCTAATTAAAAAATATATATATATAATAAAAAACATTGTAGTATATACAAGACTTCCACTGTTCTATTGCAATCTGTATGTTAAAAACCTCTACTTATACTTTCTTTGCTGTTTCAAAACTAGTCCTATCTATCGCGTAGTCCCAAGAATGGCGTTATGCAAATAAAAACAAAAAATGTTTTAAAATTCTGTAAAACAACCCGTGCTATATTGATGTATTGTGTTCCCTCCCCCCTCCCCTCCAAATGAATACATTTGACTTTGAAGTAAGTGAAAACGCTAGTTATAGTCTATTAGTGGCAGCTTCCAACTTTTCTGAAGCCCTGCTAAAGTTCTACTCCCAAGCTATCCCTCCATCTCGCGCAAACAAATCTTAACGAAGTATAGCAAATCACACCAAAGGGACAACGCACCGCATTTCTGCGCAATCGATTTCATATTTTTTTTATGGTAACGATTTCTTACTAGGAATTACCAACAACCTTATTTTCTCGGTTTTTAAACATAGTAATAACAAATGAAATATTACAATTTATAGGTAAAATACAATTAAAAGTTCAATTTAAATAAAAATTAGAATTTTTTAAACTGAACTTTATAACGCTTGTGCTACACGACATTTCTGGGATTAATTAAACACGTCATACATGGGGTGATTTTTCAAAGGATTGATTTTGAAGAAATGTGAACATATTGTGAAAAGACTGTAGTTATGTCTCTGTAGTTTTTTTTTTATCACAAATCGTTTGACGTGGATAATGCAACGTTTGGAACTGCACTCCTCAATTTAAGTTGTTCGTTGCAATATGTTAAAATGTGCGGTTGCGACCAATTTATTGATATAATTACAACCAGAATGAAATATAAATATAAAAGCATTCGGGCCTCCCCTTTCTTACCTGTAGGAACGAAACATCGCACATAGGCCTGCCTACACAATGCAGCATTCACACACCAACACGCCAATCCCTACATTTGATAACTAACTAACACTACTGAAAATGTTAAGATTCTTCATAATTGTAGTAATAGTAACATCAGTCTGTCGCCAAGTCCTACCACGCGTTGAGACTCGCTAAGTACAGTGCTGTGCATAAATCACTGTCATATACGAGAATTATATATTAATATACATTAATAAATATATTTACTTAATTCCAATTGAAATACGGTCACGCTAATTTCGGAAGCTACCTTTTCAAATGCCTTTAAGAAACAAAGATAGTACGCAAAATGATTACATTTTCTCATATAACTTAATATAATATAACTTCTCGTAAAACTTGATTTGTTGCATTAATAAATATACATATTTATTTAATTCCAATTAAAATACGGTTACAGTAGTAACCATTTCGGAATCTCTCGTTTCAAATACATTTAAGAATAAAAAAAAGTACATTAAATTGTTACATTTTCTCTATACATACTCTTCAGATAATGAGACAATCCTGGACTCTGGGAGTGAAATCGAATACTGCTTATAAAATATAGTTGTCATAGCTTTGGGCAGAAATCCAAGAAAAAGAATGAAAATGTCAGACAGATAAAATGAAAAAACGGAAATAAATAAAGTTTTAGAAATAAATATTCATACTTAACATAATTGACTGGTCGTAATCCTTAAACCTCGGATGTTTTGTAAAAGAGAAACTAAATTCTCATTGACTCATTCAAGTTGAGAAATAATCTCACGCATGAAGGTATTTAGAGTGTAAAATGTAACTTAACAAACTCTTCAAAAATTACCCACGGAATTTTCCGTACAAATTAATTCGTTGCATTAATAAATATGTATGCTTACGTTATTATTTAGTTCCAATTAAAATACAGTTACAGTATTAATCATTTCGGAAGCTCCCAACTCAAATGAATTTAAGAAACAAAAAAAAGTACGTTAAAATTATTACATTTCCTCATAAATGCCAAGTAACTTCTGTAACTTCTGACACAATTTTTGTCATCAAGACTGCTGCAAACATAAATAACAATGACCAAACTGTTTAGTAAATTGCCTTGCTAAAAATAAACGAACGATAGCAAGCGAAGCAAGGCAAACTATTGTAAAATCAATGTTCATAGTCATTTGATGTGAATATCCCTTCACGGATTGTAAATTTGTGCTCATCTGAAAATATGAATATAGATACAGAGTTGAAATAGAAATTATTTGTGAAGCTTCCTCAGGACTTAAAATATTGAAAATTCGATCCAGTAAGAGAAACTACATACTTAATATGAGTAGAATGATTAGGATGATTTGGGGGCAAGAGCACGGAGCATAGGAGCCGAGAGGCCGACCTGGCGCCATGTTGTGACGTAATTTTGGATCGGGTGACTATAACCTTGACCTCAAGCTCGTGTCCTTAAACTCGTTCCCGTATCCTCAAATTACTATAAACCAAAATTCGTAACAAAAAATGTTTCAAATAAAAAAAATTAAGTAACCACATTTGAAATTTAAAAAAATTAAATAAAAAATCTAAATTAAAATTTTTAACAAATTTAAAAAAAAATTAAAAACTTACTTTTTAAAATTTCAGAAAAAATTTGAAAATTTTAATCTTGGAAAAACTATAAAAAAAATATTAATAAAAATTAATGATATACATGCAGGAGGTTCCGGATTCAAAACAAAATTTCGGGGCACACATTCCCCCAGCACAAAGGCCAGGAGACGACTGATCCTCATCATTTTTTATTGGCTGTTTAGTCAGTAAGACTGCACTCACCGCCCTCCTCCCCCTCCTGGGGCACAAACTGTACCACATTTACGATCCATTGTTTTTCGACATTTGTCCACTAGAGAGTGTTAATAACTAATATTTTCAGTAGTGACCACTAGAGCGCACTGGTAACTCGTGTTTCGAGCATTGGCCACGAGAGAGCACACACATTTCCTGTCGACGAGAGTGGTATTGACTTGTACCGAATAGCAACAAGACCCATAACCACAAAGTATGCAAATTGACATATTTAAATTTTTTTATTTTCTAAACATTAAGTATTGTTATTTAAAAAAATGTAAACATAATAAATATTTTAATATAACGCAAATAACTTCTTTTCGGCAATGCATTAAAAGAATAAAACCCAACAGGTTTTTGATTAATTTTATTTCGTAAAGTACAATATGAGAAAACAGATACATTGCAAATTTATCCTTTACACTTTGTTTTGTGTACTGCAAGGCGCTGTCCCCGGTAAGCCCATAATTTGCAGTAGAGGAGTCAGAGATTCCAGTCAGATAACATCAAACATTTGTTCCAACCTAACTTACCTATTACCCACATGCTCGTGATGCGACGTCTTTACGAATCCAGCTTCCTCTGACCACTTGAAACATTTGTTGTCATAGTTGCGGGAATTGATTACAGCATGTTTATAATTAATAAATTCGGGAAGGTCAACATATGTTATTATCTGCGAAGGACCACCTACAATGTTGCATGAAGGAAGCCCCACACATGTATTCAAATGCACCCTTAGGTTATCTCTCCTTGAAATCGGCACTCCACACTTACAACACGTGTACTTTACTTGGTTGGGGCTCTTCGTATGCCCATGCTTCTCGTGGCACCAGGCATTGCTACTTCTGCACAAGGTCTCACCACAGTAACGGCATGCATGTCTTGGTATTAGTAGCGAACTGTTCATAGAGTTCACGTGTAGGATCACATTTGCCGATGTTGCCATCATTGCAACATCGGCAAATGCAACATAAGTCCATCAGAATTTTGCGGAGATGGCAACACACTTTTATGCTTATCAGGTGGAGTACCAAGTCCTTTATATATTTTCAAATGTCTTTTTTTTTAATTGTCAGTTCGAGCAAACAGTCGATGGCAGTATCAAACCTATATTTTATAAGAGATGGGCTCATCTTACATTTATGCTTCTCATGAGGGGTGGGGAAAAAGGGGGGGGGGCAGTTGCAGCTGGAAAGTGAGGGTTTCGCTACAGTACTTGCATTAAAGTCATGACGATGGTGGAACTATCACTAGTACCACAGCCTAAGAGGTTGAGAGTGCCACCGGTACAATGCCCGGAAAAGTCGATGGCATCACCAGAATCATGTACGAATAAGTCGATGGCATCACCAGAATCATGTACGAATAAGTCGATGGCATCACCAGAATCGTGTACGAATAAGTCGATGGCATCACCAGAATCGTGTACGAATAAGTCGATGGCATCACCAGAATCATGTACGAATAAGTCGATGGCATCACCAGAATCATGTACGAATAAGTCGATGGCATCACCAGAATCGTGTACGAATAAGTCGATGGCATCACCAGAATCATGTACGAATAAGTCGATGGCATCACCAGAATCATGTACGAATAAGTCGATGACACCACCGTAGACCGCACTGTCTCTGAGATGTCCGAAAACTCCGCAAATGCAGAATAAGATTTCGACATAGAAGCGAAGCCACATAAGTTAGACGAGTCGATAAATACCTGTACTCTTCCCTCGACTAACTGCCAATCTCTCGCAAGGAGCTGTTATTTACACCAATTGCATCCCCATAACTCTCTTTCCCGCTTCATAACTCCCCCCCCCCCCTTTTTACCCCTTGTTATCCTGCCAGACCACTGCATGTTTTAACCTGAAAGTCTATGCATATTCCTGTTGAGACTGTAAATAATTGTAAATAACCTGTTTAAAGTGTTGTGAGGGCTTGAGTCCGAATAGTGACGAGGAGCATAGTGTTAATATGAGACATTCAACACGTGTGTTTTTGTACGTGGCACCACTACAGACCGCCACGATTTCAGTTCTCCTGGTAGTCGCTAGGAGCGGCGAGGGAGTACAAGATGGTGGCGGGCGTGGCTGGACGCGTGGCGTTCGCTACAGATCATTAAACCTTAAATGTGTAAGTTTCAAGACGAAACAATTCTCAAGACCATATATGCGAACCGCAGCGATTTTGACGTGAATCAGTATTACACCCATACATGTATGGACTATATAGTATTTACATTTCCTTTCAATTGCCTAAATTCTTCACACATAAAGCAATATTGGGAATATTGCATTTTTAAAACTATCTGTGTAATTATTATGTAGAGATACAAGATTATAAACAATCACAAACATTTTGTACACAAAATTTACTATACAGATAATAAAAGATAATCAACACGAAATCGATAGATTTTATAAATGTTATTCACATAGAGTTAAAAATATATCTTTTTCATCAGTTATATATTGAATTATAAATTAAGGTTGTCGCATAAAAGGGAGAGCAGAGTAAAGGCCTTGACCATTTTTTCCCATGGCGATAGTTTCCATGTTTGAATTGTCTGTTTGTAACTCGGGCAACTGCTTCTATTCGTTCGATGCTGTGTTGTGTTGATGGCAGGGACGATACCACCCATGGCTCTGATTAGAATTGGTTCTGAGAGCAGGCAGAATCAATGGCAAAAATCTGCCAGCAGACATTTTCGTGGTCTTGCATGATTTTTCCTCTCAATTTCTTTCACTTGTGCTTTTCTCTTGCACGTTGCACCACATACAATTTTAACTTGTGCTTTTCTCTTGCTCTTTGCACCCATTCCCATATTAAGTTCTGCCATTATCTTGTTACTTTCACCTACTCCCATCTTCACCTCGACTTTCACAATGTCCGAAACACCCCAGGTCACAATTTTCTCTCCGAATCCGACATTTGAAAATGTTCTTATCTCGTCGGACTTCTGTGCAAGTATCTTGTCTGCCGAATGCCTGGTATTGAGATCTTTATGCTGGTAATAGGCAATGTAGTGATGCTTGCATGCTTTGTCCATGGCATTTACACCAGTGTCACAATGCGAGAGGCATTTTTGTAACTTCGTTTCTGGTGCCCAGAACCTGTACTTGGGAATGTGCAGCTCGAATGGAATATTGCTGATCAGCGTATCGACGACACCTTTTACCAACCTAATTTTTTCTCTTCCAGGCATCGCGGCGAACTGAAAAATAATTGTATAAATATGCTACTTTTACGCTTTTTTTTCTCTAAGGTTTCAGTATTATGGAGATCGTTTAGCAGGGTGTTTGTCTTCCCGTAAATGTTGACGAAGAAGACGCGGAAACCTCACATGACTCTCGTTACTACAAGCGGTTGCCCAGTATGTGAGGTGTATCACTGTGGGGCCTTTCAAATTCGGCACCGAGTATGATGAGAGAATCGAATGGTCTTCGGCTTGAGAACGTATACATTAATTCTAAATCGCTCCAGCAAATGAAATACCAGTGACTAGTACGTGTACTGCAGGCCATGCATGGTGTGGATTATTTCCCATATGGCGATAACAAAACTGTGGTACCTCCGAACGAAGCATTGGCAAATTCTGTGTTTGGCTTGGACGATTTCACATGAGAGAAGCAAAGTGTATACAGGAGTACTTTAGCATGGAAACGGTATGTGAATGTGGATTGTGTGTACCTCGGCCAGACTTATTTGCGCATACCTAAACAGCTGCTCAGAGACAATGCAAATGTGTTGGTGTTGTTTCGCATATATGATATCAATTTGTTGCACATGTATGACGACCACGTCAATATGGACATAGCATTATTTGATTTGTTCCTTGTGCTGGAAAGACAAGTACAGCTTTTCGGTGATTGTGAAAGACTCGCCGCTATACAGAGTGAATCACCTAAAACTTGCACTGCAAATATTTATCAAATGGAAGGTACTATTGACGTTCTGGTTTAACAGAAATGAAGTTTAGACAAGGGTTCATAATTGCACCCTAGACACAGATTTTAATAATTATCAGAATGTGTATTTCTTGAACAAACTAAATTTTTTTCCAAGTGGAGCAATGCATATTCACATTAATAAAATATACTGGGATGAAATTAGAATGTCAGTAGTGTGTTTTGCAGGATTTTAGTGCGAGTAGTTTTCATGCTATGGTAGTATGATATGACAATTGTAAAAACCCAAAGTTGTCTGCTCAATTGAACTGCTTAGTTACTAGGCTACTGTGTTCGTATGTTTACTTTTAAGTTTTAGTGTGTGTGGTTTCCTTCTGAATGTGCAAGAAAATACACGTTTGTACATTTATGTGATATTATTTACCATGTATCAGCACTCTCTTAAGAAATACAAAAGTGAATAAAAAAATTGTGTAAATTCTGAAGAAGAAATACATTACTGTCTTTCACAGCTTGTGTCCAAAATGAAGACCATGAGCTACAATACAAGCTTCCAGTCTGGCATGTAAAGATTGCTGCACATGTTGTAGCATTTCAGCAGAAATTTCTGAACAGACAGCTGTAATACATTGATTCGTATCTTCTTGTGTAGTTGGTATTTCCTTGTAGACAGCGTCTTTTAGAATTCCCCACAGAAAAAAATATAAAGTGGTCAGGTGAGTTGAACAGGCAGGAAAACATACCTACCTCTTCATCCAGTCCAGTGATTTTGAAACAATCGGTGAAGACAAGCTGTAGTAGCCAGGGGCCACGGTGGCTGGGCGATAAGCACGCTGCCTTCCACCAAGGTGAAACGGGTTCAATCCCCGGTCGGGTCACCGGACTTTCGCAAGTGGGAATCGTGCCGGACGATGCCGTTGGTAGGCGGGCTTTCTCGGGGATCTCCCGTTTCCCCCGACGCTGCTCCATATTTACGTCAATCACCCTCATCGACTCTGAAGACCTCGATGTTAAGAGCAGCCCAATCACTTCACTTCACGTGTTACCAGTGCGCTATGGTGGGCAATACTGAAAACATGAGTTATCAGCACTCTCTAGAGGACAGATGTCGGAAAACAATGTACAGTAGATGTTGTACGTTGAAGAGGGGTTGGTGGCTTGCCGACTAAACAGTCAATTAAAATTGGCGAGGGTCAGTTGTTTGCTGGCCTTCGTGCTGAGGGGATGTGTACTCCGCCATCTTTGTTTAGAACTCCAAACCTCCTGTATGTAAGTGATTAAACTTTTTTTTCCTCCAGATTTTTCGAGAATTTTTAATTTTAAAAGTTTTTATTTTTGAGGTCTTTAGATATTTTTGGGAAGTTTTAAAACATTTTTTTATTTTTTTTATTTTTGAAGTTGTTTTGCAATTTTTGGGTATAACGTCATTCAAGGTTAGTGTCATGAGATCAAGGACAATGACATGAGATCAAGGTCGAGGTTACTCGGATCTAAAATGGGGTAACAATTTGTCTTCCGGTTGGCTCCTTCGCTTCTGTGCTCGGTACGGTTGCCCTCGAATCATCATAATGATTCTTCTATTACTATATCTACAGAAAGTAAAAATGTATTAGTGGTAACAAGAAACATTTTGTTTATGCTTTCCAAAGCAAAATTTTGCAATACCATTCGAATAGCATTCATGTCGTCCATAGTAATACATTTTGCTGCGACTGCAAAACTACATCCGTTGTATTACGCGCATGCGTGCTGACATATTGGAAGAGCAGCCACCTTATATGTGCGTGTGTGTGTGTATATATATATATATATATATATATATATATATATATATATATATATATATATATATATATATATATATATATATATTGGCACACATGCCAATGCCTAAACACTTCACCTCACGGAAAGTTTATATATATATATATATATATATATATATATATATATATATATATATATATATATATATATAGATGCCTATTCATGAGAAATGGACAATGGATTACACGAGTTCGTTATTCAAAGAAATAAGTAAATATTACAAATAAATTAGTACAGAAAATTAACTTTCCGTGAGGTGAAGTGTTAGGCATTGGCATGTGTGCCAATATTTAGGGCCTGTACGCTTTCTGAAATCAAACATTCCAACACAGAGCGAGCTGGGGTAGTAGTAAGATTCTAAACTTGCATTCGAGAGTACTATGGTTCGATTCCTGGCCCACCCTTCGTAACTTCTTGTTTGTGATTGTTGTTAAACCGCATGCATCTACCTAGAAAATCTTGCTACCCGCATTAACATGTTTATGAGCCTCGCTAACCAATATTACTGATAGCATCGGAACTTTTTTTGCTGCCACTAACGAAAACATTATTGCCTACCAACACACCAAATTCATTGTTGATCACCAAAGTCTTTTTTGGTTACCCCTTCTTACTGAAATTACAAAAATATTTTGTTGATGACACTAAATCTTTTGTGAGGTCACAAAGAATATTGTGGCCACCAACAAAATTTCTTTGGTCAACATAAAACTGCTTTTTGAGTGTGGCTAATAATACGTAAATGAGAAATGCATACTAGTCATATAAAT